>CM066038.1:302056791-302656791 GCA_033557465.1 Ichthyophis bannanicus | reverse complement strand
ATGTACAGACAAGTGTTTGAGGGGCTATGTGGAAAAACCCAGACTGAGGTCAAGATATCTCTGCAGTGACAGCCAGGAAGGCACACGCATGCGCAGTGGAGCTTCCAAAAGCTTCTAGGAGAAACTGGGAACACTCCTGGGAAGCCTCTTTTGGATGACATCACCTATATGTGAGGACGTTTTTACCTGCTTTTCAATAGAGAAAGCAAGCATCTCACTTAGTAACTTCAGTATCCTCTGAAGTATTACAGCAGATCTTATAGTCATCTTTACTTTAATTGTACCAGTACCTTGAATACAATCACTCTGTAAACAGTAATGTGTTCACTTCACTGTCCCTGGTGTGATAATTTTTTTCCTTTTGTTCCATCTTCCTTTCTTTCTAGTATGAACGCCCAGAAGTATTTAAAATATCTAGGATTAATCACTTTTACAGCACTCCAGACGTACGTGGCATTGATTTTTTTCTGATATTCCTCTGAGCCCATTTCCTTTTAATGTATTGTAGTAATACTCACTTTTTTCTAACCAAGCAGAAGAGGATTATCTGTTAAAAGGCTGCAACTCTGGGCAAAATCAGCCTGGAGGGCTGACACACAGAAGATGCATTTGTGCCAGTAGCACTTGGTAGGAGGCAGGGCCGGATTTACCTATATGCCAGGTATGCCGTGGCGTAGGGCCCACAGCTGGCAAGGGCCCACAAACAAGAGTCCCCAGGACAATCGTATTCTTTCCATCACTGAGAAACTTCACGGTTGAGTTCTACCGTCATCTCCAGGTAATTTTTTCGTTCATTTCATCTTCAGTTCTACAGCTCAGAACTTCTGCTGACGGAACTGTGTTTGTGGGTGTGTTGGGTATAGTCAGAGTGCGAGGCGGGGTTGTGTGAGCCTGGATCCCTCGCTCACTAGAGAGAGTTGAAATTGCTGCGGCCTAGCTGAACGGGGCCGTCCGCGAGCTTCTCCAGGCCCTGGCATGAAGGGGAAAGAGGAAAAGGAGAGTGGGGTAGGTGGGAGGCGGGAGTCCAGAGAAGAGCACTAGCGCTCAGGAGTTAAAGGAGCAGGGAAACAGACTCTTCGTCACCCGCAAGTACCAGGAGGCGGTGGCCTGTTACACCAAAGCCATAGTGAGTACCGGAGAGATGCTGATTTTGTCCCTATTGCCTCTATGTCAGGCAATTCTATACATCTATTGCCATTTCTGTTTTGGTAAGTTGATCTCGTTTTTATTTTTTCTGGGGGCCCACAATTTTTGTTGGCGTAGGGCCTCACTCAAGGTAAATCCGGCCCTGGTAGGAGGAGAGATTTTATGGAGGGCTGCACTGATGATAGCTGTGTCAGCTCCAGTAGAGACTCGCCACATTGTTCTGCAGGTCTCTGTTAGTTCTTATTACTCCCCTTTTGGCATTCCTCTCTAGTTTTATCCCATCTTTACTAAGTAGCCAATATATGACTCAATTTGAGCTTTTGCCAGTCTAGCTTTCCTTCCTGCCTCCATTTTTTTTTTGCCCGTTATTTTGTGAATTACAGTAGAGAACCCACAACCTGAATTGCAAAAGTAATAGTTAAATTTTTAAAAAAGCACCTCATAAATACTAATTGAAGGATACAAATATATAAAGGATCATTATACGAGTAAAATACATGTACAAGATTATTTTATCAAGTACTGATTATACATAATCATAGGTCAAAGTCCTTATGTATCTATAGTTTTGAAAAACTGTGAAATGTAGAAAGGGCAAATTGAATTTGAGTAAAAGTAAAAAAACAAGACAGACAAAAAAAATACATCCCATATCAGATCTATAGATTATACAGGCTTGTACCATTCTTAAGGCCACAGTGAATATCCAACAAAAACACAGAGGAACCGCTACTCCAGAGAAGGTAAAGCATAGTTACTCACATGTCACAGGTGTTCTCCAGGGTCAGCAGGTATCAGACCTCACTTATGGGTGACGTTGGCACCGACTGAGCCCGCGCGGAGCAATTCCCCAGCTTTCAAAGAAAGCCTTTGGGATTGCTGCCACGCATGCGTGGTCCTCTTCCAGCCCAAAGGTGCCATCTTGTTGAGTCAGGTCCCATAGTAAGAGCCTTACAAAGCAGATGGCAAGGGGAGGATAAAAATAGCAACTCTTCAGGGGAGGTGGGAGGGTAGTGAGGACCTATTCCTGCTGTCCCTGGAGAAAGCATAGTTACTCATATGTAACAGGTGATCTCCGGGAACAGCAGGAATTTAGTCTTCACATATGGGGCATCGTCGATACCAACGGAGCCTGCGAGGGAACGCTCCCCAGCGTCCAATTAGAAAGCCTTTGGGAGCATCCCACAGCGCCTGCGTGCTGCCTTCCCGCCTTTCCCAACTGCCTCTCTCCAGTTGAGTTTTAAAGCTAAGACAAAGAGAGAGAGAGGGAAAGAAAAGAAAAGAGATACAACTCCTAGTGGGTGGGTTGTGAAGACTAAATTCCTGCTGTTCCTGGAGATCACCTGTTACAGGTGAGTAACTATGCTATCTCCAGGAACAAGCAGGAATGTAGTCTTCACATATGGGGACTCCCTAGCTACAGATGCCAGGGAGAGACCCCAGAAGTTGTGTGCCCCTGTAAAAGGGCTCCACTTCCCCCCATTGATCTCTGGCATCCTACCGGGAATGGTGGGTAGGAGTTGATTAAGTATGGAACAGGTGTCGTAGAAAAGCCTGACAAAAGGCATCCCGGTGGGAGTTCTTGTCTAAGCAGTAATAGGCTGTGAGGGTATGAACCAAGGCCCAAGTAGCTGCTCGACAGATGTCGTCAATAGACACAAGAGTGTAGATGAGCCATTGAGGCTGCCATGGCTCTCACATTGTGAGCAGTGACATGGCCTTCCAGAGAAAGGATTTTACTCTGATAGGTAAAAGAAATACACTCTGCAATCCAATAGGACAATGTTTTCTTGGAGACTGGAAGTCCCAAATGAGAAGGATCAAAAGCAACAAAGAGTTGAGAGGACTTTCTATGTTGCTGTGTCCTTTGTAAGTAAAAAGCAAGTGCTCTTTTACAGTCTAAAGTATGAAGGTTCCTTTCTGCATTTGAAGCATGAGGCCTTGGAAAAAATACAGGCAGGTAAACTGCTTGGTTTAAATGAAAAGGTGAGACCACCTTTGGCATAAAGTGTGGATGAGTCCTAAGGACTACCTTATCATGATGGAACCTCGTATAAGGAGGATCAGTCACTAATGCTTGCAACTCACTAATGCGACGTGCTGATGTGATTGCAATGAGAAAGACAACCTTCCAGGAAAGGAATTTCAAGGAGGTAGTAGCTAGAGGTTCAAAAGGCGGCTTCATGAACTGTCCAGGAACCAGATTTAGGTCCCCTGCCACCGGTGGTGGCCTAATGGGAGGCTTAGTTAGAAGGAGGCTTCTCATAAATCTCGCTATGAGAGGATGAGAGAAAATAGGTTGTCCACTTAAAGGCTTGAAAGAAGCTGAAATAGCACTTAAATGGACTTGTACTGAGTTAGTCTTAAGCCCTGCATTAGATAAATTAAGGAGATACTCCAATGATGATTCCAGAGGTATCGCCAGGGGTCAAGACCCATCTGCAAACACCATATGGAAAACCTTTTCCACTTGAAAGCATAAGAGCGTCTTGTGGAAGGCTTTCTAGAAGCATAAAGGATATCCTTTACTTGTTGAGACAGGTTAAGGCCATGAAGGTCTAGGCTCTCAGCAACAAGGCCCTGAGATGCAGAGAGTGGGGATCGGGATGCCACAACATCCCGTCCTCCTGAGACAGGAGATCTGGAGCAGATCCTAACTCCAGAGATGGAGCTTGAGAGAGATGTAGGAGCAGACGGTACTACACCTGCCGTGGCCAATGTGGAGCTATGAGAATCATATGGCCTCTGTCCCTCTGAAGCTTGAATAGGGTTTTGGGAATTAGGGGAATGGGTGGAAAGGCATATAGGATGTCCTGACCCCAATGGAGGAGGAAAGCATCCCTGGCCTGACAACCCTGAGCAGGAATTCTGGAACAGAATTGGGGAAGTTTGGCATTCAACGGACTTGCAAAGAGATCTATGTCCGGGGTTACCCAAATTTGAAAAATGTTTGCTACCTGGTCTGCATGAAGAGACCACTCGTGTGGAAGCAGAACTCGACTGAGTCTGTCTGCCCAGGAGTTTTGGATGCCTGGCAGATACACCGTAAGGAGATGAATCTGATGCTCTCTGGCGAGGGCCCATAGTCGCAAAGCTTCGTTGCAAAGCGACAGAGCCTGTTCCTCCCTGCTTGTTCAGATAGAACATAGCTACTTGATTGTCCGTCTGAATTAGGACTGTCTTGTAGCTCAGCTAGGTGTGGAACACTCGTAGAGCAAGGAAGATTGCTTTGAGTTCCAAGAGATTTATGTGTAGATGGGTCTCTTGTGGAGTCCAGGTGCCTTAGGTAGAGAGATCTTGCAGGTGAGCTCCCCAACCCACCTGTGAAGCGTCTGCTGTTAAAGTGACCTGGGGTGGGGGCTGTTGGAAAGGGGACCCCACCAACAGGTTTTGGGTTGACTGCCACCATTGTAGGGACAAAATAAGGCGACTTGAATTTGCTATTTTGTCTGATGGGCAGTCTGATGCTTGAGTCCACTGAGTGGATAGAGTCCATTGGGCTGCTCTCATATGGAGACGAGCATAGGGAACCACATGCAGGGTAGATGCCATGTGGCCTAGCAATTGTAATATTTTCCGAGCAGTGAGATGAGTTTTTAACACTGCTTGGGAAGCTAACTGCACAATGCTGTGGAAGATAGGCCCTTGCTTTCCTGGTATCCAGCATAGCTCCTATAAACTCTAGAGATTGAGGGGGAGTGAGGTTGGATTTTGGGATGTTTATGACCAGACCCAAATACTGAAGTATACGCATTGTGCAACATAGGGAAATTCTGGCCTCTGACTTTGATGGGGCTCGAATGAGCCAGTCGTCTAAGTAGGGGAAGACGAATATTCCTAGAGTGCGAAGAAATACTGCCACTACAGCCATGCATTTGGTAAACACCCTTGGTGCTGAGGCCAGGCTAAAAGGAAGAACCCTGTACTGTTAGTGCTTCCCCTGAAATAGAAACCGAAGGAATCTTCAGTGAGCTGGATGGATGAAACAGCATGACTCTGTGTCGGTAACAGTCGCCGATGTCGAAGCTGTCAGTACCAGTACCGATATCGGTGCCAGAACCGGTGTCGATACCGGTTGAACCGTCTGAAGCGGTCCCAAAGGCACCGAAGCTGCAAAGAGCCGCCAGACTGCGTTCAATAGCCAAGAACCTCTGGTCTATTGACGCTGCCGATGCCTGGGTATCGGTACCGGACGAAGCGGCCGGTACCCCAGAGCATGGCACCAGTAGTCCTGCCGAGGTTGAGAACATCCTGGAGCCCCGATAGTGCTTTGGAAGCCGAAGCCTCCCGCTGGGGCAATTTTGCCAGTACAAGTCCCTCAAGGGCAATGCCAGAGGCATCTCGATGCTTGGAAGGAGATCTACCCTTTGAGGACCGGCCAGATTTATGTTTGGTTACCTGAGATCCATGGAAGGAAGACGAAGCCCTGGAGAAGACGTCGATGCCACGGATGCTGCATCAGAGGGAAAAAGGGTGCTAAGCTTAGCAGCTCAGTTTTGCAGACCCCTCTTCGACATCATCCCACAGGCAACACACTCTGAGATGGAGTGGTCAGGACCTAAACATTTAAGGCACCACTCGTGAGTGTCAGTGACGGAGATGGTACCGCCACACTTGGAACACTTTTTAAAACCCGAGGCGGGTTTTTCCATTCTGAAGGAAAAATTGGGCCTAGTGCCCAAAATGGCGTGTGGCACCCGACAGAAAAAAGGCTGGAAAGTCCAGAAAAGCACAGTTACTTACCTGTAACAGGTGATCTCTGGGAACAGCAGGAATAAGTCTTCACATATGGGTACATTGGTACCGACGAAGCCTGCGCGGGAACGCTCCCCAGCGTCCAATCAGAAAGCTTTTGGGAGCATCCCTCAGCGCCTTCGTGCTGCCTTCCCGCCTTTCCAACTGTCTCTCCTCAGTTGAGTTTTATAGCTGAGACAAAGAGAGAGAAAGAGGAAAGGAAGATAGATAGAGAGATACAACTCCTAGGGGAGGTGGGTGGGTTGTGAAGACTTATTCCTGCTGTTCCCAGAGATCACCTGTTACAGGTAAGTAACTGTGCTATCTCCAGGAACAAGCAGGAATGAGTCTTCACATATGGGGACTCCCAAGCTATAGATGCCAGGGGGAGATCCCATAAATTGCGTGTCCCTGGGACAGGACTGCACTTCCCACACATGGATCTCTGGCATCCCATGAGGGATGGTGGGTAGGAGTTGAAAAGAGAGGAGCTGTAGAAAAACAGCTAACCTAAGGACTACAGGTAAGGAGTCCTTGGTATGTATGATAATTATCATGAAAAATATTGAATGAACAATCACAATATGGACCTCACCTACTGGACTGCAGGAAGTAGAGAGGCTGATGGAGTCTACTGGAGATTCAGTAGAGGAATCTTCAAGGTGACCTCACGGAAGTGAAGGTGAAGGTCCAAATCTGGAATTGACAGGTGACCCAGGTGTCAACTGGGGTAGTATAAAAACGGCAGGTCTTTAGTGGAAAGCTTTATGGAAAAAGCTGGAAACTCTTTTGGCTACAGAGTCATTAACATTTAGGAGCAAAAGAGGAAGACTGACCGATTTGGACAAAGTAGCCTAGTCCTGGAGGGAAGAAGGGGTATGGAAAAAAAGCCTGTATTCCCAAGGAGGACAGATGTCTGAAGGGCTGAAACCTCAGATCTACTGAAGAGTCACCCTGTCTTTCCTAGCTGGTGAGAGATAGGAAAGATATTGAAGCATGGAGCTTCAGGGATACCTAGACCTAGGGTTAAAGTAGGAGCTGTCAGTACCACAGTAGTGGTTGTGTGCATAATACCCCAGACATACCGAGGGACAGTATGAACAAATGCAAGTCCACTGTGTGGAACCTATAGGAAGGTAAAACCTTTATAAGCATAGACAGTTAGAGAGATAGTATGTAAATACATATCTACCTATAAGGAAGCATCTCGACAGATACACATATATAGAGCGCTATATATATATATTATATATGTGTGTGTATATATATATATATATATATATATATATATATATATATATATATATATATGTTTATAGTGAGATCTGGAGGGGCATAACATATGCACACGCAGCTTACAGACATATGTATCTATAGAGAAGTATATAGAGATATATACATACATGTATATAGATGTCTAAAGATAAATGTCTGCAACTAAGCAAATAGAGATATGCCCATAAGAACATTCACATGGGAGATGTTAAGGAGAAAGATTCATCTAATAACAAGAAGGTGGAACCTACTTGAGAAGATATATAGAGAATCTACTCCCCCTGGCTAAGATGGTGCAGTAATGCTATCCAGTGAAATAACCAGGATGGTTGCGTGAAAAAACAGAGGATAATATCAGTCTGTCAACAGCAAGTCCTGAGTCCTATAGAACTCTCGCATGGTAAATGGACAGAAAACGCATAGGATGAGATACCAGGTTGACCCACTGGAGGGACACAAGGGATATCATGCATTATTAGTAAGAGATCACAGAGAGAGGAAGACAGGCATCTGTATTTGGAAAAACTTAGAGCAGCTAGCAAAGTAGTCAAGAAGGCAAAGATTCAAAAGGAGGAGGAAATAGCCAATGCAATAAAATGGGGGGATAAGACATTTTTCAGATATATTAGTGAGAAGAGGAAGGGCAAAAGTGGTATTGTCAGACTCAAGGGTGCAGGGGAGGAATATGTAGAAGCTGATAAGGATAAAGCGGAATTGCTTAACAAATATTTTTGTTCTGTGTTCACAGATGAAGAACCAGGAGCAGGACCTCAGAAAACACCCACAAATAAGAACAGAAGCGAGGGACATCTTGAACAATTTTCAGAAGACTGTGTTCGTCAGAAACTAGCTCAACTTAAAGTAGACAAAGCGATGGGACCGGATGGGATACACCCTAGAATACTGAGGGAACTTGGGGACGTTCTAGCAACTCCACTGACTGACCTTTTCAATGCCTCGTTGGAGTCGGGAGTGGTGCCAAAGGACTGGAGAGAGGCTCATGTGGTGCCTTTACACAAAAGCGGAAGTAAGGATGTGGTTGAAAACTACAGGCCGGTTAGTTTAACTTCGGTGGTGAGTAAATTATTGGAAACGCTGCTGAAAGAGAAAATAGTGAGGTTTCTGGAGTCCGGCAGATTACAGGATCCGAGGCAGCATGGATTCACCAGAGGCAGGTCTTGTCAGACAAATCTGATTGATTTCTTTGACTGGGTGACCAGGGAGTTGGACCGAGGGAGAGCTCTAGATGTGGTGTATTTAGATTTCAGTAAAGCCTTTGACACTGTTCCTCACAGGCGACTTATAAACAAACTGAGCACCCTAGGGATGGACCCTAAAGTTACTGCTTGGGTTAGAAATTGGTTGGGTGGGAGGCGACAAAGAGTACAAGTAAATGGAGCTCACTCTGAGGAGAAGGATGTTACCAGTGGTGTGCCCCAGGGATCTATCCTTGGTCCGATTCTTTTTAACATCTTTGTTAGTGATATAGCGGAAGGGCTGTCGGGTAAGGTTTGCCTCTTTGCGGATGATACCAAAATCTGCAATAGAGTAGACATCCAGGAAGGTGTAGATAACATGAGGAGGGATCTAGCTAAGCTTGAAGAATGGTCTAGAATTTGGCAGCTGGGATTTAATGTTAAAAAATGTAAGGTCATGCATTTGGGCTGCAGCAATCCAAGGGAGCAATACAGTATAGGAGGTGAAGTACTTTTGTCCACTAAAGAAGAGCGGGACCTAGGCGTGGTTGTGTCTGATGATCTTAAAGTAGCTAAACAGGCAGAAAAGGCGACGGCAAAAGCTAGAAGGATGCTTGGGTGCATACGGAGAGGAATGGCTAGCAGAAAAAAGGAGGTGATAATGCCTCTGTATAAGTCTTTGGTGCGACCTCATTTGGAGTATGGTGTGCAATTCTGGAGACCGCACCTTCAAAAGGATGTGAACAGGATGGAGTTGGTGCAGAGGGTTGCTACTAAAATGATTAATGGGCTTCATTATAAAGCATATGAGGACAGACTTAAGGATCTTAATATGTACACCTTAGAGGAAAGGCGGGATAGAGGTGATATGATTGAGATGTTTAAATACCTCCGTGGCATAAATGTTCAGGGAGAGAGCCTCTTTCAATTGAAAGCAAGTTCTGCTACGAGGGGACATGGGATGAGGGTGAAGGGAGATAGATTCAGGAGTGATATGCGGAAATATTTCTTTACGGAAAGAGTAGTGGATCCGTGGAATAGTCTCCCAGTGGAGGTGGTAGAGATGAGGACAGTAACTGAATTCAAAAAAGCATGGGACCAACACAGAGGATCTCTAAAGGTAAAAAGTGGACTGTTGTAGTTGTTATGGAAGGACAGACTAGATGGGCCTTGTGGTCTTTTTCTGTCATCATGTTTCTATGTGCTGTCCATGAAGGAGTATGATACCATGAGGACAAGCTGCAAGGAAAAAAGAGCATATTCCTTGTAGGAATTGGAGAACTCTTTGGACGTTCACGTAGAAAAGGCTTGTGTCCTGTATTATAACAGGAGATAATAGGGTGTGGAGAACCCTTACAGTCATGGAAAATGACTGAGGAAGCCTTTCCCAACCATATAGGATAGTCATCAGATACAAAACCCCATGCTCTCTAGCAAGGGCCCATAGTAGAAAGCTTCTCTGTAGATTGCAGAGAGCATTATGCAGGAGAATTGGGAAATAAAACTTGCTGTAGGTCAACTATGTTGCCAAATCCAAAGAAATTGGAGATGGCAAGAAAAGAAGATAGTGTGATAGGCCTGAAGTGATTAGGATTATTCAAGATAGATGAAAGCACTATCTTGGAATCACTACTAAGGCCAGACAGAAAGTAGTGGAAGACAGACTGGAAATTTGTGGAAATGTACCAGTAGTCCAATCACTGGAACTCCTGCATGGGCAGCTGCTGAATAAGACAGCAGAGAGAATCTTTCTGTGTAAAACAGAGAGAACAGTCAGAATAAGAGGAGAAATTCCTGTCCCTGTCTGATGAGCTGCCCAGAGGAAAGAAGGGAGTTTATTCGAGAGAAAAAACTTCACACTGGAATGAAAGAAATGAGTAGAAAGGCTAGAGAAGCCCTGCAGTGGTATGGTACCACTCTTTCAGGGGAAACCCTGGATAAGAGGGTAGAGAAACAGGAGCTGAAGGGTGACTTACCATGTGGTAAGTCTGTGGAAGGAAAAAATTCATGTTGGAACAGAAAACTATCATGGGATAGTTGTTAACTTCTCTTCTTGGTAGGAAGAAGAGGAGAAACCTATGACCCATAGACATGAATATCCTGACAGCTCAGCATACCTAGGAGCAAAAGGATGTCCTGAGAAAAGGAATCCATGTGTAGAGTTTTTAATGAAAAAACAATGAAAAAACAGTGAAAAAACTTCTACAGGGAAGAAGTCAACTGTAGGTTATAAACTTCAGGACCCTATGGTTGCTGGGTTTGTTCAGCCTGGCTAGAGTTTGGATTCTTCAGACCAGGGCGAGGTTTCCCCTGCTTGGGAACATCTGTATGATGGGCAGGAGAAGAGTGAAACCTTCTTCTCCTAGGGAAAGAAGGTTTGGTAGGGCATTTCCTACCTACTGGGGAAGGAGAAGGTTTAGAATAGCCCTCAGAAACAGGGAAGTCAGTGGACCACTGAGCAACCTGATGTAAAGACTCTTTATTGAAGAGATTTTCCCCAGTGCAAGGAGTATTACCCAGTCTTTGTTGTGCCCATCTGCTTAAGTCTGAAGCCAGGCTCTATGTCGTGCCCCTATGGCTATAGCAGAAGTTCTGCTAACAGACTCAAAGGAGTCTAGGGAAGCACGAGTAAGAAACCAAGAGATACTTTGCATATGACTAAGTAATAAGGAATAGTCTGCAGTCTTGGGTTCTGAAAGAAAAGGAGTCAAAAGAGATAATTTCTTTGTGACCTCCTGAAGGGATAGACTCATATAAAAAATATATGAGAGAATCCTTGTTGACAGCATAGATGTCTGGAAGGTTTGACGTCCAAAGGCATCTAGTGTCCTAGACTCACGACCTGGTGGGTAAGAAGAGTGCTGCTTCTTACTTTTTACCTTCCTCATTGCTGATTCCACTACAATGGAATGATGGGGAAGTTGAGTCTTTTGAAACTCTGGAGAGGGGGGCACCTGATACAGAAGATCAGTTGCTCTAGAAGGTGAAGAAACCTTTAAAGGTGCTTCCCACATACTTAGAAGAAGATCCTGCAAGGAATGATGTAAAGGAAGCATTATATTTTCCTTTTCTCTAATAGAAAGAGAGCCTTGAGTAGGATCATTTATTTATTTATTTATTTAACATTTCTTATATACCGCGCTATTTGTCATCAGCGCGGTTTACATCAAAACAATAGAACACTTGACCAGAGATTGGCCGTCGTTTACATGAAACGGGGAGTTAACATGGAGGAGAACTTGGGGAACTATTTACATTCAAGCTTGTAGCAAACTTAGGAAACTATGTACAAATTGGTTGTATTACATATTAGGTATGATTGCAGTGTTTTACGTCTGGTGGTGGCTGTATGATATTGTGGGGTGGGGGAGATAATGGGGTATCAGGGTGGGTGTAATGTAAGATAAAAAGGTGATGTTTGAGGGTTCTTCTAAATTGAGTAAGGTCTCTAATAGCTCTAATGTGTGAGGGGAGTTTGTTCCAGCATACGGGGGCATAGTTCCTGAAGGCCCTATTGGTGGTGATCTGGTTGAGTTTTGTGGGATAGCCAGGGATAGGAATAGCAAGAGATGTTGTTATAGTCAGGAGAAAATTCTGAAAAGAAGGATCTCCAAAGGGAACCGTCCCTGGGCAGGCTAGCCCTGAAGAACTAGCCTGGGCACCAGAGGATCTACTTGAGAATATAGGAATATAAGATCCTGTACGGTGCAAGGAAGGATCCTTAAGGGATGGATGTTGGTACTGGAGGTCATGACCTGAGACAGTCAGTACTGCATCGTCCATGCCAGGTATCGACTCCAAACTTGGTATAGAAAGGAGCGATCCTGGTGAAAGAAGCATGGAAGGAGCTGGCCCCGATGTTACTGCGGGTACCGGCACCGATACCGATATCGGTAGCTGTGTCGGAATCGAAGGCGATACCGACATTGAAGCAGTCATCGGTGGCTGCTCAAGCGGTACCGAGGTAACCGAAAGCCTTTGGTAATCACCCTCAGTACAGAGCATCTGGAACCGGTAAGCGTCGGTACCGAGACGTGTCGGTACCCAGTCTTCCAGACTAGAGATCGATTCCAGACTCGGCATCGAAGGAAGCGAGTCTATCGATGCATGTCTAGAGGGTACCGACATCGGTGTTAGTATCGGCGTTGATGCCAATACTGGAAAGTCAATCTGGGGCGTATCGACCGGTCCCGAAGGTACCGAGAAAGCCAGATGACGATCCCTGGTGAGGAGTGAATCGCTCAACACCAGTGCCGATGCCAGGGTATCGGTACTGCTCGAAGCGGATGCCACCACCGAGCATGGCTCAGGTATGTTCTGTGAGGGGTGAGCCCCAGGAACAACCTGAAACCCCTAATAGGCTTTGGAGGCCGAAGACTCCCGCCGGGGTTTTGAAGCCAATGGATCCTTGAGGACAAGGCCGGAGCCGTCATCATGCTGTGCATGAGACATAGCACTCAAGGGCTGGCTAGTCTTAATAGACTGTTTGTGGGTTACCTGATCTTGTGGAGAAGAAATAGTCGGTGCCCTGACATTGGAAGGGAACTTGGTATCGAGGGAAACTCGAAATGGAAAATCTCTTCTCACAATATTGCAGCCTAATGGCTCCGGAGGAAAATGGTCAGGACCCAAACAGCTAAGACACCAGTTCTTGGAGTCTAAAAACAAAACTGTACCGCCACAGTTTAGGCACTTCTTAGGAAAAGAAGGGGGCGGCTCCATGATGGAGAGGCCTAGAAGGCCCAAAAAATTTAAGACAGAAACTGAGGGAAATAATTCCCTGAATTTAAGGAAAAGAAAAGAAAAAACACCGGCGGTACCGGTGGAGTCGGGGAGACAGCCGCGACCACAAGAAAACAAGAATTAAAGAATTAAAAAATTTTCTGCAGTGACAGGACGACGTCCTGCCGGCTCCGCGGAAAAACAAAAACTGAGGAGAGACAGTTGGAAAGGCGGGAAGGCAGCACGCAGGCGCTGAGGGATGCTCCCAAAAGCTTTCTGATTGGACGCTGGGGAGCGTTCCCACGCAGCTCCGTCGGTACCGACGTACCCATATGTGAAGACTCATTCCTGCTTGTTCCTGGAGATAAAAAGATTACAAATTTAAAAAAAAATGTTTTTAAGAAAGAAAGAACCAGCAGTACCGGTATGGCATCGAGGAAGGCAGACGCTACCACAAAAAAGAATGAAAAAGATGGGATAATTTCTGCGGTGACAGGAAAAACGATCTGCTGGCTCCGCAGAAAACGAAGAACTGGAGAGAGGCAGTTGAGAAATGCGGGAAGGCAGCACGCAGGCGCTGTGGGATGCTCCCAAAAGCTTTCTAATTGGACGCTGGGGAGCATTCCCGCGCAGGCTCCGTCGGTACCGACGATACCCCATATGTGAAGGCTACATTCCTGCTTGTTCCTGGAGATTACCTGTTACAGGTGAGTAACTATGCTTTCTCCAGGAACAAGCAGGACGTCAGTCCTCACTTATGGGACTCCCCAACTACAGGCTACCGAACCCGTAACCCAAAAACAACTCTGCGAGGCCGTGAGCAGGAGCAGAAGCTGATGCCCAGAGGAGCCCGAGTCTTCAGGTCCCCAGGCTAAGTTCTCGGTAGCCGCCGAAGAAGGGTCGGAGGGCAGGAGTTCCTTACACCCCAGATTACGGAGTGCAGCCTGGCCGAAGGCACTGTCCCGGCGGGACTCTCTCTCCAGGTTGTAGTGTGAAGCGAAAGTGTTCGCTGATGATCAGGTCGCAGCCTGGCAGATGTCTGTCAGAGGCACTGAGCGCAGCGAAGCCACCGAAGCCGCCTTGGCCCAGACACAGAGTGGGGTGACTCGCCGATCCAATGGGGTGCCCCCCCTTTGCCTAGGCGAAGGTGATGCAGTCCGCCACACAGATGGAGAGGGTGCACTTGGTGACTGCCTGCCCCAGGCAGTTGGGATTGTAAGCAACAGAGTCGATCGGACTTGCAAAGAACCTGGATGTGCTGCAGGTAGAAGATGAGAGCCCTCTTGCAGTCGAGTGTATGTAAGATCTCCGATGCCTGGTTGGCATGAGGTCTCAGGAAGAAGGTTGGCAAGACTATCTCCTGATTGAGATGGAAATCCGAGACAACCTTCAGTAGGAACTTGGGGTATGTACGAAACACTATCCTGTTCCCATAGAACCTGGCGTAGGGAGCCTCAGCCATGAGGGCCTGGAGTTCGCTGACTCGCCGAGCCAAGGTCAGAGCCACCAGGAAGACTACCTTCCAGGAGAGGTGATGAAACGAACATGTCGCCATCGGTTCGAAGGGTGATCGCATAAGCTGCATGAGCACGATGTTCAGGTCCCACTCCGCCGATGGAGGCCGGATGGGAGGATTGGAAAGTAAGAGGCCTCGCATGAAGCGGGAGACCATGGGCTGCCCTGAGAGGAGTTTATCCTCGATGGGGATGTGGTTAGCCAAGATGGCACTCAGTTGTACCCTGACGAAGTTGGACTTCAGCCCCTTTCGAGAGGTGGAGGAGGTACTGGAGAACACACCAGATAGAGCAGGAGAACGGCTCAATCTGGAGCTCGGAGCACCAGATCGAGAAACGCCACCACTTAAAGGCACAGGCTCGTTTCGTCGCGTCTTTCCTCGACACGAGGACCACCTCCTCGACCTCCCCCAGGAGGTGCAGCAGGACTAAGGAGACCCGTTCAGCAACCAGGCTGTAAGGAACAACAAGGCCAGGTTCGGGTGGAGCAGCTGTCCCTCCTACTGCATTAGCAGGCTCAGGGTGCAGCCGAGAGCTGGAGCAGAAGCGGGAACGAAGGCTGTCGAGGCCATGAAGGAGCCATGAGAATCATTGAAGCTCGCTCCCACTGGACCTTGTGGAGGGTCCTTGCAATGAGAGGAATGGGAGGAGGGGGAGAAAGGCATAAAGAAGCCAAAATCCAGTTCAAGAGGAACACATCCAGGGCCACCCAGCTTGGGTGTGGAACCGGTCCGCAGAAAAGGGGAAGCTGCATGTTCACTGGGCTGGCGAACACATCCACGGACGGAGTCCCCCACCGATGAAACAAGAGGCCGGCCACCACCGGATCCAGGCGCCACTCATGCAGGCGGAAGATTCTGCTGAGTTTGACCACTCTGAGGGTCATGCCCCGGTGAACAGCAAAGGAGCACCGCCTCCCAGCAGAGGGGGCAGGAGCCCGCTGCCCCCTCCTTGTTTATGTAGCAACCCTGATGTCAGTCTGCAACAGCACCGACTTTCCCCTCAGATGCTGCCTGAAGGCCCTCAGGGCCCACTGGACTGCCCGAAGTTCGAGCAGATTGATCTGCTGTTGAGATTCTTCGGGCAACCACGGTCCCTGGGTGCGCAGGTCGCAGCTGTGGGCTTCCCACCCCAGCAGGGAGGCGTCCGTCAGGACGAGCTCGTGCTGCGGGGCCTGGAAGGGCATGCCCCAAAGGAGGCTTTTGGGATCCTGCCACCAATCCAGGGAGCTGTAAAGGCCATGGGAGACCCGGAGAGGGTCCCAGAAGTGGCCTGGCTCCATTGTGCCCTGAGGCACCACTGAGCCCTAAGTGGATGGTGGAGGCCATGTGCTCCAGGAATCCGAGCCCTGCCTTGAACTTTGGCTGCCAGGGTGCGGAGACGATCCGCCCAGTCCCAGGGCAGGAAGGCAGTCGCCCGCTCCATGTCAAGGAGTGCGCCGATGAACTCCAGGATCTGCACCAGTTCGAGATGGGACTTGGAGTAATTGACCAGGAAGCCGAGGTGTTCGAGGAAGATTGTTTGTGATGCTGCAAAGCAGGCTTCCTCGACCAATGCCCCCGTGATGAGCCAGTCATCTAGGTAAGAAAAACGGGTATGCCCTGCCGCCGGAGGTAGGCTGCGGCCGCAGAAAGGCACTTGAAGACTCGCGGAGTAGACGCGAGCCCGAAGGGGAGAACCCTGTATTGGTAATGCTCTCCCTGTACTCTGAAGCGCAGGTACTGCCTGTGCCGGGGGGTGGACCAGAATGTGGGCGTAAGCATTCCTGAGGTCCAAGGAGCATAGCCAATCGCCCTGCTGGAGGAAGGGCAGCAGGACAATGAGTGATAGCATTTTAAACTTCTCCCACACCGGAAACTTGTTTAGGTTCCTGAGATCGAGGATGAGACATAGGCCCCCCGTCCTCTTCGGAACGAGGAAGTATTGGGAGTAGAACCCTCGACCTTGGAGGTGCAGCGGTACCTTTTCAACCACCTGCTGGCTGAGGAGGTTGGTTAGTTCTTGTTGTAAGCAAGCCTGGTGCAAGGGAAGTTGAAAAGGCTCTGCTGGGGAGAAGGGAGGAGGAAGCCTGTCCAGATGAAGATGATAACCGTCCAGGACCACCCAGAGGACCCAGGTATACGACGTGATCGACGTCCATTGAGGGGCAAAAAGGGACAGGCATCCTCTTATTTATTTTATTTATTTAAATGCTTCTATACTGCCCCTTTCCAGAGATCAGGGGTGGTTTACAAATAACATAACAAGTTACACAGAACAGTAGTAAAACTATTTACATAGTAAAATGGGATATTTAACAAGAAACCGCATTTCAAGTTACATAAATTAGGTAGGGCAAATTGCTACATAAGATCATACATAAGACTGGTAGATTTAACATAATCAACTATATACAAGGTACATTGGGTAATATTAGGTCATAGAGATTTGATGTGGATGGGGTATTGTTAGATGTGTTGTGTAAATGCCAGCTATTGCGTATGTTGATTGGGTGTTTCTGCGAGTGGAGGAGTGGCCTAGTGGTTGGGGCAAGGTACTTCAGGCCGGAAGGTCGGGGGTTCAAATCCCACTAGAGGACAGCAACCTTGGGCCGGAAGGACTGGGGTTTCTAGTCCCACAGGTGCTCCTTGTGGTCTTGGGCAAGCCACTTAACCCTCCATAGCCCATGTTCCCTGTAAAATAGTTATCTCCAAGTTATAATGCCCTGTTCAATGTAATTTCAGTTTGTTCAATGTAAACCGCACTGATGCAGAATAGCGCGGTATATAAGAGAATGTAAATAAATAAAATAAATAAAATAAAAATCTCCATAGTGGACAGTGAATAGGAACGTTTTGAGTTCTCTTCTGAACATCTGGAGGTCCTTGATCTCACGGATTGGTAATGGCAGTAAGTTCCAGAGACCTGGGGCAGTAATTGTGAAAGCTCTGGTCTCTTACAGGCAGAAGTGCCGCCTTCGGCGTCAAAAATCTTGAGTGGGTTGGGTTGGAGCCGGTGGTTGGGCCTTGTGCCCTTTAGGCTTGCAATGGCCGTGTGCTCCCCCCTTTCCCTACGTGTCGGTGGTTGGTGCAGGAGTGGGCGGATATCCCCGGTAGGGGAGTCCCTTTCTCTGGAAGAACGGCTTCTTCATCTGCTGTTTCTTCCTTGGGAGAGAAGAGGTCTTACGCAAGAGGCGGGTTCGAGTTACGAACTCTGTTTCAATCTCAGCCACCTTATCCTTCATGGACTTGCCGAACAATTGTTCACTGAGGCAGGGGACATGCAGAAGCTTCTCATGAATCCACTGCTCCAGGTCCGAAGACTGAAGCCATGCCTGGCGCCGGGCCCTGATGCTGGCCACCGCCACTCGGGCGGAGGACTCAAACCAGTCATATGTGGCACAGGAGAGGTACTTCGAGCAGTCCACGAGCGACCTCAGGAGGGTCTGGAACCTGAAAAAGTGTTCACCCCCAAGGCCTGAGGAAAACCCACCAAGCTCTTTGGCCAAGTCATGCAGGAACCTGCCCATGTACAGCTGGTAGGCCTGAATGTGGCACGTCAGCATGGATCCCTGATAGGCCTTGTGACCCGGGGCATCGAGGGCTCTGGACTCCCTGGCAGGCAGGACCGAAGAATGTGACTTTGGGCTCTTTTGCTTCAGCATCGTCAATTCCACAACCATGGAGGCACTGTTCCCTCTAAGCTGTGCGCGCGCACACACCTCGCCGAGCGAGCGCACATACTTTACAACAGAGCGCACAAAAATTACGGCTCTGATTCTGATAGAAAACAGACGTCTTAAAATGTAAAAGTTATGATTGTAATTACTAGAAATTTCCCGCTTCATTTAGTAATAGTCTATTTTCATTTAATTTGATTAAAATCAATGTGGTGTACATACTGTATTCTGACGTGTAGTCAAATTTTAAAGTATATAACTCCGAGTGTCGTTATGTGGCGCACAAAAATTTAACCTTCCTTCAAAAGTTGCACACAGCTGATATTTTATGCGCACACAGCCTACAGAAAATTAGAGGGAACATTGCATGGAGGTGTGCAGAAGCTGGGTCTTCTGGAACCCCGGGCTGCACTGGACCCTATACATGGCATCGAGGCATTTGCTCACAATGGGAACAGAGTCAGGCGCCTCCTACATGCAGAGGAGCAGCCTGGAGAGGATGGGAGGTACTGGGACCGTAAGAGACTCCTGAGGCGGGGACTCATACTGTAATATGTCGAGTTCCTCTGCCCTCGGTTCTTCCTCAGCCTGCGTGGCCAGATTGAGGGCCTGCACCATGTCCTACATGAACACCAGAAAAGACATGTCCTCGGGAGGGACTGTCTCTGGGAGATGGGGGGGGGGGGGACGGGTCCGAAGGAAGGTCCCTGTGGGTGCGGGTCTCCAGGGAGGTATCCCTGTCCGACTCCCAGCCTGAGAGGTCCAAAAGGTAGTCCAGTCAGGCTAATCGCCCTGTCCAAAAGCTAAGGCCCGCTTGGAGCCAGAGGCACTGGCCTTGGAGGACCTCGCCCCCGAGGAATGGGACGGCGAGCGAGCCCGGCACCAAGGACCCTCACGAGGCCCACGGCTCTCGAGGGTTTCCACAGCAGGTTTAGGGACCCCCCCCTCGGGGGGACCTCGGTCTCGAGGCATGGGCCAGCCGTGCTGGGCAGAAGCACCTGCTGGGCAGCTTAGAAGGCAGAGACTCTGCGCTCTAGTGTCAGCATTTGGGACTCCCACGCGGGCATGGGTCCCTGTGATGCCGACGTTACCGGGTCAGGCGTGGATGAAGAGAGGGGGTCCTCACCGAGACGACCCTCCGGAGACCGGGCACCATCACCGGAGACCTCCATGTCTGTACAAGGTACCTTTTGAGGCCGCTCCTTGTCCGACTCTTGGGAACGCTGGGGAGGGCTAAGCGACCGAGCACGAGATCGTTCGCGCTTGTCTGGAGCCCCCGACAGCAACTTCCAGGTTGTTTTCTTCTTGTGCCTCTCCACCCCAGGGGACCCCTGATCGGAGTGCTGCCTGGAACACGGGACCCTGTAAGCGGAGGAACGGCCGAGGATGCCACCAAAGATTCCGGGGCTACCTTATGGAAAAAGTCACTGAAATTCTGCTTACAACTTAGCAGGGTCTTGGCGGACATTTTCTTACAAAGACAGCAGAACTCTGGGTTATGGTCGGCCCCCAGACACCGAAGACAGCAGTCATGGGTGTATGTGAGCGACATATTCTTGGAGCATCTGTCACATTTTTTAAAACCAGTGGCTACTGGGGCAAAAAGGGCCCCTGCTAGGTCGAAGACCCTCGAGGCCAGCGGTTGAAAAGGGTGCGAAAAGGGGCCCAAAGAAAACATTTTTACCAAAAGGCTGGAACAAAAACGTCCCTTCGCTCAGGTGAACAAGAGAGAAGGGAAGGACAGGAGAGTACCGGTACTACTGGGAAAAAGAGGGTCAGAGGCCGAAAACGAAAACACTTTTTCTGAGGGACGAGAACGTGCATCCGAAGGGCTCCGCAGAAAAAGGGAGACTGAGCAAGATGGCTCCTTTGGGCAGGAAGAGGACCACGCATGCGTGGCAGCAATCACAAAGGCTTTCTTTGAAAGCTGGGGAATTGCTCCGCGTGGGTTCAGTCAGTGCCAACGTTACCCATAAGTGAGGACTGACTTCCTGCTTGTTCCTGGAGAAAAACACTTAGCATAGGACCAGGCCAAGACATCCAACAAATGAATGAATAAGCTTTTTTTGTGACCAGACATGGCCATGTTTCAGCTAATTGCATGCATCAAGGGTCATGCATACATTACATTTAAACACACAAAATCCTCTTGCAACCTCTCCAGAAAAAAATATTGAATATATCAAAGGCAGCCAAGTTGTCAACTGGGAAGCCACTAGGATCCAGTGGAATGTTGGGTGCTGTATCCTAGCGGCTTCCAAATGGATAACCTTGCTGCATTTGTTATATTCAATACTTTTTTCCTGAAGAGGTTACAAGAGAATTTTTGTGCTTATTTTCAATGCTAGGTACCTAACTTAGGTGCCTAGAAGTAAACCAATGAATAGCAAGCATACATTTAAGCACTTAAGTAGGGAAGGGCGGTTGGGCTTGGTCGAAAATTTGTCTAATTTTAGACATCTAGGTCAGGTGGTCAGCTTTCTTTGAAAATTGACACCTATGTGCTACTTTTCTTGAGGTTTTTGTCACCTTTCCCTCATGAACCTAATTTAAAGCCCATCTCACTAGGCTGATGAGTCTATAAACAATAAAACTTCTTGAAATTTTAAAAAGTCAACTTGGAATTCAGAATTTGTGTTATTCCTTTCATTCAGCATATAGCGCAAGCTAGGTGAAATAATGTAAGAGCATATTAAAGATAGATAATCTGAAGATACAGAAAGTGTCAACTAGGAATCTAAGAAGGACTTACCGAATGAACTATATCCAGCATATCATAGGCTTTTGTGGACTCCATTGGAACAACTGTGTCAAGGCCTGGAACCATGCGGTCACTGCCAGAGCAAAGAAAATTGTCACAGTATAATCTGAGAATGTTAAAATATCAATAACTTGAACTTCAGGAGAAACTAATTTGGACACGAAGCTGGTGGGGTATAATGACTAAAGCTATCTGCCTTCTGCTTGCAACATTCTCATCATTGGCAAGTCAAACTCTTTTTGTGCCTTAATTCCTACCCCAGCTCTGTCACAGTAGACCAAGTTGCAAAAAGCATAGTTACTCACCTGTAACAGGTGCTCTCCGGGGACAGCAGGAATCAGTCCTCACATATGGGTGATGTCTGTGCTAATGGAGCCTGTGCGGATCCAATCCACAGCTTTCAAAGAAAGCCTTTGGGACCTACACTGCGCATGCGCGGTCACCTTCCTGCCCAAAGATGCCATCTTACCTCAGTATGACAACGTAGCTCAAAAGCAGAAAAAGAAAAGACTCTACAGGGAGAAGGGAAGGTTGTGAGGACTGATTCCTGCTGTCCCCAGAGAACACCTGTTATAGGTGAGTAACTACACTTTCTCCGGGAACAAGCAGGATGCCAGTTCTCCCAAGCTACAGGCTACTGAAAAACCTGTAAAGGCCACGGGCGACCCAAAAAGCAGACCGTAAAGAGCAGCAAGGGGCATTGATTGGCTGGAAGTCAGACACAGCAGCAGCAGCAGCAAAGTTGCAATCCCCATTCCAGTAGCCTGGACATCATGGGTTCGAGGGAGGAGTTGCATTATTCCCTGAAGAGGTGATGGAGTACAGCCTGGCCGAAGGTGCTTTCCCTCCAAGAAGTCTCTACCAAACAGTAGTGTGCAGTGAAGGTGTGCACAGAGGACTAAGTGGTGGCCCGGCAGATGTCCAGCAAAGGCACCAAGCGCAGGCTTGCCACCGAGGTTGCCATGGCACACACATTGTAAGGCATCACATGATGCTCCAGAGAGAGCCCCGTCTGTTGATAGGCAAAAGAAATGCAGTCGGCCACTCACTGTGAGGGTGCACTTGGAGACTGCAACCCTCAGACGACTGGGATCAAAAGAGACAAAGAGCTGCGTTCAGCGGCATTGAGGGTGCGTCCTCTGGATGTAGGAGGACAATGCATGCTTGCAGTCCAGCATGTACAGGGAGGCCTCTGCCCTAGAAGAATGAGGCCTAGGAAAGAAGATAGGCAATACCACCCTCTTGCTTCAAATGGAAGGTCACGACAACCTTTGGAAAGAACTTCAGGTGAGTTTCAAGGACGGCCCTGTTCTTGTAGAACCTGGTGTAGGGCGCATGTGCCACCAGTGCCTGCAGCTCACTCACACGCTTAGCTGAGGTGAACGCCACAAGGAACAAAACCTTCCAAGAAAGGTACTTGAGATGGCAGGTAGCCAGAGGTTCAAAGGGTGGAGACATGAGCTTCCCCAATACCGCATTGAGGTTCCACACCACTGGTGGCGGACAGATCAGGGGCTGGGAGAGGAGGCAGCCTCACATGAACTGGCTTACCAAGGGGTGCACTGACACAATCTGGCTATCCACTGCGTGGTGGTGAGCCAAGACAGCACAGTGGTGCACTCTGACTATGCTAGACTTGAGGCTAACCCCCAGTAGGTGCAAAAGGTACCGTAAAATGTCCAGCATTGCACAGGAAAAGTGGTTGAGGCTTTTATCCACACAGCAGTGCAAGAACCTACGCCATTTAAAGGCATACACCCAACATGTGGAGTCCTTATGCGAGGCGAGAACATCCTCCACCGGCCTGGAGAGGCAGTGATACACTATAGCTAGCCTCTCAGCATCCAAGCAGTCAGGGCCAGGGACTGGAGATTGGGGTGCAGTAGCATTCTGAACTACTGAGATAACAGGTCCGGGGCATTCCCCAGTGGCAATGGTCCCTCCAGGATAGTTGCAGAAACAGGGGGAACCAGGGCTGCCTGGGCCACCTGGGCACAATGAAGATGACTGAGGCCGCCTCCACGTGTATCTTGAGGAGGGTCCGAGGCACCAGGGGCATGGGCAGGAATGCATACAGGAAGCCCCTTGACCAAGGCAGGAGAGAGGCATCCTCCGCCTTCCGACCCCTGGCCAACATCCAAGAGCAGAAGCACGGCAGCTGCATGATCTCTAGACTGGCAAAGAGGTCACCTTCTGGGGTCCCCCAGCGCCAAAACACCTCTGCCAGCATGGTCAGGTTCAGTCTCCATTTGTGGGGCTGGAGGACATGGCTCAGGTGGTCAGCCAGTATGTTGTCCTGGCCAGGCAAGTACACTGTTCTGAGGGAGATGTTCTTCCCCATCGCAAAGTTCCAGAGGCGCACCGCCTCCCAGCAAGGGGTGGTACGAACCCATGCCCTTCTGCTTGTTGATGTAATACATCGCCACCAGTTGCCTGTCTGGACTTGAACCACCTGCCCTTCTAGATGGTCCTGGAAGACCCACAGGGCATGGTAGACTGCTTGGAGTTATAGCAGATTAATCTGCGATGTATTCTCCTCTGGTGACCATGGTCCCTGCGACTGCAGGGGACTGCAGTGGGCCCCCAACCCAACTTGGACGTGTCCACTATAAGGATGCAGCACATTGGAGAAGCCTGGAAAGGCAGGCCAGCTCTGAGGTTGAGGGGGTCCTGCCACCAGGCAAGGGATGTCGCCAGGGCTGGTGTGACCAGGATGCGGTTTTCTAGACAGCCAGAAGCTTGTGTCCACTGGGCACATAGCATCGACGGCGCCTGCCTCATGCATAGGTGGGCAAATGGGGTGATGTGGACTGTGGATGCCATGTGCCCGAAGAGACAGAGCATCCATCTGGCCTTCACAGCTCAGCTGCCTTGTATGGCTTGGGCCAGGGCAGACAGGCATTGTGTCCGACAAGAGACAGAAAGGCCCTTGCTTAAGTGGAATCTAGGAGGGCACTCATGAGCTCCAAATGTTGGGTGGGTCATAGGTGAGATTCCGGGAAGTTCACCATGAAGCCCAGGCACTGGAGTAGTCCCTATGGTGCGCAGTTCTGCATTGTGTACGTCCCCTGGCAAGCTGGCTCATATGAGCCAGTCGTCCAGGTAAGGTAAGACAAACACTCCCTTAAGTCTGAGGTGAGTGGCCATGACTGTCAGGCATTTGGCGAGTACCCTGGGAGCCGAGGCGAGACCGAAGGGGGAGTATCCTGTACTGATAATGCCGTCCGCTGACAATGAATCAGAGGTACTGATGGTGACTTGGATAGATCAGGATATGGGTACAGGCATCTTTGAGATCTAAGGAGTGTAGCAATCTCCCTGCAGGGAGTAAGGTAGCAAGGTTCCAAAGGATACCATTTTGAACTTTTTCTTGACCAGGAAGTGGTTGAGGTCCCATAGATCCAGGATGGGTGGGAACCCTCAGTCTTCTTGAGGACAAGGAAGTAGCGAGAGTAGAATCCCCTGCCTAGGAGAGGTTGAGGAACGGGCTCTACCACTTTATGCTCAAGTAAAACCTCAAGCTCCTTTTGCAAAAGCTCCCTGTGTAAGGAGTCCATGGGTAATTGCCCAGGGAAGAAAAGAGGGGGCAGCTGGGCAAAATGGAAGATATAACCTTCCCTGACTCCCTCCAACACCCAGGCATCTGTGGTGATGCTTGGCCACTGGTGTGCAAAGTGGACCCAGCCATACTCCCATGAACCTTGTACCTCCTGGGGGAGAGAGGCTATGCCCAAGGAGTCAAAAGCTCCCCCCAGGATGTGGCTGGGGTGCTGTTTGGGGGCCTTTGGCTTATGGGGACCATGCTCATGGCCCTTGGCCTGCTTCCCCTGTGGGGGAGCATGATAGGTCTGAAACTTGGGGTAGTTCCATAACCTTCTTGGACTTTGGGTGGAAGGGCTTTTCCCCAGAAGTCTTCCTATGGGAAGGTTCAAATACTTTCATGGACAGCCTGGTTCTGGACATAAATTCTTTCTCCAACTCGTCTGCCTTCTCAGTCATGGGCTTGCCGAAGAAATTCTCCCCCTGGCACGACATCGGCTAACTTGTCCTGAACCACTGCTCCACGTCAGAGGACTGTAGCCAGGCAAGGCGTTGGGCACTAATGTCCACCACAGCTACTTGAGCCACCGACTCAAAGCTTGGAGCATGCCGTGACCAATGACACCAGGGTCCTGAAGCACTCAAGAGGTTTGCCTGCTAGCCCAGCTGAGAACCCAGCAAGCTCCTTCACCAGGTCTCTGAGGTACATGAACATGTATAGTTGGTATGCCTGGATCTGGGATGAAACCATGAAGCTCTGGAAACATTTCCTGCCAAAAGCATCCATGGCGCGTGCCTCCCTGCCGGGAGGAGTGCATCTTCTGGCTCTTAATGTGACGCATAGCTGACTCGACAACCATGGAGTTATGTGGCAGTTGTGTTTTCTGGAAGCTGGGGCTCTGGCCAACCTGATACTGCGAATCTAGTTGATGGTTCACAATTGGCACCATCACCAGGGTCTCCCACATCCTGATCAGTAGCCATTCAAGGAGGGGGGCATGTGCACCATCAGTGCCTCTTGAAGATGAGCCTCATACTGGAGGATCTTGAGATCTTAAATACACGGCTCATCCTCGGGCATTACCACAAAGGCAAGTGCCTGGGACATTTCCCAAACAAACTCCAGGAAAGCCAGGCCCTCTGGAGGTGACCACTGCCGATGGTGTGGCGGAGACGGGTCAGAGGGGATGTCCCAACAGAGGATAGCGTTGGGAGACTCCTCATCCGTCTCCCAGGCTGACTGAGCCAAAGAATCAGCTAGCACTCCGCAGTCATCGGACCAACTCGGCATCAGGGTTCCGGTGGTGCCATGCCTGAAGTTGTGCCAGTCCTTGACTCTGTCATCATTGACACCGAGCAAGCCAGCCTCTCAAGGATGGGAGGGGCATCCTCCAGGGAAGTCCTGGAGGAGGACGGTCCCATCATAGGCACTGACGACCTAAAGTGACCGGGAATCAGGCCTCGCTGAGCCTCGATGAATGTGGCATCCTGGCCTTGATGTACGACAGTTATGCTGCTGTGGGCACCATCTTTGAGGACACAGAGGCTGGTGTCTGGTCCCTGGTAAGGGAATCTCAGATGGTAATGTCATCGGGGAAACACTCAATCCCCCGACACTGCGGATGAAACCTCCCTCCGGGGTTGCTTGGAGAGGTGTTCCTGGCCTCCCATCACCAGCATCAAGTCGAGGGCTCTGGGCATGTGACCCGGAGGTCTTACACCCCCCCCAGGCCGGTGTCGAATCTCGACTTTGATGGAGCTTTCGATGCATGGGGAAGGTCCTCTGGGGATGGCTGATGCACGCCGGACTCGTGGCTCCAATCAAGCCGAGAAGCAGGATGCAGAGTCGTCCACCGGTATTGAAGGCAGGGATTCCGCCCCTGATGCCAATCCTGAGGCAGACTTGCTGAACAGCATCCCCAGCCGCCTTTCGCGCTCCTTCCGGGTCTTAGCCAATATCAAAAGGCAAAGAGGGCAGGAAGACACATCGTGGTCCGCCCTGAGGCAGGTGCTGTGGCAGTCCGTGCGGGACGTAGTGCGGTTGCACTTGCCACACTGCTTAAATCTGCTGGTTGAAGATATAGTCTTGATATCATGAAAGGCGGTATATAAGAAATATTAAATAAATAAATAAATAAATAGCGGGAAAAATGAGCCCCACGAGGTTAAACTCCAACGTCTCAACCAGCTGGGCCAACAAATAAAAAGCACCTGAGCGAAAAGCATAATGCCAAGGCATTGGACTCAGGTGGCAGAAGGTGATCGATACCGAAGAAAGAAGAAAGGTTACCAAGAAACGGTGAAAAAATCTGCTTTAACTGGTGTAAGACAGGAGGTCTGCAGGGCTCCGTGGAAAAAAGAAGACTGAGATAAGATGGTACCTTTGGGCGGGAAGGTGACCATGCATGTGCAGCTTAGGTCTCAAAGGCTTTCCTTGAAAGCTGGGCATTAAATCCATGCGGGCTCTGTCGGTACCGACATCACTCATATGTGAGGACTGACTTCCTGATTGTTCTCGGAGAAAGACTAATTATATAAACAGCACTCGCTTATTTTGAAGAGAGAACAAAGTATATTTTTTAATTCCCAAACATTAGGAATTAGATACAAAGGGTCATTTCTCCACACAATGAACACTTCAATCCAAAGAAGGTGGGGAGAGGAAGTGACCACAGTATTTTAACTACTCAAACACAAAGAAAGGGAAACAAAAAAAAATCATTCACATCACAGAGATGAACACAATCAAAGCATTCCTAGCTTAGAAAGTAGAATCCTCTAGCTCCATTCTGCCGTTTCCTCCTAAACACATGCATTTCCCTTACACATCCCTTAACTGCTCCACCCACAGCTGTCTTCTGATGAAGCACTTTCTGACATAAAAGCTAGTCTCTTGAAAGGTCTTTCTTTCATACCAACAATGCATGCCTTCCAGACTTTTTTTAAATTTAGCAGGAAATTTCAAATCTTGAGCTTCATTTCTAAACTACTGCCAAATATTCAGATCTGTCTATAACGCGCTATAACAAAGTGTGGTTGAGGACCAGGAGGTACCCATTTTGATTTAGTGTGTCCTAAGAGATACTGAAAGCTTTGAAAGAAAGAATTCCAGAACCTTTTTAATTTGTCCAAAAGAGAATGATGTGGTTAGGTTGTCTGATAGATGTGAAATAGTCATTAAGCCAGGACTGTGGAATAGTTATTACGAAAAAGGAGGCGTATTTATTTATTTGGGAAGCTTATATATAGCTATTGGTATTGGTATTACAGTGATTTACAGAATAACCTATAGTATCCAGAAACAAACCTGGATCAAGTTCATGCACATTAAAAATGGGGCACAAAAAGGGGGAGGGAGGTGGGGTTGCACAGTTGTTACCAGGACTGCTAAGAATAACTGCTGATAACAGGAGTGGCAACAGAGGGAGTGAAGGAGCAACAGGCTAAATGTCAAATGCCTGAATGAAAAGGTGGGTCTTCAATGTTACATAAGAGGATTCTAGACAAAATTCAGTAGGCAGAGTGTTCTGCAAGTGAGGTGCTTGGGCCATAAAAGTAATTGATATGTACATAGCTAGGTGAAGTGTTTTTATTGTAAGTGTAACAAGAATGTTCTCGGTTGAGGAGTGAAAGGTGCATGAGGGAGAGTAGGAGACATGGTGCAAATGGAGATTGTTGGGTATGATGCGTTAGCAAGAGAATCTTGAACTGATTGAGGAATGAGACTGGAAGCCAATATAGTTCCCGTAGAAAAGGCATTGTATGACCGAAGTGCCAAGAAAGCGTAGTTACTCACCTGTAACAGGTGATCTCCGGGAACAGCAGGAATTGAGTCTTCAGATATGGGTATCGTCGGCATCGACGGAGCCCGTGCTGGAACGCTCCCCAGCGTCCTATAGGAAAGCTTTTGGGAGCATCCCATTGCGCTTGCGCTGCTGCCTTCCCACCTTTCCAACTCTCCTTCTTCAGTTGGGTTTGTAGCCGAGACAAAGGAGAGAAGGAAAGAGAGAGAGATAGAGATACAACTCCTAGGGGAGGTGGATGGGTTGTGAAGACTCAATTCCTGCTGTTCCCGGAGATCACCTGTTACAGGTGAGTAACTACGCTATCTCCAGGAACAAGCAGGAATGTAGTCTTCACATATGGGGGACTCCCAAGCTTAGAGATAGCAGGGAGATGACCCTAAAAGCTGCAAAACCCAGGATGAGGTGGGTCATGTTTCCTCCCAAGGATCTCTGACATTGAAACCCAGGATGGCGGGCAGTTGTTCTAAGTCTGAAAGAGATGCTGGAGAACAGCCTGGCCAAACGAGGCATCCTGATGTGAGTCCTTGTCCAAGCAGTAATGGGCTGCAAAGGTGTGGACTGAAGACCAAGTGGCTGCTTTGCAAATGTTGTCAACTGACACCGAGCGAAGGTTGGCCATAGAGGCAGCCATTGCTCTCACATTGAGAGCTGTGACATGACCTTCGAGAGAAAGTCCCTTACTCTCATAGGTAAAGGAAATGCAGTCTGCAATCCACTTAGAGTTTTCTTGGAAAGTGGTACGCCCAGGTGACTGGAGTTAAAGGCAACAAAAACCTGTGAACCTATGTGGCTTAGTCCTCTGAAGGTAAAAAGCTAAAGCTCTTTTACAATCCAGAGTATGAAGATTCCTTTCTGCACTAGAGGCATGAGGCCTAGGGAAGAAGACAGGAAGGTAAATCGACTAATTCAAATGAAAAGGCGAAACCACCTTTGGCATAAAGTGAGGATGAGTCCTAAGGACTACTTTATCCTTGGGAGGATCAGCCACTAAAGTTTGTAGCTCACTAATGCGCCTGGCAGAGGTGAGGGCAATAAGGAAGATGACCTTCCAAGAAAGAAGAGATGTAGTGGCTAAGGGTTCAAAGGGCGGCTTCATAAGTTGCCTAAGGACAAGATTTAAATCCCATGCCACAGATGGTGGCTTAATGGGAGGTCTAGTCAATAGTAGGTCTCTCATAAACCATGCTACAAGCGGTTGAGAGGAGATAGGTTGTCCAAAAGGCTTGTGGAAAGCCGCAATGGCACTAAGGTGGACCCTTACTGAATTAGACTTAAGACCAGAGGATGATAGGAGAAGATACTCTAGTAACGCCTCCACTGGAACTGATAAAGGATTCCTTTTTTTGAACACCAGATAGAGAACCTTCTCCACTTCAAGGCATAGGCATGCCTTGTGGAAGGTTTCCTAGAGGCTAAAAGGGTATCTTTAACCTGTTGAGAGAGGTTGATATCCTGGAACTCTAAGCTCTCAGCAGCCACGCCATCAGGTGTAAGGATTGAGGATTTGGGTGCAAAAGCGTCCCGTCCTCCTGGGATAGACGATCTGGAGCACATCTTAAGTCCAGAGGCCTGGCTTGAGAGAGACATAGAAGCAGTGGATACCACGTCTGTTGTGGCCAAAATGGGGCTATGAGGATATGGCCCGTCTCTCTGAAGCTTGAACAGAGTTTTGGGGATGAGAGGGAATGGGCAGGCAGGCATAAAGGAAGTCCTGACATCAGTGGAGGTGGAAAGCATCCATTGCATGACTGTTCTGAGCCAGAATTCTGGAACAGAATCGGGGAAGTTTCTGAGGACTTGCAAACAGGTCTATATATGGAGTTCCCCAGATCTGAAAGATTTGAGCAATTTGCTATGGATGAAGAGACCACTCTGGTGGCAGCAGTACTCGACAGCTTGTCTGCCAGAAGATTCTGTTTGCCTGGAAGATACACTGCTAGTAGATGAATCTGAAGGCCTCTTGCGAAGGACCAGAGGCATAGAGCTTCGTTGCACAACGCCCGAGAGCCTGTTCCACCCTGTTTGTTCACATAGAACATGCCTACCTGATTGTCCGTCTGGACAAGAACTGTCTTGTAGCTCAGGTGGTCCTGAAAAACTCGTAGAGCATAGAAAATGGCTCCGAGTTCCAGTAGATTTATGTGAAGACAAGCCTCCTGTTCGGTCCAGAGACCTTGGGTGGAGAGATTTATAAATTTTTTAATTTATTTAACAGTTTTTATATACTGCCTTATCGTTAAATCAAAGCGGTTTACATCAAAATGTCCAAATGAGCCCCCCAACTTGACTTGGACATATCCGTCGTCAAGGTAGCTTGGTGTAGTGGCTGCTGAAAAGGTGACCCTATGAGAAGGTTTTCTAGTGATTGCCACCACTGTAGGGACGAAATGAGACGTGCCGGGTTTCTGATTTTGTCACCCAGGCGACCCGACACCTGTGTCCACTGAGAGGCTAGGGTCCACTGGGCTGCTCTCATGTGTAGGCGAGCATAGGGGACCACATGAACAGTAGACGCCATATGTCCCAGCAACTGAAGCATTTCTCGAGCAGTCAGGAAAGTTTTCATAGCTGCTTTAGAGGCCAGTTGGAGAATCCGGGCACAACAGAGTTGTGGCAGGAAAGCTCTTGACTGCCGTGTGTCTAGGTAAGCCCCTATGAACTCTAGCGATTGAGAAGGGGCGAGATGAGATTTTGGTAGGTTTATGACCAGTCTCAAGTATTGCAGGATTTGCACTGTGCAGGAAAGAGCAGAGCTGGCTTCTGGAGCTGTTGATGCTCGGATCAGCCAGTCTTCTAAGTAGGGGGAAGACAAATATCCCTAGAGTCCTTAGAAATGCTGCTACTACTGCCATGCATTTTGTGAAGATTCTTGGGGTGGAAGCCAGGTCAAAGGGTAGAACTCTGTACTGGTAATGTCTTCCCTGAAAGAGGAATCGAACAAATCTTCTGTGTTCTGCATGACTAAGGATATGTGTATATGCGTCCTTTAGGTCTAGAAAACATAGCCAATCCTGACTCTGAATGTAAGGGAGAAGTGTTCCGAGAGAAATCATTTTGAATTTTTCTCGGAACAGATACCTGTTTAACTCCCTGAGATCCAAAATGGGCCTGTATCCTCCTGTCTTCTTTGGTATGAGGAAGTAGGGGGAGTAAAAGCCCAGACCCTGTTGAGAAACAGGTACCTCTATTGCACCCTGAGCAAGGAGAGAGGTGACCTCTTGACACAAGACAGCGGTGAGGAGAGGCCGAGAACTGAACTCTCTTGGAGTAGAGGGAGGGGGCATACTGTGGAAGTGGAGTCTGTACCCCTCTGACACTATGGAGAGAGTCCACTGCTCTGATGTTATCTGTTGCCACCTCTTGGCAAAATGACAGAGTCTGCCTGGAATGCTGAGAGGCTCTGGACCTTTTAGAGGCAGGATGACTAGGTTCCCTAGGAAGGAGTCAAAGACCTTGTGGAGGCTGTGCCTGATGAGCTGGTTGAGCTCTGGGGACTTGAGCCTTTCTTTGTTGCTTGGGCTGCTGCTGCCCCTTTTGGGGAGCATGGACTGGGCAGTGGACAGTCTGGGTGTAAGACGGATAGAATTTCTTTTTGTTGAAAAAGGGTTTCTTAACTGCCTTTCTTAGCTGGGTTGGCAGTGGTCCTGGATAGTCTATTCAAGGTAGTGTTCTTGGACTCAAGCTGAGAAGTTTTATCCTGCCAATCCTTGCCAAAGAGGTTTTCTCCCGTGTAAGGAATATTTCACAGCTTGTCTTGCACCCACTGTTCCAAATCAGATGCTTGTAGTCAAGCAATTCAACATGCACCGATGGAAATAGAGGTTCTGCTAATGCATTTGAAACAATCAAAGGTTGCCCTGTTCATAAACTCAAACATTTTGGGCATACTTAACAAGAATGAGAAAATCGGCCCTCTTGTCACTGGGTAGAAGAGGAGCCATGAGTTCCAAATCTTTTGCAACCTCGTGAAAAAACATATCCATATAAAGTATGTAAGAACTTATTCTGGCCGATAACAGAGGCCTGAAAACATCGACGACCAAAGGCATCGAGAGTCTTCGCCTCACGGCCTGGAGGATTAGAAGAATGCATCTTAGCACTTTTGATTCAGAGCATTGCTGATTCCACTACCATAGAATGGTATGGTAATTGCATTTTTTGGAACCTGGGACACTGCGGTACCCGGTAACTTGTATCAAGTCTCCAAGAATGTGGAGATACCGTTAAAGGTGTTTCCCACATCCTAAGCATGAGGTCATGCAATATCCGGTGTATGGGAAGGATTGCAGGCCTCTTTGTGGGCTGCCGGATACTGAAGAATTTCTAGTTCTTCAACTCTCAGTTCCTTCTCAGGGGTCACAGTGATTGAGAGGCCCCGAGCTATATCTCGTATAAAGTCTTGAAAAGACATATCTTCCGGGGGAGACATCCAATGTTGTGGCAAAGGAGAGGGATCCTCCGGGAGAACCACTCCGGTACCGATAGAGTCGTCAGAATCATATGAATCAGAGGACTCAAAATATCTACGGGCCGGGTGCTCTCGTACAGCCTGTCGCCGGTACTGATCGAGGTCGGCATCAGAATGCCTCGATACTGGACCCTCCATGCCCGACACCGATTCAAGGGCCGGCATGGGTGGAAGCATAGAGAGTGGCGCACCGGTGGATGCAGCCGCATCCGGTACCATTATCGGTACCGATGGCTGCGGAACCGATTGCAGCAGCTTTAGCAGTACCGAGGTTGCTAACAAAGCCGCAAGACTGTGCTCAATGGCTAGGATACATTGATGCATAGAGCCCGCCGATGTCTGCGTGTCGGTACTGACAGAGCAGGCCACGGCCCCAGAACATAGCACCAAGAGTCCTCCAGAGGTGGAAGCCTTGGGAACATCCTGGGACCCCGTTAATGCTTTGGAAGTAAGGACCTCCTGCCGGGGTTGTTTGGCTGGTGTGTTCTCCTTGAGGGCAACGCTAACAGCATCTCAATGCTCAGAAGGAGATCTACCCTTTGAGGACCGGCCGGTCTTGGAAGACGACCTGGGCTTGGTTACCTGAGATCCATGGGAAGATGATGAAGCTCTGGACGACATTGATGCAACGGACATTGCATCTGAGGTAAAGAGGGTGCCAAGTTTCGCAGCTCTATTCTGCAGGCCCCTCTTAGTCTTCTTTCTGCAAAGGAGACAATCCGATGGCGAATGGTCAGGACCCAAACATTTAAGACACCAGTCATGGGTGTCGATAGCAGAAATGGTACTGCCACATTTGGAACATTTTTTTAAACCAGTAGTTGGTTTCTCCATTTTAGAGAAAAAGAGGGTTTAGTGCCCAAAATGGCACTGAAGCACCAAGAGGGGCCAGACCCTCAGGTAAAATCTTAAAAAAAAAAAAAAAAGAAAGTAAAGACAACACCGGTGGTGCCGGTGTAGGCATCGACGAGAAGGCAGAAGCGACCATAAAACAAAATTTTCTGAGGTGACAGGGTTTGCTGCCTGTCGGCTCCACAGAAAACAAAAAACTGAAGAGGGAGAGTTGGAAAGGCAGGAAGGCAGCAGCGCAGGCAGAGTGGGATGCTCCCAAAAGCTTTCCTAATGGACGCTGGGTAACGTTCCCACGCTGGCTCCGTCGGTGCCAATAATCCTCATATGTGAAGACTACATTCTAACTTGTTCTTGGAGATTGAGTTTGACAGTGTTCTGGATAGTTTGTAGTCGCCTAAGCTGAAGTTGGGAGACACCGGAGACCAAGGAAAGCATAGTTACTCACCTGTATCAGGTGTTCTCCATGGACAACAGGAGTAAGTCCGCACATACGGAAGATGTCACTGATGGACCACTGTGTGGGAACGCTCCCCAGCTTCTATTGGAAGCTTTTGGGATGCTCCACCATGCATGCGTGTCTGCCTTCCCGCCACCTTCCCCAGTATAACAACAAAACTCTAGCAGTCAACGGAGAAAGAGTAGTTACCTGTAATAGGTGTTCTCCAGGAGCAGCAGGAATCAGTCCTCACATATGGGTGACGTTGGTGCCGACGGAGCCCTCGTGCAGAGAGCATTTCACCAGCTTTCAAGGAAAGCCTTTGGGAATACAGCGCGCATGCGCGGTCCCCTTCCCGCCCAAGGGTGCCATCTTGCTCAGTCTGATGACATAGCTAAAAACAAAACAAAACAAAAAATCAAAATGAAGTATATGACTGCAACACCAGGGGAGGAGGGAGGGTCATGAGGACTGATTCCTGCTGCTGCTGGAGAACACCTGTTACAGGTGAGTAACTACTCATTCTCTAGGACCAAGCAGGAAGTCAGTCCTCACATATGGGACTCCCCAGCTCTAGGCTACCGGGAACCCTAAGCTGAAAAAATGGCTCCCTCTCAAGAGCCTCAGCATTCGTGATAAGAATATCCTCTGAGAAAGCCTCCGAATGGTAGTCCAACACAAGGGCCGGAAGGTAGGAGTTGCCTAAACCTCAAAGAGATTACGGAGTACTGCCTGTCCAAAAGCACTGTCCCTTCAGGACTCTCTCTCGAGGCAGTAATGGGCTGCAAAAGTCTGGCTTGAAGACCAAGTTGCGGCCCAGCAGATGTCTGCCAACGGAACAGAGCGGAGATGAGCTACTGACGCGGCTTTCGCCCTGATACGGTGGGCCATGACCCGACCCTGTAAGGGAAGGTCGGCTGCCTTGTACGCCCAGGCGATACAATCTGCTACCCAAGTGGACAACGTACGCTTGGAAACAGGTAACCAAAATGGGCCAAAGGGTAGGGTCAAAGAAGACGAAGAGCTGAGTAGCCCTTCGATGCCCCCCGCGTATGTTCGATGTAAAAGGACAACGCTCTCTTACAGTTCAGGGTATGCAAGACTGTTTCAGCCCGGCTGGTACGAGGCCTGGGAAAGAAGGTCAGAAGAAACACCTCTTGGTTGAGGTGGAAAGAGGAGTCCACTTTTGGAAGGAACTTTGGATGGGTCCGCAGGACCACCCTGTTCCTATAGAACCGTGTGTACGGTCTATCAGATACCAGAGCTTGTAGTTCACTCACCGAGGTAAGAGCTACCAGGAAGAGTGCTTTCCAAGAAAGGAAGCGCAAATGGCAAGTAGTCATCGGCTCAAACGGTGGGCGAGTAAGTTGCTACAAGACCACTTTCAAATCCCACTCAGTCACCGGTGGACGAACCGGAAGTTTGAGAAGAAGCAGACCTCTGAGAAATCGGGACACCAAGGTATGAACCGACAGACTGTCTCTCCACCAGGGAGTGGTGCGCTGATAGAGCACTGAGGTGGACCCGAACAGAGTTAGACTTAAGGCCTAGGTCTGACAGGTGAAGTAGATACTGCAGTACTACTGGCACAAGACAAGAGAAAGGATCTTCATTGCGCTGAGCACACCATACCGTAAACCTACGCCACTTGAGGGCATAGGACTTTCTGGTGGACTGCCTCCTAGAGGCCAAAACCACCTCCTTAGGTAGAAGCAAGGGAGCTAGTACTATCCTTTCAGCAGCCAGGCCATCAGATTGAGGGACTTGAGATTGGGGTGCAGAAGGGAACCCTGATCTTGACACAGATCATCGTGTTGCAACCCCAGAGGGAATAGAGTTTCCACCGCCAACTGCAGCAGAAGTGGAAACCACGGCTGCCTTGGCCATCTGGGGGCTACCAGAATCACCGAGGCATTGTCCCGGAGAATCTTGAACAGAGTTCAGGCCACCAGGGGCGTGGGAGGAAATGCATACAGGAGGCCCGTAGACTAAGATCAGAAAAGCGGCTGTCTGGAGCAAAACCTGGGCAGCTGACGGTTTTGTGAACTTGCAAAGAGATCGATGGATGGAAGTCCCCAGCGGAGGAAGATCTGCTGGACCACCCATGGATTCAACTGCAATTCGTGAGGCTGGAGAATCCTGCTTAGCTGGTCTGCTAGGAAATTCTCCTGACCAGGTAGATAAACTGCTTTGAGAAACATGCCTTGCTTGACTGCAAAGGAGCAAAGGGCCAGCGCCGTTTGACATAGGAGCCTGAACCCCGTGCCCCCTTGTTTGTTCCCATAGAACACTGCCACCTGATTGTCCGTCTGAACTAAGACAGACTGGTGAGAGAGGGCATGAGAAAAAGTCTGTAGAGCTAAGTGGATGGCTCGCAGCTCCAAAAGATTGATCTGCTGTGTGGTCTCCCGAGGAGACTAGAGGCCTTGAGTGCACATGCCCTGGCAATGTGCACCCCAGCCCTTTAAGGAAGCATCGGTCATCAGCTCCCTTGTGTGTGCTAGAGCCTGAAAAGGTACCCCCCTGAGAAGGTTTGGGAAATGTAGCCACCACTGTAAGGAGTCCAAAAGTGGTTTGGACACCTTTACTCTGTCTCAGAGGTCGCCTGTGGCCTGTGCCCACTGAGCTCTGAGGCACCACTGAGCAGACAGCATGTGCAGACGGGCATTCGGAGTCACATGTACCATGGATGCCATGTGGCCCAGGAGCCGCAGGTAGTGCCTGGCGGAAACATGAGAATTGCTCTGAAACTGGTTGGCCAAGTCCATCAGTCTGTGGGCTCTGTCCACGGGCAAGTAAGCTCTTGCCTGGCAGGGTGTCTAATCTTGCCCCTATAAACTCTAGGTTCTGAGAGGGGAGCAAAGTGGACTTTGCATAGTTTATGACAAAGCCCAGATGCTGAAGAAGAGAGACAGTGTGAAGAGTGGCTTGTCTGGCCTCCTGGAGAGACTGGCCCCTGATGAGCCAGTCGTCCAGGTATGGAAAGACAAAAATTCCTTAATTCCTGAGATAGGCCGCCACCACCGCCAGGCATTTGGTGAAAACCCTGGGGGCAGAGGTTAGGCCAAAGGGAAGTACCCTATACTGAAAATGGTTTCCTCCCACCACAAACCTGAAATATTGTCTATGGTCTGGATGAATGAGGATGTGAGTATAAGCATCCTTTAGGTCTAAGGAGCATAGCCAGTCTCCCTGCTGGAGTTAGGGCAGCAGTATCCCAAGGGTAAGCATCTTGAACTTTTCCCTCTCAAGAAACTTTAGGTTTCACAAGTCTAGGATAGGCCGGAGGCCTCCTGTCCTTTTTGGTACCAGGAAGTACCTGGAGTAGAAGCCTTGCCCTTCCAGGTGGTGAGGCACCGGTTCCACCGCCTGTTCCTTTAGAAGACTTGCCAACTCCTGAAGGAGGAAGTTTCTGTGTAGAGGGGATCATGGAGGCTCCCCTGGAAAGTAGGAGGGGGGTATCTGGTGGAAGTGGAGCATGTAGCCCTTTTGGACTATGTTGAGTACCCAGGTATCCCCTGTGATGGCTGGCCACCTGTAGGCGTAGAGGGTCAGCCGATCTCCTGTGCTGAGTGGAGCCAGCGGCGGAGAAGAGGATATGCTGTGGGAGTCAAAACCCCACTCCCTGCTGTGCAGGAGCGGGAGCTGGCGGCTTGGGGGTCTTCTGCCTACAGGGCCCATGCCCCTGCCCCTTGGCCTGCTGGCCCTCTTGGGGAGCTGGAGAGGCCTGATACTGAGGGTAGGTTTTGTAGGCAGAACCCTTCCTCGGGAAAAAGGGCTTCTTTCCCGAGCCCTTTTTTTTGAGAAGGGGCAGAAGTCTTTCTGGACAGCCTTGTCCTGGTGAGAGTCGCAGTATCGATTTCAGCAGCCTTTTCAGTCATGGGCTTACCGAATAGGTTGTCAACTCGGCAGGGGACATCAACCAACTTGTCCTGCACCCATGACTCCGGGTCCGATGACTGTAGCCGGGTCTGACGGCATGCACCGATGCCGGCCGCGGCTACCCGGGCCGAAGCCTCGAAGCCATTATAGGCTGCTTGAGAGATAAAATTTGAGCACTCTCGGATCCCTGTCGACAAGGCTTTGAATCTCTGCAAGGGTTCCTCCGAAAGGCCAGCTGAGAACCCAGCAATCTCTTTTGCCAGGTCTCGTAAGTACATGCCCATGTACAGCTGGTAAGTCTGGACACGGCAAGATAGCAAAGAGCCCTAGAAGCACTTTCTACCGAGGGCATCCAGGTTCCGGGCCTCCCATCTGGGGGACACCGAGGAATGCATCTTCTGACTCTTCAGGCGGTGCATGGCCGATTCCACAACCATGGAATTGTGCGGTAGCTGCACCTTTTTGAACCCAGGTCTCTTACAGACTCGATAAATGGAATCGACCCATTTGCTAAGAACCGCCACCGAGGCCTGTGCCTCCCACATACGAAAGAGCAGCCGTTCCAGCATCGGAGGAAGCGGTACAGTAAAGGCTTCCTTTGGAGGAAAGTCATACTGGAGGGCATTGAGCTCCTCGGCTCGAGGCTCCTTCTCGGCATCCGCAGGGAATGCCAAAGCCTTGGCCATGTCCCTTACAAAGTCCGAGAACTGGGTATCCTCCGGGGGGACCTTCTCCGAGGCTTGGACTCTGGTGAGTCCGAAGGGACGCACTGGGTCCGGAAAGTGTCCGGAGACTCCTCGTCCTCCGTCTCCCTCGCTGACTCCTCCGAGTCGTCGTCGAGCGGTTCCAGCCGTGTGGGCTTCGGTACCAGCTGCCCTGATGCTGAGGGCACTGGCGTCGACGACCTCGGCCCCTCACGGGAGGTCGAGGGGGACCTTGACTGAGGATCTGCTCGGTCTCCAGGGTCGACTTAGACGTCGAGGTCCCGGTGGTCGGGGCAGATGCACCGGTCAGACCGGCGATCAGCACCCGCTGCTGTTCCATGAAGGCAGCCAAGCTGCTCTCCAAGGCTGTCAATCTGAGTTCAAGCTCAGGAGACGCAGCAGCCTCCGACTTGGGCCCGACATCGGCTCTCCTGGAAGAGTCCACGAGGACAACAGAACTTACGTGACTTGGGGACTCCGGCTCCATACGAGGTAGTTTGGATGGCCTCTCCGACTCCGAGAGCCCAGGGCGGCGGTCAGGGCTATGCGACCTGGCCCTCGAGGACCCAGGGGCCTCCACTGATGCCGCCCTCACGAGCGTATTCTTCCTTTTGTGCTCCCGGGTGGGAGAACCCCTCTCAGAGGAACCCCGACGGTGCTCGAGTTCCGACTCCCGAGATGTCGAGGCCTCTGACGAAGTCCGGTCCCAGCCGGACACGGACTCTGAGAAAATTCTCTCACGTTGATGCTGACGGCTCATAAGTGCCTTCGACAACATTTTGCTGCACGGGCCACAGGCCAGCGGGTCATGGTCGGGCCCGAGGCATCGAAGACAGTAGTCATGTGTATCAGTGAGAGACAAGTTTCTTGCACAGATCACATTTTTTGAACCTGCTGGCAGCCATCGGGGGAAAAAGGGCCCCTGCAAGGTCAAAAGGCAGGGCTGCCAGTGAAAATAACAAAAAAGGCGTGAACGCTAGTCACAAAGGACAAAAAATGAAAAAAGAATGCTGGACTCAATACCGGTGTACCGAGCCCAGGCGGGAAGGGGAACCGGCGTTGAACCGGATCAGAAAAAGCGAAAATCGCAGAACAAAAAGTCTACTTTTACCAGGTGACACAAACTCACGTCCGTTGGGCTCTGCGGAAAAAGAAAGACTGAGCAAGATGGCACCCTTGGGCGGGAAGGGGACCGCGCATGCGCACTGCAACCCCAAAGGCTTTCCTTGAAAGATAGGGAAATTCTCCGCACGAGGGCTCCATCGGCACCGATGTCACCCATATGTGAGGACTGACTTCCTGCTTGGTCCTGGAGAACACCCGCTATGCTTTCTCCGTGGACAAACAGGGGAGTCAGTCCTCACATACGGGACTCCTAAGCTACAGACTATCGAAAACTGAGGCGGCCGAAAAAGCACAAGAGAGGCAACAAAACAAGAACCGGAAAAACAATATATAGTAGCAGAGGTAGTCCCCTAAGGGGACTCACCGATTCAAAATCCACATCATACAGCTCCACATATCAGTGCTCTTGCTTATAAGGAGGTTCTTTTTGGTAGCTTGGATGGACAGAAGGGCCTTGGTGGGAAGAATTTAAACCTAGACCACAAAGAGATGCTGGAGTATGGACAGGCCAGCTGCTGTTGAGTCAGGAATCCTCTCCCAGACAATGTGAGGTGAATATGTGGATCAAAAACCATGTTCAGCTCTGCAGATCTCTTCCAATGGAGACCGAGCACAAGTTGGCCACCGACACAGCCATGGCTCTGACATTATGAGCTGTGACATGACCATCGCATAAGCAAACTATTCAGTCCACTAGCCAAACTGACAATGTGCATTTCGAAACGGCAGCACTGAGCTTGCTGGGATCTAAAGAGATAGCTGGGTCCTTGTCCATTCAAGGTAGGTCAAGGCTCGCTTGCAGTCCAGCGTGTGCAACGCCGCCTCCCCCCTGTGGGGGGGAAAGAAGGTGAGTAATACTACAGCTTGGTTAAGATGGAAAGCGGAAACCACCTTCAGGAGGAAACGCGGATGAGTGCACAAGACCACTCTGTTAATGTGGAATCTGGTAGAGGGTGGATGAGCCACCAGGGCCTGGAGTTCACTTACACAGTATGCCAAGATAATCACCAACAGAAACAAGACCTTCCAAGTCAGGAACGTCAGAGGACAGGAAACAAGCAGCTCAAAACCACATTAAGATCCAAAACCACTGCGAGGGACCTGAGGAGGCTTCGAGAGGAGCAGATCTCACATAAAGTGAACAGGCTGAGCCGAGATGAAGTTTCCCTTCAAGCAGTGATGGTAGGCCCTGATCACGCTCAGGTGAACTCAGACAATTGAATTTGAGACCCGACAGAGAGAAGCAGGAGGTACTCGAGTAATCTGTCAACTGAGCAAGAGAAGGGATCCAGAGTCAGGTCAGTACACCAGGCAGCAAACCTTTTCTACTAGACTTCCAGGTTCCACAATGCTTGTATTGGGTCAAGCATTGATATCCAGGAGAAGGTGCACCCCTCCCCATGTCTTCACCCCTCCCCATATCATTGTTTAGGGGTGAACCCACCACTCCTCCCCCCATCGCTCAATGTAGGACACCCCTATTTGTTGAGAAATTAGATGGTTCAGTTTATTTTGATTTAATCTTGTTGCTGTAAAGTGATCCACTGTGTCTGTCCCAGGCCACTTTGAATTCCGTCACTGTGTTTGCCCCCACCACCTCCATCGGCATTCCAAGCATCCACCACACTTTCAGTGAAAAAGTATTTCCTGACATTGCCTTCCAATTTACCACCTTGCAGCTTTATGTCATGCCCTCTAGTTTTACAGCTTCCTGTCTCTGGAAGAGGTTTGCTTGTTCATTATTTCTCTAAGTATTTAAAGGTCTGAATCATATCTCCCCTATCCCTCCTCTCCTCCAAAGTGTACATATTTAGGTCTTCAAGTCTCTTCTCATAAGGCTTCTGACGTAGGCTCCAAATCATTTTGGTTGCCTTCCTCTGAACAGCTTCCATTCTTTTTACATCCTTTGCAAGACTGAACACAGTATTCCAAGGGAGGCCTCACCAGAGACTTATACAGTGGCACTAGTACCCCTTCCTTTCTGCTGATAATTCCTCTTCGAATAGAAACAAAGAAATATGATGACAGAAAAAGACCACATGGCCTATCTAGTCTGTCCTTCCATATCAACAACTACAGCAGTCCCCTTTTTACCTTTAGAGATCCTCTGTTTGTCCCATGCTTTTTTGAATTCAGTTACTGTCCTCATCTCTACCACCTCCACTGGGAGACTATTCCATGGATCCACTACTCTTTCCGTAAAGAAATATTTCCGCCTATCACTCCTGAATCTATCTCCCTTCACCCTCATCCCATGTCCCCTCATAGCAGCACTTGCTTTCAATTGAAAGAGGCTCTGTCCCTGAACATTTATGCCACGGAGGTATTTAAACATCTCAGTCATATCACCTCTATCCCGCCTTTCCTCTAAGGTGTACATATTACGATCCTTCAGTCTGTCCTCATATGCTTTATAATGAAGACCACTAATCATTTTAGTAGACATCCTCTGCACCGACTCCATCCTGTTCACATCCTTTTGAAGGTGCGGTCTCCAGAATTGCACACTATACTCCAAATGAGGTCGTACCAAAGACTTACACAGAGGCATCACCACCTCCTTTTTTCTGCTAGCCATTCCTCTCCGTATGCACCCAAGCATCCTTCTAGCTTTTGCCGTCGCCATTTCTACCTGTTTAGCTACTTTAAGATCATCAGACACAACCCCGCCTAGGTCCCGCTCTTCTTTAGTGGAGAAAAGTACTTCACCCCTTATACCAGGGGTCTCAAACACGCGGCCCGCGAGACAACTTTGTGCGGCCCGCGACGGCGGAAAACCAAAAATCCCCCAAAACCCTGGCTTCTGCTGCTGCCGTTGCCGCCGTGGCAGCAGCAGAATCAATTGTCAAATTAAAAAAAAACTGACTTCTGCTGCTCAAGCAGCTGTCCTGCGGCCCCTTTCCCTCTGCCCGGAGATCCGACTCTGCTCTCAGCGGCGTGCTTTTCAAGCCGCGAAGAGAGTATTCCCCTCTCGCGCGGCTTGAAAAACTGAGCGAGAGGGGAATACTCTCGTCGCGGCTTGAAAAGCACGCCGCTGATAGAGCAGAGTCGGATCTCCGGGCAGAGGGAAAGGGGCCGCAGGACAGCTGCTTGAGCAGCAGAAGTCAGTTTTTTTTTTAAATTTGACAATTGATTCTGCTGCTGCCACGGCGGCAACGGCAGCAGCAGAAGCCAGGGTTTTGGGGGGTTTTTTGTTGGCCGGTAATGAGCTATGGAGGGGCTGACTGAACTGGAAGTGGGCTATTGGCAGAGGGGGGAGGGGGGGGTTATGACTGGTAATGGGCTGGGGGGGTTATAACTGGTAATGGGCTATGGTGGGGGCTAGGACTGGAAATGGGCAGATGGGGGTTAGGACTGGAAGTGGGCTATTGGCAGGGGGGGGGTTATGACTGGTAATGGGCTATGGTGGGGGCTAGGACTGGAAATGGGCAGATGGGGGTTAGGACTGGAAGTGGGCTATCGGCAGGGGGGGGGGTTATGACTGGTAATGGGCTATGGTGGGGGCTAGGACTGGAAATGGGCAGATGGGGGTTAGGACTGGAGGTGGGCTGATTGGGGGGTTAGGACTGGTAATGGCCTATGAGGGGAGGTAAGACTGAAAATGGGGTGATGGGGGATACGACTGCAAGTGGGCTATGGGGGGGACTAGGACTGGTAATGGGCTATGGGGGGGGTAAGACTGAAAATGGGGTGATGGGGGGGTAAGACTGGAAGTGCGCTATGGGGAGGTTAGGACTGGTTATGGGCTATGGGGGGTCTAGGACTGGTAATGGGCTGGGGGGGTTGCTAGGACTGGAAATGGGCTGAGTGGAAGGGGGGCTTGAACTGCAAATGGCTGATGGGGAGGGGGGCTTGGAATGGAAATGGGCTGTGAGGGGAGGGAGCTAGGATTGGAAATGGGCTGATGGGGGGCTAGGATTGGAAATGGGCTGATGGTGAGGCTAGGATAGGACTGGAAATGGACTGATGCAGGGACTAGAAAGGAGCAGATGCTGGGTGGGGCTGGAACTAGAAGGGAGCTGATGTTGGGGGAGGATTAGAATGGGATGGAGCTGGGAAAGTGAAATGGAGAGGGGAAAAATATTTTGTCTGGAAGAGAAGACAAATCTACAATTGGCCAGGTATTGGGAGAGTAAGTGGGGATTGAGGATGGAGGGGTAAAATTTGAGTGGATGAAATAGGAATGAGGAAAGAGCAAAAGGAGAAAGATTAGTATGTTAAAGCAGATGTAGAGAGAGAGAATGGAAAAAAAACTAGAAGAGAGAAGAAAGGACAAATGGACAGCAGACGATGGAGATAGCAGAAGACACGAAGAAACCAGAAGTGGCTGGAGCAATTGCAACTGAAAAAAAATGCACAAAAGGTAGAAAAATATCTCTTTATTTTGAATTTATTAACTGGAATATGTCAGCTCTGGGAAATGTGCATCATTAATGTCTGTGCTTTGGTACAAGAAATTATTTATAGTTTTATTTCTACAGTGCTGAGGTATTCTGTGTAATTCCTATTTGACATTGCTACTTGTTCTCTTTTCCCAGTAGGTCATGTATTGTTCTCTGAAATGTATTGATTTAATATTTGCAGTGTTGCCTTTTGATAGGTAGGGTCTGGTGCTTTGTGAGTCCTGGTAGTGCTGTTATGATACGGGGGGTTTGCTATGGGTTCCAAATGGGCAGTGTTAGTAGTAGTTCCTAATGTGCCTGGCGGTTGGCACTGGATTATAGTAATATAGAAATTTTCTAGTCTTTCTTTATCCATGCACTCATTATGCAACATTATGCAAATATTTATGCAAATGAGGCCCCTTATGCAAATGAGGCCCGTGTCTTATGCGGCCCCCGGGTTACTTTACAAGTCCTCATTCGGCCCTCAAAGCAATTTGAGTTTGAGACCCCTGCCTTATACTATATTGCTCCCTTGGATTGCTGCAGCCCAAATGCACGACCTTACATTTTTTAACATTAAATCCCAGCTGCCAAATTCTAGACCATTCTTCAAGCTTAGCTAGATCCCTCCTCATGTTATCTACACCTTCCTAGGTGTCTATTGCAGATTTTGGTATCATCCGCAAAGAGGCAAACCTTACCCGACAGCCCTTCCGCTATATCACTAACAAAGATGTTTAAAAGAATGGGACCAAGGACAGATCCCTGGGGCACACCACTGGCAACATCCTTCTCCTCAGAGTGAGCTCCATTTACTTGTACTCTTTGCCGCCTCCCACCCAACCAATTTCTAACCCAAGCAGTAACTTCAGGGTCCATCTCTAGGGTGCTCAGTTTGTTTATAAGTCGCCTGTGAGGAACAGTGTCAAAGGCTTTACTGAAATCTAAATACACCACATCTAGGGCTCTCCCTCAGTCCAACTCCCTGGTCACCCAGTCAAAGAACTCAATCAATCAGATTTGTCTGACAAGACCTGCCTCTGGTGAATCCATGCTGCCTCAGATCCTGTAATCGGCTGGACTCCAGAAACCTCACTATTTTCTCTTTCAGCAGTGTTTCCAATAATTTACTCACCACCGAAGTTAAACTAACCAGCCTGTAGTTTTCAACCACATCCTTACTTCCGCTTTTGTGTAAAGGCACCACATGAGCCTCTCTCGTCCTTTGGCACCATGCCCAACTCCAACGAGGCATTGAAAAGGTCAGTCAGTGGAGCTGCTAGAACGTCCCCAAGTTCCCTCAGTATTCTAGGGTGTATCCCATCCGGTCCCATCGCTTTGTCTACTTTAAGCTGAGCTAGTTTCTCACAAACACAGTCTTCTGAAAATTGTTCAAGATGTCCCTCGCTTCTGTTCCTATTTGTGGGTGTTTTCTGAGGTTCTGCTCCTGGCTCTTCATTTGTGAACACAGAACAGAAATATTTGTTAAGCAATACAGCTTTATCCTTATCAGCTTCTACATATTCCTCCCCTGCACCCTTGAGTCTGACAATACCACTTTTGCCATTCCTCTTCTCACTAATATATCTGAAAAATGTCTTATCCCCCCATTTTATTGCATTGGCTATTTCCTCCTCCTTTTGAATCTTTGCCTTCTTGACTACTTTGCTAGCTTCTCTAAGCTTTTCCAAATACAGATGCCTGTCTTCCTCTCTCTGTGATCTCTTGTATTTCATGAGGGCATCCCTCTTTTTCTTCACTTTTTCAACTACTTCTTTCGAAAACCATAGCGGTCTCCTTTTCCTTTTACCTTTATTTACCATTTTAATAAAAAGGTTGGTTGCCCTTAAAATACCCCCTTTCAGTTTTGCCCACTGTCTTTCTACATCCCCCAGCTGTTCCCATCCCACTAACAACTCCCTGAGGTATTGGCCCATCTTCGGAAAGTTAGTCTTCCTAAAGTCTAAGATCCTCACCTTTGAATGGATTCTAACAGCCCTAGTTAGGACTAGGGCTGTTAGAATCCATTCAAAGGTGAGGATACTGAATCACACCATCTGGTGATCACTGGATGCAAAACGATCTCCCACTATAACATCAGAAACACTTTCACCATTGGTGAGCACCAAGTCCAGTATGGCCCCTTCACGTGTGGGGTCTGTTGCCAATTGCCTGAATGGTTCTCCCTGTAGAGAATCCAGGATCTCCTTACTTCTAGATGATACTGCAGCAGGAATGTGCCAATAAACATCTGGCGCATTGAAATCTCCTATCAGTAGCACTTCCCCTTTCCTAGCAATGCTGCATATGTCTTCAATTAACTCTGTCCACCTCTTCCTCTTGTGAGGGAGGTCTGTATATCGCACCAATGCAAATAGATTTCTTTTTCCCTCTTTCTAGTTTAACCCACAATGCCTCCTCTCTCTCCCTTTTAAGCTCTGTAATTCCAAAGCTTTAATAGTAGTTTTTACATATAGTGCCACTCCTCCTCCCCTTCTTCCTACCCTGTCCTTTCTGAATAAAGTATAGCCAGGTATAGTTACATCCCAATCATGGTTTTCTGTGAACTAGGTTTCTGTAACTGCCACTAAATCCAAGTCAGCCACTCCCACCAAAGCTTCAACATCAGGGATCTTATTTCCCATGCTACGGGCATTTATACACACTGCTTTCCATATGTTACCCCTGTTACCTATTTCCATAAAAGTATTTAATTTATCACCTACCTGGGGGCTTTCACCTACCTGGGGGCTTTCTTCACCCATTCCCAACGAGTCTAGTTTAAAGCCCTCTTCAGTAGATTAGCCAGTCTACTACCGAAGACGCGTTGACCTTTTTTGGACAGATGGATGCCATCTCTGCTCTGCAACCCTTGGAACAGCATCCCATGGCACCAGGCAGACAGCATACCTCTCTGGACATCAAGTCTGGTCGGCAGATGGACGCCTCAGTACCCTTCAGAAGAGAGTCTCCAACCACCACTACCCTTTGTTTCCTTGTGGTCACTGATTCTGCAACTTTGGGGTACTTGAGCTCTGGTTCTTCCCTTTCAAGGGATGCTTTCACCTCCTCCGCTTCCAGGGCTGCATAATGGTTCTTCAATTCAAGGACTGGAGAAGTTGGATTGGTGATTTTGCAGGCCCTGGTGACTTGTGTCCAACCATCGACATTCTGTTGGCACCCATCTTCTCCTGTGCTGGAGAGCTTGGTTGCTGCAAGAAGCATCTCATCAATGTACTTCTCACTGTCTTGAATGCTCCTCAGCCTCGCCACCTCCTCTCTGAGTTCCTCCACTTGTTTCCTCAGAGATTCAGCATGCAGGCACCCTGCACATGGAACCGGTCCTTCAACTGGCATTAGGACCTCTGTCTGGACCGAGGCAGAAGCTGTAACTGGGGCAACAGCTTTAGCGATACGATTTTTTCCAGCCATTGTTCTGTTCGTGGAGCTTAGGTATCTGTTAAAGCAAAAGAGAGAGATCTACCAAGTACCATCCGGTTTCCCAGCTGTCCTTTCAGAGAAAAAGCAGTTAAATCACTTTAATTATATTCAAAATGTGCTGTTCCAATTCTCTGTGATTTGTTAAATGGGGAGGTGCCCTATAAAGCAAGACTGTTCACTAGGGGTGGGTGGGAATCGGAGTGGGTAGGGAGGGAACTAACACCTGATTAGGTGTTAGCAGTTTCCAAAACTGAGGAGGTTACTAGAGTTCAGCAACCTACTGTGCTCAAGGAAAGTTCCACTAAAGCACCAAAAAGAAAGTAACCTTGCTTTAAAAATATACAAAAAACCCTTTTAAGAGCTCCCAGTCAGAGAGCTAGCAATTTAATATAATAAAATAAACCCTCAAATCCTTACTGTTGGTTAATCTGTAGAGCCCCTCTTTGGAATGCAGCCCAACATCCTCCTGGCTTTTGCCACCACCTTGTCACACTGTTTTGCCACTTTGAGATCTACAGAAATAATCACACCGAGGTCTTTCTCATGCTCCATGCACACCAACCTCTCGCCCCCTATCGTGTACATTACCCTTGGATTTCTGCTACCCAAGTGCATGACACTGCACTTCTTCGCATTAAATCTTAACTGCCAAGCATTAGACCATTCTTCTAGCTTTTGTAGATCTTTCCTCATGTTAAGCACTCCCACGGGGGAGTCCACTCTGTTGCAAATTTTCATGTCATTTGCAAAAAGACAGACCTTTCCATTCAGTCCTTCAGCAATATCACTCACAAATACATTGAACAGTGCCAGGCCTAAGACCAAACCCTGAGGCACCCCGCTAATCACCTTCCTTTCATCCAAGTGAGCTCCATTTACCATCACCTTCAGTCAACCAATTTCTGATCCAGTTTGGGACCCATCCCCAAACTACTGAGTTTATTGATAAGCCTCCTATGAGGGACAGTTATCAAAGGCTTTGCAGAAATCCAGGTAGATGACATCCATCACATGTCCTTGATCCAGTTCTCTGGTAACCCAGTCAAAGAACTCAATCAGATTTGTCTGGCAAGATCGTCCCTCGGTAAAACCATGCTGCCTCGGATCCTATAACCGCTGGTTTTGAGAAAGCTCACTATTCACTCTTCCAGGAGTGCCTCCATTACTTGCAGTAGACAGAACCCTCCCAAAATCATATCGATCTATTTCCAGTCTGCCCTTTTTAGCAAAAGTTTATTTAGCCAGTTTTGTATACCACCTTTTCCTTCAATCAAAGTGGTTAGGGACATAACAAGGGGTCTACATTGAATGGAGGGTGACCAGACAGACATATAATTCTGGGGGTTGAGCCCAGATCTGAGTCGTTGGTGGTTGATGTCTGTATCGGTGGTGATTGAGTTATGGGGCTTGTTCAAATGAGTCCATGAACAGGTGGGTTTTAAGGGATTTGCGGAAGTCCTTGAGGTTTTTCTGCTCATAGATCCTCAAGTTATTGAAAAAAAATGTACAAATACAACTGCAAGACTTTATCAACTTAAATGCCCTGCTCGGTGAACAGCAACATGTCTTTAGGCCACACGTGTCAAGACGCACATGTTCTCTCATGAACCATCTCCTCTGTGGTTTAAGGATACATGCTTGTGTTTCTTGACATTGCTGCTGCTTTTGATAGCATTAACCATAAAATATTAATTTCCAGATGGCAACAAATTGGTCTCCAAGGAATGATATTACAATGGTTTAAATCATACCTTGCAGATCGGACTCAACAACTAAAGATTTTTGCACAGTTCTGCAAGCCCTTATAACTCCACATTTTGATTAATGTAACAGTATCCTTCAAGGTCTACCCAAAAAAAACACCCAGCAATTTCAAATGGTTCAAAACCTAGCGGCCCGCATAATTTTCATTGCCCACCACAATGATCACATCACCCCTTTACTATATAACCTCCACTGGCTTCCTATTGCAACCAGAACCAAATACAAATATATTATGATAGTATTTAAGCTATACAACAAAATTGCTCCCTCCTATCTATCCTCCCTTCTACATCTACCTGATCACACTAGAGTTAGAAGAACCAGCTCTCAAAATACGCTAACCATACCCACACACATCCATAGCACCAATAAAGCTACCAGCTACAGGTATTCACCTATGTCGCCCCTACTCTCTGGAATGCCATTCCTGACAATTTAAGAATGATTAAAGATCTTTTAACTATTCGCAAAGAACTCAAAACTCATCTATTCATCCAATACTATGGCCTTACTACCTTGGATCAACAGTCACAAACAACTTAACCTAGCACCTACGCAACGTATCCATCACCATCCATTATAACACTTCAAATCTAAGAACTTCTCAATTGCCAAGATGCACATTGCTCAGGTGACACTACTTATTTCACCATCACTTAATTGTAAATAAGTTATGAAGCTGATACAATGTTTAGTTACTTTGTTATTCAACATGTTATTTGCACATAAGTTCATGAATGTTATAATGTAACTTAGTTGAGTTTCATTGTAAACCACCACTGATCTATGGAAGTAGCGGTATATAAAAGCTTATAAATAAACAAAACATTTGTGTGATTAATGTAATTGAATGTCCCCATCCACTTCTCTAAATGGAAAACAAACAGCTCCTTTTAGTTGAACACTGTTACTCATGGGCATTCTTTTAGTGATCTTATTTTTCTGTCAGGAGATTATATAACAGAACAGGATGGCGGATAAAGACCAGTATGGTCATCTAGTCTGCTCAGTAAGGTGGCAGTGTGGTTGTACCCGCCGCTCTGTGCAGGTCACCCCCCCTCCCCCCCTTATCCGTTGTACTATACAGAAGATATTTAAGTTTATTCTGATTTTATCCTCTTGCTATAAAGGGATCCACTGTGTCTGCCCTAAGTCATTTTGAATTCCATCATTGTATTTGCCCCCACCACCTCCACTGGGGAGGGCATTCAAAGCATCCACCACACTCAGTGAAAAGGTATTTCCTGAAATTGCTTTTTAAGTTTAACTCCTTGCAGCTTCATTTTATGCCGTCTAGTTTTATAGTTTCCCCTTTTTTGAAAAAGGTTTGCTTGTTCATTAATACCCTTTAAGTATTTAAAGGTCTGTATCATATGTCCCCTGTCCCTCTAAGGTATACATATACCGGGCTTCAAGTCTCTTCTCATGTGTCTTCTAGTGCAGGTTCCAAGTCATTTGGTCTGAACCATTTCAAGTCTTTTTATATCCTTTGTGAGATATGGTCTTTAAAACTGAACACTATATTCTAAGTGATAGTGTACTCGCCTGTAACAGCTGTTCTCCAGGGACAGCAGGGATCAGAACTCACATATGGGTGACATCAGCACTGATGGAGCCCACGCAGAGCAGTTCCCCAGCTTTCAAAGAAAGCCTTTGGGAATGCAACCACGCATGCGTGGTCCCCTTCCCGCCCAAAGGTGCCATCTTACTCAGTCAGGTACCATAGCTATATATAGCTCCTTCAAGAAGATGGCAAAAATATACAGCAACTCCAAGGGGAGGAGGGAGGGTTGTGAGAACTGATTCATGCTGTCCCTGGAGAACACCTGTTACAGGTGAGTAACTACGCTTTCTCCAGGAACAAGCAGGGAGTCAATTCTCACAAATGGGACTCCCTAGCTACACGCTACCGAGAACCTTTAGAAAAAGGCACGGTATTGCCATGTGCAGTTGCCAGTGAAAGCCAAAGTCAGCTTGAGGACCCCGGGTCCATGGATGGCCATGCTCCCGGTAGCCAGAACAAGAAGGGTCAGAAGCAGGAGTTGCTTAAAACCCCAAATAGATTACGGAGTACAGCTGGGCCGAAGGCGGCATCCTGACAGGACTCCCTCTCCAGGCAGTAATGCACCGTGAAGGTCTGAGTGGAAGACCAGGTGGCGGCCAGACAGATGTCTGCCAGAGACACTGAGTACAGACTAGCAACAGGCATTGCCATCGCTCAGACATTGTGAGCCGTGACTCGGCGTTCCAGAGGAAACTCGGCCTGGGCCTGGGCAAATGCAATGCAGTCCGCCACCCCAATGGACAAGGTACGCTTGGTGACTGCCAGTCCCAAGTGTCTGGGGTCAAAGGAAATGAAGAGGTGCCTGGATCTGGGGTGGTCCCAAGTCTGCTGCAGGCAGAGAGAGCACCGTCTTACAATCCAGGATGTGGAGAATCAAAGATGCCCTGTCAGTGTGGGGCTTTGGGAAGAAAGTGGGCAGCACTATATCTCTAGATTGAGATGAAAATCTGTGACAACCTTTGGAAGGAACTTGGGGTGAGTCCGCAGGACCACCTGGTTCCTATAGAACCTCATGTATGGTGCCTCGGTCATCAGTGCCTGGAGTTCACCAACTCTCCAGGTGGAGGTGAGAGCTATCAAGGCGGCCACCTTCCATGACAGGTGTCGCAGTAGGCAGGTAGCAATGGGCTCAAAGGGCAGCTTTGTCAGCTGCGTGAGGACCACATTTGAGGTCCCATTTCACCAGAGGAGGGCAGGTAGGGTGCTTGGAATGGAGCAGGCCTCGTATGAAATGAGAGACAAGCGGTAGCACCGAAAAAGGTTTACCCTCGATGGGGTGGTGGTTTGCTGAGATGGCACTAGGGTGAACTCTGACCAAGTTAGACTTTAGCCCAGACTGTGAGAGGTAGAGCAGATACTGCAAGACCAAACTGGTAGGGCATGAAAATGGGTCCTCTCGGAGCTCCGAGCACCATACAGAGAACCAACGCCACTTGAAGGGGTAAGCCAGTCTGGTCGAGTCCTTTCATGAGGCCAAAAGAATGTCCTCGATATCCACAGGGAGATGGTAGGAGGCTAGAGCGATCTGCTCAGCCACCAAGCTGTGAGGGACAGGGACCACAGATTGGGGTGAAGCAGCAGACCCTCTTCCTGCGTCAGCAGCTCTGGTGAGAACCCAAGTGGGACCGGGGGCTCCGTCAAGAGACTGAGCAGCAGGGGAAACCAAGGTTGCCTGAGCCATCGCGGGGCCTATGAGAATCATCGAGGCCCTCTCCCCCTGAACCTTGAGAAGGGTCCGGGTGATGAGGGGCATGGGGGGGGAAGGCATTGGGGGCCACTATGGCCGGGTGTGGGAGGGCCCACAGAACATAGGAAGCTGTGAGTTCACCAGGCTGGCAAAGAGGTCCCTGTTCAGAGTTCCCCCAATGCTGGAAGAGGTGTTTGGGGACACAGGTGCCACTCATGCAGCCGGAGGACCCTGCTGTGCCGGTCTGCCAATGCACTGTCCTGACCCGTGAGGTAAGTGGCCTGGATGGTCATGCCCTGGCTCACTGCAAAGGAGCACAGGGCTGTCGCCTCTGAACAGAGGCTGTAGGAGCCAGTGCCCCCGTTTGTTCACATAGAATATTGTAACCTGTTTGTCCGTCTGGACCAGCACCACTCGGTGCTACAAGCGGTCCCTGAAAACCTGGAGAATGAGACGAATTGCCCGAAGTTCCAGAAGATTGATCTGCTGTTGGGACTCCGAGGAACCAGGACCCCTGAGTGCGCCATCCCTCGCAGTGGGCTCCCCAGCCCACCAGGGAGGCATCCGTAGTCAAGACCACTTGATGCGCCAGGGCTTGGAAAGGCATACTGCAAAGCAAGTTCCAAAACTCCTGTCATGAAGCCAGAGACTCTGCCGTGCTGGGAAGGACTGAGATAGTGTCTCAGAGGCGGCCGGCTGACTGCGCCCATTGTGCTCGGAGGCACCACTGCATCGCCTGCATGTTGAGCATTGGGCGCAACATGGACCGTGGAGGCCATGTGACCGTGGAGGCGAAGCATAATCTGGGCCCGGACAGCACTGCACCTCAGATGCCAGGGACATGAGGCGGTCCACTCTGTCCTGAGCAAAAAAATCCATGGCCCGAAGGGTGTCCAAGTGAGTCCCGATGAACTCCAGGGACTGAATTGTAGTGAGATGGGACTTTGGATAATTTATCACGAACCCCAGATGCACCAGTAGGCAAATGGTCAGGTCTGTGGCCTGCCTGGCTTTGGAGGCCATGCCCCCTCTTACGAGCCAGTCATCTAGATATGGATAGATGAAGGTGCCCTGCAGCCGCAGATGGGCTGCAGCCATGGCCAGGCACTTCGTGAAGACCCGCGGGGGCGGACATGATGCCGAAGGGAAGTACCCTGTACTGGTTTCCCTGAACCATGAAGCAGAGGTACTTTGTGTTCGAGGTGGACGAGGATGTGAGCGTAGGCATCCTTTAAGTCCAAGAAGCATAGCCAATCGCTCTGCTGGAGGTAGGGCAGTAACATTCCAAGGGAGAGCATCTTGAGCTTCTCCCGCACCAGGAACTTGAGCTTCTGCAGGTCAAAGATGGGCCAAAGGCTCCCTGTCCGCTTTGGGACGAGGAAGTATCAGGAGTAAAACCTCCGTCCTCGGAGGTGTGATGGGACTGGTTCTACCGTGTTGTCCTCGAGGAGGCCTACGAGCTCCTGATTCAGGATGGCCTGGAGCTGGGGAAGCCAACAGAAAGTACAGAGGAGGGTCCTGGTCCAGATGGAGACGATAGCCCTCTCGAACGACCTGGAGAATCCAGGCATTGGTAGAGATGGACTCCCATCTGTGGGAGAAATGGACCAGACGCCCCCCGACAGACAGCCGCCCTAACAGAGGGGGAAAGGCTGTGTCATTGGCTTAACAAAACCCCTAGGCTGGTTGAGTCAGAGCCATGGGTTGGGTCTTGGGACGCTTCAGCTTACGAGGGCATGGACAGTGGACTTGCCCTGGCTGCCCTAGATGGGGGTGGATGCTGGCGGATAGTCCGGGTAGCCCCTATATGGGAGCCCCTTTCGCTGGAAGAAAGGCTTCTTGCTCTGCTGCTTCTTCCTGGGGAGGGAGGAAGTTGTCCAGGAGAGGCGAGTACAAGTCATGTACTCAGTCTCGATCTCCGTAGCCTTGTCTTCCATGGGCTTGCCAAATAGCTGCTCCCCAAGTCAAGGGACATCCAGCAGCTTCTCCTGGACCCACTGTTCCAGGTCCGAGGACCTGGAGCCAAGCCTGCCGGTGGGCTCTGATGCCAGCTGCCGCAGGTTGTTTGCGAGAGATACTTTGAACATTACCCTACGGACCGAGAGGGCCTGAAAACGCCAGAGATGGTCTCCATCAAGGCCCGCCGCAAAGCCCCTGAGCTCCCCTAGTGAGATCACGGAGGAACATCCCAATGTACAATTGGTAAACTTGGATGCAGCATGACAACATGGAGCCCTGATAAGCCTTGCACTAGAGGGCATCGAGGGAGCAAGACACTGCCCAGGAGGGACTGAAAAATGAGTTTTTAGGCTCTTTAGCTTCTGCATGGCCGATTCGACCACCATCGAGATGTGGGGAAGCTGGGCTTTCCAAAGCCCTGGACCTTGCTGGATCTTATACATAGCATCAAGGCGCTAGCTCACACAGGACAGAGGCCGGGATCTCCCACATGCGGAGTAGGAGGCGGTTCAGAATGGGAGGAACCGTCACCAAGAGAGCCTCCCTCGGAGGAGCTTCATATTGCAGACTATAAAGCTCCTCAGTGCGGGGCTCCTCCTCTGACTCAGTGGCAAGCGCTTGGGCCCGTGCCATGTCCCAGATGAACTCCAGGAAGGTGTCATCCTCGGGAGGTGACCGCTGCCTCTGGGTCGGCAGGGAGGGGTTGGAGGGGAGGTCTCTGTGGGACAGGGTCTCCGGGGAGGTCTCTCCATCGGACTCCCAGTCTAAGTAGTCCGTGAAGGACTTGAGGTCCGTGACCCGCACCAGATCTGAGGCCAAAACTTGCCCAGAGCTGGAGGCGCGTGCCCGAGGAATGGACGGAGATCGAGATCTGCGCTGAGAATACTCACGAGGCTTCTGGTTCTCGGGGGTCACAACGGTGGCCCAGGGTGTCCTTGAGGTTGAGGTCTCTGTGGTCTCAAGGCGCGTGCCAGTGGGGCAGGGCATCAGTGCCTGCTGGGCAGCGAGGAACGCATAAACGCTGCATTCCAAGGCCAGCATCCGGGCCTCAGGAGTGGGGCCCTGTGACACAGACGCCAGGGTGACTGGGTTGGGTGTCGAGGAGAAGAGGGGATCCTTGCCAGGATGACCCTCGAGAGGCCGGAGGCCTCTGTATCGATTCGAGGTACCTTACTGGGCCACGCCCTCTCCAACTCCAGAAACAGCCGAAGGAGGCTGAGAGACCAGGCGCGTGACCTCTCCTGCTTGTCTGGCACCCCCCAACAGAGTCCTCAAGGCCTTCTTCTTCTAACACTCGCGTTCAGGCTACCCCTGGTCAGAGTGCTGCATGGCCCAGAGAGGAGCCTTGAGAGACTCCAGAGGTTGCGGGGCCGAAGAGCAGGAGGCTACCGGGGGATACCAGGGCTGTCTTATGGAAGAGATCATCCAGCTTCTGCTTACGACTCTGGATGGCCTTGGAGGACATCTTCTTACAGAGGGAGCACAGCTCCAGGTCATGGTCGGCTCCTAGACACCTGAGACAACAGTCATGGGTGTCCATGAGCGACATGTTTTTGTAGCATCTATCACATGTCTTAAAACCAGAGGCCATTGGGGCTAAAAGGACCCCTGTGAGGTTGAAGATCCTTGACCCAGCCAGCGGTTCAAAAGGGTGCGAAGTGCGTTAGAAACAAAAAAAGTCAAAAAAGAAAAACCTAGAGACCAGAGCCGAAGCAGAGGTGCTCGGGAGGTGGGAAGAGGACCGGCAAAGGCCAGTCGAGCAAAAAGGAGTGCGACACCCTGGACCTACGCATAGAGAAATGGAACTCCATAACAACTAATGCAGCATCAGCCCCTACAAGTACAAAACCACAAACACGAAGGAGACCCAACGCCCCCTGGCCCCCTGGTACTCAAGTGATATCAGAGATGCAAAGTGCACTCTCCGAAGACTAGAGAGAAAATGGAGGCGGAACAAGTCGAATAACTCCCTAACTCTATACAGAGACAAACTACTGGAATATAACAATCTGATAAATGAGTGTAAACAGCAGCACCACACCAACCTAATCATGAAGTCTGTCAACAAACCAAGAGAACTCTTTAGCATTGTCCAAACGCTCACTAAGGACACCACACAGCATTGTACCCACCATCTTGACCCACAAGAGTTTGCGGACTACATTAAAATGAAAAACACCACTCAAACCTGCTCCATCACACTATAGACAGATGACCATGAAATAAAAGAGCAACATCAAACCTGGAAGGACTTCAGCATACCATCAGCACATCAAGTAGAGGACATAATACATGGACTCAACACAACAACCTCACCATCAGACTCATGCCCAGTGTCTTGGATCAAAGTCACAAGAAGTCAACTCTCCCATTACACTTACAAAATCAAAGATTCACTCCAACAAGGATACATGCCGCAATCACTCAAGCATGCCATGATGCGACCGATACTTAAAAGCAAAATCATACCGTCCCATTTCCAGCCTACCATTCCTAGTGAAAATTGTTGAAAAGACAGTGCAAAGAAACTTAAGGACCATATCGACATGAACGCCCCAATGGACATCCATCAGCATGGCTTTAAACCCCAGCACAATGTGGAAACACTACTCACTTCCCTCTTTGACAACCTAAGAGGTATAGAAAAAGAATGGATTCCTACTAGTGTTCTTAGACATCTCACCCTGAAATAGTTTGCCTCCTACTTGGAAAATTGAACACAAGTCAAATGTGACCAAAATAAATCATTGCAGGTCCCCATCACGCAGGGAATACCACAAAGTTCAGCCCCGTCATCAATGCTCTTTAATATTTACATCCAACCCATATGCAACATAAAACACAAACTCTATCACATATATGCTGACGACATCATGGTGTATGCGCCAATCAACCTACTAGCACTTAACACCATAACAATAACCAAATGCCTTGAAGATATGAATGCCTGGCTCACAGCCAATAACATGACGGTCAACTACGATAAAACTGAGGCAATGTTCATCACCAGAGACCCCAACTTCATTCCACCACAAACGATCAGCATTTTAAACAAACTCATAGAAGTCAAAGATGAAGTTAAGTACCTGGATATCACAATGGACAGAGGGTTGAATTTGAAATCTCATATCACCAAAACCGCAAGTAAGGCCTATCAACGTTTGAGAACAATAAGGAAGATCAAGCCATTACTCCACCAGGACCACTTCTGCACAGTGTGTCAAGCACTCATTACACCTCTGCTTGATTATGGAAACTCGTTATATCAAGGCCTCCCTCAGCAGACCTTACACCCACTCCAAATGGTACAAAACACTGCAGCACGCATCATTACAGACACTCCAAAAGCAGAGCACATCACCCCCGTCTTAAAGCAACTACACTGGCTCCCAGTGCTGGCCAGAGCAAAATCTAAAACAATCCTAATCATCTTCAAAATCATTTACCATCTCTCGGCAGATGCACTCCAAGACATCATAAAAAGGGATATCAGTGATAGACCAAGAAGGACCAACAATGATAACAATCGTCACACCTGCAGGATACCACAAGACTAAACAAGAAGAGCTCCATCACTATTGGCATCCACACTATGGAACTTCCTCACAACGAGCCTCAGGGCACTGCAAGACATCACAGACTTCCGCAAGGCCCTTAAAACACTACTCTTTATAGAAACCTATGAGCAGGCAGATAACAGTCCCCAACCAAACGGTATCCAACTACCCCAGCCAACTCAATACCCAATCATCCGAACTAGACTTAGGAGTTCATTGTATAGTGTTAAGTCCATGATGTTAAGTACCCCCCTGCTAATTGTAACCCACCAATTGTGATGTCTAAATGTTGTTAAATACCCTCATGTTAAATGTTGTATAGTACCCACATGTTAAGTGTAACCCTCCTATGTGATGTAACCACTTTGATTGTAGGATAAGGTGGTATACAAATCTGTCTAAATAAATTTAAAAAACGGTTGGAAACAGAGAAAACTTTTTTCCGGGGACAAGATACACGTCCGAAGGGCTCTGTAGAAAAAGGGAGACTGAGTAAGATGGCACTTTTGGGCAGGAAGGGGACCACACATGCATGGTGCCATTCCCAAAGGCTTTCATTGAAAGCTGGGGAAATGCTCCGTGTGGGCTCCGTCAGTGCTGACGTCACCCATATGTGAAGACTGACTTCCTACTTGCTCCTGGAGAATATCTTATTTCTGTAATAGTAATCCTGGTAATATTTATTTATTTTATTTATTTACATTCTCTTATATACCGCGCTATTCTGCATCAGTGCGGTTTACATTGAACAAACTGAAATTACATTGAACAGGGCATTATAACTTGGAGATAACTATTTTACAGGGAACATGGGCTATGGAGGGTTAAGTGGCTTGCCCAAGACCACAAGGAATACCTGTGGGACTAGAAACCCCAGTCCTTCTGGCCCAAGGTTGCTGTCCTCTAGTGGGATTTGAACCCCCGACCTTCCGGCCTGAAGTACCTTGCCCCAACCACTAGGCCACTCCTCCACTCCTATCTCTGAGCTATGTACGTTTAGGAAGATTGGAAAGTCTACTTCAGTGTAGTTTCCATTTTTTCTGCAGCTGAAGCTATGGTTTCTACTTAGAGCCGTTGAGAAGTAGAAAAGTTTGAGCCCAGGTTCTTTACAGTCTCTGCACTCAATGCAACAGCATTAGCTATTAACTGATTTGGTGCTAGAGTCAGTTGCCAGAGTTTAAAGAAGTCCTTAGAGAATTCAGCTCTCTCTGCAGCAGAGACCAGCTCTTCATCAGATTCAGATCGCTGAGCAAAAGGAGTGGAATCTGTAGAAGAATTTTCCAAAGATGCTGGGAGTGAAGAATGAAATTTCTGATTAAAATGTGAAAACTTGGTGAGATACCAAATTTCAGGCCTCAGGGCCAGGGTACACTCCTGAGTAGACACCGCTGCAGCATGAGAATCCCCATAATTATCCTTTTTGATTAAAAAGGGAATAATAGAGATCTGGTGTTCCTCTATAAGAGATTAAGGCTATGTCAACAACTGTTACACAAGAGATGATGCAAATGATATTGTTCACTCAGCAGCCATACTGGATCTCAATGAAAATCTGGTAACAGAGTCCTGGTCACCACTATTTCTCTTTGACGTACATTATTTTTATGGAACAAGTACCTTTTTACAAAGGTTTCATTTTTATTTTTGTTATTAAAAGTACAAATCATAGAATAATGCTTAATTCACACAGTACTCAGTACCATTTCAAGATACAGTATGTTTATGTTTATTACATTTGATATACCGCTCAGGCCAAAGCATTAGAGCTGTTTACAATACTACATAAATGATACTGAAAATATGAAAAGAACGCCATTAACAAGATAGGACAGAGTAAGAGATAGTATGATGCATGATTCATTTTTTAGGTGACTGGTTATATTTTTATGCATACATTTTATATCTTTCTTTATCATCCTGTATCATTAAGATTGTTGTTCCTCCTGTATTTAATTTTTTTTATTATTTTATTGATAACATGTTTGGATTGTTGCTATTCATGCCCTTGATTAATATGCATTTTTAAAGTTGATTTTTGTTTTGTACATGACTGTTTTTCAACGTTACATTATTTGGTGGTTATTTGCATTTCGGCCATTTCCAGCATCTTCCCGCTGGCTCAGTGTTGAAGATGTATCTATGGACGCTTATTAATCAGACTGCATGCACAGTGTTTTTTAGTTTCATTTTGCAAGTTTTTTTTTTTAAAATTTTATTTTTAGGATAATTTTACAAATAAATCAAGAAAGCTTAACAATGCACTCTCTTGAAGAAATAGACTGGCAAAAGGAAATTACAAAAAGAAAATTCCAAATATACATGCATAGTAAATAACACAATTATCCAGTCAATCTAGTCCACAAATATGGGGGGGGCTATCCCCGAAATTTTATATATATGCTAAGCAAACCAAATATGTAAGAATACAGGCAGCACAGCTATTCAAACAATCACTATCTGGAGGGAATGGAATACTCCAAACACCTGGCGTTGATAAAGGCTAGCAGTTGGGAGGGCTCAAAAAATACATACGATACATCATGATATTTCACCAAACACTTACAAGGATGTTTTAGAAAAAAGAGCCCACCCAGCTGCACAACCCCAGATCTTAACAGAAGAAATTCTTTGCGTCGTTTTTGCGTTTCTCTGCATAAATCAGGATAAATACGAACCGCATAGCCCCGGAAGGAAATGTTTTAAGTGTTTTAGAAAACAGAGCTGCCATCATCCAAATTGGTGTATTGGTTTATGATTTTCCTTTGGCAACTATTTTTTAGGTGAAAAATGTAATGCCTTTAATAAGCTCAATGTATATATGAACTTATGACTTCGGCAGATGTAAGGATTGTTTAATTTACATACATAATAATGTACACAAGGCTGTGGCTTCTTTTCTTCATGAAAAGAGAAAATATTGGGACTGACTGTCTATATTTGATAGACTTTATAAGATGTTCTCGCAAAAGCGCCTACTGTTGAGGATTCAGTGGCAGGAAAACTGTCTGTCCATACGCATAAAGGCTGTTAGTGGAATTTGTTACCGGAGGATGTAGTAAAGGCTGTTAGTGTAGCTGGGTTTAAAAAAGGTTTGGACAAGTTTCTGGAGGAAAGGTCCATAAACCATTATTAAGAAGTGACCGAAGATATCAATGCTTGACCCAGTACAAGCATTGTGGAACTTGTGTCTCTTGGGGAAACTGCAAGATACATGTGACCAAGATTGGCCACTGTTGGAAACAGAATACTGGGCTTGATGGACCTTGGTCTGACCCAGTATGGCATATCTTATGTTCTTATGTCTGATTGTGTATGTGTAAGCATGCACAAATAAATGTGTATGGAGCCAACGCTGCAGTTCAGAAGCTTCCTTCAGTGTGATCAGCTCTCTGAATGGTGAATCCATTTGGGCAGGAAGTTCGTACTGATCTCACCAGAACTTCATTCCCTGAGTGGCTCCATCATTCAGAGAGCTGATCACAGTGCAGGAAGCCTGAACTACAGCGTTCGAGGAGCTGCAACAAAATGGGCAAACAAAAGAGGGACTGAATGTCAGGGGAGGGGAATATGAGAGATAGTGGGTGCAGTCTGAAGGGCCTTAGAGAAATACATGTTCACACACGCAGCCCCTCGACATGCTATGACGTGCACACATGTGCCTAGTCCGGTACCACCCAACTTCCTTTGAGACACACATACCAACACCCCACATTTCTGATTCTGGAAATGGGGGAACACACCATTGTGCTACACTGATAGTGTACACTTTTCAACTTGTTATAATTTGCTTTCATTTTTTTGACAATCAGCCTGAATAGGCAGTCTGGCACGGATGGATGGCATGTAATTATATGGTCTGTGGGAAGTCCACTTTTAATATATTAATAGACAAGAATGATATTTGGCAGAGGTATGTGATATTATAGCAGTTTGTAGCTAATGTCTCATATTGATAATCACTTTTCTTTGATACACACACTGCTGGATTGTGAGGAATGACTCTTACATATTAGTGGAGGGTCTCCATTGCCATCAACGCAATTCTGTGGCTCTTGAATACAAACTCTGCCTAAGTTTTTAAATGGAGCTTGTTTAATTTTTAATAGTTAACTTTTTCTGCTGCATTGCCTAATGATTTGTAGCTGCACTGCAAAAGAGAAATATTTCTGTTCTTAGGCAAAGTTTTTTTCTGCTGCTATAGTTTTTTCTCCTCCTCTAACCTTCATGTTTAAAGGGGAAGACAAGCTCCTTGGTCAATGTAACTCCTCAGGTGACCTTCCACCCCAAGTGAGAATTCTTGCTATATACGGCAACTCAACAATTAGCTTGACGACAAACAGATTTTTGTTTTATCATTGGTTGGTAAGGAAAATCTAAGTAGTAAATAGTTCCACATTTGGATATCTACTAAAAGTAAACAATTTGATATTCTTAAAGGAGCTCTGATTAGGTAATCTTACAAAGGGAACACCTTCAAATATATATCAGACACATCAGAATTAAGTAGCTTAAAGTAATGACTGTTTAGCAAGCAAGCAGGACTATACACAGAGACATATAACAGAGAACACACAAAAAAGGCTAGCTGCTTTTTCTCTTAAAGGAAAGCTGAGGAAAACTTTTGGAGGCATTTCAATTTCTTCAACAGCTACCAAAGCTCCAACAACTGAACTATGACTGGAAAAAAATGTGTTGCCAAAGTTGTTGCCCTGTTACAGCTTCTGCTTCTGTCGAGACAGACAGCTCGATCCCAGTCAGGAGACTGGTTCCGTGTGCAAGATGCTTGCAAGATGCAGCCCTCATAAAAAAAGTGGAATAGCTAAGAGAAGAGGGGTGGCGAGGCTGAGAAGCATCCATGACAGTGAGTAGTACATTGATGAGATGCTTTTAGAGGCATCCAGGCTCTCCAACAGATGTGAAGATGGGATACTACAGAAAGAAGAGAGTTGGACACGAGTCACCAAAACCTAAAGAATCTACAATCTAACTCCAGTAGCCCTCGAACTGAAGAACCAGTATACAGCCCTGGAAGTGGGGAAGTTGAAAATCAGAGCTCAAGCACACCAAAGTTGCAGAATCAGTGACCACAAGGAAGCAAAGGGTAGTGGCGGTTGGTGACTCTCTTCTGAGGGGGACTGAAGCATCTGACAACCAGAACTGATGTCAAGGGAGGTGTTGTGTCTTCCAGGTTCCAAAATCCAAGATACTACAGAGAGTTTGCGAAGACTCATCAAGTCTACTGACTATTATATCTAATGATGCTAATTCATGTCTACTACTACCATTTGTACAGCGCTACAAGGCACACACAGTGTTGTACATCCCTGTTCATCAGAGCTTACAATCTTTTTTTTTTTTATTTAGACATTTCAAAATTACACAATACCAAAAATTATACAGAAACAAAATAAACCCTTACACGATTTCATACAAAAAAAATAAAGTACAAGATCTTAGCCCACTTCTTGGGGAGAAATACAAACCACAAAATTAAACAAGAAGATTCAGACAAGAGAACAATATCAATACAGAAAAAGACCCGTCAATATCCAGCCCATCTAAACACAAAACCCCAATCCACTAGAACCTAATATAGGCAAAAGAAAAAAAATCCATTATATCTTTTCCTTGTCAACAAGTAATTTTTCTAAATCTGGAAGTGATAGAAAACCATGTATCTTGACCAAAAGAAACCAGACACTTACATGGGTATCGCAAGAAAGCGTAGTTACTCACCTGTAACAGGTGATCTCCGGGAACAGTAGGAATTTAGTCCTCACATATGGGTATCGTCGGTACCGACGGAGCCTGCACGGGAACGCTTCCCAGCGTCCAATAGGAACGCTTTTGGGAGCATCCCTCAGCACATGCACGCTGCCTTCCCACCTTTCCAACTGTCCCTCTTCAGTTACGTTTGTAGCTGAGTGAAAGGATAGAGGGAGAGAGGAAAGAGACAAAGAGAGAGAGAGAACTCCTAGGGGAGGTGGGTGGGTTGTGAGGACTAAATTCCTGCTGTTCCCGGAGATCACCTGCTACAGGTGAGTAACTACGCTATCTCCAGAAACAAGCAGGAATGTAGTCCTCACATATGGGGACTCCCTAGCTGAAGATGCCAGGGAGATATCCCCAGGAAGGTGCCACCGTCGAAGGTGAGAATCCTTCCTCCCATGGATCTCTGGCATCCCACCAGGGTTGGTGGGTAGGAGATGGTTTAGGTTTGAAAGAGATTTTGAAGAACAGCTTGGCCAAAGAAGGCATCCTGACGTGAGGCTTTATCTAGGCAGTAGTGGGCTGTGAAGGTGTATACCGAAGCCCAGGTGGCTGCTCGACAAATGTCACCGATAGACACAGAGTGGAGATTAGCCATAGAAGCTGCCATGGCTCTCACATTGTGAGCTGTGACATGGTGCTGAAGAGGAAGAACCTTACTCTCATAAGTAAAGGATATGCATTGGGCAATCCATTTAGATAAAGCTCTTTTGGAGACTGGAAGTCCCAAATGACTAGGGTCAAAAGCTACAAAAGGTGGCGAGGACTTTCTATGTTGCTGTGTTCTTTGAATGTAAAAGGCTAAGGCCCTTTTACAATCCAAAGTATGAAGGTTTCTTTCTGCATTAGAGGCGTGAGGCCTCGGAAAAAATACAGGAAGATAAATTGATTGGTTTAAATGAAAAGGCGAAACCACCTTTGGCATAAAGTGTGGATGAGTTTGAAGAACAACCTTATGATGAAATCTAGTATAAGGAGGATCAGCCACTAAAGCTTGCAATTCACTAATGCGACGGGCAGAGGTGATTGTAATCAGGAAGATAACTTTCCAAGTCAAGAACTTAAGGGCTGTAGTGGCTAAAGGCTCAAAAGGCGGCTTCATGAGCTGCCCGAGAACTAGATTTAGATCCCATGCTACCAGTGGTGGCTTGATAGGAGATTTAGTTAATAAAAGGCCTCTCATAAATCTCGATAGGAGTGGATGAGAGGAAATTGGTTGTCCATTTAGAGGCTTATAAGAAGCTGCAATTGCACTAAGATGGACTCTTACCGAATTGGTCTTTAACCCAGAATGCGATAAGTGAAGGAGATACTCTAATATCGATTCTAAGGGTATGAGCCGGGGGTTTAATCCCTTTTTGGAGCACCATATAGTAAAACGTTTCCACTTGAAGGCATAAGTTCTTCTTGTGGAAAGTTTTCTAGAAGCCTGAAGGATATCTTTTACCTGCTGGGACAGGTTGAAATCCTGGAGGTCTAAGCCTTCAACCAGGACTGAGGTGCAGGGACTGGGGATTCGGGTGTCATAGCGTCCCGTTCTCCTGGGAAAGAAGATCTGGAGCATGCCCTAACTCCAGAGGTGTCACTTGAGAGAGATGCAGAAGCAGGGAATACCACATTTGGCGTGGCCATCGTGGTGCTAAGAGAATCATGAGACACCTGTCTCTCTGAAGTTTGAAGAGTGTCTTGGGGATGAGGGGAATGGGTGGGAAGGTATAAAGGAAGTCCTGACCCCCAGTGAAGGAGGAAGGCATCCCTTGCCTGACAGTTGTGTGCCGGAATCCTGGAACAGAACCGGGGAAGACTGGCATTCAGTGGACTTACAAAGAGGTCTATGTCTGGAGTGCCCCAGAGATGAAATATCTTTGCCACGTGGTCTAGGTGGAGTGACCACTCGTGAGGTAGCAGCACTTGACCGAGTTTGTCTGCCCAAAGGTTTTCAATGCCTGGAAGATATACCACTAGAAGGTGAATTTGATGCTCTCTGGCGAGGGCCCATAGTCGTAAAGCTTCGTTGCATAACGACAGAGAGCCTGTCCCGCCCTGCTTGTTCACACAGAACATGGCTACCTGATTGTCCGTCTGGACTAGGACTGTCTTGTAGCTGAGTTGGGCATGGAACACTCGAAGAGCGAAATAAATTGTTCTTAACTCCAGGTGGTTTATGTGTAAACCAACCTCCTGTGGAGTCCAGGTGCCCTGGGTAGAAAGATGATTCAGGTGTGCTCCCCAACCCACTTGTGATGCATCTGTTAGAGTGGCATGAAAGAGGGGTAGATGGAAAGGAGACCCTACTGTCAGATTTTCTAATGATTGCCACCATTGGACGCACAAAATTAGTCATCGAGAGATTGTTATTTTGTCCGACAAATGACCCGTGGCCTGTGTTCCACTGTGTGGAGAGGGTCCACTGAGCTGCTCGCATGTGGAGGTGAGCATATGGAACTACATGAACTGTGGATGCCATGTGTCCCAGTAACTGCAGTAGCTCCCGAGCAGTGAGGGAGGATTTGCCTGCTGCTTGGGAAGCTAACTGCATTATGCGAAGATACCAGGCTTGTGGAAGGAAAGCCCTTGCCTGTCTGGTATCCAGACAGGCTCCTATGAATTCTAGGCATTGGGAAGGAACTAGTTGAGATTTCGGGAAGTTTATTACCAATCCCAAGTATTGGAGGATTCACATTGTACGAGAAAGTGCAGTGCTGGCCTCTGCCACTGTGGAGGCTCGGATGAGCCAGTCGTCTAAGTAGGGGAAGACAAAAATCCTCAGGGTTCGTAGAAATGCAGCTACTACTGCCATGCATTTCGTGAATACTCTTGGTGCTGAAGCCAAAGCAAAAGGAAGAACCCTGTACTGGAAATGTCTTTGCCTGACAAGGAAACGTAAACATTTTCTGTGATCTGGATGGATAAGAATGTGAGTGTATGCATCCTTTAAGTCTACAAAGCAAAGCCAGTCCTGGCTTTGAAGGTATGGCAGAGGAGTTCCCAGAGAAATCATCTTGAATTTTTCTCGAAACAGATATTTGTTCAATTCTCTGAGGTCTAGAATGGGTCTGTGTCCACCTGTTTTCATTGGGATAAGAAAATAGGGGGAGTAGAACCATGCATCCTGTTGAAGAATGGGTACTTCCTCTATTGCCCCTTGGGCAAGAAGTGTGGAGACCTCGTGATCTAGCAGATTGTCTGCAGAGGTTTGTGAATTGAACTGCTTTAGAATTGTAGGAGGGGGTAAGCTGTGAAAATGAAGTTTGTACCCCTCCCCCTACAATGGACAAAGCACAGTTACTTACCTGTAACAGGTGATCTCTGGGAACAGCAGGAATAAGTCTTCACATATGGGTACATCGGTACCGACGGAGCCTGCGCGGGAACGCTCCCCAGCGTCCAAAAAGAAAGCTTTTGGGAGCATCCCACACGCATGCGCGCTGCCTTCCTGCCCATTCACTTCCCTCTCATCAGTTGGGTTTGTAGCTGAGACCGAAGGAGGGAAGTAGACAAATTAGAGAGAGAGAGAGAGAAACAACTCCTAGGGAAGGTGGGTGGGTTGTGAAGACTTATTCCTGCTGTTCCCAGAGATCACCTGTTACAGGTAACTGACTGTGCTATCTCCAGGAACAAGCAGGAATGAGTCTTCACATATGGGGACTCCCAAGCTAGAGATGTCTAGAGGAGGTCCCAGCATGTTGCAAATCTAATCGATGGGCCATGCTATTTCCCAGAACCTCAGGCATCCAAGGGATGGAGAGTAGGAGTTGAACTAAAAAGGGTGTGCTGTGGAACAGCTTGACTAAACAAGGCATCTAGAGGGGAGTCCTTGTGTAGATCATAAATGTTAGTAAATATTGGATTCCAATTTTCTAATGTGGACCTTAGTCAAAAGTTTTGCGAAAGTATTTGTTGAGGCTAATATGGGTCTGGTGCTAAGAGCCAGTACATTATCCTCAAAGAAAATACCTTACTGTGAAGTAGAGGAAATAAATTTTGCAATACAGGCAGAGGTCAGAAGCCTAAATGACTAGAACTAATCCCAGAAGAAAAAACTGGGTGAGTTTAATGGGGTTGGACTTTGGATGAGAAGCTAAAGCTTCTATAGGCCAAAGTTTGAAGCTCTTTGTCCTTGGAGCAGAAAAAGGCTCTAGGAAAGAGAGGAGATATTTATTTTTATTTATTATTTATTACAAATTCTTATATACCGCGCTATTTAGTATCAGTGTGGTTTACATAGTAACAACATTTTGCATTAGAACAAGATCTTTTGCTTACATTGTAACAGGGATTGTAACTTGGAAGTAACAAGGTAACTATATACAGTTCAAACAAAGAAGCTTATAAATTATTTAAGTTATATTATGTATTAGAGTCGTAATGTAGTCATGCTCATTGTGAATGTGCCTAATGGTGAGTTTCTTTTGTAAATCACTGGGGGTTATGTTGTTGGTACGTCAGATGCTGTGTGGGTGAGATGAGGTGTTGGATGTCAATGTGTTAGGTTAGGGTGGGTAAAATAAAGGCAGAACAAGTGATGTTTAATAGCTTTTCTGAATTGTGAGAGGTCAGATAAATCTGACTGGTTTGCAGAAAAAGGATGGGTCTTTAAGACCCCTCTATCCAAATGAAAGAAAAAAACATTTGTAGTAGGCGGTGTAGCCTCCAATTTCTTTTAGATCAGTAATGTCTTCCCTAAGTGATGTCACTTAGGATGATGACTTTACATGGAGAGCTTCAGATGTAACGTAAACGGAGAGGTTACAGTAAAAGAAGGTAGTTTCTAATTACCATAGAAATTGGTTGTCCATTTAAAACCCTATGGCATGCTGGAACAGCATTAATATGGACAGTAACAAATCTTTCAGAGTGAGATGTGTATTTATATAAACATACATATACAGTCAAACCTCGGTTTTCATGATTAATCCGTTCGAAAAAGTCTGACTAAAACCGAAACGTATGAAAACTGAAGCAATATTTCCCATAAGAAATAATGTAAATCCAATTAATCCGTTCCAGACACCCAAAAATATTCACAAAAAATACATTTTATAGAGAATAACTATTTTTACATACAGAAAACAATGAGAAATAAATATAAATGACTAATGAAATGGATAAATGAACATTTAACATCACTGAAAGCAAGCTAAGTACAGTACTGTACAGTACAGTACGTTAACATCTGGCCTTAGCCACCCCTGACAAGCTGCTGTGCCCAGCTCTCTTCGGAATCACATTGAATTCAGTCCATTAAAATACCTTTACTTTATCTGCTCAATGCTTCAGAATGGCAGAAAATCTTAATGATATAGCTTCAGACGTACCCTGCAAGAGAAAGAACTGCCTCCCACATTCATGCAACATCTCCTGCTTACGTTGACAGCTTTTCTTCCCTGCTACCGGGACAAAATCTCAGTCAAAAGACGTTGAAAACCGAAGCAATGCATGAAAACCGGGACAAAATCTCAGTCAGAAAAGACGTTGAAAACCGAAGCGTATGAAAACCGGGGCAAATGAAAACCGAGGTTTGACTGTATATATATATACATAAATATACATAAATATAAATATATATAAATATATATATATATAAATAAATAAATATATATATAAATATATATTTAAATATATATATATATAAAGAGGGACTCACTTAACAAGAAGGGGTAAGACCTGCTTGAGAATATGGATCTGGATCCTTCTATAACTTCAGTGTGGAGAAAAAGACGCAATAAAAGGTAATACCATAGTTGCCCATCTGAGGGCAATATGAGTATAATGCGTTCTTTGTTCAGCATAAGCTCCAATGAAGTATTGGGAATTAGAAGGAATGCACTAGACAAGGACCGACTGCAGTGAAAAGAAATGCATCCCTGTTGGAAGAGTTCCACTGGAGATGTGGAACAACTCAGGGAATTAAGCAATTCTTTATGCTTTCACGTGATCTAAGCCCTGGTTCATTTTCCCTAAAAGGAAATTTTAAGGAAGATGGTAAGGGTAGGAAAAAACCGGTCATGTGGGAGCATGACTGGGCAAAGCCTTTTAACTATCTGGAAGTTACCCACCAGGAATGGCTCTGACGCTCTCTGGCAAAGGCCCACAGTTGCAGAGCTTTTTGTAGAATTGCAGAGAGCATGTTGTAGGTTGCTTAGGTGAGATCTGGCTGTTTAATTACCAGTGTGCAACCTAATCTATTCTGTGGGAGCCAAAGAATTGAAGATGGCTAAGAATAGCAGACAGGCTGGTTGCCTGCAACGATAAATTGTCCAAGTAGGTTTTGGAACCTCTCTTGGAATTATCTGTTATTAAGGCAGCAGAAGAGGTTATGTCCTATAGATTGGAAAAGGACCGACAGTCATAATTAGAAGTGATAAAACTCAATTATGGTCTGATAAGCTGTCTTAAAAGAAATATTTGAAAAGACTGCAGAGGGGAGAAACTCTGTTTGGAAATCACTTACTGGAGTAGGTATTGAAGACAATCCTATGGCTTAAAAGGTAAGCTCTCCAGTCAAATAGTATCACTCAGAGTGAAAGTCTCGACTAAGAGGGATAGAAAGTAATACAGAGTTGGGAAGACTTACAATTTGGTAAGTCTCTGAAAATGATAAAGCTCCCCTGCAGTCAAAAGTATGAGATATCCTCGTACAGGACAGCTGTCAAGGTGTAGGGCATAGCATACCTTGTAATTAGTTGTAACTCCTCTGTTTACTTTAAAAGGAGAGGAGAAACCTGTTACCTGTAGGGCATGATTATCCTTAATAGCTATAAGAGCTAAAAGAATGGATTGCTCTTGGCAAGAGATTCATGCCTAAAGTGGAGGATTGAGCCAGTGTATCACTGACCTCTCAGTAAGGATGAGAAGAACTGTAAATGCTTCTGTTAAGAAGTAGCGGTTCTGAAGCTCAACAAGAAAAAGAGATTTAATGAATAAAATATCAGAAACCCTGCGACTGCTGAGTTTGCTGAGCCTGTTGAGGCTTTGGTTTTCTTAGCCTGGTATGATGTTGCCCTTCTTTGGAAACATCTGCATGATGGGTAGAAGATGAATAAAACTTTTTCCCTTTAGAGGGATAAAGTTTGTTAGGAGATTTTTTACTAGCTGGGATAGAGGAAAGATTTGACAATCCTCTGAAAGCAACAATATCAGTGTTTAACTGATTAGCTTGGAATAAAGCATCCTTGTTAAAGAGATTTTCAACAGTACAAGAAGTATTTCCCAGCCTTTCTTGTACCCATTTGTCCAAGTCTGAAGCTCGGAACCAGGCCATGCGTCGTGCTCCTATGGCTATAGAAGAAGTTCTGCTAATAGACTCAAAACAGTCCAGGGAAGCACGATTAAGGAATTTGGAGACATTTTGAGCATGACTGACTAATATGAAAAAGTCTGCTCTTATGTTCTTGAAGAAAAGGGTTCAAAAGATTTAAGTTCTTTGTGACCTCTTCAAGAGATAATCCCATATAGAAAATATGAGATAATTCTTGCTGAAAGCATGGATGCCTGGAAGCATCGACGTCCAAATGCATCTAAAGTCCTAGACTCACGACCTGGCGGATAAAGCACAGTTACTTACCTGTAACAGGTGATCTCTGGGAACAGCAGGAATAAGTCTTCACATATGGGTATCGTCGGTACAGACGGAGCCTGCGCGGGAACGCTCCCCAGCGTCCAAAAGGAAAGCTTTTGGGAGCATCCCACAGAGCCTGCGCGCTGCCTTCCCGCCTTTCCTAACCGCCTCTCTCCAGTTCGAGTTTTAAAGCTGAGACAAAAGAGAGAGGAAAGGAAAGATAGATAGAGAGATACAACTCCTAGGGGAGGTGGGTGGGTTGTGAAGACTTATTCTTGCTGTTCCCAGAGATCACCTGTTACAGGTAAGTAACTGTGCTATCTCCAGGAACAAGCAGGAATGAGTCTTCACATATGGGGACTCCCCAGCTAGAGATGCCTGGGAGATCACCCAGATTGTGAGTCCCTGGGAAGGGCTCCAGCTGCATCCATGAATCTCAGGCATCCAGTCAGGGATGGAGGGTAGGAGTTGATTAGGTATGGAACAGGTGTTTGAGAACAGCCTGACCAAACAAGGCATCCCGGCGGGAGTCCTTGTCCAAGCAGTAATGGGCTGTGAAGGTATGAACCGATGCCCAGGTGGCTGCTCGACAGATTTGGTCGATGGACACAGAGTTAAGATGAGCCATAGAGGCTGCCATGGCCCTCATATTGTGAGCTGTGACATGGCCCTCCAGAGAAAGATTCCTGCTCTGGTAGGCAAAGGAAATACACTGAGCAATCCAATTACACAGAGTTCTCTTGGAGACTGGAAGTCCTAAATGAGAAGGATCAAAAGCAACAAAAAGTTGAGAGGACTTTCTATGTTGCTGTGTCCTTTGTAAGTAGAAAGCAAGTGCTCTTTTACAATCCAGGGTATGAAGATTCCTCTCTGCACTTGATGCATGAGGTCCTGGAAAAAAGACAGGTAAATACACCTCCTGGTTCAGATGAAAAGGGGAGACCACTTTACGCATAAAGTGTGGATTAGTTCTGAGGACTACCTTGTCATGATGGAACCTTGTATAAGGAGGATTAGCCACTAAAGCTTGCAACTCACTGATACGGCGAGCTGAGGTGACTGCAATGAGAAAAATAACCTTCCAGGAAAGGAATTTCAAGGAGGTAGTGGCTAAGGGTTCAAAGGGTGGCTTCATAAGCTGGCCAAGAACCAGATTCAAGTCCCATGCCACTGGAGGTGGTCTAATAGGAGGTTTAGTCAAAAGAAGGCCTCTCATGAATCTTGCTATAAGAGGATGAGAGGAAATAGGTTGTCCATTGAGAGGCTTAAGGGATGCTGCAATAGCACTCAAATGGACTCTGAATTTGTTTTAAGGCCTGCATGGGATAAATGCAGCAAATAGTCTAGTAAAAAATTCAAAGGTATTGCAAGAGGGTTGAGACCCTTCTTTGCACACCAAATGGAAAACCTTTTCCATTTAAAAGCATATGAACGTCTGGTGGAAGGCTTTCTGGAAGCATGAAGGATATCCTTCACCTGCTGAGAAAGGTGTAAATCTTGAAGGTCTAGGCCTTCAGCAACCAGGCCCTGAGATGAAGAGACTGAGGATTTGGGTGCCACAGGGTTCCCTCCTCCTGGGAGAGGAGATCTGGAGCAGACCCCAGGTCTAGGGAGGGAGCTTGAGAGAGATGCAGAAGTAGAGGGTACCACACTTGGCGTGGCCAAAGTGGTGCTATGAGGATCATAGACCCCTTGTCTCTCTGAAGCTTGAACAGAGTTTTGGGGATGAGGGGAATAGGTGGAAAGGCATAGAGGAAGTCTTGCCCCCAATGAAGGAGGAAGGCATCCCTGGCCTGAACTCCCTGACATGGAATCCTGGAACAGAACCGGGGAAGTTTGGCATTCCATGGACTTGCAAACAGGTCTATGTCTGGGGTACCCCAAATCCAAAAAGTCCTGGCTATCTGGTCCCCATGGAGGGACCATTCGTGCGGAAGCAGAACTCGACTGAGTGTGTCTGCCCAAGAGTTTTGAACCCCTGGAAGATACACTGCCATGAGATGGATTTGATGCTCTCTGGCGAAGGCCCACAATCTCAGAGCTTTGTTGCAAAGCGACAGAGAGCCAGTCCCTCCCTGCTTGTTCACGTAGAACATGGCTACCTGGTTGTCCGTGTGGATGAGGACTGTCTTGTAGCTGAGCAGGGTGTGGAAGACTCAGAGCCAGAAAGATTGCTCTGAGCTCTAAGAGGTTGATATGAAGAGATGTCTCCTGTGGAGACCAGATGCACTGGGTCGAGAGATCTCGTAGATGAGACCCCCCAAACCTTTGGAGAGGCATCTGTTGTAAGGGTTGCTTGGGGTAACACCTGTTGAAAGGGGGATCCCAGCAACAGATTCTGAGTGGACTTCCACCAGTGGAGGGACCAAAATAGGCGACTGGAGGTTGCTATTTTGTCTGATAGGCAACCTGATGCCTGGGTCCATTGGGTGGATAGGGTCCACTGAGCTGCTCTCATGTGAAGGCGAGCATAGGGAACCACATGCACCGTGGATGCCATGTGGCCTAAAAGTTGCAACATCTCTCGAGCAGTTAAATGGGATTTTAACTGAATCTGGGAGGCTAACTGCACCAAGCGTAGGCAACGGGCCTGGGGAAGATAGGCCCTTGCAGTTGTGGTATCCAGTAAGGCCCCTATGAACTCTAGAGACTGAGTAGGGGTAAGATGGGATTTTGGAACGTTGATTACCAGTCCCAGATACTGAAGAACACGCCTTGTGCAGGCTAGGGAAGTCTGGGCCTCTGACTGGGATGGAGCTCGGATGAGCCAAGCGTCCAGATATGGGAATACGAATATTCCTAGAGTGCGTAGGAATGCAGCTACTATTGCCATGCATTTTGTGAACACTCTTGGAGCAGAAGCCAGACCGAAAGGAAGCACTTTGTATTGGTAGTGCTTTCCTTGGTAAAGGAACCGAAGGAACCTTCTGTGTGTTGGATGGATGAGGACATGGGTGTACGCATCCTTGAGATCTAGAGAACAAAGCCAGTCTTGACTCTGGAGGTACGGAAGGAGAGTTCCGAGAGAAGTCATCTTGAATTTCTCCTTGCATAGAAACTTGTTCAATTCTCTGAGATCTAATATGGGTCTGTAGCCCCCTGTTTTCTTTGGAATGAGAAAATAGGGGGAGTAGAACCCTGAGCCCTGTTGAAGAAGGGGTACTTCTTCTATTGCCCCTTGGGCAAGAAGGGTAGCAATCTCTTGACCTAGAAGGTTGAGGAGAGATGTTGGAGAATTGAACTGTTTCACCATGGTGTGAGGAGGAAGGTTTAAGAAATGAAGTTTGTACCCTTCCCTTATGATGGGAGAGGGTCCACTGCTCTGCTGTGATTTGTTCCCATCTGTGAGCAAAGTGAGCTAACCTTCCTGGGATGGTGAGAGGCTCTGGATTTTCTAGAGCCAGAAAGGCTAAGTTCTCTAGTGGAAAGTCAAAGGCCCTGAGGAGGCTGAGGCTGTTGGCCGTAGCAGTCCTCGCAGCCTGGGTTTTGGCCTGTTTTGGTTGTTGCTGTCTCTTTGTAGCAAAACGACCTTGAGAAGAGGCCTGACCATAAGAAGAAAATTTCCCTTTCTTTGGGAAAGATCCCTTTTTGAACAACCTCTTTTTAAAAGGAGTAGTAGACTTTAAAAGTCTATCTAAAGCAGAATTTTCAGCATCCATATCTGGTTGGCCTTTGCTTGCCAATCTTTGCCAAACAGGTTTTCGCCTGTACAGGGAAGGTTACCTAGACCATCCTGTACCCAGGATTCCAAATCAGAGGCTTGCAACCAAGCAACTCTGCGTGCACCTATGGCAATGGCCGAGGCTCTACTGGCCCCCTCAAAAGAGTCAAAGGCTGCCTGGTTGGAAAACTTGGATACATCCTGTGCAAGTTTAAGCCAGGTGATATATTCTTCTCTCTTATCTTCTGACATAAAAGGAGATAAGGTTTGCAGATGATCTGTAACTTCTTTCAGAAACATCCCCATATATAGACTGTAGGAGTTGATTCTGGCTACAAGCATACTGGCCTGGAAGATTTTCCTGCCAAAGGCATCTAGGGTTCTGCATTCTCTTCCTGGAGGAGCAGAGGAGTGCCTTTTTGTACTCTTGATCTTTTTCATAGCAGACTCTACCACAATGGAGTGGTGAGGAAGCTGAGTCTTATGAAAACCAAGACAAGCAGGAACACGATACATGGTGTCCAACCTTCTGGAATGAGGGGAGGTGGAAAGAGGAGTCTCCCATATGCCCAACATGTGATCAAAAAGAATCTCATGTATTGGTAAGGTGGCTGCCTCTTTAGGAGCCTTAGGATATTGAAGGATATCTAATTTTTTGGCTCTAGGTTCAGTTTCAGAGGTTACTGAGATGGACAGGCCTTTGGCCACCTCCCTAATGAAGTCCTGAAAAGACAAATCTTCAGGAGGAGACATTCTCCTTTTTGGAGAAGAGGGTTCCTGAGGAAGGATCCCCGATGCTTCAATTGAGGCCTCTGAAGAATCAGAGTCTTCAGAGGAATCAAAGTATCGACTGTCTGGATGCTCTCGCAGAGCCCGATACGGATACCGGGAGGTATCGACATCAGGAGTAATCGGTACCGTGTCGGTACTGATGGGCATCACTGGATAGCGTACCGCTGCCGTCGATGTTAATGTGGATGCAAGTGGTACTGGTATCGGAACCGGAATCGGTACGGGTACAGACAACGGGATTTGTTGCAGTACCGTAGGCGTCGCAGCTTGTATGAATGCCGTGATGGCACGCTGCATGGTCAGGATATTCTGATCCATTGACGCCACCAATGTCTGGATGTCGGTACCGGTGGAGAGCACCGGTACCCCAGAACATTGTAACAGGTGATCGGTCGAGGCCGAGCCATCGATGTCAACCTGTGACCCCATAGGTAGTGCTTTGGAAGCTGGAGCCTCCCGCCGGGGTAATTTTGCTGGTGTGGGTTCCTCAAGAGTAAGCCCGGGGGCATCTCGATACTTGGCGGGAGATGAACTCTGAGGACCGGCCAGATTTAAGTTTGGTTACCTGAGATCCATGGGATGAAGAAGCATCCCTGGAAGACGTCGATGCCACAGAAGCTGCATCGGAGAGAAACAGGACACTGAGCTTGGCTGCCCGATTCTGTAACCCTCTTTTAGACATCATGGAACAGGACTCACAATCCGCAATGGAGTGGTCAGGACCTAAACATTTTAGACACCAGTCATGGGTGTCGGTGACAGAAATAGTGCTACTGCACTTCGTGCACTTTTTAAACCCCGAGGCGGGTTTTTCCATGAGGAAAAATATATCTGTAGGCCTAAGGCCCCAGAAGAAAAAATGCACTGGAGTAAAAGTTTTTTTTTTGTTTTTTTTTTAAAGAAAGAAAAAAGACCGGTAGTACCGGTCCGTAATTGAGAAGGCAGACACACGACTAAAGAAAAATAAAAGAAAATAAGAAATTCTTCAGCGGTGACAGGAAACACGACCTGCTGGCTCCGCGGAAAAGAACTACTGGAGAGAGGCGGTTAGGAAAGGCGGGAAGGCAGCGCGCAGGCGCTGTGGGATGCTCCCAAAAGCTTTCCTTTTGGACGCTGGGGAGCGTTCCCGCGCAGGCTCTGTCGGTACCGACGATACCCATATGTGAAGACTCATTCCTGCTTGTTCCTGGAGATGAAGAGTGCTTCTTTGCACTCTTAATACGCCTCATTGCTGATTCTACAACAATAGAATGCTGAGGAAGTTGAGTCTTTTGAAAACCTGGAGAAGGTGGCACCTTGTACATAGTGTCAAGTGTCTTAGAATGTGGGGATACCGTTAAAGGAGTTTCCCACATTCTTAATAGTAGATCTTGTAAGATCTGATGCAAAGGAAGCATGATCACCTCCTTTGGAATCCAGGGGAATTGCAGGGTCTCTGAATCCCCTGATATGGATTCTTTACCAGGTATAGAAATGGCAAGTAACTTTGCCATATGAAGCAGAAAAGCTTGAAAAGAAATCTCCCCTGAGGAAGGCCCTCTAAAATGAGGGGTAAAGGCTAGACTTGTTGAAAATTCAGCCTTGGTACCGATGGATTCATTCCAGTCATCGGGATCGGAAGACTTGAAAGGATGAAGCATCGGATTTTCCTTAAAGCGATGTCTTCGGTACCGCCCGAGGTCGGTACCGAATCCTCCATGCTAGAGATCGATTCCAGGCTCGGCATCGAAGGAAGCGAGTCTGTCGAAGCAAGCATGGACGGTACCGACACCGATACCGGTACCGAAGCCGATACCGATACTCGAGGAACGGTCTGCAGCAACTCTAGCGGTACCGAAGTAGCCGAGAGCGCTAGACTACGTTCATCGGTGAGGAGTGTTTCATCCATCACCATAGCCGATGCCGGCGTGTCGGTACTGCTCGAAGCGGCCACAACCACCGAGCATGGCCCAGGTATGTTCATCAAGGTAAGAACCCCGGGAACAACCTGAAGCCCCGTTAATGCTTTGGAGCCTGAAGACTCCCGCCGGGGCTTTATTGCCAAAATGTCCTCGAGGGCAAGGCCAGAGGCATCTCGATGCTGATAAGGAGATCTACCACTCGAGGACTGGCTAGTCTTCAGAGACGTTTGTTTGGTTACCTGATCCTGTGAAAAAGAAGATATTCTAGCTGGTGACATCGAGTGCGATGTGAACCGGGTATTGAGTTGTGCTCGATCCTGAAGACTTCTTCTGTTTGAGCTCCAGCAGGAGAGACACTCCAGTGGGCAATGGTCAGGACCTAAACATTTTAGACACCAAGTATGAGTGTCTGAAAATATATGTGTACCGTCACACTTTGAGCATTTCTTAAGGATAGTGGCTGGCTGTTCCATAATGCTAGGATAGTGGACTAGAAACCATCAGGCACTAAACAGGAAAAATTTCTAAAGAAAAGAAGAAATTCTTTAGTAAAAAGAAAGAAAAGCATTGGCAGTACCAGTGGCGTCAAGGGAAGGCAGACGCGACCACAAAAAACTAAGAATAAAAAGAAGAATTTTCTGCGGTGACAGGAATACGTCCTGTCGGCTTTGCAGAAAACGGAAAACTGATGAGAGGGAAGTGAATGGGCGGGAAGGCAGCGCGCGCATGGGTGTTGGATGCTCCCAAAAGCTTTCTTTTTGGACGCTGGGGCGCGTTCCTGCGCAGGCTCCGTCGGTACTGACGTACCCATATGTGAAGACTCATTCCTGCTTGTTCCTGGAAATAGTCCAATCTTCTGCTGTTATCTGATGCCATCTGTTGACAAAATGGTATATACTAGATATAGAAATGGCAAGTAACTTTGCCATATCAAGCAGAAAAGCTTGAAAAGAAATCTCCCCTGAGGAGGACCCTCTGAAATGAGGGGTAAAGGCTGGAATTGTTGAAAATTCAGCCTTGGTACCGATGGATTCATCCCAGTCATCGGGATCGGGAGACTTGAAAGGATGAAGCATCGGATTTTCTTTAAAGAGATATCTTTGGTACTGCCCGAGGTTGGTACCGAGACGAGTCGGTACCGAATCCTCCATGCTAGAGAGCGATTCCAGGCTCGGCATCGAAGGAAGAGAGTCCATCGAAGCAAGCATCGACGGTACCGACACCAGTGCCGATGTCGATACCGATAGTCGGGGAATGGTTTAGAGCGACTCCAGCAGTACCGAAGTAGCTGAGAGATTCGCCAGACTACGTTCATCGGTGAGGAATATCTCATCCATCACCATAGCCGATGCTGGGGTGTCAGTACCGCTCAAGTGGCCACAACCACCGAGCATGGCCCAGGTATGTCCATGGAGGTAAGAACCTCGGGAACAACTTGAAGCCCCGTTAATGCTTTGGAGCCCGAAGACTCCCGCCGGGGCTTTATTGCCAAAATGTCCTCGAGGGCAACGCCAGAGGCATCTCGATGCTTAGAAGGAGATCTACCACTCGAGGACTGGCTAGTCTTAACAGACTTTTGTTTGGTTACCTGATCCTGTGAGAAAGAAGATATTCTGGCTGGTGACATCGAGTCTGATGTGAACCGGGTATCGAGTTGTGCTCGATCCTGAAGACTTCTTCTATTTGAGCTCCTGCAGGAGAGACACTCCAGTGGGCAATGGTCAGGACCTAAACATTTTAAGACACCAAGTATGAGTGTCTAAAAATATATTTGTACCGTCACACTTTGAGCATTTCTTAAGAATAGTGGCTGGCTTTTCCATAATGGAAAGGATAGAGGCCTAGTGGCCTAGAAACCGTCAAGCACTACACAGGAAAAATTCCTTAGAAAAAAGAAGAAATTTTTAGTAAAAAGAAAAGCAAAGCACCGGCGGTACTGGTGGCGTCGAAGTAAGGCAGATGCGACCACAAAAAACAAGAAGAAAAAGGAAGAATTTTCTGCGGTGACAGGAATACGTCCTGCCGGCTCCACAGAAAATGGAAAACTGATGATAGGGAAGTGAATGGGCGAGAAGGCAGCGCGCATGCGTGTGGGATGCTCCCAAAGGCTTTCTTTTTGGACGCTGGGGAGCGTTCCCGCACAGGCTCCGCCGGTACCGACGAACCCATATGTGAAGACTCATTCCTGCTTATTCCTGGAGATATTGGTTGTCCAAAGGGTTTTGAGATGCAGCAATAGCACTAAGATGGACTCTAACAGAATTGGTCTTGAGAGCAGAAGCTGATAAGTGAAGGAGATAGTCCAGAAGGGACTCTACCGGTATCAAGAGGGGATTAAGTCCCCTCTGGGAACACCAGATTGAGAACCTCTTCCACTTATAAGCGTAAGAACGCCTTGTGGAAGGTTTTCTGGAAGCCAGAAGAATATGCTTCACTTGTTTTGAAAGGCCTAGATCTTGAAGTTCTATGCCTTGAGTAGCCAGGCCTTGAGATGAAGGGACTGGGGATTGGGGTGCAGTAGGGATCTGTTGTTCTGGGACAGAATATCCGGAGCACTCCCCAACTCCAGAGGAGTGGCTCGAGAGAGACCTAAGAGAAGAGGATACCATGTTTGCCTTGGCCAGCAGGGAGCTACAAGTCTGTCTCTCTGGAGTTTGAAAAAGGTTTTGGGGATTAGGGGAATTGGTGGGAAGGCCTAGAGAAAATCCTGGCTGCAATGGAGCAGGAATGCATCCCTCGCCTGACAATTTTGAGCTGGCAGTCTGGAACAGTACCAGGGAAGTTTGGCATTATGTGGACTTGCAAAGAGGTCTATGTCTGGTGTTCCCCAGACTTGAAACACTCAGGCAAGTTGATGTGAGTGGAGAGACCACTCGTGTGGCAACAGGACTCGACTGAGCCTGTCCACCCAAACGTTTTGAAAGCATGGAAGGTATATTGCCAACAAATGAATGTGATGCTCTCTGGCAAAGGCCCACAGTTGCAAAGCTTCATTGCATAATTGCAGAGAGCCTGTTCCGCCTTGTTTGTTTAGGTAAAACATGGCCACTTGATTGTCAGTTTGCACCAGAACTGTTTTGCTTACAAGATGAAAGCGAAAGACTCGAATAGCATTGGAAATGTCCCTTAGTTCTAAGAGGTTTATTTGAAGAGAAGCCTCCTGTGGAGTCCAGACCCTCGGTAGACAGATCGCCCAAGTGGGCTCCCCAACCCAACTTGGATGCATCTGTCGTCAGTACAGCCTGAGGTAGGGGTTGCTAAAAAGAGAGCCTACTGTAAGGTTTTCCAGAGATTGCCACCAATGCAGAGACGCAATCAAGCGTGTGGTAACTCTGATTTTGTCTGACAGGCATCCTGAGGCCTGGGAGCATTGGGAAGCTAAGGTCCACTGGGCCGCTCGCATATGAAGGCGTGCATAAGGAATCACATGGACTGTAGATGCCATGTGTCCTAGAAGTCGAAGCATCTGTCGAGCAGTGACGAAGGTTTGTAGCACTGCTTGAGATGCTAGTTCGATGATGCGCAGAGAGCGAGGCTGAGGAAGGAAAGCCTTTGACTGCTGTGTGTCCAAGCAAGCCCCTATAAACTCGAGGGATTGAGATGGGGTGAGCTGGGACTTTGGAAGGTTTATGATCCATCCTAAGTACTGCAGTATTTGCATTGCTCGGGAAACAGCATGACTTGCCTCTGGATCTGACGGTGCTCGAATGAGCTAATCGTCTAAGTAAGGGAAGACAAAAATTCCTAGAGTCCTCATAAATGTCGCTACTACTGCCATACATTTTGTGAAGACCCTTGGAGCAGAGGCCAGCCCGAAAGGAAGGACCCTGTACTGAAAATGTCTTCCCTTGACTAGGAATTAAAGGAATTTTCTGTGACCTGCATGAATAAGGATATGCATGTAAGCATCCATTAAATCCAGAGAACATAGCCAATCTTGCTCGTGAAGGTATGGAAGAGGAGTGCCGAGGGATCTCGTCTTGAACCTTTCTCAGACTAAATATTTGTTCAGTTCTCTGAGGTCCAGGACTGGTCTTAGTCCCCCTGACTTCTTTGGAATGAGAAAATAGGGAGAATAGAATCCTGTGCCCGGCTGGGACTTTGGAACCTCTTCTATAGCCAGAAGAGTGGTGACCTCTTGCCACAACAGGTCTGAGACTGATGGTTGAGATTTGAACTGTTTTATTAGTGTGGATGGGGGCCAGCTGAGGAAATGGAGCTGGCATCCCAGACTCACTATAGAGTCCAATTTTCTGAAGTGATTTGTTGCCATCTTTTGGCAAAATGGCAAATACGGCCTGAAATATTTAAAGGTTCTGGGCTTAGAACAGGAAGAATGGCTAAGTTCTCTAGACAACAGTCAAAGACCCTGAGAAGGCTGGGTCTGCTGAGCCTTCTGAGCTTGTCTCTTTCTTTGTCTAGTTTGTTGCCCCTTCTGAGGAACATGTGTTTGCTGGGTGGAAGATAGAAAGAATTTCTTCTTCTTAGGGAAAAAAGGTTTTTAGAAAAACTTTTTCTTGGCTGGGTTAGCTGTAGATTTTGACAACCTGTCTAAAGTTATATTATCAGTGTCAATTTCATTAGCTTTAAGCTGGCAATCCTTGCCAAAGAGATTTTCTCCTGTGCAAGGAATGTTTCCCAGCTTATCTTGCAACCATTCCTCCAAGTATGAAGCTTGGAGCCAGGCAATATGACGTGCTCCTATGGATATAGCAGAGGTTCTGCTAATACATTCAAAACAGTCAAAGGTAGCACGATTCATAAACTTAGAGACATTTTGAGCATGTTTGACCAAAGTCAAATAATCTGTCCGTTTATCCTCTTGAAGAAAAAGGTTCAAAAGCTCTAAGTCTTTGGTAACCTGCTCAAGAAACATTCCCATGTATAATATATAGGACCTGATTCTTGCTGATAGCATGGAGGACTGAAAGCATCGACGACCAAAGGCATCCAGTGTTCTAGACTCAAGACCTGGTGGATTGGAAGAGTGTCGTTTAGCACTCTTAATCCGCCTCATGGCGGACTCTACCACCATCGAATGATGTGGTAATTTAGTCTTCTGAAACCCTGGGCAAGGTGGTACTCGATATATAGTGTCAAGACGTCTAGAATGTGGAGATACTGTTAAAGGAGCTTCCCACATTCTTAACATTAGATCATGTAAGATCTGGTGTATAGGAAGCATAGCTGCCTCCTGAGGAGAAGGATGTTACCAGTGGTGTGCCCCAGGGATCGGTTCTTGGTCCGATTCTTTTTAACATCTCTGTTAGTGATATAGCGGAAGGGCTGTCAGGTAAGGTTTGCCTTTTTGCAGATGATATCAAAATCTGCAATAGAGTAGACACCCAGGAAGGGGTAGATAACATGAGGAGGGATCTAGCTAAGCTTGAAGAATGGTCTAGGATTTGGCAGCTGGGATTTAATGTTAAAAAATGTAAGGTCATGCATTTGGGCTGCAGCAATCCAAGGGAGCAATATAGTATAGGGGGTGAAGTACTTTTGTCCACTAAAGAAGAGCGGGACCTAGGCATGGTTGTGTCTGATGATCTTAAAGTAGCTAAACAGGTAGAAAAGGCGATGGCAAAAGCTAGAAGGATGCTTGGGTGCATACGGAGAGGAATGGCTAGCAGAAAAAAGGAGGTGATAGTGCCTCTGTATAAGTCTTTGGTGCGACCTCATTTGTAATATAGTGTGCAATTCTGGAGACCGCACCTTCAAAAGGATGTGAACAGAATGGAGTTGGTGCAGAGGGTGGCTACTAAAATGATTAGTGGTCTTCATTATAAAGCATATGAGGACAGACTTAAGGATCTTAATATGTACACCTTAGAGGAAAGGCGGGATAGAAGTGATATGATTGAGATGTTTAAATACCTCCGTGGCATAAATGTTCAGGGGGAGAGCCTCTTTCAATTGAAAGCAAGTTCTGCTACAAGGGGACATGGGATGAGGGTGATTGGGGATAGATTCAGGAGTGATATGTGGAAATATTTCTTTACGGAAAGAGTGGTGGATCCGTGGAATAGTCTCCCAGTGGAGGTGGTAGAGATGAGGACAGTAACTGAATTCAAAAAAGTATGGAACACACAGGATCTCTAAAGGAAAAAAGGGGACTGTTGTAGTTGATATGGAAGGACAGACTAGATAGGCCATGTGGTCTTTTTCTGTCATCATATTTCTATGTTTCTATCTGGGATCTTTATTCTTAAGTTGTTCAAACTTACAATCTACTTAAACTTTTAAAGTTTCTGCCTTACGTTTAGATGTATTAATTAAAAGGATCATTAAATCAAGAGCATATTCGTTCAATATCTTGATCCAATCCGTCATAAACGTATCATCGTCTCTAAACATTCCTGGGGCTTTGTTAACATGTAAGCCCCTCAGGATTTTCTTGCGGCGGATTTTTTTCTTCCCTTTCACTTTCTCCTCCTCCCCCCTTCCCCTTCCTTCTCTTCCCCTCTCCCTCCCCCCCTTTTCTCCCTCCCCTCATCCCCCTCCCCTCCTTTTCCTTCTCCTTTCTCCCCCTCCCCTTCCTTATTCAATTATTTATTTACTTATTTACTTTTCTCTTTCTATTTAATACCTTGGTTTTACACTTTAGTGTTTTACTCCCTATTCAAGGGCTATTACTTTTTATACAATCCTAAAATGCAGTTACTCACTTGTAATAAGTGAAGAGGGACAGCAGGAATCAGTCCTCACTTAATGGTGATGTCTGCATCGACGGAGCCCGCACGGAGCAATTCCCCAGCTTTCAAAGAAAGCCTTTGGGATTACTGCCACACATGCGTGGTCCTCTTCCCGCCCAAAGGTGCCAGATACACCCCCTGGTACTCAAAGGAAATCCGATACGCAAAAAGAGTCCTAAGATAGATAGAACATTGCTGGAGATGCACCAAACCCCTACAACACAGGACTTATACCAATCAAAGCAAAGAGAATACAACAACCATTCAAGCAAAAGAAAAGGGAATACCACACAAATCTAATTATCAAGTCCGCCAACAAACCCAGAGAACTATTTGATATTGTAAAAACCCTCACCAATGAGCCTAATCCCGAGAAGGCTGATCAAAAAGATCCACAGACATTCGCAGACTACATACAGGACAAGTTCACCGCCTCCCCCCAGATGACAACGGACATCACCTATAAGCCTCCACTAACAGACCATATCTGGAAAAAGTTCAGCATCCCCTCGACCAATCAGCTATCACACATCACTGCATCGCTCAACACCAGCACTGCCCCCACAGACCCATGCCCCATGATCTGGCTAAAAGCAACGAAAGAGTTCATCCAATTCACCTGCAACATGGTACACAACTCCCTAACCCAAAGTATCATGCCAAGCACTCTAAAGCTAGTAACAATACGCCCAATCCCTAAAAAATCCACAAAGTAAAACCAATCCAGCCGCCTACAAACCCATCTCAAGCCTTCCCCTCCTATCGAAGATCATCGAAAAGGTGGTTCAACAACAACTCCAAGACCACATCGACAGCCATGCCCCTCTAGACCCCAATCAACATGGCTTCCGCCCAAACCATGGCGTTAAAACCCTACTAATTTACCTCTTTGACAACCTGATCCAGGTTATCGACAATATCAAGAAGGGCATCATCATGATCTTTATAGACATCTCCTCAGCGTTCGACACCGTCAACCACAGTACTCTGCAGTCAAGACTTCAGGAAATTGGTCTACACGGCACCACTTTGAATTGGCTCACATCTTACCTCACAGATAGACACCTCCAGGTCAAATGCGGCTCAACCACCTCCCGACGAGGTGGATCGACGAGTCACCACATTTTCAAAATCAAACAGAACCTCTCAGCAGACAGTCTGAAACCCCTCATCAAACCCCATCAAGCCGAGGCACCAAACCCAGGAGGAGAGACACCTCAGACAACACCACACCCAAAGCATTTACTAAAACGAGACAGGATACTTCAAGAAGAGCATTATCCCTGGCTGCGCAAGTACTCTGGAACTCACTCTCCAACAACCTGAGATCAAATACAGACCTCAAGGACTTCAGGAAGATGCTCAAAATGACTCTTCACAGAACATTATAAGGACATCACCTGACCAGACCGACAGCCTTCTTCGCCCTACCTCACCTCCTATCCAACCTGCCTCCCACCTCCCTGCAATATGTATATAGTTCCTGTACATAGATCTCATTGTATTTAGCTCACCTGTACATAGATCTCATTGCATATAGCTCACCCCGCAATCATATTTTACACTGTCAATTCTAACTGCATGCCCGCACCCATGCATGTTTTGATTTGTTTGATGTGTAAACTGCTTTGATTTCAGGATAAAGAGGTATATAAATCCTTTTAAATAAATAAATCTTGCTCAGTCAGATCCCATAGCTAGAGCTCTACTAAGCAGATGGCAAGGGAAGGATAAAAATAGCAACTCTTCAGTGGAGGTGGGGAGGGTAGTGAGGACTGATTCCTGCTGTCCCTGGAGAACACCTGTTACAGGTGAGTGACCACACTTTCTCCAAGAACAAGCAGGAAGTCAGTCCTCACTTATAGTACTCCCAAGCTACAGACTACTGAACCTGTAACCCAAAAACGCCTCCGTGAGGCTGTGAGCAGAAGCTGATGCTCGGAGGAGACAGTCTTCGGATCCCCGGACTAAGTTCTCGATAGCCGTCAAAGAAGGGTCGGAGGGTATTAGTTGCTTATACCCCGAACAGATTACAGAGTACAGCCTGTCCGAAGGCGCTGTACTGGCGGGACTCCCTCTCCAGGCAGTAGTGCGAAATGAAAGTGTTCGCTGAGGACCAGGTCGCAGCCCGGCAAATGTCCGTCAGAGGCACTGAGCGCAGCGAAGCTACCTTGGCCCAGATGCTGTATGTGGTGACTCGTCGACCCAGCAGGCGTCCGCCTTTGCTTAGGTGAAGGCGATGCAGTCTGACACCCAGATGAAGAGGGTGCACTTGGAGACTGCCTGCCCCAGGCAGCTGGGATCATAGGCAACAAAGAGCCAATCAGACTTGCGATGAACCTGGGTGCATTGCAGGTAGAAAGCAAGAGCCCTCTTGCAGTCAAGTGTATTTAAGACCTCCAATGCTCGGTCGGCATGAGGTCTCGGGAAGAAGGTCGGCAAGACTATCTCCTGATTAAGATGGAAATCCGGGACAACCTTCGGTAGGAACTTGGGGTGGGAACGGAGGACTACCCTGTTCCCATAGAACCTGGTGTAGGGCGCCTCAGCCATGAGGGCTTGGAGTTCACTGACTCGCCGAGCCGAGGTCAGAGCCACCAGGAAGACTACCTTCCAGGAGAGGTGCCGAAGCGAGCATGTCGCCATCAGCTCGAAGGGTGATCGCATAAGCTGCATGAGCACAATGTTCAGGTTCCACTATGCCGATGGAGGCCGGATAGGAGGCTTGGAAAGTAAGAGGCCCCGCATGAAGCGAGAGATCACAGGCTGCCCTGAGAGGTGTTTACCCTCGATGAGGAGGTGGTTAGCTGAGATGGCGCTCGGGTGCACCCTGACCGAGTTGGACTTCAGCCCCTCTTTCGAGAGGTGGAGGTGGTACTGGAGAACACACCAGATAGAGCAGGAGAACGGGTAGATCTGGAGCTTGGAGCACCAGATCGAGAAACGCCACCATTTACAGGCAAAGGCTCCTCTCGTCAAGTCTTTCCTCGACACGAGGAGGACCTCTTCGACACAAGGAGGACCTCTTCGCCCTCCCCCGGGAGGTGCAGCAGGGCTAAGGAGACCCATTCAGCCGCCAGGCTGTAAGGGACAACAAGGCCAGGTTCGGGTGGAGCACCCGTCCCTCCTCCTGTATTAGCAGACTCAGGGCACAGCCTAGGGGGACTGGAGGCTCGGACGAGAGCCAGAGCAGAAGCGAGAACCAAGATTGTTGAAGCCATGAAGGGAGCCACGAGAATCATTGTAGCTTGCTCCCACTGGACCTTGTGGAGGGTCCTTGCAATGAGAGGAATAAGAGGAATGGGGGGGAAGGCATAAAGAAGCCTGGAAGTCCAGTTCAAGAGGAATGCATCCAGGGCCATCCTGCTCAGGTGTGGAACCGGTCCGCAGAAGGGGGGAAAGCTGCGCGTTCAGACTGGTGAACAAGTCCACAGTTGCATTCCCCCACCGATGAAACAAGTGGCCAGCCACCACTGGATCCAGGCGCCGCTAGTGCGGGCGGAGGATTCTGCCGAGTTTGTCCGCGAGGACATTCTCCTGGCCTGGAAGATAGACCACTCTGATGGTCATGGCCCAGCAAACAGCAAAGGAGGACTGCATCCTGGCAGAGGGGGGCGGGAGCACGTTCCCCCCTCCTTGTTTATGTAGAACATAGCTACCCTGTTGCCGGTCTGCACAAGCACAGACTTTCCCCTCAGGTGCTTGAATGACCTTAGGGCCCACCAGACCGCCTAAAGCTCAAGCAGATTGATCTGCTGTTGAGATTCTTCGGGCAACCACTGTCCCTGGGTGCGCAGGTCGCCGCAGTGGGCTCCCCACCACAGCATGGAAGCATGCCTGGAAGGGCATGCCCCGAAGGAGGCTTCAGGAATCCTGTCATTAATCTAGGGAGCTGTAAAGGCCAAGGGAGACCCGGACAGGGTCCTCAGAGGTGGCCTGGAGGCCTGGCTCCATTGTGCATGTGGGCATGGGGAACAACATGGACGGTGGAGGCCATGTGCCCCAGGAGGCGCAACATGGTTCACGCCAGAATCTGAGCCCTGCCTTGGACCTTGGACACCAGGTCTCGGAGACAATCCACCTGGTCCCGAGGCAGGAATGTGGTCGCTCGTTCCGTGTCGAGGAGTGCACCAATGAACTCCAGGGTCTGCACCGGTTCCAGGTGGAACTTGGATTAATTGACCAGGAAGCCGAGGCATTAGAAGAGGAGGATCGTGCGCGATGCTGCAAGGCAGGCTTCCTCAGTCGATGCCCCCATGAGCAGCCAGTCTAGGTAAGGAAAAATGGGTATGCCCTGCCGTCGGATGTAGGCTGCGGCCATGGAAAGACACTTGGTAAAGACCCGCAGGGCAGACACGAGCCCGAAGGGGAGCACCCTGTATTGGTAGTGCCTCCCTGTACTCTGAAACACAGGTACTGCCTGTGCTGGGGGTGGACCAGAATGTGGGCGTAAGCGTCCCTGAGGTCCAAGGAGCATAGCCAATCACCCTGCTGGAGGAAGGGCAGCAGGACACCAACCGATAGCATTCTGAACTTCTCCCACACCAGAAACTTGTTTAGTTTCCTGAGATTGAGGATGGGACATAGATCCCCCCCCCCCCCGTCTTCTTTGGAACGAGGAAGTATCGGGAGAAGAACCCTCGACCTTGGAGGTGTGGTGTTACCTTTTTAACTGCCCGCAGGCCAAGGAGGTTGGTCAGCTCTTGTCGTAAGCTAGCCTTGTGCGAGGGAAACTGAGAAGGCTCCGCTGGGGAGAAGGGAGGAGGGAGCCTGTCCAGATGAAGACCACTCAGCGGACCCAGGTGTCCGACGTGATTGATGCCCATTGAGGGGCGAAAAGGGACAGGCGTCCCCCTACAGACAGAAATGCCACCGGAGGGCGAGAGGCTATGCCTTCGGCATCAAAAACCGAGTGGGTTAGGTTGGTGCCGGTGGTTGGGTCTTGGGCCCTTTAGACATGCAATGGCCGTGCGCTCCCCCCTTGCCCTGCGCACTGGTGGTCAATGTGGGGGTGGGCAGGTAGGGCGGATATACCCAGGTAGGGGAGTCCCTTTCTGTGGAAGAAGGGCTTCTTCGTCTGCTGCTTCTTCCTTGGGAAAGAAGGGGTCTTAAGTGAGAGGTGGGTTCGAGTTAGGAACTCTATTTCAATCTCGGCCGCCTTATCCTCCATGGGCTTTCCGAACAATTGTTCACAGAGGCAGGGGACAATCCAGGAGCTTCTCCTGGATGCACTGCTCCAGGTCTGAAGACTGAAGCCATGCTTGGCACCGGGCCCCGATGCCGGCCACTGCCACTCGGGCAGAGGACTCAAACCCATCATACGCGGCGCAGGAGATACTTCGAGCAGTCCGCGAGTGACCTGAGGAGAGTCTGGAACCCAAGAAGGTGTTCACGCCCAAGGCCTGCGGAAAACCCACCGAGCTCTTTGGAACATGCCCATATGCAGTTGGTAGGCCTGAATGCGGCACGTCTGCATGGTTCCCAGATAGCTCTGGAGCGTAAGGCCTTCGAGGGCTCTGGACTCCCTGCCAGGCAGGACTGAAGAATGTGACTTCGGGTTATTTCGCTTCCGCATCGCTGATTCCACAACCATGGAGGTGTGCGGAAGCTGGGTCTTCCGGAACCCCGGGCCGCGCTGGACCCTATACATCACATTGAGGCATCTGCTCACATTTTATTTATTTTATAATTTTTTATTTATCCATTATTAATATTATTACATCCAAAAAAAACATTGAATGAAAAAAATACATTGGTATTACCAACAAGAAATTAAAACAGAAAAAAAAATATTTCCCCCATTTATATTAGACCAAGTAAAAAGAAATATTAGGTAAGTACTAGGAAACAAAACAATAGTTAGAACCGAAGGGTCCTACACTACAAGAAATATACTACAACTAAGGCAGGTAGAGACTCATGTGTCGGCCAAATGAGAAGGCACTGATACTTCTATTTCTACTATCTCCTCCCTAGCCTCCAGAAACTCCTGAATTTGCAAAGGTTCAAAAAACAAATACAATTTTTGCTTAAATAAAACACTTTGCTGGACATTTTAGCTGAAAAGTAGCCCCCCTAAGGCCAAAACCCTGGGGCGAAGGGCCAGAACATCCTTCCTTCTCAGCTGTGTAACATGGAAAACGTCAGAAAATATTCTAACATTAGAGCCTAGAATAACCTCATTAATGTTTCTGAAATACATTTTAACATCATAAAATTTGTCCAACTCCAATGCCATAGTTACAAGCAGAATAGTTTCCCCTGTAACAACCTCTAAGGAGTTTTCCAAAAATCCCTTGAGGTCTCCTAACCCAGGGGAAGTAGGGGGGATACTGGGAACCTGATCACTTAACCCCACCATCAGATACTGGACTCTAGTCATAGGTGGGAACTGTTCCGGGGAAATCTAAGACTTCCCCGAAATACTTCTGCACATCTATAGGTGATAATACAGGCAACCTAGGGAAACTCAAGAACCGTAGGTTACATCAATGGGCGTGATTTTTCAAGTATTCCATTTTCTTAATGGACACAGTTCTGTCTTTAAGCTGGGCAGTAACCAAGTCCCGAAGCTGTCCCACATCCTCTTCCAACCCTGCAATTCGCTCTGCTTGCTCTTCATGCACATTGGAGAAGATAACACAAGTAGATTTAACCCCCAGCAGTTCAGTACTCACGGACCCCAAGACATTAGTCAAGGAGGTATTCAAAGCTGCCAGACCTTCCCACAGCGATTCCAATGTAAAAAACGCAGGTCTCTCCAACATAGGAATCCCCAGAGCCACCTCTTCCCGAACCATGCAAATCATGTTTGATTTAATCAGTGGAGGACAGATAGTAAAGGAATCCACAGTACTACCTTTTAACTTTCAAAAGGGAGACTATGATAGAATGAGGAATATAGTTCGGAAAAAACTAAAAGGAGCGGTTCCAAAGGTTAAAGACTTACAGCAAGCTTGGGTGTTATTTAAAAATACTATCCTCGAAGCCCAGACCAGCTGTATTCCACGCATTAAGAAAAGTGGAAGAAAGTCCAAAAAACTGCCAGCATGGTTTAAAGGTGAGGTCAGAGAGGCTGTTGCTGCCAAAAGAGCAACCTTCGGGAAATGGAAAAAAGAGCCAAATGATGAAAACTGGAAACAGCACAAGCACTGGCAAGTTAAATGCAAAGCATTGATAAGGCAGGCAAAGCGGGAATTTGAGAAGAAACTTGCTACGGAAGCAAAAACACGAAATAAAGACTTTTTCAAGTACATTCGTAGCAAAAGGCCTGTGAGAGAGTCAATTGGACCATTAGATGATAGAGGGGTAAAAGGGGCAGTAAGAGGAGACAAGGCTATAGCAGAGAGACTGAATGAATTCTTTGCTTCGGTCTTTACTGAGGAAGATGTAGGGATGTTACCCAAGACTGAAGTGGTATTTAAAGGTGATACTGCAGAGGAATTGAGAGAAATATCGCTACACCGGGAAGATATATTACAACTATTTGATAAACTGAATAGTAGCAAATCACCTGGACCGGATGGTATACATCCCAGAGTGTTGAAAGAACTGAAATATGAGATTGCAGACCTGTTATTGGTAATCTGTGAACTTTCATTAAAATCATCTGTAATACCTGAAGATTGGAGGGTCGCCAACGTAACACCAATTTTTAAAAAGGGTTCCAGGGGTGACCCGGGAAATTACAGTACCAGGGAAAATGGTAGAAACCATCATAAAGAACAAAATTACACAGCATGTAGATAGTCATGGCCTAATGGGAGACAGCCAACATGGCTTTAGACAAGGAAGATCTTGTCTTACTAATCTGATCTGTTTTTTTGAAGGTGTGCATAAACAGGTAGACAAAGGTGAGTCGGTTGATATAGTGTATCTGGACTTTCAGAAAGCTTTTGACAAGGTCCCCCATCAGAGACTTTTGGCGAAGCTAAAAAGTCATGGGATAGGAGGCAGTGTACCTATTGTGGATCGGGAACTGGTTAAAAGATAGAAAGCAGAGGGTAGGGCTAAATGGCCAATATTCCCAATGGAAAAAGGTGAATAGCGGAGTACCCCAGGGATCTGTACTGGGTCCGCTACTTTTTGACATATTCATAAATGACCTGGAAAAGGGAATAACTAGTGAGGTTATCAAATTTGCAGATGACACAAAACTGTTTAAAGTTGTTAAAACCCAAGAGGATTGTGGAAAACTGCAGGAGGATCTGGATAAATTGGAAGACTGGGCATCCAAATGGCAGATGAAATTTAATGTGGACAAGTGCAAAGTTATGCACCTAGGAAAGAACAACCCACACTATAGTTACACGATGCAAGGCTCCACATTAGAAACCACCACCCAGGAAAAAGATTTAGGAGTCATCGTGGATAACATGTTAAAACCCTCCGCCCAGTGTGCAGCGGCGGCCAAGAAAGCAAATAGAATGCTAGGTATCATAAGGAAAGGGATGGAGAATAAAACAAAGGATATTATAATGCCTCTGTATCGCTCCATGGTACGACCGCACCTTGAATATTGTGTGCAATTCTGGTCACCGTATCTTAAAAAGGACATAGAGTTATTAGAAAAAGTACAGAGAAGAGCCACCAAATTGGTGAAGGGGATGGAAGGCTACTCCTATGAAGAGAGGCTAAAAAGGTTAGGGCTCTTTAACCTAGAAAAGAGACGGCTGAGGGGAGATATGATAGAGGTGTATAAATTAATGAATGGAGTGGAACGGATAAACGTGGATCAATTGTTTACGCTATCAGAATATAGAAGGACTAGGGGACATGTAATGAAGCTACAGGGTAAACTATTTAAGACAAATAGGAGAAAATATTTCTTCACTCAACGTGTAATCAAACTCTGGAATCTGTTACCGGAGGATGTAGTAAGGGCTGTTAGTATAGCTGGGTTTAAAAAGGTTTGGACAAGTTCCTGGAGGAAAGGTCCATAAACCACTATTAAAAAGGGACCCAGGATATCAATGCTTGGCCTAGTACAAGCACTGCAGAACCTGTGTCTTTTGGGGAAACTGCTAGGTACGTATGACCTAGATTGGCCACTGTTGGAAACAGGATACTGGGCTTGATGGACCTCGGTCTGACCCAGTATGGCATTTCTTATGTTCTTATGTTCTTATGTTAACCGGCAAAGCCACAGACTTCACCTCCGATGGGACTTCTCCTCGACTCACGCTGCACCTCCTCGTCAGGAGAGGAATTCAACTTGACCAGACCTCCTCCCATGCTCTGCCTCAAAGGAGTGCTCACCGTCACCCCCGCAGGTAGTACAGCTCTAGCCGAGGTCAAACTTCCGGGTAGTGGTGGGGGGGGGGGGGGGGGGGTGGGTGCGCTGCTCCGGAGAGAGTCAAACACCCGACGTGCTTAGAGGCGACACTCCTCCTGCCACCCCTGCTGAAGACGCTGCTCCATCGCCGACCACAAAGCTGCACTCACTCAGCATACGCTGTCCTGAGGAGCTCAGCCGGTCCGTAGGAGGTAAGGAATCCACCCTATATCGCACAGCTAAGGGGGACTGCTCGAGCACCAGCAGACCTTCCGAGAGCACGTCTCACAGCCGGCAAACTCCTGCCGCCATCTTGTTACTTCCCCGTTCGCATGATGTTTTCCTTATTTATTTAAGAGTTTTTTCTATATCGCCCTTTCGTTTAATCAAGGCGGTTTACATTAACTTCAACTTTTACAAAGAACATCCAATTATAAACAATAACTTTTACAAAGAACTTTCAATTGTAAACAATAATATCACATTTCAAAAAACTTAAAACAGTCTTGTAACTTCATACTTCAAGAATAGAGATTTTCTGTACACGAAAGGGAGGGTTAGGTGGGAGTTTTGAAACAAAACTATAAACATCGAAGTATGAGTAATGGGAGGTGGGGTGGGGCAGATATCTTGGCTTGTGAAATCGACTTGTGGGGTGGAATGGACATGGTTCTATGTAGAGATTACAAAGATTGGGGGTCTTCATTGAAATGTTCAATGAATAGGGTGGTTTTGAGTAATTTCTGGAAATCTTTTATATCTGTTGTGGATCTTAGCTTTTCCAGGAGTACATTCCAAATAGAAGGGGCAGCAAGAGAAAGCCCTCATGGATTTTATTTATTTATTTATTTATTTAACAGTTGCTTATATACCGCTACCTTCCACAGATCAGGTGCGGTCTACATTGAACAAGGAATGAACAGATTTACAAGTCTGTTTTACATGGAACATTTGTTAACTAGGTACAATTTAGCTGTTTTACATGGAACATTTGTTAACTTGGTACAATTTTGCTAAATACATTAATCATGAATGACTAAATATGGTAAAACTTGTTAAATAACAGACGAACTTGTTAAATATCAGACGAACTTATTTACATATTTATTATATGGATGTGGATTTATTAGTTCTTGTGAATAAACTAGGAGGCGGTATTGTGTTTTTAGTGCTGTTTCTGTCCGGTCTTTTGTTTGCTTTGGTTCCGATGCACTCTTGTGGTATTCCTGCTGACATTTTTTTTTTTTTTTTTTTTATTTTGAAGATGGTGAGCGCTGATTTATATTTTACTCGTGAAGAGATTGGTAGCCAGTGCAGATCATGTAGTATTGGAGTTATATGGTCTTGTAGTGAAGCTCCAGCAATAATATGGGTAGCAGTGTTTTGGACTATTTGAAGGAGTCTAGTGGATTGTTTGGGTAGACCTTGGAAGAGGAGATTACAATACTCCAGCACAGGTGTGATGACTGCCTGGCATACTGTATGGAAGTGTTCTTTATTGAGAAGAGGTTTTAGTCTTCGGTGCATTGCTAGTTTGAAGGCAGCTGTTTTGGATGTCTTGTTGATGTGTGCCTGGAGGGTAAGCTGTTTGTCTAGTATCACTCCAAGATACCGAATTTCATCTTTTATAGTGATTGGTATATTTGAGATGTTGATAGTATTAGGAGGAGTGAATGTGGATTCCCTTGTGATGATGATTGCTTCAGATTTTTTAATGTTGATTTTTAAGTTATTAAGCTAGGTCGTTATTTCGTGAATGCATGTTGATGTATAGGTATAGTCTGGGGCATCCAGGTGGATAGGAGTATATGCCATGATATCGTCGGCATATATGGCATATTGTATCTTGTATTTATTAAATATTTTGCATATGGGTTGAATACAGATGGTGAAAAGGAGTGCAGATAGTGAAGAGCCTTGGGGAACTCCTTGTGTGGTACGGAAGGGTGATGAGGTGAGGTTACCGGATGCTACTTTTTGTTGTCTGTCTTCAAGGTATGATGGAAACCATTTTATGGTGGTGTCTTGGAGGCCAGTCTCCATTAGGCGCTTCAGTAGGATGTGATGAGAAACTGTATCGAAGGCAGATGATACGTCGATAAAGATTAGTAACAAGCCCTTTTTTTATCTTGTCTATTCCTTTGAGTATATTATCAAATAGATGAATGAGAAGTGTCTCAATGTCATAGTTTGGGCGGAACCCGTGTTGGTGAGGGTCTAGTGGGCATATTGATCAATATGTTCTTGAAGCTGTCTCTGAACAATTTTTTCGGTTATTTTCGCTAGGAATGGAAGGCTTGATATCGGGCGGTAGGTTGAGGGGTTGGTGCTAATAGTTGATGTGGTTTTACGGATAGGGCGTATAGTAGATTGAGTGCTTTGGGCATGTAGCCCTGATTGAGAGAGGTGCTTACTATCTTTTAAATGTATGTGCTTAGGTCTTCTTTGGTGGATTTAATCCATGTCACTGGGCAGGGGTCCAATGGAGAAGTGGTGGTGTTTAGAGCGGAGATGGTTTGAGTTGTTTTGTTTTGTTGATGGAATGCTGAAGTGTTTCCATTGATTGGTAGTTGTACAGTCAGCATTTGTAGTTGATGTGTCTATAAGGGGGATGTTTGTAAGTGGTATGTTGTGACTGGGACTGTTCTTAGATATTAGAAAGTCTGCAAATGTTTGCAGGTGGATCTTGCTTTCATCCTTCATAGTTGGGTCGTTTGTAAGAGTGCGTACAAAGTTGAAGATCTCCTTGGGTTTGTTACAGGCTTTTAGAACAAGGTTTGTGTGGTATTCGTGTTTATGTTTGTTAATTAGATTATTGTATTCTTTTTGCATCTCTTGATACTGTCTCAATGTAGTTTCTGATTTATTACATCTCCAGTGGCGTTCCAGTTGTCAATTTCCTTTTGGATTCTCTTATGGTGTTAGAATACCATGGTGTAGACATAACTCTGTTTTTGTTGTGGTGTGAGCTCTTTAGAGGTGGGAACCGAGGCAGGCACTTCCCACATGCAGAGGAGCAGCCAGGATAGGATGGGAGGCACTGGGACTGTAAGAGACTCCCGAGCAGGGACTTATACTGTAAGATGTCGAGTTCCTCTGCCCTCGGTTCTTCCTCAGTCTGCGTGGCCAGATTAAGGACCCGCGCCATGTCCCGCACAAACACCAGAAAAGACGTGAGGCAAATGTTTCTGGGAGGTGGGTGGGGGGATGGGTCCGAAGGAAGGTCCCTGTGGGCACGGGTCTCCAGGGAGGTATCCTTGTCCAATTCACAGCCTGAAAAGAAGTCCGAGTCAGGCTGATCACCCTATCCAAAAGCCGAGGCCCACTTGGAGCCAGAGGCACTAGCCTTGGAGGACCTCGCCCACGAGGAACAACACAGTGAGCGAGACCGGCACCGAGGACCCTCATAAGGCCCACAGCTCTCGGGGGTTTCCAGGGCAGGTTTAGGTTCCCCCCTCAGGGGGACCTCGGTCTTGAGATGCGGGCCAGCCATGCTGGGCAGACGCGCCTGCTGGGCAGCTAAGAAGGCAAAGATGCTGCGCTCTAGTGCCAGCATTCGAGACTCCCACACAGGTGTAGGTCCCTGTGACGCCGACACTGGGGTTACCGAGTTAAGTGTGGATGAAGAAAGGGGGTCCTCACCTGTATGACCCTCTGGAGACTGGGCACCATCTCCAGAGGCCTCCGTGTCTGTATAAGGTACCTTTCAAGGCCGCTCCTTGTCCGGCTTTGGGAATGCCGGGGAGGACTCAGCGACCGAGCACGAGATCGGGCTTGTCTGCAGCCCCCGACAGCAACATAAGATATGCCATACTGGGTCAGACCAAGGTCCATCAAGTCCAGTATCCTGTTTCCAACAGTGGCCAATCTAGGTCATACGTACTGTCGCACCCCCAGGTGCCCTACCGGTGAGGCCTTGGTACTGCCTGAGGGTGGTAGTTGTACCTTCTCTATAAACCACAAAAGACACTTGTGTTCCAAACTCAGGGTTTTATTCCCCGTCCGTGAGGTATTTTCTCCTTGGCAAAACAAAGCAAACAACCCACTTCGGGCATATAACAGAAATCAAAAAGGTTAAACAAAAATAGCTTACTTCAGCTTAAATGCAAAAGAAAAGAATTAAACATTCTCAATGTTTTTCACAGGCTTTCCTTTTTGCTGCCAGAGCACAGCTCATTCACATGGTTTTCTGAGAGACACGTTTTCCAGCCCACACCTTGTGACTCTTATTCAGGTTATCTTCAACCCTTTTCACCTTAAGGAAAACTCTGGGTCAATTACCGAGACTGAGCATTCCATGGGCTCAGGAACTGTTGCTAACTCTGTATTCTCATATTCCATAGATTCTGGTTCATTAACACTCACGTTTTCAAGGTCAGCTGTTTCAAAAGGATAATGTAGGTTTTCCTCGTCAAGCAGGAAGTTGTTCTGTCCTTCTCTCTCAAAGCCTCCCTGGGAACTACCATATAGTTTTGTATGAGGCTTATGGGAGCTCAGCCCCTGCTGGTAAGCATAAGGACATTCAGGAACTTCCCTGGCTCTGCTGTTAGAGTGATTACGGTATACTCTGAGCGTGCTCGGGTCTAGCTTTTGCCTCACAGCTGCCCTAGATTGCACTGCTCTATACGGAGGTTGCTCAAACTCTGGGAGTTTAAAGTGGATACTAGAATCTCTAGCTTTTCCAAGTAAGTGAGCTTCTTTTCTCCTGGGTTTTCTAGCACAAGGGAAGGGATTATTTCCAAAGCTTATTTCTGGGTGGCTTTTTCTATTGCTGCAGGGTTTTACCCACTCGGGTAGAAAACAGCCACTGTCAACACTTCTGGCTTTGTTACCTTGTACTGCAACTCTCCCACGTCTCTCGTGCTCTTCACACATGCATTCAATATCTGGCTTCTGCCTTCCCAATGTTTCACTCTGGGTTTGAGACTCACTCAGACCTTCGTGTGGGCTTGCATGCTGTCCCAGTAATTCAGACTCTCTTTCATTCCACTTCCATACTTTTCCCAGCTTCTGCTGCGCTGACCGTTGTCTCCCTTGCTGTGAGACTTGCTGGTTCACCTCCTCTCCCTCTCTAACTATTTGGGAGCGTATTATATCTCTGTGTTTCTGGGCTCCACCTCTACCCAGCTGATTCCTATCAGGCAAAGCAAACTCCCTTTGCTTGCTATCTGGGTGTGTATTCTCAGCCCTTACCCACGTGTGCCTAGGTTGTCTGTAGCAACCATCTGACAGTTTTCTGTTTATATTGTCATCTCTCCTCTGATCACTGCTGCTGATTTCCATATTCTCAGGCTCCAATAGGTCCACCTTGTGACAGTACCTAGCAGTATCCCCAAGAGACAGGTTCCACAATGCTTGTATTGGGTCAAGCATTGATATCCTGGGTCCCTTTTTAATAATGGTTTATGGACCTTTCCTCCAGGAACTTGTCCAAACCTTCTTTAAACCCAGCTACACTAACAGCTCTTAATACATCCTCCGGTAAGAAATTCCAGAGTTTGATTACACGTTGAGTGAAAAAATATTTTCTCTTATTTGTCTTAAATAGTTTACCCTGTAGCTTCATTACATGACCCCTAGTCTTTCTATATTCTGATAGCGTAAACAATCGATCTACGTTTACCCGTTCCACTCCATTCATTAATTTATAGACCTCTATCATATCTCCCCTCAGCTGTCTCTTTTCCAGGTTGAAGAGCCCTAACCTTTGTAGCCTCTCTTCATAGGAGTAGCCTTTCATCCCCTTTACCATTTTGGTGGCTCTTCTCTGTACCCTTTCTAATAACGCTATATCCTTTTTAAGATGCGACGATCAGAATTGCACATAATATTCAAGGTGTGGTCGTACCATGGAATGATACAGAGGCATTATAATATCCTTTGTTTTATTTTCCATTCCTTTCCTTATGATACCTAGCAATCTATTTGCTTTCTTGGCCGCCACTGCACACTGGGCGGAGGATTTTAACATGTTATCCACGATGACTTCTAAATCTTTTCCTGGGTGGTGGTTCCCAATGTGGAACCTTGCATTGTGTAACCATAGTGTGGGTTGTTCTTTCCTAGGTGCATAACTTTGCACTTGTTCACATTAAATTTCATCTGCCATTTGGATGCCCAGTCTTCCAATTTATCCAGATCCTCCTGCAGTTTTCCACAGTCCTCTTGGATTTTAACAACTTTAAACAGTTTTGTGTCATCTGCAAATTTGACAACCTCACCAGTTATTCCCTTTTCCAGGTCATTTATGAATATGTCAAAAAGTAGCGGACCCAGCACAGATCCCTGGGGTACTCCACTATTCACCTTTTTCCATTGGGAAAATTGGCCATTTAGCCCTACCCTCTGCTTTCTATCTTTTAACCAGTTCCCGATCCACAACAGTACACTGCCTCCTATCCCATGACTTTTTAGTTTTGGCAAAAGTCTCTGATGAGGGACCTTGTCAAAAGCTTTCTGAAAGTCCAGATACACTATATCAACCGACTCACCTTTGTCTACCTGTTTATTCACACCTTCAAAAAAACATATCAGATTAGTAAGACAAGATCTTCCTTGTCTAAAGCCATGTTGGCTGTCTCCCATTAGGCCATGCTGTGTAATTTTGTTCTTTATGATGGTTTCTACCATTTTCCCCGGTACTGACGTCAGGCTCACCAGTCTAATTTCCCGGATCACCCCTGGAACCCTTTTTAAAAATTGGCGTTACATTGGTGATCCTCCAATCTTCAGGTATTACAGATGATTTTAATGAAAGTTCACAGATTACTAATAGCAGGTCTGAAATCTCATATTTCAGTTCTTTCAACACTCTTGGATGTATGCCATCCGGTCCAGGTGATTTGCTACTATTCAGTTTATCAAATAGTTGTAATACATCTTCCCGGTGTAGCGATATTTCTCTCAATTCCTCTGCAGTATCACCTTTAAATACCACTTCAGTCTTGGGTAACATCCCTACATCTTCCTCAGTAAAGACCGAAGCAAAGAATTCATTCAGTCTCTCCGCTATAGCCTTGTCTCCTCTGCCCCTTTTACTCCTCTATCATCTAATGGTCCAAATGACTCTCTCACAGGTCTTTTGCTACGAATGTACTTGAAAAAGTATTTATTTTGTGTTTTTGCTTCCGTAGCAAGTTCCTTCAAAAATTATCGCTTTGCCTGCCTTATCAAGGCTTTGCATTTAACTTGCCAGTGCTTGAGCTGTTTCCAGTTTGTCGTTAGCATCTTTCAGGAAATGGAAAAAAACTTTTTTTTTTTTTTTTTTTTTTTAATAGCAGCAACAGTCTTCTCTGACCTCACCTTTAAACCATGCTGGCAGTTTTTTGGACTTTCTTCCACTTTTCTTAATGCGTAGAATACAGCTGGTCTGGGCTTCCAGAATAGTATTTTTAAAGAACACCCAAGCCTGATATAAGTCTTTAACCTTTGCAACCGCTCCTTTTAGTTTTTTCTTAACTATATTCCTTATTTTATCATAGTCTCCCTTTCGAAAGTTAAAAGGTAGTACTGTGGATTTCTTTACTATCCCTCCTCCACTAATTAAATCAAACACGATCATGCCATGATCACTATTGTCAAGTGGTCCCAACACCCTTATTTCTTGTACCAGATCTTCAAGGTCATCTTCCTCTTGTGCCTCTCCACCTCAGGGGATCCCTGATTAGAGTGCCGTCTGGAACGCGGGACCACTGCAGGGGCCCCCTTAAGCGGAGGGATGGCAGAGGATGCCATTGGAGATTCCAGGGCTGCCTTGAGGAAAATGTCATCGGACTTCTGCTTACGACTTAGCAGGGCCTTGTCGGACATTTTCTTAGAAAGAGAGCAGAGCTCTGGGTTATGGTCTGCCCCCAGACACCGAAGACCCCAGTCATGAGTGTCTGTGAGCGACATTCTTGGAGCATGTGTCACATTTTTTAAAACTGTTGGCCATTGGGGCATAAAGGGCCCCTGCTAGTTCGAAGACTCTCATGAGGATGTGCGTCCGAAGGGCTCTGCAGGAAAAGGGAGACTGAGCAAGATGGCACCTTTGGGCGGGAAGAGGACCACGCATGCGTGGCAGCAATCCCAAAGACTTTATTTGAAAGCTGGGGGAATTGCTCCACACAGGCTCCGTCGGTGCCGACATCACCCATAAGTGAGGACTGACTTCCTGCATGCTTCTGGAGAATTGGCTTTTATATACAGCTTCTATTTTTTTATTTGTTTTTTAATCTTTTAATTATCTCCCCTTCCTTCTTCCTCCTTCCTCCTCCTCTTCCCTCTTTTCTCCTCCTTCCTTTCTCCCCCTCCCCTCCCACCCCCCCTATTAATTATTATTGATTCATTTTCCTGTTTTTATTCCCTGTTTTAGTTTTTTATTCTCTGTTAAAGTTTTACATACTCTGATTGGGCTTTTATCTTTTAGTATTTATATGTAGTATTTGTTTTTAGTTCTTCTACTTGATTTTTATTCTTCCCCTTTCCTTCCCTTCCCCCATTCCTTGTTCATAACTAGTCACAAAGCCATATATGTTTATGTTTACTAATCCTTTTGTCTTGCACTCATTATAAGCAGTGAAAGCACAGTTACTTACCTGTAACAGGTGATCTCTGGGAACAGCAGGAATAAGTCTTCACATATGGGTACGTCGGTACCGACGGAGTCTGCGCGGGAACGCTTCCCAGCGTCCAATCAAAGAGCTTTTGGAAGCATCCCACCACGCCTGCGTGCTGCCTTCCCGCCTTTCCCAACTGCCTCTCCTCAGTTAAGTTTTAAAGCTGAGACAAAGAGAGAGAGAGAGAGGAAAGGAAAGATAGCTAAAGATACAACTCCTGGGGAGGTGGGTGGGTTGTGAAGACTTATTCCTGCTGTTCCCAGAGATCACCTGTTACAGGTAAGTAACTGTGCTATCTCCAGGAACAAGCAGGAATGAGTCTTCACATATGGGGACTCCCAAGCTAAGATGCCTGGAGTCCCAGCATGTCATAGGTTGGAACATGCTATCCCCCAGAACACCAGGCATCCTGAGGATGGAGGGTAGGAGTTGAAGAAAGAAAGGCGCTGTGGAACAGCTAACCTAGCATAGGACTGCAGACAAGGAGTCCATGTGTGGAAGATAATTATCATCAAAGATATTTAAAGAAATATTGCAATATGGACCTCCCCTAACAGGATTACACAGCAGTAAGGAGGTTCATGGGATCTACTGGGGAACCCAGTAGAGGAACCTCAAGGAGGACCTCACTGTGAAGTGGAGGTAATAAACCTGTAGGAAAAAACAGTGGAGGTCAGATTCCTGAAAGGTAAGAGGGGACCCCGGTAAAAAACAGGGGTAGTACCAAAAACGGTGGGCCTTCAGCAGAAGGATTTATGATAAAAGCCAAACTCTTTTGGCAACAGAGCGGCTCACCCTTGGGAGCAAAAAGAGAAGGCTGACCGAATTGGACAAACAGGCACAGTCCTTGTGTGAGGAAAAGGTATGGAAACCCCTTGTATCCCAAAAGAAAGGACAACGCCTGAGGCGTTAGAGCCTGTGATTAACTGAAGATCCGCAATGTCTCTCCTAACTGGAGTCAGCTAGGAGAGATACTGGAACATGGAGAGCTTCAGAGGTACCTAAACCTTAAGGTTATGGTGGAAGTTGTTAACTACCACAGAAGTGGTTGTGAGTGTAGAACCCCAAACATGCTGGATAGCATAGGTATGGGTAAAGCCCATCTGTCAGAATCATATAGCTATATGAGCCTCGACAGTCAGGTAGATAAATATACAGAATACATATCTACCAATAATAAAATATCTCGATATATATATATATGAAGGGCATAAATACACACAAATGATAAGACAGACATCTGTAAGATGTATGCTATAGATATGAATATATAGGCCTCTTTATGGGTGTCTGCAGTGAAGCAGACAGAGATATGGCCTACAGAACGGTATTCACATAGGAAATGTGGAGAGGAAAGATTCATCTAACAAGAAGGTGAAACCTACTTGAGAAGATATATAGAGAATCTATTCCCACTGGTTATGAGCTACAGGGATGCTAGCTAGTGAAATAACTAGGACGGTTACGTGAAAAGCAGTGGATGATATCAGTCTGCAGCCATCAAGTCCCGAGTATTCCAGAACTCTAGCATGGTAAGTGAACAGAAGACGCATAAAAATGAGATACCATGCTGACCTGCTTAAGGGCAACAAAGGTATCATATGTTCTTACCATGAGGACGAGCTGCAAGGAGAAAAGCATATTCCCGATTGGAGATACTATGGACCAAAGCGGAATTGCTTAACAAATATTTTTGTTCTGTGTTCACAGATGAAGAACCAGGAGCAGGACCTCAGAAAACACCCACAAATAAGAACAGAAGCGAGGGACATCTTGAACTATTTTCAGTAGACTGTGTTCGTGAGAAACTAGCTCAACTTAAAGTAGACAAAGCGATGGGACCGGATGGGATACACCCTAGAATACTGAGGGAACTTGGGGACGTTCTAGCAGCTCCACTGACTGACCTTTTCAATGCCTCGTTGGAGTCAGGAGTGGTGCCAAAGGACTGGAGAGAGGCTCATGTGGTGCCTTTACACAAAAGCGGAAGTAAGGATGTGGTTGAAAACTACAGGCCGGTTAGTTTAACTTCGGTGGTGAGTAAATTATTGGAAACGCTGCTGAAAGAGAAAATAGTGAGGTTTCTGGAGTCCAGCGGATTACAGGATCCGAGGCAGCATGGATTCACCAGAGGCAGGTCTTGTCAGACAAATCTGATTGATTTTTTTGACTGGGTGACCAGGGAGTTGGACCGAGGGAGAGCTCTAGATGTGGTGTATTTAGATTTCCGTAAAGCCTTTGACACTGTTCCTCAAAGGCGACTTATAAACAAACTGAGCACCCTAGGGATGGACCCTAAAGTTACTGCTTGGGTTAGAAATTGGTTGGGTGGGAGGCGACAAAGAGTACAAGTAAATGGAGCTCACTCTGAGGAGAAGGATGTTACCAGTGGTGTGCCCCAGGGATCTGTCCTTGGTCCCATTCTTTTTAACATCTTTGTTAGTGATATAGCGGAAGGGCTGTCGGGTAAGGTTTGCCTCTTCTGCTACGAGGGGACATGGGATGAGGGTGAAGGGAGATAGATTCAGGAGTGATATGCGGAAATATTTCTTTACGGAAAGAGTAGTGGATCCATGGAATAGTCTCCCAGTGGAGGTGGTAGAGATGAGGACAGTAACTGAATTCAAGAAAGCATGGGACCAACACAGAGGATCTCTAAAGGCAAAAAGTGGACTGTTGTAGTTGTTATGGAAGGACAGACTAGATAGGCCATGTGGTCTTTTTCTGTCGTCATGTTTCTATGTTTCTATGTTTCTAAAGCAGGGAATTGGCAACTCCTTAAGCTTTCACTTAAGAGAAGGCCTATGTCCTTTATATTAAAAAGGAGATAGTGAAAAAAGAGAGAACCTTTCTAGTCATGGGAGACATGACTGAAAAAGCCTTTTCCAACCATCTAGGATAGCTGTTGGAGAAAAAAACCCTCATGCTTTCTAGCAAGGGCCCATAGTGGAGAGCTTCTCTGTAGAATTGCAGAGAGCATGATGCAGGAGAATGAGGAGATAGAACTGGCTGCTGGAGATAGCAGAAAGAGAAGACAATCCAACAAGCCTGTAGTGAAATAATTTCCAAGACAGATAACAGAACTGACTTGGAACCACTACTAAGACTAGACAGAATGTTAGTGGAGGACAAATCTGGTTGCTGGTGGACAAGAACCAGTGGTCCAAATATTAAGGCTCCTGCATAGGCAGCTGCTTGCCAGACAGCAGAAAGAATCTTACTGTTTAAAAACAGAAAGAACAGACAGAACAGGAGTAGAAAACTCTGGATGTGTCTGATGAACTGCCTCAAAGCAAGATTGAAAAAGAGGAGTCAACTCAGAGAGGAAAACTCCGCACTGGAAAAGTAACAAAACTAGAGAGGCTGAGGAAAAAGCCCTCCAGTGAAGCAATACCGCTCTTACAGAGGAAAAACTTGGTAAGAGGGTAAAGAGAATGGAGCTGAAGAAGACTTACAAAGTAGTAAGTCTATAGAAAGGAAAAAGACATGCTGGCACAGGAAACTATCGTTTGATAGTGGTTAGACCTCTTTCCCTAGCAGGAAGAAGAGGAGAACCCTGTGCCCTATAGGCATGAACATCCTGACAGCTCATAGAACATAGAAAAAATGGATGTCTTTTGGGAAGAGATCCATGTCTAGGGTTTAGAATGAAAGCAGTGGATTGCCTCTATTGAGAAGAAGCAACTGCAGATTCTAACCCCCCCGAGTCACAAGCATCTGATGAAGATTGATCAGAAACCCTGCGGTTGCTGGGTTTGCGAGCCTGGTGAGAGGTTGAATTCTGCAGACCAGGACGATGCTTCCCTTGTTTGGGAACATCTGTATGATGGGCAGATGATGCATAAAACCTTCTTCTCCTATGGGAAGAAAGTTTGGCAGGACATTTCCAAACTACTGGGACAGAAGAAGGTGCAGAACAGCCCCTAGGAACAGGTAAGTCAGTGGACAACTGAGTAACCTGACGTAAAGACTCCTTGTTGAAAAGATTGTCTCCAGTACAAGGAGTATGTCCCAATTTTTGCTGTGCCCATTTGTCTAAGTCTGAAGCTTGGAGCCAGGCTCTATGTCGTGCCCCTATAGTTATAGCAGAAGTCCTGCTAACAGACTTAAAAGAGTCTAGGGAAGCACGAGTAAGAAAGCAAGAGATATTCTGAAGATGCTTAAGCATTGAAGAATAGCCTGCACTCTTGGACTCTGGAAGGGAAGGATTCAAAAGATGTAATTGCTTTGTGACCTCCTCAAGAGATAGACTCATAAAAAATATATGAGAGAATTCTTGCAGAAAGCATAGATGTCTGGAAGGTTTGACGTCCAAAGGCATCTAGTGTCTTAGACTCACGACCTGGCGGATAAGAAGAGTGCTTTTACTTACTCTTTACCCGCCTCATTGCTGATTCTACTACTATGGAATGATGAGGAAGTTAGTCTTTTGAAACCCTGGAGAGGGGGGCACCTGATATAAAAGATCAGTTGCTCTGGAAGGTGGGGGTACCTTTAAAGGTGCTTCCCACATTCCTAGAAAGAGATCCTGCAAGGAATGATGCAAAGGAAGCATTATGTTGTCCTTTGCTTTGGTAGAAACAGAGCCTTGTGCAGGATCATGTCCAGAGATAGGAATGGCAAGGGGATCTTGCTATATCCAGGAGGAAACTCTGAAAAGAGGGATCCCCAACAGGAATCTCCCTTGGACAGGTAAGATCTGAAGAACTAGTCTGAGCACCGAAAGAGCTATCCAAATATATAGGAATAGAAGATCCTGCACGGTGCAGTGTGGAATGCTTAAGGGATGGTCGCCCGTACTGGCGGTCAGGAGCAGCGACCATCATTACCACATTGTCCATGCCAGGTATCGACTCCAAGCTTGGTATAGAAGGGGGCGATCCTGTTGGAAGAAGTATGGCAGGAATTGGCCATGATGCTACTGTGGATACCGGTACTGATGCTAATACCGGTACCGATGTCAGAGCCGAGCCCGACACAGACATCGGAGCAGCCATTGGCAGTTCAATCGGTACCGAGGTAACCGAAAACCTCCGGTCGCTATCCTCGGTACCGAGTCTCCGGTATCGATCGGTGTCGGTACCAAAGCGTGTTGGTACCCAGTCTTCCAGACTAGAGTTCGATTAAAAACTCGGCATCGAGGGCAAAGAGCCTGATGAGCGAAGCATGGAAGGCACCGACCGCAAGGGTAATGTGGACATCGGTACCGACTTCGGTACCGTGTCTGATACCGGTGGATGAAGGCCAACCAGTGGCAACTCAAATGGCCTCGGGGGAACCGAGAGTTGTGGATACGAATCATCGGAAACGAGCCTTCAGTACCGCCGGGAGCCGGTACCAAGGCAAGTCGGTACCCAGTCCTCCAGACTGGAGATCGATTCGAGACTCGGCATCGAGGGAAGCGAGGCTATCGATGCACGTCTGGAGGGTACCGACGTCGGTGGTGGACTCGGTACTGGTACTGATAATGGAAAGTCAGTCTGGAGGGTATCCACAGGTCCCGAAGGTACCGAGGACGCCAGATGACCATCCCTGATGAGGAGTGTATCATCCAACACCAGTGCCGATGCCGGGGTATCGGTACCGCTCGAAGCGGATGCTACCACCGGACACGGCTCAGGTATGTTCTTTGAGGGGTGAACCCCAGGAACAACCTGAAACCCCTCAAAGGCTTTGGAGACCAGAGACTCCCGCCGGGGTTTTGAAGCCAGTGGGCCCTCGAGGGCAAGGCCGGAGCCGTCTACATGCTGTGCATGAGACCTACCACTCGAGGGCTGGCTAGTCTTAACAGACTGTTTGTGGGTTACCTGATCCTGTGTAGAAGAAGAAAGGGACGGTGCCCTGACGTCGGAGGGAAACCGTGTATCGAGGGAACCTCGATGTTGAAAACCCCTTCTCACCAAACTGTTGCCTAAAGGCTCCGGAGGAAAAAGGTCAGGACACAAGCAGGTTAGACACCGATATTGAGGGTCTAAAAATAAAGTTGTACCGCCACAGTCTGAACATTTCCTGGAAAAAGTGGCTGACGGTTCCATGAAGGAAAAGAAGGAGGCCTGAAAGGCCTGAGAAACTATGAAGAAAAAATATCCCTTGAAAAAGGAGATTTCACAGAAAAAGAAAAGAAAACACCGGCGGTACCGGTGGCGTCGGGGAGAAAGCCGCGACCACAAGAAAACTAAAGAAATAAAACAAGAATTTTCTGCGGTGACAGGAGGACGTCCTGCTGGCTCCGCGGAAAACGAAAACTGAGGAGAGGCAGTTGGGAAGGCAGGAAGGCAGCATGCAGGCGTGGTGGGATGCTTCTAAAAGCTCTTTGGATGCTGGGAAGCGTTCCCGCACAGACTCCGTCAGTACTGACGTACCCATATGTGAAGACTCATTCCTGCTTGTTCCTGGAGATAGCACAGTCAGTTACCTGTAACAGGTGATCTCTGGGAACAGCAGGAATCAGTCCTCACATATGGGTGTCATTGGCGCCGATGAAGCCCCAGCGGAGCATTTCCCCAGCTTTCTAAGAAAGCCTTTGGGAATGCAGGCACGCAAGCGCGGTTCCCTTCCCGCCTAAAGGTGCCATCTTACCTCAGTCAAATGAGATAGCTAAGAACAGCACACAAAAATGAAAAATAAACTATGTACAACTGCAACTTCAAGGGGAGGAGGGAAGGTTGTGAGGACTGATTCCTGCTGCTCCTGGAGAACACCTGTTACAGGTGAGTAACTACTCTTACTCCAGGACCAAGCAGGAAGTCAGTCCTCACATATGGGTGACTCCCAAGCTCTGGGCTACCGAGGAACCCAGGCTGAACAAGAGAACTCCCTCTAGTCTCAGCAGCAAAGAAAGGCTTTTCAAGGACACAACCTCCACCGGTAGCCCAACAGAGGGCAGGAGTTGCCTAAACCTCAAAGAGATTCCAGAGTACTGCTTGGCCAAAAGCACTGTCCCTACGGGACTCCCTCTCCAGGCAGTAATGGGCCACAAAAATCTGGCTTGAAGACCAAGTTGCAGCCCTGCAGATGTCTACCAAGGGCACAGAGCGGAGATGAGCCACTGAGGCAGCCATCGCCCTGACACGATGGGCCGTGACCCTACCCTGCAAAGGAAGGTCAACCGCCTTGTAAGCCCAAGTGATACAGTCAGCCACCCAGATGGACAAGGTACGCTTGGACACAGCCAACCCCAACTTATTAGGGTCAAAAGACACGAAGAGCTAAGTAGCCCTTCTATGCCCCTGCGTACGGTCAAGGTAGAAGGATAAGGCCCTCCTACAGTCCAGGGTATGCAGGACTGCTTCAGCCTGGCTTGCATGAGGCCTAGGGAAGAATGTTGGAAGAACCACCTCCTGGTTGAGGTGGAAAGAGGAGACAACCTTAGGGAGGAACTTTGGATGAGTCCTAAAGACTACCCTGTTCCTATAAATCCTGGTGTAAGGCCTATTACAGACCAGGGCCTGAAGCTCACTCACTCGCCTAGCCGAGGTAAGGGCTATCAGGAAGTGTCTTCCAGGAGAGGAAGCGTAGTGGACAAGTAGCCATCGGCTCAAAAGGTAGGTGAGTCGGTTGCTGCAAGACCACATTCAGCTCCCACTCAGGGGCAGGACGACGGATGGGAGGCTTGAGCAAAAGCAAGCCCCTGAGAAAACGGGACACCAAGGGGTGACCAGACAGAGAATGCCCCTCCACCAGTGAGTGGTGAGCTGCTAGAGCTGAGAGGTGAACCCGAACAGAATTGGACTTAAGTCCCTGATTTGACAAATGCAGTAAGTACTGAAGGACTACTGGCACAGTACAGGAGAAAGGATCCTCTGTACGCAGCTGACACCACACAGAAAACCTTTCCCATTTGAGAGCATAGGTTTTCCAAGTGGACTGTTTCCGAGAGGCTAGGACAACCTCCTTAACTTCCTGAGGTAGGCCCCATGGAGCCAAGACTACCCTTGCAGCCTCCATGCCATCAAATTGAGAGCTTTGAGATTGTGGTGCAGAAGGGAACCCTGCTCCTGTGTGAGAAGGTCGGGTTGCAACCCCAGAGGTAGTGGAGGATCCACCGCCAGTTGAAGGAGAAGAGGAAACCAAGGCTGTCTCGGCCACCTGGGAGCCACCAGCAGGACCGAGGCCTTGTCCTGAAGAATCTTGAATAGGGTTTGGGCCACCAAGGGCGTGGGAGGAAACGCATAGAGGAGGCCCTGAGACCAGGATATCAGAAAAGCATCCGCTGCTATCCGCAGAGGATGTGGTTGCCTGGAGCAGAACTTTGGTAGTTGCTTGTTCATTGGACTGGCAAAGAGATCTATCAAAGGGAGACCCCATTTCAGGAAGATCTTTTGAACTACTGAAGGATGCAGCTGCCACTCGTGGGGCTGCAGTATTCTGCTTAACCTGTCTGCCAGGTAGTTGTCTTGGCCTGGAAGGTACACAGCCTTGAGGTGCATGTTGTGCTTGAGGGCAAATGAACAAAGGTCCTGAGCTTCCCGAAAAAGGATCCAGGACCCAGGACCCAGTGCCACCCTGTTTGTTCACATAAAACATGGCTACTTGGTTGTCCGTCTGAATCAGGACAGATTGGTGAGCCAGGGTAGGAGTGAAAGCCTTGAGCGCTAATCGAATATCTCTGAGTTTGAGGAGATTGATCTGCTGTGCAGCCTCCCAAGGAGACCACAGGCCCTGGGTGCACTTGCCTAGACAATGAGCTCCCCAGCCTTGTAGGGAGGCGCCTGTGGTCATCACTACTGTGTACCCTGGAATCTGAAAAGGTACCCCCCTTCAGTAGATTAGGTGGGTGCAGCCACCAGTTGAGGGAGTGTAGAAATTGTCTGGACACCCTTATCCTGTTTCTAAGGCTGCCTGTGGCCTGTGACCACTGAGACCGAAGGCACCACTGTGCAGGCCTCATATGGAGCCTGGCATTGGGGGTCACATGCACTGTCGAAGCCATGTGGCCTAGAAGCCTCAGGCAGAGTCCGGCGGAGACCAGGGACCTGCTGAGAAACTGATTTGCCAAGGCCATCAACCTTTGGGCCCTGTCTGCTGGCAAGAAAGCTTTTGCCTGCAGAGAGTCTAGCCTTGCCCCTATGAACTCCAAGTACTGGGAGGGGAGCAAAGTGGACTTTGCAAAGTTTATGACAAACCCCAGCCTTTGGAGAACAGCAATAGTCGTGAGGGTGGCATGTTTGGCCTCCTGACACTTCTGATTCCTGATGAGCCAGTCGTCCAGATAGGGGAAGACAAAAATGCCCTGGTTTCTCAGGTAGGCCGCCACCACTGCTAGGCACTTTGTGAAGACTCTGGGGGCGGAGGTGAGGCCGAAAGGCAGCACTCTGTATTGATAATGGTTTCCTCCCACAATGAACCTGAGGTACTTTCTGTGGTCTGGATGAATGAGGATGTGAGTGTATGCATCCTTTAGATCTAAGGAGCATAGCCAATCTCCCTGCTGGAGGTAGGGCAGAAGTGTCCCAAGAGTAAGCATCTTGAACTTCTCCTTCACTAGGAACTTGTTGAGGTTCCTGAGGTCCAGAATGGGTCGAAGGCCACCGGTTCTTTTGGGCACCAGGAAATACCTGGAGTAGAAACTGTGACCTTGGAAGTGGGGAGGCACAGGCTCCACCGCCCTGTCCACCAACAGACCATGAAGCTCCTGCAGAAGGTGGTCTGTGTGCAGGGGAGGCCTTGGAGGCTCCCCTGGAAAGTATGGTGGAGGCAGTTGGTGAAAATGCAGGGCATAGCCCCTGTGGACTATCTCCAGCACCCAACTGTCCCCGGTGATAAGGGGCCACTGGTGGGCAAAGAGGGTGAGGCGACCTCCTGTGCAGGGTTGGGAGAGCAGTGGAGGAGAGGCTACGCTCAAGGAGTCAAAAACCCCCACCCTGCTGAGTGGTAGCAGGGGCCGGAGGCTTGGGGGTCCTCTGCCTACGGGGCCCATTACCCTGCCCCTTGGCTTGCTGACCCTGGGGGGCAGCTTGGGCAGCCTGATATTGTGGGTACGGTTTGTAGGCAGTGCCCTTCCTCGGATAAAAGGGCTTTTTACCCAAGCCCTTCTTTTTATGAGAAGGGGCAGAGGTCTTCCTCGACAGCCTTGTCCGGGTGAGGTGCTCAGTTTTGAGCTGAGCGGCCTTCTCGGTCATGTGCTTGCCAAAAAGGTTCTCACCTCGGCAAGGGACATCGACAAACTTGTCCTGAACCCATGGCTCGAGGTCCGATGACTGCAGCCATGCCTGGCGTCGAGCCGCGATGCCGGCTGCCGCAACTCAGGCCGAAGCCTCGAAGCCATCGTAGGCGGCGCGGGACATGAACTTCGAGCAGTCCCGAATCCCCGAGGACAAGGTCTTGAATCTCTGCAAGGGTTCCCCGGAGAGCCCAGCAGAGAACCTGGCCAACTCCTTGGCCAGGTCCCGCAAGTACATGCCCATGTACAGCTGGTAAGACTGGACACGGCAAGCAAGCATCGAGCCCTGGAAGCACTTTCTACCGACGCCATCGAGGTTCCGGGCCTCCCTGCCGGGGGGCACCGCAGAGTGCATCTTCTGACTCTTCAGACGATGCATGGCCGATTCCACAACCATGGAATGGTGTGGTAGCTGTGCCTTATGAAAGCCAGGGCTCTTCCTGAGTCGATAGATTGAGTCGACTCGTTTGCTTAAAACCGGCACCGAGGCTGGTGCCTCCCTCATCCGGAAGAGGAGCCGTTCCAGCATCGGAGGAACCGGGACAGTATGGCCTGCTTCAGAGGAAAGTCATACTGTAGGGCCTCGAGCTCTTCAGCTCGAGGCTCCTCCTTGGGGGGTCCGGAAGGGATCTACTCCGGGGCTCAGACTGCGACGAGTCTGACGGGACGCACCGAGTCTTGAAGGTGTCAGGAGACTCCTCGTCCTCCGTCTCCCAAGCTGACTCGTCCGAGGAAGAGTCAAGGTCCGACCCCGCGGGGGCCCTGGAGCACCCGCCCCGACGTCGAAGGCACTGGCGTCGACGCCCTTGGTCCCGAACGGGAGGTCGAGGGAGACCGCGATCGAGGTCGACTCCGAGCCACGATGGACTCGAGTATTGGCTTGGTCTCCGGGGTCGACTTCGAAGTCGATGTCCCGGTGGTCGGGGCAGATGCGCCAGACCGGCTGGCCATGAGTGCCCGCTGCTGCTCCATGAAGGCAGACAATCTGCTCTCCAAGGCTGTCATCTTGTGACTCAGCTCGGGAGACGCAGCAGCCACCGACTCAGGCTCCGGCGGCGGCGCCGGGCCCGACGTCGGCTCCCTGGGAGGAGAGTCCTCGAGGACTACGGGGCTTACATGTCCAGCAGACTCCGGCTCCACACGAGGAACTTTAGCAGGCTTCTCGTGTTCCACAGGCCCGGGGCGACGGTCGGGGGTCTTATACCTGGCTCTCGAGGAACCAGGGACCTCTGACGACGCCCTCGCGAGCCGCTTCTTCCTCTTGCGTTTCCGGTCGGGGGACCCCCTGTCCGAGGAGCTTCGACGGCGCTCGGGATCGGAATCCAGAGATGTCGAGGCCTCAGACGAGGTCCGGGCCCGGCCAGAGGCTGAGTCCGAGAAAAGCCTTTCTTTTTGCTGCTGGCGACTTCGGAGTGCCTTAGAAGACATCTTTCCAAATGGCCCGCACGACTTAGGGTCGTGATCGGGGCCGAGGCACCGAAGGCAGCAGTCGTGTGTGTCGGTGAGAGACATTAATTTCTTACACCGATCACACTTTTTAAAACCGCTGGAAGCCATCGAGGAAGAGAGTCCCCGCGAGGTCAAAGGACCGGCCTTCCAGGGAAAAATGGAAAGAAGGGCGCGAACGCCAGCCACGAAGGGCAAAAACCGAAAAAGAAGAATCGGGCTCGATACCAGTGTACCGAACCCGGCGGGAGGGGAACCGGCGTCGAACTGGGAGAAAAAATAGCGAAAATCGCCGAAAAAAATCTAATTTTAACCGGGAAAACAGGACACACGTCCGGTGGGCTTCACGGAAAAAAAAAAAAGACTGAGGTAAGATGGCACCTTTAGGCAGGAAGGGAACCGCGCATGCGTGCCTGCATTCCCAAAGGCTTTCTTAGAAAGCTGGGGAAATGCTCCGCTGGGGCTTCATTGGCGCCGATGACACCCATATGTGAGGACCGACATCCTGCTTGGTCCTGGAGAAATGAGCTTTTGATTTCCTCTTTTCTCACACACACACACACACACACACAGCAGTCGGCAAGTTGGGATTTTATTTATGTCCCTAGGGTCTGTGGCTGCCTGCAGTACTGCCTATAATTAATAATTCTCCATTAAGGAATTATAATTTTTCTTAAAGTTCAAAGAAGCCCTCACCACCACTGCTTATAAACATGTACATTATGACAACAGTACATCTGGCGGCATGTAGGCAAATTCCTGACCTTTCAACCTTGTCAGCGCAAAAAGAAAATGAGTTTAAAAGCGTCCTGTTTCCTGCATGTTAGTTTGGACATTCATTTGGGTGATTCTAGACAGACAACCTTTTGCCAGGTGAGGTTTGCTACCTTGTTTTCACGTTCGTGATCTCTTCAATAATATTTTTGCAGTTAGCTACCATTCAATAAATGCTTCATTTTGGCCCAATATCGCCCTTGAGGCTCTTTTTGTGTCCCAAGCAAATGTACATTTCTGCTGCTCCTGTTTTTAATCTTTTTTTCATGTGCACATTGTCTCCTTTATCGGTTCCTTTTATTTGTGCACTATTTTTTCTTGCAATTTGTGATCTACTGGTTCAATACCTCGAGTTCTTATAGGTTAAATACCTTGAGTTTTGTCTGGTCTCTTCTGGCTCTGACCTCTTGCTGCCCCCTCCTTCACAGCTTGGCAAAAGAAATATATACACCCCTTACACAATGAAATACACACTGCCTTTATATGCTCTACTAAAGTTTTTTCTTTTCATAGATATGGCTCCAAGTAGCTTATAATGTAAATGAGATTGATACACTGCTCATTTATCTTTTCCTTGTGCTGTTTTCTGCAGTTATACTGGTCTAGTGATTAGTGTTTTTATCAAGACAAATTGTCCACAGTGTGCCTGTGAGTATTTACGGCATACCTTATCTCATCTCTCCTTTTTATGTTCGTTTTCGGGTCTTTATGTTTTATCTGTGCATACTTATTATGTTTTAATTATAATAAAAAACTAATAAGTATGCACACATAAAACAAAGACCATAATTATAGATTCTGTCTAATGCCCCTGATTTTAGTCTCTGCTACTGGTGTTTTTAATTGTTTTAGCCCATATTTACACTAACTTATTGTTTTTATCGTTTATGCTTGTTTTTATTGTATTTATTGTTTATTATTTTGTTTGAGGATGTGTACCCCCTGAGGGAAGATATGTACCCTCTGAGGAAGACTGTTGCTGAAACGCGTAGGGGTTCTCTTGAATAAAAGCATCTGTGACCTCCAAACGCCACATGACAAAACCATGGGTCCAGATGGGATACATCCAAAAATACTGAGGTATCTTGGGGACCTTCTAAGTGCCTCCATTATATGACTTTTTCAATGTCTCTTTGGAGTCTGGAGTACTACCAGAGGACTGGAAAAAGGGACATGTGGTCCCTTTACACAAAAGCGGATGTAAGGATAACACTGAAAACTATAGGCTGGTTAGTCTAACCTCTGTGGTTACTAAATATTGGAAAGGCTACTAAAAGAGAATACTGAGGTTTCTGGAGTACAATGGATTGCAGGATCAGAGGCAGCATGGATTCACCAGAGGCAGGTCTTGTCAGACAAATCTGATTGATTTTTTTGACTGGGCGACCAGAACGTTGGACCGAGGGAGAGCCCTAGATGTGGTGTATTTAGATTTCAGTAAAGCCTTTGACACTGTTCCGCACAGGCGAAATAAACTGAGCACCCTAGGAATAGGCCCTAAAGTTACGGACTGGGTTAGAAATTGGTTGAGTGGGAGGCGATAAAGGGTACAGGTAAATGAGGCTCACTCTGAGGAGAAAAAGGTTACCATTGTATGCTACAGGGATCTGTCTTGGTCCGATTATTTTTAACATCTCTGTTAGTGATATTGTGGAAGGACTGTCGGGTAAGATTTGCTTGTTTGCGGATAAAGCATAGTTACTCACCTGTAACAGGTGATCTCCGGGAACAGCAGGAATTTAGTTTTCACATATGGGTATCGTCGGTACCGACGGAGCCTGCGTGGGAACGCTCCCCAGCGTCCAATTAGAAAGCTTTTAGGAGCATCCCAAAGAGCCTGTGTGCTGCCTTCCTGCCTTTCCCAACTGCCTCTCTCCAGTTGAGTTTAAAGCTGAGAGAGAGGGAAAGGGAAAGAGATAGAGAGATACAACTCCTAGGGGAGGTAGGTGGGTTGTGAAGACTAAATTCCTGCTGTTCCCGGAGATCACCTGTTACAGGTGAGTAACTATGCTATCTCCAGGAACAAGCAGGAATGTAGTCTTCACATATGGGGACTCCCTAGCTTTAGATGCCAGGGAGAGACCCCAGAAGTTGTGTGTCCCTGTGAAAGGGCTCCACTTCCCCCCCATGGATCGCTGGCATCCAACCAGGGATGGTGGGTAGGAGTTAAGTATGAAACAGGTGTCATAGAACAGCCTGACCAAACAAGGCATCCCGGCGGAAGTCCTTGTCCAAGCAGTAATGAGCTGTGATGGTATGAACCGAGGCCCAAGTGGCTGCTCGACAGATGTCGTCGATAGACACAGAGTGCAGATGAGCCACTGAAGCTGTCATGGCTCTCACATTGTGAGCTGTGGCATGGCCCTCCAGAGGAAGATTCTTACTCTGATAGGCAAAAGAAATACACTGAGCAATCCAGTTGGACAGTGTTCTCTTGGAGACTGGAAGTCCCAGATGAGAAGGATCAAAAGCAACAAAGAGTTGAGAGGACTTTCTATGTTGCTGTGTTCTTTGTAAGTAAAAAGCTAAAGCTCTTTTACAGTCCAAAGCATGAAGATTCCTTTCTGCATTTCATGCATGAGGCCTTGGAAAAAAACACAGGCAGGTAGACCGCTTGGTTTAGATGAAAAGGCGAGACCACCTTTGGCATAAAGTGTGGATGAGTCCTAAGGAATACCTTGTCATGATGGAACCTTGTATTAGGTGGATCAGCCACTAGTGCCTGCAACTCACTGATGTGACGTGCTGATGTGAATGCAATGAGAAAGATAACCTTCCAAGAAAGGAATTTCAATGAGGTAGTAGCTAAGGGTTTGAAAGGTGGCTTCCTGAGCTGAACAAGAACCAGGTTTAAGTCCCATGCCACCGGTGGTGGCCTAATGGGAGGCTTAGTTAGAAGGCCTCTCCATAAATCTTGCTATAAGAGGATGGGAGGAAATAGGTTGTCCATTTAGAGGCTTGAAAGAAGCTGCAATAGCACTCAAATGGACTCTTACTGAGTTAGTCTTAAGTCCTGCATTGGATAAATGAAGGAGATACTCCAGTAACGATTCCAGAGGTATCGCAAGGGGGTTAAGACCCTTCTGCGAACACCAAAAGGTAAACCTTTTCCACTTGAAAGCATAAGAGCGTCTTGTGGAAGGCTTCCTGGAAGCATAAAGGATATCCTTTACTTGCTGAGGGAGGTAAAGATCATGGAGATCTAGGCCTTCAGCAACCAAGCCCTGAGATGCAGAGACTGGGGATTGGGATGCCATAACATTCCGCCCTCCTGGGACAGGAGATCTGGAGCAGACCCTAACTCCAGAGAGGGAGCTTGAGAGAGATGTAGAAGCAGAGGGTACCACAGTTGCTGAGGCCAATGTGGAGCTATGAGAATCATACGGCCTCTGTCTCTCTGAAGCTTGAACAGGGTTTTGGGAATTAGGGGAATGGGTGGAAAGGCATAAAGGAAGTCTTGACCCCAGTGAAGGAGGAAAGCATCCCTGGCCTGAGAGCCCTGCGCCGGAATTCTGAACAGAACCGGGGAAGTTTGGCATTCAACGGACTTGCAAAGAGGTCTATGTCCAGGGTTCCCCAATTTTGAAAAATCTTGGCCACCTGGTCTGCATGTAGAGACCATTCGTGTGGGAGCAAAACTCGACTGAGTCTGCCTGCCCAAGAGTTTTATATGCCTGGAAGATATACTGCCAGGAGACGAATCTGATGCTCTCTGGCGAGGGTCCATAGTCGCAAAGCTTCATTGCAAAGCGACAGAGAACCTGTTCCCCCCTGTTAGTTCACGTAGAACATGGCTACTTGATTGTCCATATGAATGAGGACTGTCTTGTAGCTGAGTAGGATGTGGAACACTCGAAGAGCAAGGAAGATTGCTCTGAGCTCTAAGAGATTGATATGTAGATGAGTCTCCTGTGGAGTCCAAGTGCCTTCGGTGGAGAGGTCTTGCAGATGAGCTCCCCAACCCATTGGAGAAGCATCTGTCGTGAGAGTTGCCTGGGGTAAAGGTTGTTGAAAAGGGGACCCCAGCAACAGGTTTTGAGTGGACTGCCACCATTGGAGGGACAAAATAAGGCGATTTGTGTTTGCTATTTTGTCTGACAGGCACCCTGATGCCTGGGTCCATTGAGTGAATAAAGTCCACTGGGCGGCTCTCATATGGAGGCGAGCATAAGGAATCACATGCACGGTAGATGCCATGTGGCCTAGTAGTTGTAACATCTCTCGAGCAGTGAGATGAGGCTTTAGCACTGCTTGAGAAGCTAACTGCACCATGCGAAGGCAACGGGTCTGAGGAATATAGGCCCTTGCTTTTCTGGTATCCAGCAAAGCTCCTATGAACTCTAAAGACTGAGTGGGAGTTAGACTGGATTTTGGGATGTTTATGATCAGACCCAAATACTGAAGGATACGCATTGTGCAAGACAGAGAAATCCTGGCCTCTGACTCTGATGGGGCTCGAATGAGCCAGTCGTCTAAGTAGGGGAAGACGAATATTCCTAGAGTGCGAAGAAATGCTGCTACCACAGCCATGCATTTCGTAAACGCCCTTGGTGCTGAGACCAGGCCAAAAGGAAGCACCCTGTACTTGTAATGCTTTCCTTGAAAAAGGAACCAAAGGAACTTTCTGCGAGTTGGATGGATGAGAACATGAGTGTACGCATCCTTGAGATCTAGAGAGCAAAGCCAATCCTGACTCTGAAGGTATGGCAGCAGAGTTCCCAGAGAAATCATCTTGAATTTCTCCTTAAACAGGAATTTGTTCAATTCTCTGAGGTCTAAAATAGGTCTGTGTCCCCCCTGTTTTCTTTGGGATAAGGAAATAGGGGGAGTAAAACCCTGTACCCTGAGGAATGGGTACTTCTTCTATTGCCCCCTGGGCAAGAAGCATAGTGACCTCTTGATCTAACAGGTTGATGAGAGAGGTCTGAGAATTGAACTGTCTTACCATTGTGGGAGGGGGCATGCACAGAAAGTGAAGCTTGTACCCTTCTTTTATAATGGAGTGTCCACTGTTCTGCTGTTATCTGCCCCCATCTGGGGGCAAAGTGACACAACCTTCCTGGAATGGTGGAAGGCTCTGGTCCATTGAGAGCCAGGAAGGCTACATTCTCTAGATGAAAGTCAAAGGCCTTGTGGAGGCTGAGACTGCTGAGACGGTTGAGGCTTAGCAGTCTTTGCTTTCCTTTGTTTAGGTGGTTTATTTATTTACATTTTCTTGTATACCGCGCTATTTTCCATCAGTGCGGTTTACATGGAACATTTTACATACAGATTTCAAACGACTTGATTTGTGTTTACAATTAACAGGAATAGGAACTTGGAAAGAAACAGGGGTAACTATTTACATCTGTACAATGCGACTCTTTCGGGCAGATTGACCTGCAGAACGTCCCTGCTGGGAATGAGAGGGATAAAACGGAGAAGAATGATTTCTTGAAAGATTTCTTTCTTGCAGGATCAGCTGTGGCCTTGGATAATCTATCCAAAGTGGAGTTGTCAGCATCTAATTCATTGGCTTTCTCTTGCCAATTTTTGCCAAATAGATTCTCACCTGTACAAGGGATATTGCCCAGTTTGTCCTGCACCCAGAGCTCCAAATCGGATGCCTGGAGCCAGGCAATTCTACATGCACCTATGGCAATGGCAGAGGTTCTGCTTATGCACTCAAAACAGTCAAAAGCTGCACGGTTGACAAACTTAGAAACATCCTGGGCATGTTTAACCAGTTTGAGAAAATTCTGCCTCTTATCAGGAAGAAGAGGTCTCAAAACCTCTAAATCTCCTGTGACTTCCTTAAGGAACATTCCCATATATAAAATATAGGAACTGATCCTGTCAGAAAGCATGCAAGCCTGGAAAGTACGACGTCCAAAGGCATCCAAAGTTCTACACTCACGTCCTGGAGGATTAGAGGCATGCCTCTTTGCACTCCTGATCCTTCTCATAGCTGATTCCACTACAATAGAATGGTGAGGAAGCAGAGTCTTCTGGAAACCAGGACAAGGAGGGACTCGATATATGGTATCCAGTCTACGAGAGTGAGGAGAGGCGGTAAGAGGTGTTTCCCACATTCTTAGCATGAGATCATGTAAGATCTCATGGATAGGCAAAGTAGCTGCCTCTTTAGGAGCCTTGCGATATTGTAGAATCTCCAACTCCTTTGCCCTGGGCTCTGTTTCGGGAGCCACAGTAATGGAAAGACCTCGAGCCACCTCCTGATAAAATCCTGAAAGGAGATATCTTCTGGAGGAGACATCCTACGTTTAGGAGAGGAAGGCTCCTCCGGGAGAAGTATTCCGGTACCGACAGAGCTGTCAGAATCCTCAGACTCCTCCGAGGATTCAAAGTACCTTCTGTCCGGATGCTCCTGAAGAGCCCGATACCCGTACCGACCGAAGTCGGTACCAGGGGGAATCAGTACCGGTGTATCGGTACCGGAAGGCATCGCATGACTGGGTGCCAGCAAAGCAGACACCGATGTCGATGCCATCGGTACCGATACCGGTGCTGGAGTCGGTACCGGTACCAGTTGAACTGTCTGATGCGGTTCCGAGGGTGTCGATGCCACAAGGAGAGCCGCCAGACTGCATTCAATAGCCAGGAACCTCTGGTCTATTGACACTGCCAATGCCTGGGTATCGGTACCGGAGAAAGCAGCTGGTACCCCAGAGCATGGCACCAGTAGTTCTGCCGAGGTTGAGGCCTCGAGGACATCCTGGAGCCCCGATAATATTTTGGAAGCCGAAGCCTCCTGCCAGGGCAATTTGGCGGTACAGAACCCTCAAGGGCAACGCCAGAGGCATCTCGATGCTTGGAAGGAGATCTACCCTTTGAGGACCGGCCAGACTTATGTTTGTTACCTGAGATCCATGGGAGGAAGACGAAGCCCTGGAAGACGTCGATGCTACAGAAGCTGCATCAGAGGGAAAAAGGGTGCTGAGCTTAGCAGCTCGGTTTGTCGACCCCTCTTGGACATCATGGCACAAGCCACACACTCGGAGATGGAGTGGTCAGGGCCTAAACATTTTAGACACCACTCATGGGTGTTGGTGACGGAGATGGTACCGCCACACTTGGTGCACTTTTTGAAACCCGAAGCAGGTTTTTCCATAGTGGAGGAAATTTTGGGCCTAAGGCCCAAAATGGCACGTGCACATGGTAAAGAAAAGTTTGGGGGGGAAAAAAAACGATTTTTTTTTTTTTTTAAAAGAATGAACGAACCACCGGCGGTATCAGTATAGTGTCGAGGAAGGCAGACGCGACCACAAAAAAGAAGGAGAATAAGAAGAGTTTTCTGAGGTGACAGGAACGACGACCTGCTGGCTCTGCGGAAAATGAAGAACTGGAGAGAGGCAGTTGGGAAAGGCGGGAAGGCATCACGCAGGCGCTGTGGGATGCTCCCAAAAGCTTTCTAGTTGGACGCTGGAGAGCATTCCCACGCAGGCTCCGTCGGTACCGACGATACCCATATGTGAAGACTACATTCCTGCTTGTTCCTGGAGATAGCACAGTTACTTACCTGTAACAGGTGATCTCTGGGAACAGCAGGAATAAGTCTTCACATATGGGTACGTCGGTACTGACGGAGTCCGCGTGGGAACGCTTCCCAGCATCCAATCAGAAAGATTTTGGAAGCATCCCAACACGCCTGCGCGCTGCCTTCCCGCCTTCCCAACTGCCTCTTCTCAGTTAAGTTTTACAGCTGAGACAAAGAGAGAGAGCGAAGCAAGGAAGGGAAAGATAGAGATAGAGAAAGGCAACTCCTAGGGGAGGTGGGTGGGTTGTGAAGACTTATTCCTGCTGTTCCCAGAGATCACCTGTTACAGGTAAGTAACTGTGCTATCTCCAGGAACAAGCAGGAATGAGTCTTCACATATGGGGACTCCCCAGCTCATATGCCCGGGAGTCCTAGCATGTTGCAAGTGTAGAACGAGCCATGCTATACCTCAGGACCTCAGGCATCCTGGGGATGGAGGGTAGGAGTTGAATATAGAAAAGGAGCTGTAGAACAGCTGGCTAGAACAGGGCTTCAAAAGGGAAGACCCTGTATCGAGGGCATTTAGTAGTAAAATATTGTGATCTGGACCTCCCTTGTTGGTATTGCACAGGTGCACTGAGCTCCATATGGATCTGATAAAAGAGCCAGTGCATATGCTCAAGGGGTACCTTACTGTAAAGTAGAGGTAACAAAGTAGACCAAAAACAAGTGGAGGCCAGAACCCTTCAGGGTTAGAAAAAATAGCCCCAGGGGAAAAAACTGGGGTAGTATAAAAAGTAGAGCTTCAGCAGAGACACAGAAGGTACTATTGAATTAAAGCTTAAGCGGTTTTGGTCTAAGAGAAAAAATGAGTCTGCCCTAACTGGACTGGGGCTGGATCAGTCCATATAGGGAGAAAGGGTATGGAGACCCTTGTATCTGATAAGAAAGTAAGAACAGACTCAGAAACGCTAAGCTTTAGAGCGACTGAAGCTCCGCAATGTCTTTCCTAAATGGGGTCACTTAGGGAAGAGAAGGTACATGGAGAGCTTCAGGGCACCTAAACCGAAAAGGTTAAGGTAAAGAAAAGGGTTATTAATTACCACAGGAAGTGGCTATAGGTGTAGCCCCCTAAATATGCCGGAACAGCATTGATAGGGGTAGTGCCCATCTGTCAGGATCCTATAGGAATGTAAGGATATCTGAACCTAACATAGATAAGTAGATGGATACAGATCTATCTAAAAATATATCTCATATGTCTACAAATATATGTATATACATATATATACCGAAAAATATACACATATAGGGCATATATGCATATATCCATAAGATATATATATATATATATATATATATATATATATATATGGGCAGAGGACACACAGATATATATATATTGATACAGATATAGTCTATATCTATCTAGGTGTCAACCTTCTTGTTGTCAGATGTCTCCAGGTATATGGATGGAGAGATGTTCAAAGATCCCCATCACCCTATAGGGACAGAGGGAGATTCATCTGACAAGAAGGTTGACACCTACTTGAGTAGATAAACAGGAAAAAATGTTCTCCTCCTGGTTATGACTGTTATAGTCAGAGGAAGGTTGTCCTTGACAAAGGGGTGGCTTAATTCTTTGTAGAATTTGAGCTGTTGAATAACCAGGATGGCATACCTGAAGATGGCAGAGGATAACATTAGTCTGCAGACCAGAAGTCCAGATATCTCCAGAATTGAGGTATGGAGATTGGATAGAGAAAGCTATTAGAGGAAGATACCCTAGTGATTCGCCTATGAGGGCGAGACGGGTATTAGATGTCCTCTAGTTGCCAGAAAAATTTTATCCCTGATGGGAAAAATCCCAGGCAATATGGGCCAAGCCAGGGAATTGGCCCCTCTTCTAGGCTTTCACGTAATGAAAAGCCTGAGGCTTATGCCTTAACAGAGATTTAAGATAAGATGGAAAGGGTAGAATACCTGCCAGGCATGAATATGACTGGGGGAAACCCTTGTAACCATCTGGGGTTATCTGCTAGGCAAGATATTGATACTCTCTAGCAAGGGCCCATAGTGCAAAGCTACCCTGTAGAGTTGCAGAGAGAGCATGCTGCAGGTTGGTTAGAAGAAAAACTGGCTGTGGACAATCCCTGGTGAGGAATGTGGACAAGCAGCAGGTAACCAACTATTCTGCCAAGGACAAAGGGCAAAGAATAGAAGATAACCCAACCAAACTGTGAAACAGGAATTCCCAACGAGGTTGATAACCTGTTTGGGAGTTAGTACTGAGATTAGGAGGATTGCTAGTGGAGAGGAAGCCCTGGTTGTGTAGTAAACAAAACCTGTGGCGTAACCACTAAAAAGTTTCGCATCTGCAGCAACTATGAGGGCAGCATAAGGAATTTCTTTCCCCTACTCTGTAGATTGGGAAAAGAAAACCCAACAGACATGGTAGGACTTCCTATTGTCTGAGGAGCTGCCCTAAGGTAACAAGGGGGAGAGAACTCCAGAAGGGAGAATCCCCCGGTAGAAGATGTAGAAAAAGTCACTCTTACAAAGCAAATGTTGTAGTAAGAGGGAGGTAAGATGGAGTTTCAGGAGACCAACTATGGAGGAAATCTCCGACAGATGATATGATACATGCCAGTAGATGGAAACAACTGTCTATTGATAGTTGTCACCTCTCCCTCTCCTCCACGAGGAAGAGGAAAATCTGTTAAGTATGGGCATGATCATCATGAAGATTCTTAAGAAAAGAAGTCTCATGAAGAGATATCTAAGTAGGTTAGGATAAATTTAGTGCAGATACTTCAAGTGAAAAGAAGCAGACTGCCATCCCAACCCCCCAAACAAAGGGGCAATGATCTATTTAAAACCCTGCAACTGCTGGGTTTGTTGACCCTGTTGAGGTTGTGGATTGCTCAGACTAGAACGATGTTTCCCTTGTTAGGGACATCTGAATGATGGGCAGATGAGGGGTAAAACCTTCTCCCCTTAGGGGTTGAAAATTTGGTAGGACATTTCCTACCTACTGGGAAAGAAGGCGCAGAGCAGCCTCTGGAAAAAGGAAAGTCAGTGGAGAACTGAGTAACCTGAAGTAAAGACTCCCTGTTGAAGAGATTCTCTCCAGTACAAGGAGTATTTCCCAGTCTTTCCTGTGCCCATTTGTCCAAGTCTGAGGCCTGAAGCCAGGCTCTACGTTGTGCCCCTATAGCTATAGCAGAGGTCCTGCTAACAGACTCAAAGGAGTCTAGGGTAGCACGAGTAAGGAAAGAGTAGTTACTCACCTGTAACAGGTGTTCTCCAGGAGCAGCAGGAATCAGTCCTCACTTATGGGTGTCATCGATGCCGATGAAGCCCCAGCGGAGCATTTCCCCAGCTTTCCATGAAAGCTTTTGGGAATGCTGGCACGCATGCGCAGTTCCCTTCCCGCCTAAAGGTGCCATCTTACCTCAGTCAAATGACATAGCTAAGAACAGCACACAAAAATGTAAAAATTAAACTATGTACAACTGCAACTCCAAGGGGAGGAGGGAGGGTAGTGAGGACTGATTCCTGCTGCTCCTGGAGAACACCTGTTACAGGTGAGTAACTACTCTTTCTCCAGGACCAAGCAGGAAGTCAGTCCTCACTTCTGGGCGACTCCCCAGCTCTGGGCTACCAGGAACCCAGGCTGAACAAGAGAACTCCCTCTAGTCTCAGCAACACAGTAAAGGCTTTGCAAGGACACATCCTCCACAGGTAGCCCAACCAGAGGGCAGGAGTTGCCTAGATCTCAAAGAGATTCCGGAGTACTGCTTAGCCAAAAGCACTGTCCCTATGGGACTCCCTCTCCAGACAGTAGTGGGCTGCAAAAGTCTGGCTTGAAGACCAAGTAGCAGCCCTGCAAATGTCTTGCAATGGAACAGAGCGGAGGTGAGCCACTGATGCAGCCATTGCCCTCACACGGTGGGCCATGACCCTACCCTGCAAAGGAAAGTCAGCCGCCTTGTAAGCCCAGGTGATACAGTCAGCCACCCAGATGGACAAGGTACACTTGGACACAGGCCTCCACAAGTTATTGGGGTCAAAAGAAAGGAAGAGCTGAGAAGCCTTCCTGTGACCTTGCGTACGTTCAAGGTAGAAGGATAAGGCCCTCCTACAGTCCAAGGTATGGAGAACTGTTTCAGCCTGACTTGCATGAGGCCTAGGGAAGAAAGTAGGAAGAACCACCTCCTGGTTGAGGTGGAAAGAGGAGACAACCTTAGGAAGGAACTTAGGGTGAGTCCTGAGGACCACCCTGTTTTTATAGAACCTGGTGTAAGGCCTATCACAGACCAAGGCCTGAAGCTCACTCACTCTCCTAGCCGAAGTAAGGGCTATCAGAAAGAGAGTCTTCCAGGAAAGGAAGCGTAGAGGGCAAGTAGCCATAGGCTCAAAAGGTGGGCGAGTCAGTTACTGCAAGACCACATTAAGCTCCCACTCAGGAGCAGGAGGACGTATGGGAGGTTTGAGCAGAAGCAAGCCCCTGAGAAACCTAGACACCAAAGGGTGCACAGACAAGGAATGGCCCTCAACTAGGGAGTGGTGAGCTGCCAAAGCAGAGAGGTGGACACGAACAGAGTTGGACTTGAGACCCTGATTGGACAAGTGCAGCAGGTACTGAAGCACTACTGACACAGTACAGGAGAAAGGATCCTCAGCACGCAGCTGACACCACACAGAGAACCTTTTCCACTTGAGAGCATAGGTCTTCCTAGTGGATTGTTTCCTGGAGGCTAGGAGAACTTCCTCAACCTCGGGAGGCAGGCCCCAGGGAGCCAACACTACCCTTGCAGCCTCCATGCCATCAGATTGAGAGCTTTGAGATTGGGATGCAGCAAGGAGCCCTGATTCTGAGAGAGAAGGTCGGGTTGCAATCCCAGAGGCAGAGACAGATCCACTGCCAGCTGAAGCAGGAGGGGGAACCAAGGCTGCCTTGGCCACCTGGGAGCTACCAGGAGGACTGAGGCCCTGTCTCGGAGAATCTTGAACAGTGTTCGGGCCATCAGAGGGGTGGGAGGAAACGCATAGAGTAGGCCCTGAGTCCAGGGAATCAGAAAAGCATCTGCTGCTACTCTCAGAGGATGCGGTTGCCTGGAGCAGAACCTTGGCAGCTGGTTGTTCAGTAGACTGGCAAACAGGTCTATGGAGGGAAGCCCCCATCTCAAGAAAATCTTTTGAACCACTAAAGGATGTAGCTGCCACTCGTGTGGTTGCAGAATCCTGCTCAATCTGTCTGCCAGGGAATTCTCCTGGCCTGGAAGATAGACTGCTTTGAGGAGCATGTTGTGTTTCAGGGCAAAGGAACAGAGGTCCTGGGCCTCCTGGCAAAGGGGCTGGGAACCAGTTCCGCCCTGTTTGTTGACATAGAACATGGCTACCTGGTTGTCTGTCTGGATCAAGACAGACTGTTGTGCCAGGGAAGCAGTAAAGGCCTTGAGGGCCAAGCGGATAGCTCTGAGTTCCAGTAGATTGATCTGCTGGGACGCCTCCCAAGGAGACTACAGGCCCTGGGTGCACTTGTCTAGGCAATGTGCTCCCCAACCCTGTAGAGAGGCATCGGTGGTTAGGACCACTGTATGAGGTGGGATCTGAAAGGGCACCCCTACCAGCAGATTGGGGGGGTGCAACCACAAGTTGAGGGAGGCCAGGAAACGGTGGGACACTCTGATCCTGTCTCTGAGACTGCCTGAGGCTTGTGACCACTGAGTCCGAAGGCAACACTGGGCAGGTCTCATATTGAGCCTGGCATTGGGGGTCACCTGTACTGTCGACGTCATGTGGCCCAGAAGCCTGAGACAGAGTCTGGCGGAGACCAGGGACCTGTGCAGAAACTTGCTGGCGAGGTCCATGAGCCTTTGTGCTCGGTCCACTGGTAAGAATGCTCTCGCCAGCTGAGAATCCAACCTTGCTCCTATGAACTCCAAGTTCTGGGAGGGGAGCAAAGTGGACTTTGCGAAGTTGATGACAAAGCCCACCTTTTGGAGCAGTTCTATGGTCCTGTTGGTGGCCTGTTAAACTTCCAGGGAAGTCTGGCCTCTGATGAGTCAGTCGTCTAGGTAAGGAAACACAAAGATGCCCTGATTTCTCAGGTAGGCTGCCACCACTGCCAGGCACTTGGTAAACACCCTGGGAGCGGAGGTCAGTCCAAAAGGCAGTACTCTGTACTGATAATGGTTTCCTCCCACAATGAACCTGAGGTACTTTCTGTGGTCTGGATGAATAAGGATGTGAGTGTAAGCATCTTTTAAATCTAAAGAGCAAAGCCAATCTCCCTGCTGGAGGTAGGGTAGAAGTGTTCCAAGAGTAAGCATCTTGAACTTCTCTTTCACTAGAAACTTGTTTAGGTTTCTGAGATCCAAAATGGGTCGAAGACCACCGGTTCTTTTTGGCACCAGGAACAATATTCCCTCTAATTTTCCGTGGGCTGTGTGCGCATAAAATATCAGCTGTGTGCAGCTTTTGAAGGAAGGTTAAATTTTTGTGCGCTACATAACGACACTCGGAGTTATATACTTTAAAATTTGACTGCACGTCAGAATACAGTATGTACAACCACATTGATTTTAATCAAATTAAATGAAAATAGACGATTACTAAATGAAGCGGGAAATTTCTAGTAATTACAATCATAACTTTTACATTTTAAGACGTCTGTGTTGTTTTCTATCAGAATCAGCGCTGTAATTTTTGTGCGCTCTGTTGTAAAGTTTGTGCGCTTGCTCGGCGAGGTGTGTGCGCACGCACACGCGCACAGCTTAGAGGGAACAGTGACCAGGAAATACCTGGAGTAAAACCCGTGACCTTGGAAGTGGGGAGGCACAGGCTCCACCGCCTTGTCCAGCAACAGACCTTTTAGCTCCTGGAGGAGAAGGGCTGTATGCAGGGGAGGCCGGAAAGGATCCCCTGGGAAGTGTGGCAGAGGCAGTTGGTGAAAGTGCAGGGCATAGCCTTGATGGACTATGTCCAGCACCCAACTGTCCTGGGTTATCAAGGGCCACTTGTGGGCGAACAAGGCTAGGCGGCCTCCTGTGCAGGGCTGGGTCTGCAAGGGAGGTATGGCTATACTCAAGGAGTCAAAAACCCCCACCTTGCTGAGTGGAAGCAGGGGCTGCAGGCTTGGGGGTCCTCTGCCTACGGGGCCCATTACCCTGGCCCTTGGCTTGCTGACCCTGGGGGGCAGCTTGGGCAGCCGGATATTGTGGGTACTGTTTGTAGGTAGTGCCCTTCCTCGGGTAAAAGGACTTTTTATGTTTATGTTTATTCAATTTGATATACCGCCCTTCCGTGACAAGCAGGGCGATTTACAATTCATAAAAGGAACAGTAGCGGCACAAGGCCTGGTAGAAAAGGAAAGGAACTACAATCAGTGACAGGACAGAGGAAGAACAAGGAGAGGAGGACAAGACATAGGCAAGACAGCTAAGTAAAGGGTGAGGGGACAAAAGTAAGACATTTAAGTAAGGGGTGAGGGAAGGTCGAAGGCCAGGGAGAAGAAGTGGGTCTTCAGGATGCGCTTGAAGGAGGCATAGTCAGGGTCTAAACGGAGGGAGGGGCAGAGGGAGTTCCAAAGGGCTGGACCAATAAAGAAAAAGGCAGAGGAACGTGTGGAATGTAAATGAGCAAGGGAGGGGGAGGGGAGGTTGAGGTGAAAGGAGCGAGGAGTATGTCTGGGGGTGTGAAATGCAATAAGATCAGCAAGATATTGTGGGGTGCTGGTGTGGAGAGCCCGGTGCACAAGAGAGAGCAGTTTGAATTGAGTGCGGAAGGGGATTTGTAACCAGTGAAGGTGAAAGAGGAGGGGCGTAACATGGTCTCTGAGGGAGGAGTGGGTGATGAGGCGGGCGGCAGTATTCTGAATTCGTTGAAGTCGTGCCTGTTGGAGTTTGGAAAGGCCAATGAGAATAGAGTTGGAAAAATCGACGCGTGACATGACAAGGGAAAGTAGTAGGGTTGTAAGGGCAGACGAAGAAAGGAAAGGGCGGACTGCACGGATCTGACGGAGAAAGAAAAAAGAGGACTTAGTGATATGAGAGATGTGGGTCTTGAAGGAAAGGTCAGAGTCAAAAAGCACACCCAGGTACCGAAAAGTAGAGACCAGAGGGATAGGGGAGCCAGAAAAAGAGGGGGCCAGTGAAGGGGAAGGGGCACCGTGGGGGAACCAGATAGCGATAGTTTTGGTCAAGTTGAGATGAAGGCAATTCTGGGTTAGCCAATCAGCCACAGTGGAGAGGCAGGAGTTTAGTGCGGAAAGATCAGGACAAGAGGGAGAAGTATGGTGGAGAAGAACTACATCATCAGCGTAATAAAAAGCAGAGACACCAGTCTGCTGGACTAATAGAGCGAAGGGAGCCAGGAAAAGGTTGAAGAGCAAGGGGGCCAGAACAGAGCCTTGAGGGACCCCACACGGGAGAGGGAGAGTGTCTGATGCAGGAATAGAAGGAAAGGGGGAGAGAACAGCACAAGACCGGGAGGAGAGAAAGGAATGAAACCAGCGATAGACGGTGCTGCAGAGGCCCGCGTCCCGTAGACGAAGAAGGAGGGAGTGGTCAACTAGGTCAAAGGCAGCAGAGAGGTCGAGAGCCACCGCCACCGAAATGTCCCCGTGATCATGAGCCACATGCAGTGCATTAGTGAAAGCGAGTAACACCATTTCTACACTGTGACCTTGTCGGAATCCAGATTGGCGAGGGTGCAGAAAATTAGTAGAATCAAGGTGATGAGAGAGTTGTGCAAAGACGATTTTCTCTAGGAGTTTAGACAGAAAGGGAAGGTTAGAGACAGGGCGATAGTGTGCAGGAACCAGCGGATCAAGAGAAGGGTTCTTAAGGATAGGACAGACCAAAGCATGCTTCCAGAGATGGGGAAAAGATCCCGTGGAAAGGCTAGAGTTAAAGATAGAAAGGATATAGGGAAGAAGTGCAAGGGAAGGGGTAAGGAGCCAAGTGGAAGGAATAGGATCAAGAGGACAGGAAGTCTTTCTGGAGGAGATGAGTTGATGAAGCTCTGCAGAGGAAATTAGGGAGAAGGAAGACCAGGTGTGTGAAAGCTGACAGGAGGGGGGAGGGGATGCAGCAGGGGGTGGGGAGAGGATGGGGTCTGGGCAGGAAGGCAGAGACGCTCTCAGGGAAGAGATCTTATTGTTGAAAAAGGATGCCAGTGATGAAGGGGAGGGGGATGGTCGAACGGGTGTGGTAGAGGATGAAGAGTGAAGGGAAGTAAGTGATCTGAGTGTAGCATAGAGGTGTCGGGTCTGATTAGGGGCATGAGAAATTGCATCGGAAAAATATGTACGCTTAGCAGCGTGGACTTTGGAACAATAATACAGGTGTTGTGCTTTAAAAAACGCTAAAGTAGATGGGAAGGAGCTCTTCGCCATAGCCGTTCAGCTCGGCGGAGATGAGAGCGTAGCAAACGGAGCCCGTTATGGTACCAGGGATGAAGAGGGCGACGAGATGGTGGGCGAGGGCGCAGAGGTGCAAGACGATTAAAGGTGGCAGAGAGAGTTGAGGTCCAGAGGGTAGTCTGGGAATCAGGAGAGAGAGAAGAGAAGTCAGATGGCAGAAGCTCAGATGCCGGGGGGAATTGTTGAATGGTAAATGGAGTGATAGCGCGTGAGAAGCGCAAAGGGGGAGGTGATGAAGGAGGAGAGGAGGGGGAGAGCCTAGTTGAGTGGAAGCAAGAAGCAGAGAGGCAGACATGATCAGACCAGGGGAGACGAAGAGAGTGTAGATCGCGGAGTATGAGTGTAGAGGAAGAGGAAGTCAGAAGTAGATCAAGGGTATGACCTGCAGAGTGGGTGGGAAAGGGAACGTGTTGCACAAGAGATAAATCATGAATGAGAGATAAAAGAGTGATCCCTAGAGGAGGAAGGGGAGTAAAGGTGAAGATTAAAGTCGCCTGCGATGAGTAGGTGGGGAAAAGTCAGTGAGAGGTCAGAGATGGTGGAGAGAAGAGAGTCCCAAAGATCAGAGCGAGGAGCTGGGCGGGAGTAGACAAGGAGAACATGTATTGGGGGAGAAGTATGAAGATGGAGAAGAATGGATTCAGGGTAATGCAAAGAGGGAGGGGAGAGCTGGGTAAAAGAGAGGGAAGAACGCAGAATGGCTGCCACGCCACCGCCTGAGCGGCCGATACGGGGAGCCGAGATTGCGGAAAAGTCAGGGGGGAGACAACGGGCAAGAAGAGCATCCTCCCCCTCTTTAAGCCATGTTTCTGTAAGAAGGGTAAGGTCATAGGACTCCTGTAAGATAAGGTCCTGAACAAGGAGAGTCTTTGATCAAGGATCTACAATTTAGAAGACCTAATTTGAGGGTAGCAGAAAGAGATGTGGAGGAGGTGGGGGGAAAGGAAAAGGTAGATGCAGAAGGCAGGCAGGGACGAAGGTTGGAATAGCAACAAAAGCGCAGGCTGGCGACCTTGTCTGGACGCCTACCCCTGGGGGGCAGCTTGGGCAGCCGGATATTGTGGGTACTGTTTGTAGGCAGTGCCCTTCCTCGGGTAAAAGGACTTTTTACCCGAGCCCTTCTTCTTATGAGAAGGGGCAGAGGTCTTCCTCGACAGCCTTGTCCTTGTGAGGTGCTCTGTCTCGAGCTGAGCGGCCTTCTCGGCCACAGGCTTGCCAAAAAGGTTTTCACCTCGGCAAGGGACATCGACCAACTTGTCCTGAACCCATGGCTCGAGGTCCGATGACTGCAGCCATGCCTGGCGTCGGGCCGCGATGCTGGCTGCCGCTACTCGGGCCGAAGCCTCGAAGCCATCGTAGGCGGTACGGGACATGAACTTAGAGCATTCCCGGATCCTCGAAGACAAGGACTTAAAACTCTGCAAGGGTTCCCCGGAGAGACCAGCAGAGAATCCGGCCAACTCCTTGGCCAGGTCTCGTAAATACATGCCCATGTACAGCTGGTAAGTCTGGAAACGTGGCAGATGATTAAGCCTTTATTATTCCACAGATCAAGCGTGCCAACCCGACACTGGCCGTGTTTCGTATTACACTTCTTCAGGGGTTTATGGCTCAATGTCAAAGCTGATGCCTCAGCCAGCCTTACTTATTGGGCACACTGGGGATCAAACTCATGACCCCAAGCAGACTCGTCCGATGTCGAGTCGAGGTCCGACCCTGCGGGGCCTCTGGGCACCCGCCCCGACGCCGGTGGCACCGGCGTCGAGACCCTTGGTCCCGAACGGGAGGTCGAGGGAGACCTCGACCGAGGACGACCTCGAGCTGCAAAGGACTCGAGTATCGGCTCAGTCTCCGGGGTCAACTTCGAAGTCGATGTCCCGGTGGTCGGGGCAGATGCGCCAGACAGTGTGGCCATCAGCGCCCGCTGCTGATCCATAAAGGCAGACATTCTGCTCTCCAAGGCTGTCAAACCTGAGACTCAGCTCGGGTGACGCAGCAGCCCCCGACTCGGGCCCTGGCGGCGCCGGGCCCGACGTCGGTACTCGGGGAGGCGAGTCCACGAGGACAACAGGACTTACGTGTCCAGCAGACTCCGGCTCCATGTGAGGAACTTTAGTTGGCTTCTCCTGGTCTACAGGCCCGGGACGATGGTCGGGGATCTGAGACCTGGCCCTCGAGGGTTCAGGGACCTCCTCCGACGCCACCCTCGTGAGCCGCTTCTTCCTCTGACGTTCCTGGTCGGGGGACCCCCTGTCCGAGGAGCTCCGACGCCTCTCGGGATTGGAATCCCGAGGTGTCGATGCCTCAGACGAGGTCCGGGCCCGGGCAGAGGCCGAGTCCGAGAAAAGCCTTTCACTTTGTTGCTGACGACTTCGGAGGGCCTTCGAAGACATTTTTCCACATGGCCCGCATGTTTTAGAATCGTGGTCCGGGCCAAGGCACCGAAGGCAGCAGTCGTGTGTGTCGGTGAGAGACAATCTTCTTACACCGATCACACTTTTTGAAACTGTTGGAAGCCATCGGGGAGAAAAGGGTCCCCGGCGAGGTCAAAGGACTGGCCTTCCAGGGAAAAAGAAAAGGTTTTGGAGCGAGCGCCTAGCCACTAAGGGCAAAAACCGAAAAAAGTAAAAAAGGGATTCGATACCGGTGTACCGAACCCGGCGGGAGGGGAACCGACGTCGAATCCGAAGGAAAAAAGCGAAATAACGCCAAGAAAAAACTTCTTTTATCCGGGAAAAAAAGGACACACGTCCGATGGGCTTCACGGAAAAAAAGAGACTGAGGTAAGATGGCACCTTTAGGCGGGAAGGGAACCGCGCATGCGTGCCAGCATTCCCAAAGGCTTTCATGGAAAGCTGGGGAAATGCTCCGCTGGGGCTTCATCGGCGTCGATGACACCCATAAGTGAGGACTGACTTCCTGCTTGGTCATGGAGAACTTAGAGATATTCTGAATATGACTAACCAGTGAGGAATAGTCTGTACGTCTGTGCTCCTGAAGCAAAGGAGTCAAAAGATGTAATTGCTTTGTGATCTCCTCAAGAGATAGGCCCATATAAAAAATATATGAGAGAATCCTTGCTGAAAGCATGGATGTCTGGAAGGTTTGACGTCCAAAGGCATCTAGTGTCTTAGACTCACGACCTGGCAGACAAGAAGAGTGCTTTTTAGTACTCTTCACTCGCCTCAATGCTGATTCCACTACAATGGAATGATGAGGAAGTTGAGTCCTTTGAAACCCTGGAGAGGGGGGCACCTGATATAGGAAATCAGTTGCTCTGGAAAGTGGAGGTACCTTTAAAGGAGATTCCCAATTTTGTAGAAGGAGATCCTGCAAAGAATGATGCAAAGGAAGCATTATATTTTCCTTTGCTTCGTTAGGAACAGAGAGATATTCTGTACTCCCTTGTGTAGGATCTTGTCCAGGGACAGGAATGGAAGTGATTTTGCCATATCCAGGAGGAAAGTCTGGGAAGAAAGATCCCTGGAGGGAATTCCCCTGGATAGGCTAGATCTGATGAAGAACTAGCATTGGCACCAAGGGATCTATTCCAGCATATAGGAATAGAAAATCCTGAATGGTGCAGAATGGGATCCTTAGATAGTGGTCGCTGGTACTGCAGGACAGGACCAGCAACAGTTGGTAACATATCGTCCATGCTTGGAATCGATTCCAAACTCGGCATCGAGGGAAGCGATCCTGATGAGTGGGGCATGGAAGGTACTGACTGTAAAGGTACTGTGGATGTCGGTACAGGACTCGGTACCGAATCTGATGCCGGAGGAAGAAAACCAGCCGGTGGCAACTCTAACGGTATCGGTGGAACCGAGAGTTGCGGATCCGAGGTATCGGAATCGAGCCTTCGGTACCGACGGGAGTCGGTACCCAGTCCTCCAGACTGGAGACCGATTCTAGACTCGGCATCGAAGGAAGCGAGTCTATCGATGCACGTCTGGAGGGTACCGACGTCAGAACTCGTATCGGTGACGACACCGATACTGTAGAATCGATCTGAAGTGTATCCACCGGCCCCGTAGGCACCGGAGACGCCAGACGACGATGCTCGTTGAGGAATATTTCATCCAACACCAGTGCCGATGCCGGGGTATCGGTACCACTTGAAATGGATGCCACCACAGGACATGGCTCAGGTATGTTCTGTGAGGGGTGAACCTCAAGAACAACCTGAAACCCCACACAGGCTTTGGAGGCCTTAGACTCCCACCGGGATTTTGAAACCAGTAGATTCTCGAGGGCAAGGCCGGAGGCATCTCTATGCTGTGCATGAGAACTGCCGCTCGAGGACTGGTTAGTCTTAACACACTGTTTTTGGGTTACCTGATCCTGTGTAGAAGATATAGTCTGTGCCCTGACGTTGGAAGGGGACCGCGTGTCGAGGGGAACTCGATGTTGAAAACTGCTTCTCACAGCACTAGTGCCCGAAGGCTTTGGAGAACAATGGTCAGGACCCAAGCAGGTTAGACACCAATTGTGAGTGTCTAAAAATAAAGTTGTACCGCCACAGTTTGTACATTTCCTGGGGGAAATGACTGGCGGTTCCATGAGGAAAATGGAGAGGCCTAGAAGGCCTGAGAACCGTGAACACTAAGAAGAAATTTTAAATTCCTTAAGGAAAAAATTTTACAAGAAAATAAGGAAGAAACACCGGCGGTACCGGTGGCGTCGGGGAGGCAGCCGCGACCACAAGAAAACTAAAAAATAAAAGAAGAATTTTCTGCGGTGGCAGGAGAATGTCCTGCCGGCTCCGCGGAAAAACGAAAACTGAGGAGAGGCAGTTGGGAAGGCAGGAAGGCAGCGCGCAGGCGTGTTGGGATGCTTCCAAAAGCTTTGATTGGACGCTGGGAAGCGTTCCCGCGCGGACTCCGTCGGTACCGACGTACCCATATGTGAAGACTCATTCCTGCTTGTTCCTGGAGATTACCAAAATCTGCAATAGGGTAGATAACATGAGGAGGAATCTAGCTAAGCTTGAAGAATGGCCTAAAATTTGGCAGCTGAAAAATAATGCTAAAAAACGCAGGGTCATGCATTTGGGCTGCAAAAACCCAAAGGAGCGGTACAGTGTATGGGGTGAGGTACTTCTGTTCAAAAGAGATGACCGGGTCCTGGACATAATTGTGTCAGACAATCATAAAATAGCCTGATAGGTAGAAAAAGAATGCAAAAGTCAGAAGGATGCTTGGGTGTATAGGGAGAGGAATGGCCAGCAGAAAAAAAAAAAGGCGGCAATAGTTTAAGTCTTTGGTGCAACTTCATTTGGAGTATAGTGTGCAATTCTGGAGACCGCACCCTCAAAAGGGGGTGGCTACTAAAATGGTTAGTAGTCTTCATTATGTAGCGTGAGGACAGACTTAAAAATCTTAATATGTATACTTTAGGGGAAAGGCGGGATGGGGGTGATATGATAGTGCCATTTAAATACCTCTGTGGCATAAATGTACAGAAGGGTCTCTTTCAATTGAAGGCAAGCTCTGCTACGAGGGGACATAGGATGAGTGTGAAAGAGGATCGACAGGAGTAATATACGGAAATATTTCTTTACGGGAAGAGTGGTAGAGCATGGAATACTATTCCCAGTGGAGGTGGTGGACACGAGGACAGTATCTGAATTCAAAAAAGCATGGGACAAACACAGAGGATCTCTAAAGGTAAAAAGGGGACTATTGTAGTTGATATGGAAGGGCAGACTAGACAGGCCATGTGGTCTTTTTCTGCCATCATGTTTCTATGTTTCTTCTATGATTAAGATAAAGCAGAATTGCTTAACAAATCATTTTGCTCTGTGTTCATAGATGAAGGGCTAGGAGCAGGACCTCAGAAAAACACCCATAAATAGGAACAAAAGTGAAGGGTATTTTGGACGATTTTGAAGAGATTGTGTTCGTGAGGAACTAGCTAAACTACAAATAGACAAAGTGATGGGGATAGATGGAATGCATCAGAGTACTGAAGGAACAACCCAAATAAAAGTTCAAACGCATGTAAAATACCTGGGAATCATCCTTGATCAAACACTATCTTTTAAACAGCAGATTGCAAAAACCGCAAGATCAATATTCTTCAAAGCAAAGATGATACGTCAACTTGACTACTCATAGACCCACAGGATTTCCGTACGGTCATGCAAGCAATGACACTCCCCCATCTAGATTACTGTAATGCAATATACCAAGGACTTATGGCCACCACCATCAACCCACTACGGACAGCCCTGAACACAATGTCAAAAATCATCGAGAGACTAAAGAAACATGATCACATCACCCCAGTCCTGAGAGATCTCCATATCCTCCCACTAGAAGCACGAATAAAATATAAAACACTGGTACTGATCCATAAAGCACAGTTACTTACCTGTAACAGGTAATCTCAGGGAACAGCAGGAATTAGTCTTCACATGTGGGTACGTCGGTGCCGACGGAGCCCGCACGGGAATGCTCCCCAGCATCCAATCAGAAAGCCTTTGGGAGCATCCCTCACGCCTGCGCGGTGACTTGCCGCCTTTCCCACTGCCTCTCCCCAGTTGAGTTTCATAGCTGAGACAGAAGGAGAGGAAGAGGAAAGGAAATAGAGAGATACAACTCCTAGGGGAGGTGGGAGGGTTGTGAAGACTAATTCCTGCTGTTCCCTGAGATCACCTGTTACAGGTAAGTAACTGTGCTATCTCCAGGAACAAGCAGGAATGAGTCTTCAAATGTGGGGACTCCCTAGCTGAGGGTGCCATGGGAGATCCCATAAAATGCGTATCCCTGGACAGGATGGCATTTTCCCAACCTGGATCCCCGGCATCCCCCGAGGGATGGGGGGTAGGAGTTGAGAAGAGAAGAGTTGCAGAGGAACAACAAAAAACTAAAAACCACAGGGGAGATGAGTCTTTAGAGTGCATGTCAGGTATCATTAAAGCATTTAATGAACTAGTACCATATAGAGCTTACCTACTGGATTGTAGGAAGTAGAACTGTGATGGAAGGTACTGTAGACGCAGTAGCGGAATCTTCAAGGGAACTTCACAGCAGTGAGGAAGAAGTTCCAAATCTGGAATGGGCAGGTGACCCAGGTGTCAACTGGAGCAGAAGAAGAACGGCCGGTCTTCAATGGAAAGCTTTATGTGAAAAAGCTGAGAACTCTTTTAGGCACAGAGTTATTAACATTGAGGATTAAAAGAAGACGACTGACCGATCTGGAATTAGCCCAGTCCGGAAGGGAAGAGAAGGTATGGAAAAAACCCCTTTTCCCAGGGAAAACAGGAGGGTACTCCGGAACACTGAAGATGTACACTGTCTTTCCTAGCCAATAAGAAATAGGAAGACATTGAAGTTTGATACCTCATAGATAAGGAGGTGTATAACAAAATAGAAGCTGTTGACGCCACAGCAATAATTGTGAGTATAACCGGACCCAGTTACCGAGCCGTATGATAATAGGCAAGCGGACTGTCTGGACCCCTTAGAAAGTAAAAAAAACGTTAGTACCGACAGTTAGGGAGATAGTGGGTAATACACAGGGTGCTATGACCATCTCCCAAAAAGCACATATATATTATATGAAACTATATACTGTGATAAGGAAGCTTATCATAGCTCAGGAAGGAGCTATAGGAAAGGTGAAGTGACTCTGAACAAGCAACCTGTCAGTTCTGGTAGAAATAAGAAAACAGAATTTTCCCATAAAAGACTACCAGTCCCAGAATGCACCAGGTTTACAGCAGCCATTAGAGGAGCTGAAGTGGGGAAACATGTGTTCAATCAGGAGGGCTATGAGGTAATCCCTAAGCACTCATCTCAAAGGGCAGGGCCTGATTCAGCACAGCGGCGTTGTGTTAGGGAGGAGCACTCATCAAGGCAGAATAAAGGTAGAGTTTATTCTACAGAGAATTATCCTCAGGATCATCATCATCTTCATGATCAGCTTGGATATCCTCAGTTTCATCTGGAGGATCATCAGAAGCAGAAGCCAAACCGGACGGACAGAGAGGGCAAGAAACCCTTTGGAAGAAAGAAGAGAAAAGCCTTTGGGAGATCTAGAGGAGTCCGGAGCAGTACATATACTGGGAGGCATTCCAAGGGCCAGCATACACCATTGGACTGGGGAAAGCCAGAGGAATGGTGCTGCAGAGCTAGGAATCTCCAGACGGTACCTGTGAGGGAGACGGCTGCACTTGGAAGGGACCCTAAGACCCGTGCCAGAAGGTATGTGAAGAGAGATCCAGTGTCCAGGGATCTGGATTGGAAGGCTGGACATAAGAACTGGACTACATACTGGCCAGGCTATATAGAGAGGAACTCTAACAGCAATGGAAGCTCAGGTATGAACACTGATCTATGCCCTAGCTATAACCTTGAAAGACAGCAGGGAAACAAGTATTCTCCTGAAAGTGCTCCATTGAGAAATTCATCTGTGCCAATCCATGATATTGAACCCATGATTGTTGAAGAAGGGGGAGAGATTGCAGATGAAGGATGTGTTTACATGGATTGGTCTCTGTCTAAACTCCTTTGGTAATTTTCTGTTACAAAGTACAGCAACCATCACAAAGAAATACAAACTTGTTCTTTAATCTACTCAGAAAAGCTCCTGAGTAGGATTTTTAGCCACGCAGTAGAAAGCAAGCCAGCTAAGGGGTTTCAGCTGGGTAACTGCTAGCAATTGAGCCTTACCTAATTGCTTGTGAGCTCTGAGGGAATCACTTCTGAATCTATGTGGGAAGATATAAGAAGTGATATAAGATAAGATATAAGACTGCTTCCCAGTCTTCTCCATCCCCATCTCAACTGGCTTCTTTCTTTGTCTCCAAGGTCACTTCATTGAGGGACCAGCTCCCCTCGTGTCCTGCCCCTATCACTTCCCCTCCCCACCACCTGTTTCTCAACTCTCTCACTTCTGGGCTACTTTTTCCCCTATCTCTGCGTCTGAACTTCATCATCTCCTCTCTTCCTCCAAAAAAACCTCCTGCCCACTTGATCCCATTCCTTCTTCTTGGCTCCTCACTCCTTCATTGGGTGCTTTTTCCTCTATCCTAGCCATGTTTAATTCCAGCTTATCCACAGGAACTTTCCCTAGCCTTTGGAAACACGCTCTGGTACGTCCCATCCTGAAAAATCCTACCCTGGATCCCTCTCTCCCTTCCAACTATCGCCCTGTGTCTAATTTTCCTTTCTTATCTAAACTTCTGGAAAAATTTGTCTTCGCTCAACTTTCTCACCACTTGGATTCTACTAATTTTCTTCACCCCCGTCAATCTGGGTTCCGTCCGGGGCACAGTGTTGACACGGTTCTTCTTGCTTTCACTAATGCACTGCATGTAGCCCATGATCACGGTGATATTTCAGTGGCAGTTGCTCTAGATCTCTCAGCGGCTTTCGACCTAGTAGATCACTCCCTTCTCCTCCACCGTCTTCGGGAAGCTGGTCTCTGCAGCACAGTTCACCACTGGTTCCACTCTTTTCTCTCGTCTCGTTCTTGTGCAGTTCTCTCATCTTCACCTACTCTCCCCCCCTCTGATTCCCAGCACCTCCCTTGTGATGTTCCTCAGGGTTCTGTCCTTGCTCCTCTCCTTTTCAATCTTTTCTTGGCCCCTCTTGCTCTCCTTATACAACAGTCAGGTATTTCGGCTTTCTTCTATGCTGATGACATTCTTCTACTTCACCACACATCTCCCTCTTCCCCCGATCTCTCCCCCCTTAACTCTTGTCTCACTTCTGTCGCCACCTGGCTCACCTCTAACTGTCTCCACTTGAATCTTACTAAAACTCTGGCCATATGGTTCACTCATGGTGGCCCTTCCCCCTCACTAGCCCCTTCTTTCTCTGACTCCCCAGTCCCATTAGTTTCCACCTTTCGGTATTTGGGTGTTCGCTTTGACTCGGATCTTTCCTTCTCTGCACACATTTCTCATATCACTAAAACCTCATTCTTCTTTCTTCGACAAATTCGCTCAATTCGCCCCTTCCTTTCTTCCTCAGCTCTGATCACACTGGTCTTATCTTTGGTAATGTCTCGCATTGACTTTTCTAATTCCCTATTCCTTGGTCTTCCTCAATATCAGGTGTCCCGGCTTCAACGTATACAAAACACTGCTGCACGTCTTGTCACCCACTCTTCTCTTCGCGATCATGTCACTCCTATACTTCTCCATCTTCACTGGCTGCCTGTTCCTTTCCGTTCCCAATTTAAGATGTTAATCCTATTACACAAAGTCTTTCACACTGGTACCCCTCCTTACTTAGCTGATCTACTATCCTTCCATTCTCCCAGGTACACTCCCTGTTCTTTTCATCTTAATCGCCTTGCCCTCCCTTCCCCTGCTCGTGCCCGCTTACAGCTCACTCGTCTTTCCGCCTTCTACTTTGCTGGTCCCGCTCTCTGGAATTCTCTCCCTCCCTCCCTTCGCCTGGAATCACAATATGTCACCTTTAAACACAACCTTAAGACCCACCTATTTTCCCTGGCATTCAACATCCCCTCTCCGTTTGTATGACCCCCCCCCCCTCTCTTAGTACTATAAGTTTGCCTTTTGTGTCCTGTCTTGTCCTTGTCTTCTTTACTCTTTCTTTCCTATTTATAAATTGTACATTTCTTTTCCTTTTCTCGGCCAAGTTTTAATGTAATTTTATTATTGTACACCACCTTGATTATTACAGAAAGGCAGTTTTTATCAAATAAATAAACCATAAACCATAAGTTAACCTGAAAAGAACAGTTTTTCCCTTCTTTGTGGATTTTTGTTTGTTGTTTGATACACTGCTAAGAAAATATTAGCTAAAGCCTACAGAAAAGACCAGTTTGCTACCAACCAGGTCTTTATTCTTTTGCTTTGATTGCCTGACAAGTTCAAATGTTGTTTTCCTGATTTTGTTTTTCCAAGTTTAACACTGAAAGCAAGTAACCTGATTTATGTGCTACCAAGCATATCTGTGTTGGGAGAAATAACCCCATAAATACATATCTTATTGGCTTTACCCTCAAGCACAACTATTTATTGTGAGCAGCTGTGTCTGGTGTGAATGGACTGCATTGCCCACAATCCCTTGCAAATCATATTGACATATGCACTTGCCAAGACTGTGAACATTCTCACCCAGGCAGCCGTCTGACAATACATATCAATACAGATGTGAATATATATGTCTAGACAAGTGTGACATATATAACTATATATAGATATAGATGGGCATGGTTTATGCCCACCCAGGGTACAAAAAACATGTATGCATAGGACACATACATACATGAAAATAATACTGCCGGCAACTGGGCCACAGAAGAAACATCCACATGGGAAATGTGATGCGAAAACTTCATCTAATAGTAGGGGGCGAAAACCAACCAAAGAGTATAGAGAATCTATTTCTGTGGTACAGGGATGCAGATCAGTGGAATTAGCAGTATAGTTGCATGAAGAACAGAGGACAATATCAGTCAGGGGAGAGCACGTCAGGAGCACTTTAGGCTGCTGATGCGTCCCAAGGACAGAAAACGCATAGACCAAGATACCAGGATGACCCAGCCAAGGGACTCAGGGGTATCATGTACATTAAAAGAGTATGCGTTGCCCAAGTGGAGCAGAAACATAATGCCAAGCTGTAAGGAAAAAGGGGGGGATTCCTGCCAGATTGGGGGCTCCTTGGACATTCACGCAGAACAAACTTGTCTGCTGCATCACAACGGAAGACAAGAGGGTATAATTATCTAGATAGCCATGGAATGACTATATAAGCCTCTTCTATTATATGGAAGACCCTCAGAGACAAAGTCCAATGCTCTATGGCAAGGGCCCATAGTGGGAAGCCTCTCTGACGATTGCAGAGAGCATCGTGCAGGAGATGGGACTGACAGAAGTCGACAGGTTGCCACATCCTCAATAAGGACATGGCCAGGAGAAGATAACCTGCAGTGAGTGTCAGCACGCAGATAGTTGAGAGCAGCGTGCAGAAGCATTAAAGTATGCACTGGAACTCCTGCACGCACAGCAACTGAACAAGATAGCAGAGGGGATTCTCCTGTATGAAACAGGGAGAAGACAGACCAAGGGAGCGGGGATATTCCGGCCCTGTCTGAGGAGTTGTCCAGAACACGCGTTGAAGGATAACAGGAAGTCTACACTGGAAAGAGAGAGAGAGACGTTCCAGTATGGTACCGACTCAAGCAGGGGAAACCCTGGAAGAGAGGGGTTGAAGGTGACGTACCATATGGTAAGTCAGCAGAAGGAAAGAACGTCCATGTGGGGACAGAAACTACCATGGGATAGTGGTGATCTCCCTTTATAGCAATAAGAAAGGGAGAATACTGTGACCCATGGACAAAAGCATACTGAAAAGAAAACCCAGTGTAGAGTTGGAAGAAAAACTTCTGGTAAGAAGAAGTTAATTGCAGACTGCAGCATACAGGAGCCTAAGGCTGCCGGTTATGATTATCCTGGTGAGAGCCTGGGAACTTCAGACCAGGATGAGATGTCCCTTGCTTGGGGACATCTGGAGGATGGGCAGAAGGAGGATGAAACCTTCTTTTCTTAGGGAAAGAAGGTTTGGTAGGACATTTCCTACATCCTGGGGAAAAAGAAGGCTTAGGATGGTTTCCAGAACTAGGAAAGTCAGTGGAGCACTGAGCAACCTGACGTAAAGCCTCGATATTGAAAAGATTTTCTCCAGTACACGAAGAATTACCCAGTGTATGCTGTGCCCATCTGCTCAGGTCTGAAGCCTGCAGCCAGGCTGTACGACGTGCTCCAATGGCAATAGCAGAGGACCTGCTAACAGACTCAAAAGAGTCTAGAGAAGCACGAGAAAGAAACCAAGAGATATTCCTGCTATGGTTAAGAAGCAAGGAATAGTCAGAGGCCTTAGGTTCTGACAAAAAAGGAGACAAAAGAGATAATTTCTCTGTGACCTCCCGAAGTGTTAGACTCATATAAAAGATATATGAAATAATTCTGGAAGCCAACATGGAAGTTTGGAAGGTTTGACCCCCAAAGGCATCAAGTGCTTTAGATGCACGACCTGGAGGAGAAGAAGAATGCTTCTTCTTGCTTCTGACCTTCCTCATTGCCGATTCCACTACAATGGAATGATGCGGAAGTTGGTTCTTCTGAAACCCCGGAGAGGGGGGCACCTGATACAGAACATGCATGGCTGTAGAAGGTGCAGGAACCTTTAAAGGCGACTGCCAAATCCCCAAAGAAGGTCCTGCAAAGAAGGATGTAAAGGAAGCATCATGGATGCTTTTTCTGCAGGACCTTGGTTAAGAGTAGGGCCAGGAATAGGAATGGCAAGAAAGTCTGCCATGTCAAGGAGAAATTCCTGAAAAGAAGGAACTCCCAGAGGAACTATTCCTGGGTAGGCTGAGGTTGAATGATCAGCTTGAACACCAGAAGACCTACCGGACTGGTGCACCAAAGGAATCCTGCTAGATGGAGAATGATACCGACAGTTCCGATACGAGGCAGTTAGTACTGCATCGTCGGTTCCCAGTATCGATTCCAAGCTAGATATAGAAAGGATCGATGGCACCGATGGAGCTGCAGGAGTCGACCTCGATACCGACACCGGCATCGGGGACGGCAATGCCCTCGGAGCTGGCGGGGACGGCTGCCGGAGTGATACCGAGGCAACTAGAGAGCTTTGATACCGACAACTCCGATTCAAGGCAGTTAGCACTGCATCGTCGGTACCCGGTATCGATTCCAAGCTAGGCATCGAGAGGATCGAAGGCACCGATGGAACTACAGGAGTCGACATCGGTACCGTACTGCGTAGCCGGAAGGGACAAGGATCGGTTCCGAAAACCGTCGGAACCAAGTCATCCAGACTGGATAACGATTCTAGACTGGGCATCGAACCGAGCGAGGTTATCGACGCCCGTCTAGAGGGCACCGACGTCGATGGTGGTGTAGGCGACGCCGATCCCGGAAGGTTAATCGGAATCGCATCGATCGGCGCCGAAGACGTCCGACAACGCCACTCGGCAAAGAGAGGAACACTCGACGCCGGCGCCGATGTCGGGGCAGAGGTACCACCCGAAGCCGGTACCCCTTCCGAGCATGGCGTAGCAAGAGGAAAAACCATCTGGGGCGTATCGCTCGGCCCTGAGGCCCAGGATACCCGACGCCGAGCCCCGGTGGAAAGTGGAACACTCGACACTGACGCCGATGCCGGGGCATCGGCGTCACTCGAAGCCGGAACCAACCTCGCGGCTGGCTGGGGCAGAGGAAAGCCAGTCTGGGTCGTATCGATCGAAGGCACCGAGGACCCCAGATGACGATCCCTAGTGACAACCGGAGCACTCGACACCAGCGTCGATGCCGGGGAATCGGCCCCGTCCGAAGCCGGCACTAACCCCGCGCATGGCTGGGGTGCAGGAAAGCCAGTCTGGGTCGGATCGATCGGCCCCGAAGGTACCGACGACACCAGGTGACGATCCCTGGTGAAGAGTGGAGCACTCGACACCGGTGCCGATGCCGGGGAAGCGGCACCGCTCAAAGCCGGTACCCACCCTGCGTATGGCTGGGATGCAGGAAGGCCAGTCTGGGTCGAATCGATCGGCCCCGAAGGCACCGAGGACACCAGTTGACGATCCTTGGCGAAGAGTGGAACACTCGACGCCGGCGCCGATGAATCGGCACCGCTCGAAGCGGATACCACCCCCGAGCATGGCTCAGGTATGTTCTGTGAGGAACGAACCCCAGGAACAACCTGAAACCCCGTGAATGCTTTGGAGCCTGAAGACTCCCACCGGGGTTTTATTGCCAAAGGGGTCTTGAGGGGAAGGCCGGAGCCGTCGTCATGCTGGGCATGAGACTTACCCCTCAAGAATTGGCTAGTCTTAACAGACTGTTTGCGGGTTACCTGATCCTGGGGAGAAGAATAAACCGATGTCCTCACCTCAGGAGAAAAAACAGCATCGACCGAAAAAGAGAGGGTCTCCTCCCAACCCTAAAGCCCGATGGACCGGGGGAACAAGGGTCAGGACCCAAACAGGATATACACCAAGTGGTGGAGTCTAAAGAGAAGACTAAGTCTCCACAGTGGAGGCACTTCTTAGGGGAAGAAGGCTCCATGCTGGAAAGGCCTGGAAGGCCTCAGAAAAGACGAGGAGAAAAAGACCTCGAAGTTGTAAGAAAACTAAAACAAGGCACCGGCGGTGCCGGTATTGGCAGGAAAACGGCCGCGACCACAAGAAAACAAAAAATAAGGATTTAAGAGAAAAGGTTTCTGCAGTGACAGAAGGTACGTCCTGCCGGCTCCGCGGAAAAACGAAAACTGGGGAGAGGCAGTGGGAAAGGCGGGAAGTCACCGCGCAGGCGCGAGGGATGCTCCCAAAGGCTTTCTGATTGGATGCTGGGGAGCATTCCCGTGCGGGCTCCGTCGGTGCCGACGTACCCACATGTGAAGACTCATTCCTGCTTGTTCCTGGAGATAGCGCTTCACCAACAGCCACCATCTCATTTACAAACCCTGCTTCCCCAGACGAACTCTGGAAGACAAACACGCCAGACCACAAACAATACACTCATTGTGCCGCATGATAGGACAAAGTTTAATCTCCAAACCTGTAACCGTGCATTTGATTTATATGCACCCTCACTTTGGAACTCCCTTCCAACCCAGGTCTGCAGCAACAAGGACCTCTCTACATTTAGAAAACAGCTAAAAACCCATCTATTCTGGGAGCACCTAGGATAGGAACAGAACAGCACCCACTGAAGTTCACCAAACAGATTGAGACTGAAGAGAAAGCCAGAACTGTAAATAAGACTGATAGCTCTGATGTACACCAAATCAAGAACGTAAATATGCTATATCCCCTTGGTGATGGTATATTCCCTCCCTTCCTGTAAATACGAATAGCTCTGTTTAATGTATCCCCACTTGTTTATTGTAAATCGCTTTGATCCGGTGAAAAGCGGTATATAAGCACGGCTAAATAAATAAATAGAATGTGGGGAGGTTCTAGCAGTTCCACTGTCTGACCTTTTCAATGCTTTTTTAGAGTCCAGAGTGATCCCAGAGGACTGGAGAAGGGCACATATGGTCCCTTTACACAAAAGTGGACGTAAGGGTGAGGATGGGAACTACAGGTCACTTAGTCTGACCTCTGTGTGAATAAATTAATGGAAGTGCTGCTAAAACAGAGGATAGTGACGCTTCTGGAGTCCAATGGATTGCAGAATCCAAGGCAGCATGATTTTACTAGAGGCGGATCTTGTCAGACAAATCTAATTTCTTTGACTGGGTGACCACAGAGTGGGACAGAGGGAGCGCCTAAAATGTGCTGGTGTACTTAGAATTCAGTAAAGCCTTTGACATTGCTCTACACAGGTGACTTATAAATAAATTGAGCACCCTAGGGATGACGATGCTAAAGTGACTGACTGGGTTAGAAATTGGTTGAGTGGGAGGCAAGAAAGGGCACAGGTAAATGGAGCTCACTCTGAGGAGGTGGTGGTTATCAGTGGTGTGCCGCAAGGATTTGTCCTTGGTTTGATTCTCCAACATTTCTGTTAGTGACATGGTGGAAGGGCTTTTGGGTAAGATATGGTTCTTTGTGGATGATACCATAATTTGCAATAGAGTAGACTTCCAGAAGGAGTAGATAGCATGAGGAGGGGGATCTAGCTAAGAATGGTTGAGAATTTGGCAGCTGAGATTTAATGCTAAAAGATGCAGGATCATGCATTTGGGCTGCAAAAATCCAAGGGATGGTATAATAAGGGGTGAAGTGCTTCTGCCCATGAAAGAAGAGCAGGACCTGGGTGATTGTTTCTGATGATCTTAAAGGTGGCTAAACAGGTAGAAAAGGTGACAGCGAAAGCCATTAGGATGCTTGGGTGCATAGGTAGAAGAATGGCCAGCAGGAAGGATGAAGCAATAGTGTCTCTGCATAAGTCTTTGGTGAGACCTCATTTAGATTGATGTGTAATTCTGGAGACTACCCCTTCAAAAGGATGTAAACAGGATGGAGTTGGAGCAGGGAGGTGACTATCAAAATGGTCAGTGGGCTTTGTTATAAAGCATATGGGGACCGACTTAAAGATCTCAATATGTATATTTTGGAGGAAAGGCGAGAGGGAGAAGATGAGACAGAGACCTTCAAATACCTCTGTGGCATAAATGTACAGGAGGAAAGCCTCTTTCAAATAAAGAAAGCTCTGCAATGAGGGAGCATATGATGAAAGTAAAAGGGGACAGTCAGGAGTAATATGTGGAGATAGTTTTTATGGAGGGAGTGGCATCTGATTTGGAGAAAGCATGGGATAAACACAGAAGATCCCTAAAGGAAAAAAGGGACTATAGTAGTTGGTATGGAAGGGCAGACTGAATAGGCCGTATGGTCTTTTTTTTGCAGTTATGTTTTTGTGTTTCTATTGGGTGATTATTTTGTTTTATTTGCAGCAGTCATATTAGATTTTCTTCTTTTATATTTTTACATGGATGACTCGATAGACTATCCAAAAACGAGGACTATTTTTTGTGGTCCATTTTAGTTGTTTTATCATCCTCCTCCTTATCTGTTATTGTCTGGCTTTATCCCATATGTTTGATTCTTTACCTATTGTTTCCTAACACAGGTTCTGGTTGTTCACTGTAGAATGATTAGATATTTTATGCTCATTTGAAGAAATTCACAGAGTCTGCATTACTAACATCGCTGAACCATTCTTGGTATGTTTTTGTATAACCATCTGTTTTGTTTTGTTTTTTTTATTAACATATAGTGATGCATTTTATTTTTTGTGTGCTGACATTTCTTTCATTTTCAGTTTTTTTTTGTATGGAATGACTTGTTTGTGTATGTGTGTGATGATATATATATATCAGTTATAGGGTTTTTTTGCTTATCTTTTAGTTGTTTACATGGCTCTTTGATTTTTTTTATTTATATGCTTTTTAATGTGTATAGACCCCTGGTGCTAAAACACGACTCTGTTGGGTTAAAAATAACAGTTCTAACATGGTTCATCTCTGTGTGCGAGTGGTCCATGGCCAATCTCCACTCTTGTTGCTGAATTCTGTTATAGGTCAGAACATTATTATTCAGTGTAATCTCTCAAGTAAGGAGCTACATTCCATAAATACTTAGAAAAGCCCAAAGGAGACAAATACTTGGGGTGTGTACCATGTTAACTTTCATAAGTAATCCCCAACCATACTTCCATCTGTCTCCCAGGCAAAAAGACCTCAAATTTCAAGGCTTCAGTTCTCAAAAGCAGATATATAGATATATATATACACACACATATATATATATATATATATATATATATATATATATATATATATATATGCACACACACACACACAGTGATGTGCAAAAGTCTGGAATCACTTGTAAATTTGACGTTTTTTCAACTTCGTGACCTTATATCTTAATTTCTTTTTCCTCCCAGTGGCTTTTTCTGTGTATCTCATAAATGATAGATTTGGCTATTAGGGCCAACTTTTAGTTTTGGCTTGGCCCTTTATTTTCTGAGTTTGTTCCCCATAGTTGTCCTGTTGATAGATTTTCTGTGAAAATCACGTAATGTACATCGTTGGCCAACGATATATTATTGTAAGTATGCTTTAAAATATTATGGACGCATGCCAGGTTTCCTTCAAATTAATGTATGTGGCCTTGAAAAAGGCTGTTTTTATCTGTCAGTGATGGCTCAGTATTTGATGGACCACCCTTTGTTCTTGATCACCTGACTGCACCTTGTCAGCATTGAATGAACCAGTCTGACAAGGTGATCGTTGGTGACAATGCAGTTCCAAGCTACAATGAGTGACTCAATCAGCTCATGCTTTGATGACAGATGCCTCTTGGATATTTCCAAGGCCACCTTGTGCCACAGGTTCTCGATTGGATTCAGATCTGGAGACTGGGCAGGCCAGTCCATTGACTTGATGTTGTTCCGCTGCTTCCAGCTGATCACCTGTCTGGAGTGATGACAGGGTGCATTGTCATCTTGGAACAGGAACTGGCCAGGAAACAGCTGGTGTGCTGATGACACCATGCACTTTTGCAGTATGGTGATGTACTTGGCCCCGTTGACAAATGCCATAGACTATGTGAACTGGGGTCATTGATGTGAACGACAGCACCGGGTGAAAGGACGCGGGTCCTAAAGGAGTGCTTATCGAATCTGAGACCTAGAAACAGTGTTAATATAGCAAGCATTGTAACTCATTCTTGAGTTGGGATTGGACGACCTTTTTGAATACAGCAGTAACTCGTCCAGGAGATTAGACCTAACTGGTTGTATTAATATAGACTATGTGAAGACATCCAATGCCACCGGCAGCCAGGCAGCCCTAGACCATGACTTTCAAAGGATGTTTCACAATGAGGTTGAGACACTCAGGCTTGAATTTCTCTCCAGGAAATCTCCTCACATAGGTGTGGGCCTGGTTACCAAACAGGCAGAAGGTGCTTTCATCGCTGAATAGCACCTTTTCCCACATTTCAGTCGACCAGATTGAGTGCTTTCTCGCCCACACGATCCGGTTGCGCCTTTGTATGTCATTCATCAGTGGCTTATTCCGTGCTTTGCAGCCCCGGAGACCAAACTGCAGGCACCGGCGATGAACTGTTGATGAGCTGACACTGACCTCACTCTTGTCTGACCACTCTCGAAGTAGCTGAGGAGAGGTCAACTTGCGATTAGTCAGTGAAACGCATCATAGTGCATGATCCTGGTGTGATGTCGATGCATGTGGACGACCTGAACGAGGCTTGTCCACCACTGAACCCATTTCTTTCTTCTTCTGTACAATCTTAACAGCGCTCTGACTGCAGCCAACTTTCCTGGCTGACGGCTTGAAAAACCTTCCTCGCTCATAAAGGACAAACGAACACGCTCCTCCAACATCAGGGTCTGAGTCATCTTCATGGTCGATCCAGAAAGCGTATGAAATTCAAAAATTCTGTGCCTTTTTATAGCTGCACTGTTGGCTAGATATCTGCATTGTGATTGGTTAGTGAAACCAGCCTCCTGATTGGTCAGAAATAACGTGTGCCTTTTGGATAATCTCGATCCAGTTTTGACGAAGGATCCACAAAAATCTCAGTAGCTATCTCCCAGTGTCTGTAAAGTATTTAAATTGGAAGCAAGGAATGCAAAAAAGTCAACTCTAATAGCCAAATGTATCCCTTTTAATGTGGTAGAAAGATGAATATGCTGGGCTAACGCAAAATTTTAAAAAAACCCAAACCATTAGAAAGTACGAAAAGGGAAAACTCACAAGTTTATTTTATTTATTTATTTACATTCTCTTATATACCGCGCTATTCTGCATCAGTGCGGTTTACATTGAACAAACTGAAATTACATTGAACAGGGCATTATAACTTGGAGATAACTATTTTACAGGGAACATGGGCTATGGAGGGTTAAGTGGCTTGCCCAAGACCACAAGGAGAACCTGTGGGACTAGAAACCCCAGTCCTTCCGGCCCAAGGTTGCTGTCCTCTAGTGGGATTTGAACCCCCAACCTTCCGGCCTGAAGTACCTTGCCCCAACCACTAGGCTACTCCTCCACTCCAGAGTGGAGGAGTAGCCAAGTGATTCCAGACTTTTGCACACCACACTATATATAAATGTAAAAATCAAGTTGAGCCACTCGAGTGATTACTAATTGCATCCTTCTTTGTCCTGCAAATGTTTTCTTGTTCATTGTAGAAGTTATGAGTGATAAAGAATGTCGTGTCTAGCTCTTGAAGAAAGCACATGTGGGCACTGAAACATCGATGTAGGGCAAGCTATAGCAATACCATGTGACAAGGAGAATGGCATAAGAAGTCCAATGCTATAGCACTGCGGATTGGCTATCAAAGTCGTGGAATGTCATGTCAATGGCGTTTCATCACGAATCTGGTTGCTGTTACAAATAACGAGCATGACTCCAATACAAGGTAAGTAACACTGCCATTCTTTTCTGTGTTTTATGATAATGAACAAAAAAAAAAACCAAAGGATGCAGCAATTAGAAATCACTTGAGTGGGTCAGTTTGATTTTCACATATAATTTTTCTACTTTAAGGACTGAAGCCTTGAAATTTGAGGTCTTTTTGCCCCAGAGACAGATAATGAAAGTATGGTAGGAGGACTTATGAATTCCATTGGTTTATACAGGATGTTTTTTGAGCAGCTTCTCCTTGCTCTCATTTCTGCTATAGTCTGTAGTATGTAGCAGAGTTATGTGGCAGAACACTGAAGGTGGTAAGCAGTGTTTTGAATTTTATTCTGCTGGCTATTGGAAGTCAGTGGAGTTGTTTTAATATCAGAGTGATGTATTTGTGTCTGGGGGTTTAGTCTGTGTATGGCTTGTTTTGTAAGCTTTGGGATGGTAGACTGGCCTCTTAAAGATCTTTAAAAACTGAATGTGCAAAGAAGAAAACTTTTCCATGTCCATGAGGTAATTTACAAGAATCTGTGTAGGCTAAGACTGTACATCCCTAGAGCTGAAGGATGGCTAGGCCTCAGAGATTGATTACACATACAGAGCTTCTATCATAGGCTTCCAGATTTACCTAACAGCATCACTGAATTCAAATATGCAAAAAGTGCTGAAATATGAAAGTAAACATCCAGAATCTGTCTCTATCATTAAACTTGGACAGCTGTTCTGACAATTAGAAGAAATGAATGAGAATCCACAAGAACACACAAGAAAGGAAACAATTTGCAAAACAAGAGAAAAACTCTTCAAAGAATTAGATCAGCAAATGAGTTAAAACGTGGCAAACACACAAATACAGTGGGGAAATGCAGAGTATTACTCTAGGAACCCTTTGTCGATCAAGAATGGACACATGAATGGTTATAAGGAGAGGTGAACTGAAACATAAGGATGAGAGGTTGATAGTTGCAGCCCAGGACAGCTATTACAGATGAGATGGTTTTCAGTGAGCATTGAAAAAGCTGACAAAACGGACATATGTCGATTCTTTAGGAAAGATGTGGAAACAATGACTCACCTCATAGCTGGCTGCGAAGCTCTGAGGGTGGAAAATATCTATACAGATTGGAACAAAGTAGCACACCTCATACATTAGAAACTCTGTAAACACCATCACTGTGCCTAAAAAACACCGGGATCATGATCCTAATAGAATTACAGAGAATGAAGAGGTTATGATCACCTGGGACATTCACATTCCAACGGATAAGAAACTGGATGCGAGGAAACTTGATATAGTGGTAAAGGAAAAAACACACCATGAACAGCATTGCTAATAGAGGTGTCTGTTCCAAGTGATTATTCTGTGAATTGCGTGGAAAGGGAGAAGTTCCTGAAATACCAAAAAATGCAACCAGAGAGCAAGAAAATATAGCAGAAAGATACAGAAATATTTTCCATTGTATTGGGAGCCATGGGCTTGATAAAGAATTCCCAAGCACATCTTGACCAACTACCCATACAGGTTACATCTTACCAACTCCAAAAGGAAGCTCTCTTTGGCACGATGCAAGTACTACGAAGAGCATTAGCAGTAAATTTGAGACTGAGATCATACTCCACATAGCCTGGCTTAGAAATGAGATTCATGACTGTCATGGTATGTGCAAAACTAACCCATCTGGAGAAACTGCCCTGTGAAACATGGTAACAGAACCCATGATCTCAATCACACAGGCAGAACACAAGTACAAGATAAATTATAACAGATTTGAAGAAATATTTAGACAAAATTAAATTGAAACCAACAAGCCAGATTCTGCATGCAATGCAACACAAGAAAGAGGAGGCAAGTGACACTTTACCTCACCTTTGCTGAGCAGTTGCATGAGACATACAGGTGGCACAGCCTCTCCCCACAGTCTTCCCCCTCAATCGATCTCAGTGCCTCTTGCTCAGAGGTGGTCATGTTGCTGATTAGGTGCAGTGATGGCTCTCCCCACAGCCCCTCTCTGATGAATCACCAAGATCGAGGGACCAAGGGGGGCAACAGTATTGCCTGCATGTGGGATCAGAGAAAACGATGCCTCATGTTACTGCTCAGCAAATGTAAAAGCAGCAGTTAACAGAGAGGTACACATGGTAATAGGACTATTTGTACAGCTGGTTCAGTCTATAGCTGTCACCAAAATTCCAGATATGCTGTGCCTCTATTGTAGACCTTGACAGAGGGAGATCTTGTATGATTTGGATTTTTTGGACATATGGATAAAGAGTGAATGGCAACAGTTAAAAACCTCCTTATTTTGTAAAGAGACTGAGAGGAACAGTCATCTAAAGAAACTGAAAGATAATCTTCCAGTAAGACAATTTTTGAGGAAAAGAATATGTAGTATCATAAAGACTATAAATACCGGGTTGGAGAATTAATTTCAAGGTAATGCACCGTGATAAAAAACAAAAAGGCACATAAATGGACACTGTGTGTACAGAGAATGGTGCTCTTATATCAGAAGAATATCAAAGAGGATTGGATGACATGTGTTGTTCCTTTTTCTACAAAAGCTATGGAGGTAAAAAAAGATCATATTGAATCACTGGGAACTGTTGACTATACATCCTGTATTTAAAGGACCCCTCCCCCCAATTGTTTTTACGTGAAGGAAGATAATTGGGTAGTAAAAACAGCCCAATAATATGGATTGTAAGTAGAAGATTTTGATTTGGAAACAGGACCCATAGGTCATTAAAAACGTCAGACATGTTCTTATTATCAAGAGCTAAGTATCATATCACTTTTAAGACAGAATATGTGGTATACTCATGTGTGAGTACCAAAGCTCCTAAAATTGATGTATGACTGGGAAATGTGTGTCACTGAAGCTATTGCTTCCGTTAATAGCTTCTGCCTCTAGCCAGCCAGCCTGTTTCGAGGCCAAGGACTGTGTGTGTGAGCGCATAATGCCTGCAAGTTGAATCCCTTATGAAACACAAGGAGGAACTGAGAGGCTAAGTGGTAAAACTGAGAAGCCTGTGTGACAGTGAGAACTACACTTTTGAAAATGCTTCTTGAGGCGTCCCAAACCTCTAGCAGGGAAAGATGGTATGATACTGAAAGACGACAGCTGGACATGGGTCACCCAAGCATGCAGAAACACTCAAATTAAAGACTTGGCATGTAGGCCTGAAAGTGGAAGAGATGAGAAACATTCCAGAAACAGGAGGAACCAGAGCATTAAAAACCCCAATACTGCCAATGTTATATGTATGTCATTGTCTGTCAATGTAAGCTGTTATACATTGGCAAAACCAAAAGGAAAGTATTAGAATGGCTGAACATAAGCATCTTAACAGAAAACAAATTAAGATTATGCTACTCATAGAACACTGTTTAATGAAGCATCATGTGTGAGGATTTAAAGATGTGTACTGTTACCTTTAGGCAAGTGGGATTATCTCATGCAGGACTCCCCAACCAGCTGACCAACAACAAAATTGGCAGAGATTGTAGTGGGATAAACAAGGCTGCAGCTTTTATCATCTGTACAGTAATAATCACAACCACCAAGGGGGGATAGGGTCTCTGGGTCTACCCGAACCAAATGCCACTACTGGCATCAACTTCTACAAAGGGGAGCCACCATAAGCCATGCTTCCTGCTGCACTAGAGAGTTTGCTGGGGTACTCCACTGTGGTGCTAGAGTGCCCAATCTCTCACTGATTTGTTGACCAATCTGGGCTGTTTTGGCTTGGATGATGGCCACAAGCTGAGACATGGGAGGGGGAACACATTACTTGCATCAATTTACAGAATAGGAAAGCATAGTTACTCACCTGTAACAGGTGATCTCCGAGAACGGGCAGGAATCTTCACATATGGGTATCGTCGGTACCGATGGAGCCTGCGCGGAAATGCTCCCCAGCGTCCAATTAGAAAGCTTTTGGGAGCATCCCACAGCGCCTGCGTACTGCCTTCCCGCCTTTCCCAACTGCCTCTCTCCAGTTGAGTTTTAAAGCTGAGACAAAGAGAGAGAGAGGGAAAGAAATGAAAAGAGATACAACTCCTAGGGGAGGTGGGTGGGTTGTGAAGACTAAATTCCTGCTGTCCCTGGAGATCACCTGTTACAGGTGAGTAACTATGCTATCTCCAGGAACAAGCAGGAATGTAGTCTTCACATATGGGGACTCCCTAGCTACAGATGCCAGGGAGAGACCCCAGAAGTTGTGTGCCCCTGTGAAAGGGCTCCACTTCCCCCCATGGATCTCTGGCATCCTACCGGGAATGGTGGTTAGGAGTTAAGTATGGAACAGGTGTCGTAGAACAGCCTGACCAAACAAGGCATCCCGGTGGAAGTCCTTGTCTAAGCAGTAATGAGCTGTGATGGTATGAACCAAGGCCCAAGTGGCTGCTCGACAGATGTCGTCAATAGACACAGTGTAGATGAGCCATTGAGGCTGCCATGGCTCTCACATTGTGAGCTGACACATGGCCTTCCAGAGAAAGGTTTTTACTCTGATAGGTAAAAGAAATACACTGTGCAATCCAATTGGACAATGTTCTCTTGGAGACTGGAAGTCCCAAATGAGAAGGATCAAAAGCAACAAAGAGTTGAGAGGATTTTCTATGTTGCTGTGTCCTTTGTAAGTAAAACGCAAGTGTTCTTTTACAGTCCAAAGTATGAAGATTCCTTTCTGCATTTGAAGCATGAGGCCTTGGAAAAAATACAGGCAGATAAACTGCTTGGTTTAAATGTAAAGGTGAGACCACCTTTGGCATAAAGTGTGGATGAGTCCTAAGGACTACCTTATCATGATGGAACCTTGTATAAAGAGGATCAGCTACTAATGCTTGCAACTCACTAATGCGACGTGCTGATGTGATCGCAATGAGAAAGACAACCTTCCAGGAAAGGAATTTCAAGGAGGTAGTAGCTAGAGGTTCAAAAGGCGGCTTCATGAGCTGTCCAAGAACCAGATTTAGGTCCCATGCCACTGGTGGTGGCCTAATGAGAGGCTTAGTTAGAAGAAGGCTCCTCATAAATCTCACTATGAAAGGATGAGAGGAAATAGGTTGTCCATTTAAAGGCTTGAAAGAAGCTGAAAGAGTACTTAAATGGACTCTGAGTCAGTCTTAAGCCCTGCATTAGATAAATGAAGGGGATACTCCAATAAAGATTCCAGAGGTATCGCCAGGGGGTCAAGACCCTTCTGCAAACATATGGAAAACCTTTTCCACTTGAAACATAAGAGCGTCTTGTGGAAGGCTTCCTAGAAGCATAAAGGATATCTTTTACTTGTTGAGACAGGTTAAGACCATGAAGGTCTAGGCTGGCTCTCAGCAACCAGGCCCTGAGATGCAGAGAGTGGGGATCGGGATGCCACAAAATCCCGTCCTCCTGAGACAGGAGATCTGGAGCAGATCCTAACTCCAGAGATGGAGCTTGAGAGAGATGTAGGAGCAGAGGGTACCACACCTGCCGTGGCCAATGTGGACCTATGAGAATCATATGGCCTCTGTCTCTCTGAAGCTTGAATAGGGTTTTGGGAATTAGGGGAATGGGTGGAAAGGCATATAGGAAGTCCTGACCCCACTGGAGGAGGAAAGCATCCATGGCCTGAGAACCCTGAGCCGGAATTCTGGAACAGAACCGGGGAAGTTTGGCATTCAGCGGACTTGCAAAGAGGTCTATGTCAGGAGTTCCCCAAATTTGAAAAATATTTGCTACCTGGTCTGCACAAAGAGACCACTCGTGTGGAAGCAGAACTCGACTGAGTCTGTCTGCCCAGGAGTTTTGAATGCCTGGCAGATAAACCGCAAAGAGATGAATCTGATGCTCTCTGGCGAGGGCCCATAGTCGCAAAGCTTCGTTGCAAAGCGACAGAGAGCCTGTTCCTCCCTGCTTGTTCAGACGGAACATAGCTACTTGATTGTCCGTCTGAATTAGGACTGTCTTGTAGCTCAGCTGAGTGTGGAACACTCAAAGAGCAAGGAAGATTGCTCTGAGTTCCAAGAGATTGATGTGTAGATGGGTCTCCTGTGGAGTCCAGGTGCCTTGGGTAGAGAGATCTTGCAGGTGAGCTCACCAACCCACCTGTGAGGCGTCTGTTAGAGTGATCTGGGGTCGGGGCTGTTGGAAAGGGGACCCCACCAACAGGTTTTGGGTTGACTGCCACCACTGTAGGGACAAAATAAGGCGACTTGAGTTTTCTATTTTGTCTGATAGGCAGCCTGATGTCTGAGTCCACTGAGTGGATAGAGTCCATTGGGCTGTTCTCATATGGAGGCGAGCATAGGGAACCACATGCACGGTAGATGCCATGTGGCCTAGCGATTGTAACATTTCCTGAGCAGTGAGATGAGTTTTTAACACTGCTTGGGAAGCTAACTGCACAATGCGAAGGCAGTGGGGCTGTGGAAGATAGGCCCTTGCTTTCCTGGTATCCAGCATAGCTCCTATAAACTCTAGAGCAGGGATTCTCAACCCTGTCCTCGGGACCCACCTAGCCAGTCGAGTTTTCAGGATAACCACAATGAATATGTAAGAGAGATTTGCATACACTGCCTCCATTATATGCAAATCTCTCCCATGCATATTCATTGTGGTTATCCTGAAAACCTGACTGGCTAGGTGGGTCCCGAGGACAGGGTTGAGAAGCCCTGCTCTAGAGATCGAGTGGGAGTTAGGTTGGATTTTGGTATGTTTATGACCAGGCCCAAATACTGAAGGATATGCATTGTGCAAGATAGGGACATTCTGGCCTCTGACTCTGATGGGGCTCGAATGAGCCAGTCGTCTAAGTAGGGGAAGACGAATATTCCTAGAGTGCGAAGAAATGCTGCCACTACAGCCATGCATTTCGTAAACACCCTCGGTGCTGAGGCCAGGCCAAAAGGAAGAACCCTGTACTGGTAGTGCTTCCCCTGAAATAGAAACTGAAGGAGTCTTCGGTGAGTTGGATGGATGAGAACATGGGTATACGCATCCTTGAGATCTAGAGAACAAAGCCAATCCTGACACTGAAGGTATGGCAGAAGAGTTCCTACAGAAATCATCTTGAACTTCTCCTTGAACAGGAATTTGTTCAATTCTCTGAGGTCTAAAATGGGTCTGTGTCCCCCTGTTTTCTTTGGAATAAGGAAATAGGGGGAGTAAAACCCTGTACCCTGTTGGGAAATGGGTACGTCTTCTATTGCCCTGTGGGCAAGAAGAAAACTGACCTCTTGACTCAACTGATTCTCGAGTGAAGTCTGAGAATTGAACCGTCTTACAACTGTAGGAGGGGGCATGTTGAGGAAATGAAGCTTGTACCCCTCTTTTACAATGGAGAGAGTCCATTCTTCTGCTGTAATTTGCTCCCATCTGGGGGCAAAATGACACATCCTTCCTGGAATGGTGGAGGGCTCTGGCCCGTTGAGAGCCAGGAAGGCCAAGTTCTCTAGATGGGATTCAAAGCCCCTGTGGAGGCTGAGTCTGCTGGGCCTGTTGAGGCTTAGCAGACTTTGTTTTCCTTTGTTTTGGTGGCTGCAGTCCCTTTCGGACAGACTGACCTGCAGAATGCCCCTGCTGGGTATAGGAGGGGTAAAACCTCTTCTTTTTAGAGAACAATGGTTTCTTGTAGGATTTTCTCCTTGCAGGATCAGCTGTAGCCTTGGATAGTCTATCCAAAGTGGTGTTATCAGCATCCAGCTCATTAGCTTTCTCTTGCCAATTTTTGCCAAAGAGATTTTCGCCTGTGCAAGGGATATTCCCCAGTTTGTCCTGTACCCAGAGTTCTAAGTCAGATGCCTGGAGCCAGGCAATCCTACGAGCCCTATGGCAATGGCAGAGGTTCTGCTTATGCACTCAAAGCAGTCAAAAGCTCACGATTAACAAACTTGGAAACATCTTGAGCATGTTTGACAAGTGTAAGAATCTTGCCTCTTATCAGGAAAGAGAGGGCTCATAAGCTCTAGATCTCCTGTAATCTCCTTAAGGAACATTCCCATGTATAAAATGTAGGGACTAATCCTGGCAGAAAGCATAGAGGTCTGGAAGGTTCGATGCCCAAAGGCATCAAGAGTCCTACATTCACGTCCTGGTGGATAAGATGCATGTCTTTTTGCACTCTTAATCCTTCTCATAGCTGATTCCACTACCACAGAGTGGTGTGGTAACAGTTTTTTGAAATCCAGGACAAGGAGGTACTTGATACATGGTATCAAGCCTACGAGAATGAGGAGAGGTGGTAAGAGGTGTTTCCCACATTTTTAGCATGAGATCATGCAAGATCTCATGAATAGGCAAAGTAGCTGCCTCCTTGGAAACTTTAGGATATTGTAAAATCTTCAATTCCTTTGCCCTGGGCTCTGTTTCAGGAGCCACTGTGATGGAAAGACCTCTAGCCACCTCCCGGATGAAATCCTGAAAGAATATATCCTCTGAAGGAGACATCCTACGTTTAGGAGAGGAAGGCTCCTCAGAGAGAAGTACTCCGATACCGACAGAGCTGTCAGAATCCTCAGAGTCATCGGAGGATTCAAAATATCTCCTGTCCGATCGAAGTCGGTACCGGAGGTGTCCGGTACCGGCCTGTTGATACCGGAGGAAACAGCATGACTCGGTGTCGGTAACACAGTTGCCGATGTCGATGCTGTCAGTACCAGTACTGATATCGGTGCCGGAACCGGTGTTGATACCGGTTGAAACGTCTGAAGCGGTCCTGAAGACACTGAAGCCGCAAGGAGAGCCGCCAGACTGCGTTCAATAGCCAAGAACCTCTGGTCTATTGACGCTGCCGATGCCTGGGTATCAGTACCGGACGATGCGGCCGGTACCCCAGAGCATGGCACTAGTAGTTCTGCCAAGGTTGAGGCCTCAAGAACATCCTGGAGTCCTGATAGTGTTATGGAAGCTGAAGCCTCCCGCTGGGACAATTTTGCCGGTAGAAGTCCCTCAAGGGCAATGCCAGAGGCATCTCGATGCTTGGAAGGAGATCTACCCTTTGAGGACTGCCCAGATTTATGTTTGGTTACCTGAGATCCATGGAAGGAAGATGAAGCCCTGGAAGACGTCGATGCCACTGATGCTGCTTCAGAGGGAAAAAGGGTGCTAAGCTTAGCAGCTCGGTTTTGCCGACCCCTCTTCGACATCATCCCACAGGCAACACTCCGAGATGAAGTGGTCAGGACCTAAACATTTAAGGCACCACTCGTGAGTGTCGGTGACGGAGATGGTACTGCCACACTTGGAACACTTTTTAAAACCCGAGGCGGGTTTTTCCATTCTGAAGGAAAAATTGGGCCTAGTGCCCAAAATGGCGCTTGGCACCCGACAGAAAAAAGACTGGAAAGTCCAGAAAAACAGATTACAAATTTTTTTTTTTTTTGAAGAAAGAACCGGCGGACACCACAGAGTCAAAATGACCCAAGCTTTCAACTCCTCTCTCAACTGACCATACAACTAAGCGATCACACCTACTTTAAGTCACTTCTTCAATACTATATGCTCCGATCTCCCCTCCTACAAAGATGAGAATACGACTCAAAGCTGAGACCAAATAAAATCATGGGCCTGTAAATAAGAATAATGAGCACAACCCAAGTAAACTGAAAGCCTCTTGCAAAGCAGCAGAGGTCCAAACCCTATACCCCCTCCTCAATCAATTATCCCACTAACTGGAGACATTTCACTCCCCACTGCTCAAACACACCCTTTCCCATCCCAAGTAAAAATTCCCCATGCTTTACTAAAGGTAAATAAAAAGATTAGAGGAGAACCCATTTTCTTCTTCACACATCGCCAAGCCCTTCTCATAGCCTTAATCCCCATGCATGAAATGACACTTCTGCATACATCAGGTCGCTTCAAATTTAGTGCATAGCTCAGTAAGGTCATATGAATTCAGCCTCCAAATTGACATCCACAGACTCAGTCTTTTGCAACACTCCTAACTTCCTGTAAATGTTAAATAAATAAATAAAATAAATAAAGGCAAGCCACGTTACACAATCTCATATTAGGCACCTCTATACTATCATTCCATGCCCCTTTTCAAAGCTGCCATACTAATTCAAGGTTTCTGAGATCGCCAGAGAAATTTGCTCACCACTCTGTCCCAATCTCTCTTCCAAATCACTAAGGGCAAACACTGTAGAAGGTATAACCATTTTGGTAAGAATCATTTTAAGGATCTGCACTCGCCCCCAAAGGGAGAGGAGAAGATTCGCCCAAGTCCTCAATAATACCTCCAAAAGGCATATTACCTACCCCAAATTCAAACTATAAAACACATCCAAATTCCTGGGAATCCAAACACCAAGATAAATCAGTGCCCTAAGGGCCCACTGGAGAGGAAAATCACCCATCTATGCTGTATTCACCGTCCCAGTCAAATCCAAATCTAAGGACTTCCTCCATTTAACTTCAAAACCTGACAAAGATCGTAACTCCTAAAAAACATCTCCAAAGCTCAAGGCAAAGATCTCCGAGGTTCTCCCAATAACAAACTGTCTGCAAACAAAGCTGTCTTCAGCTTCCTATATGTAATTCAAACCCCAACCACCTCTTGGGATTGGGCAAATCTCCTCACCAATGGCTCAATACACACGGGAAGCAACCCTGGGAATGAAGGGCATCCCTGATGCAAACCACCCCCGAACTCCCATGACTTTGACAAACCCCCTTAACCCTCAAACGTGCCCATGGGTGATCATATAATGCTTGTATCCATGCAAAAAATAACCCTCAAACCCTCTAAGAACCCCCCATACATAAGGCCAAGCCACAGAATCAAATAAAGATTTACAAAGAAACATAACGACAGAAAAAGACCACATGACCTATCTACTCTGCCCTTCCACATCAACTACAATAATCCCCTTTTTACCTTTAAAGATCCTCTGTATTTGTCCCATCCTTTTTGATTTCAGATATTGTCCTTGTGTCCATCACCTCCACTGGAAGATTATTCCATGCATCTACCACTCTTTCAATAAAGAAACATTTCCACATATTACTCTCCCGAGTCTATCCCCCTTTCACACTCATCCTCTGTCCCCTCGCAAAAGAGCTTGCCTTCGACTGAAAAAGACCCTCCTGTGCATTTATGCCACAGAGGTATTTAAATGTCTATCACATCGTCCATATCGTGCTTTTCCTGTAAAGTATACCTATTAAGTCTGTCCTCATATGCTTTATAATGAAGGCCACTAACCATTTTAGTAGCCACTCTCTGTACCGACTCCAACCTATTTATATCCTTTTGAAGGTGCGCTCTCCAGAATTGCACACAATATTCCAAATGAAGTCGCACCAAAGACTTATAAAGGACTATCAAACTCCTTTATTCTGCTGACCATTCCTCTCCCTATGCACCCAAGCATCCTTCTAGCTTTTGCCGTTGCCTTTTCTACCTGTTTAGCTACTTTAAGATCATCAGACACAATCACGCCTAGGTCATGCTCTTCTTTATTTTTTTATTTTATTTAACATTTCTTATATACCGCCTTTCATGATATGAAGGTGGTTTACATTGAACAAACTGAAATTACATTGAACAGGGCATTATAACTTGGAGATAACTATTTTACAGGGAACATGAGCAATGGAAGGTTAAGTGGCTTGCCAAAGACCACAAGGAGCACCTGTGGGAGTAGAAACCCCAGTCCTTCCGGCCCAAGATTGCTGTCCTTTAGTGGGATTTGAACCCCCGACCTTCTGGCCTGAGGTACCTTGCCCCAACCACTAGGCCACTCCTCCCTCTACTTCAGTGGACAACTCCCTCTTCTGTGGACAGAAATACTTCACCCCCTATACTATATAGCTTCCTTGGATTGCTGCAGCCCAAATGCATGACCTTGCATTTTTTAACATTAAATCTCAGCTGCCAAATTCTAAACCATTCTTCAAGCTTAGCTAGATCCCTTCTCATGTTATCTACACCTTCCTGGGTGTCTACTCTTGTAGATTTTGACATCATCCGCAAAGAGGGAAACCCTTCCCAACAGCCCTTCCACAATACCACTAACAATGATATTAAAAAGAATCGGAACAAGGACAGATCCCTATGGCACACTACTGGTAACCTTCTCTTCAGAGTGAACTCCATTTACCTGTACCCTTTGTCGCCTCCCACTCAACCAATTTTTAACCAAAGCAGTAACTTAAGGGTCCATCCCTAAGGTGCTCAGTTTGTTTATAAGTCGCCTGTGCGGAACGGTGTCAAAGGTTTTACTGAAATCTAAATACACATATAGGGCTCTCCCTGGTCACCCAGTCAAAGAAAATCAATCAGATTTGTCTGACAAGACCTGCCTCTGGTGAATCCATGCCGCCTCGGATCCGGTAATCCATTGGACTCCAGAAACCTCACTATTTTCTCTTTCACCAGCACTTCCAATAAAGCGTAGTTACTCACCTGTAACAGGTGATCTCCGGGAACAGCAGGAATTTAGTCTTTACATATGGGTATCATCGGTACCAACAGAGCCTGCGCGGGAATGCTCCCCAGCGTCCAATAGGAAAGCTTTTGGGAGCATCCCACAGCGCCTGCATGCTGCCTTCCTGCCTTTCCCACACTCCTTCGTCAGTTGAGTTTATAGCTGAGACAAAAGGAGAGAGAGAGAGAGAGAGACAACTCCTAGGGAAGGTGGGTGGGTTGTGAAGACTAAATTCCTGCTGTTCCCGGAGATCACCTGCTACAGATGAGTAACTACGCTATCTCCAGGAACAAGCAGGAAAGTAGTCTTCACATATGGGGGGACTCCCCAGCTAAGAGATGCCAGGAAGATGGCCCCAGGAAGCTGCATGGTGAAAATGGGTCATGCTTCCTCCCATGGATCTCTGGCATCCAAACCCAGACGGTGGGTAGGAGTTGCATTAAGTCTGTAAGAGATGCTGGAGAACAGCTTGACCAAACAAGGCATCCCGACGGGAGTCCTTGTCTAAACAGTAGTGGGCTGTAAAGGTGTGCACTGAAGTCCAAGTAGCTGCTCTACAGATGTCGTCTATAGACACAGAATGAAGGTTAGTCATAGAAGCTGCCATGGCTCTCACATTGTGAGCTGTGACATGACCTTCCAGAGAAAGTCCTTTACTCTCATTAGCGAAGGATATGCACTGTGCAATCCAGTTAGAGAGAGTTCTTTTGGAAAATGGAAGTCCCAAATGACTAAAAGCAAAAGCAACAAAAAGTTGAGAAGATTTTCTATGTTGCTGAGTTCTTTGCAGGTAAAAAGCTAAGGCTCTTATGCAGTCTAAGGTATGAAGATTCCTTTCTGCATTGGAGGCATGAGGCCTCGGAAAGAATACAGGAAGGTAAATCGCTTGGTTTAAGTGGAAAGGCGAGACCACCTTTGGCATAAAGTGAGGATGAGTCCTAAGAACAACCTTATCATGGTGAAATCTTGTATAAGGAGGATCAGCCACTTAAGCTTGTAACTCACTAATACGTTGTGCAGACGTGACTGCAATTAGGAAGATGACCTTCCATGAAAGGAATTTTAGAGCTGTAGTGGCTAAAGGCTCAAAGAACGGTTTCATGAGCTGCCTAAGAACAAGGTTCAGATCCCATGCCACCGGTGGTGGTCTAATAGGAGGTTTTGTTAGTAGAAGACCTCTCATAAATCTTGTTATAAGTGGATGAGAGGAAATAGATTGTCCATTTAAAGGCTTGTAAGAGGCTGCAATAGCACTAAGATGGACTTTTACTGAATTGGTCTTAAGACCAGAATCTGATAAATGAAGGAGATACTCTAGTAACGATTTCAAAGGTATCGCAAGAGGGTTAAGTCCCTTTCAAGAACACCATATAGTACACCGTTTCCACTTGAAGGCGTATGATTGCCTTGTGGAGGATTTTCTGGAAGCCTGAAGGATATCCCTTACCTGTTGAGAAAGGTTGAGATCCTGAAGTTCCAGGCTTTCAGCAACCAGGCCCTGAGATGCAGGGACTGGGGATTCGGGTGCCATAGCGTCCCGTTCTCCTGGGAGAGCAGATCTGGAGCGCATCCCAACTCCAGAGGTGTAGCCCAAGAGAGATGTAGAAGCAGAGGATACCACATTAGCCGTGGCCAACGTGGAGCTATGAGTTTCATACAACCTCTGTCTCTCTGAAGCTTGAACAGTGTTTTGGGGATGAGGGGAATGGGTGGGAAGGCATAGAGGAAGTCCTGACCCCAATGAAGAAGGAAAGCATCCCTTGCCCGACAATTTTGAGCCAGAATTCTGGAACAGAACCAGGGAAGTTCGACCTCTTTGCAAGTCCTCCAAATGCCAATGTCTGGGGTTCCCCAGATTTGGAATACTCGGGCAACCTGGTCCAAGTGGAGGGACCATTCGTGTGGCAGCAGTACTCAGCTGAGTTTGTCTGCCCAAGAGTTTTGAATGCCTGAAAGATATACCATGAGGAGGTGAATTTGATGCTCTCTGGCGAGGGCCCATAGCCATAAAGCTTTGTTGCATAACGACAGAAAGCCTGTTCTGCCCTGCTTGTTCACACAGAACATGGCTACTTGATTGTCTGCCTGGACTAGGACTGTCTTGTAGCTGAGCTGGGCTTGGACTACTCGGAGAGCAAGGAAGATTGCTCCGAGTTCTAGGAGGTTTATGTGAAGACAAGCTTCCTCTGGGGTCCAGAGACCCTGGGTGGAGAGATCGTGCAGGTGGGCCCCCATCCCAACTGGGATGCATCTGTTGTTAGAGTGGCCTGGAATAGGGGCTGATGGAAAAGAAAGCCTATGAGAAGGTTTTCCAGCGATTGCCACCATTGGATGGACAAAATAAGACATACTGAGTTTCTTATTTTGTCCGAAAGGCGACCTGAGGCCAGTGTCCACTGGGAGGATAGGGTCCACTGGGCTGCTCGCATGTGAAGACGAGCATAGGGAACCACATGTACAGTGGATGCCATATGTCCTAGTAGCTAAAGCATTTCCCTAGCATTTAGGGAGGTTTTTACCGCGGCTTGGGAAGCTAGCTGCACTATGTGAAGACAGCGGGGCTGTGGAAGGAAAGCCCTTGATTGTCTGGTATCTAGGCGAGCTCCTATGAATTCTAGGGACTGAGAAGGAGCAAGATGGGATTTTGGGAGGTTTATAACAAATCCCAAGTAATGAAAAACTCGCATTGTGCGATTAAGAGCAGAGCTAGCTTCTGGAGCCATGGGTGCTCGAATGAGCCAGTCGTCCAAGGGAAGACAAATATCCCCAGAGTCCGTAGGAATGCAGCTACTACTGCCATGAATTTTGTGAAAACTCTTGGGGTAGAAGCCAGACCGAAAGGAAGAACCCTGTATTGGAAGTGTCTTCCCTGGAAAAGGAATCGAAGGAACTTCCTGTGATCTGGATGGATGAGTATTTGAGTATAAGCATCCTTTAGATCTAGAGAACATAGCCAATCCGGACTCTGAAGGTATGGCAGAAGTATTCCGAGAGAGATCATTTTGAATTTTTCTTGGAACAGATATTTGTTCAATTCTCTGAGGTCCAAAATGGGTCTGTATCCCCCTGTTTTCTTTGGGATGAGAAAATAGGGGGAGTAGAACCCTGTACCCTGTTGAGGTATGGGTAATTCTTTTGCTCCCTGGCCAAGAAGTATTGTGACCTCCTGACTCAGAAGATTGGTGACAGGGGTTTGAGAATTGAACTGTCTTATGATTGTAGGAGGGGGCATGCTGTGAAGATGAAGTCTGTACCTCTCTCATACAATGGACAGAGTCCAGTGTTCTAATGTTATTTGGTGTCATCTGGCGGCAAAGTGACAATCTGCTGGGGATGGTAGAGGGTTCTGGACACTGCAGGGGCTAGATTCTCTAGAAAAGAGTCAAAGCCCCTGAGGAGGCTGAGCCTGCTGAGCTGGCTGAGCTCTTGGGACTTTTGGTTTTTTCTGTTGTCTAGTTTGTTGCTGTTGTCCCTTTTGGGCAGCATGGACTGGACAGTGACCCTGCTGGGCATAAGAAGGATAAAACTTCTTTTTCTTGTTGAAAAAGGGTTTTTTATTAGATCTTTTCTTTGCTGGGTTGGCTGAAGACTTTGACAATATTACCTTGGACAGGTTGTCAGAGTCCATCTCATTAGCTTTTTCTTGCCAATTCTGGCCAAAGAGATTTTCTCCTGTGCAAGGGATGTTTCCCAGTTTATCTTGTACCCAAATTTCCAAGTCTGATGCCTGAAGCCAGGCAATACGATGTGCACCAATGGAGAAAGCAGAGGTTCTGCTGATGCATTCAAAGCAATCAAAGGCTGCACAGTTGACAAACTTGGAAACATCTTGGGCATGTTTGACCAGAGCAAGGAAATCCTGTCTTTTATCATCAGGAAGAAGGGGGCTCATAAGCTCCAAGTATCCTGTAACCTCTGAGGAACATCCCCATGTATAGGATGTATGAGCTGATTCTAGCTGAGAACATGGAAGCTTGGAAGCATCGACACCCAAAAGCATTGAGAGTCCTGGACTCGCGGCCTGGATGATTGGAAGAATGTCTTTTTGCACTCTTTATCTTGCGCATGGCTGATTCCACTACCATTGAATGGTGTGGTAACTAAGTCTTCTGAAAGCCAGAACAAGATGGAACTCGGTACATGGTATCGAGTGTGCGACAGTGTGGAGATGTGGTTAAAGGAGTCTCCCACATTCTCAGCATGAGATCATGCAGGATCTTATGAATGGGCAAAGTAGCTGCCTCTTTAGGAGTTTTGAGGTACAGTACTGAAGAATCTCTAACTCTTCTGCCCTAGGCTCCATTTCAGGAGCCACTGTGATTGCAAGGCCTCGAACCACATCACAAATAAAATCCTGGAAGGACATATCCTCTGGAGGAGACATTCTACACCAAGGAGAAGGAGATGGATCCTCCGGAAGAAGTGCTCTCGTATTGGCAGTGTCATTGGAATCGGAAGATTCAAAATATCTCTGATCCCAATGTTCATGCAAGGCACGGTACCGGTAGCGATCGAAGTCGGTATCGAGGTGTCTCGGTACCGATCCTTTGATACCAGGGATGGACTCTAGACTCGGCATGGGGGGGTATACCTGCCGAGGCCGGTGCCGATGGTACCTGTACCGATGTCGGTATCAGTGCTTGTTGAATGGTCTGAAGTGGTTTCAACGATACCAAAGCCGTTAGAAGAGCTTCTAGACTGCGCTCGATAGCGAGAAATCTTTGATCTATCGCTCCTGCCGATGCTTGGATGTCAGTACCGGTAAAAGTGGCCATGACCCAAGAGCATGGCACCAGTAGTTCTGTCGAGGTGGAAGCCTCGAGAACATCCTGGAGCTCCGTTAGTGCTTTGGAAGCCGAAGCCTCTCGCCGGGGCTGTTTTGCCGGTGAACTTTCCTCAAGGGCAACGCCAATGGCATCTCAATACTTTGAAGGCGATCTACCCTTTGAGGGCAGGCTAGTCTTTGCAGACTTATGTTTGGTGACCCGAGATCCATGGGAGGAAGATGAAGCCCTGGAAGACGTTGATGCAACGGACATCGCATCTGTGGCAAAAAGGGTACAGAGTTTTGCAGCTCTATTCTGCAGGCCCCTTTTGGTCATCTTTCTACAGAAGACACTCCAATGGAGTGTGGTCAGGTCCTAAACATTTGAGACACCAGTCATGGGTGTCAGTGATGGATATGGTACCGCCACACTTAAAACATTTTTTTTTAAAACCAGTGGCTGCTTTTTCCATTGTAAAAGATAAATGGGTCTAGTGCCCAAAATGGCACCTAGCACCGAGAGGAAAAAGACTTCTAAAGAAGTCCTTCAGACGATATATATATATATATATATATTTTTTTTTTTTAGTAAAGAAGAAAAGAGAACAGGCAGTACCGGTAGGCGACGAGTGAAGGCAGACGCGACCACAAAAAACAAAGTAGTAAAAAATAATTTTCTGCGGAGACAGGGTATGCGACCTGTCGGCTCAGCAGAAAACTAAAAACTGATGGAGGAGAGTGGGAAAGACAGCATGCAGGCGCTGTGGGATGCTCCCAAAAGCTTTCCTATTGAACGCTGGGGAGCGTTCCCACGCAGGCTCTGTCGGTATCGACGATACCCATATGTGAAGACTACATTTCTGCTTGTTCCTGGAGATTTTACTCACCACCAAGGTTAAACTAACCAGTCTATAGTTTTCAACCACATCCTTACTTCCGCTGTTGTGTAAATGGACCACATGTGCCTCTCTCCAGTCCTCTGGCACCACTCCTGACTCCAATGAAGCACTGAAAAGGTCAGTCAGTGGAGCTGCTAAAACACCCCCAAGTTCCCTCCGTATTCTCAGGTATATCCCATCCGGTCCCATCACTTTGTCTACCTTAAGTTTAGCTAGCTTCTCATGAACAAAGTCTTCTGAAAATTGTTCAGGATGCCCCTTGCTTCTGTTCCTGTTTGTGGGCGTTTTACGAGGTCCTGCTCCTGGTTCTTCAACTGTAAACACAGAACTGAAATATTTGTTAAGCAATTCAGCTTTATCCTCATCAGTTTCTACATATTCCTCCCCTTCACCCTTGAGTCTGACAATACCACTTTTGCCCTTCCTCTTCTCACTAACATATCTGAAAAATGCTTATCCCCCATTTTATTGCATTGGCTATTTCCTCCTCTCTTTGAATCTTTGCTTTCTTGACTACTTTGCTAGCTTCTCTAAGTTCCTCTCTCTGTGATCTCTTGTATTTCATGAAGGCATTCTTCCCCTCTTTTACTTTCTTTTCAGCTACTTCTTTCAAAAACTATAGCGGTCTCCTTTTACCTTTATTTACCATTTTTTTATGTTAAATATCTTTATTGAGACAGACAATGTTACACATTCCAAAACACCTCGGAAATTCGTGTTTTACAAACTGTTGTTGTTAAGTGCCGTGAAGTCGGAGTCGACTCATGGCGACCCTCTGGATAGCTATCCTAATTTGTGTTCGGTCTTCAGTCAGGCGGCTCATTGTTGACAGACTGGTACCCGTAGCTGCTGTTATTGTATCGATCCATCTCATTGCTGGCCTTCCTCTTTTGTGTTGACCTTCTATCTTGCCAAGCATGTCTTTCTCTAATGATCTCTCTCTTCGCATGATGTGTCCAAAGTATGAAAGTTGAAGTCTTGTCATCTGAGCTTCTAAAGAAAGTTTAGGTTTGATCTCCTCTAGTACCGACTGGTTTGTTCTTCGGGCAGTCCATGGTATACACAGTATTCGCCGCCAGCACCATAATTCAAAGACATCAATTTTCTTCCTGTCTTTTTCACTGTCCAGCTTTCGCATCCATATGATGTTATTGAAAATACCATAGCTTGAACAAGTTGAATCTTTGTATGGAGAGAGACATCTCTGCTCTTGAGAATCTTATCTAGGTCTTTCATAGCCATTCTGCCAAGAGCAATGCGTTGTTTGATTTCTTGACTGCTTGTTGCTTCTTTATTGATAGTTGATCCAAGTAGGTTAAAGTTGTTCACGATTTCAATTTCTTCTCCTTCAACGATGAACCTGTTGATTATGCCAGTTGTCATGATCTTTGTCTTCTTTACATTAAGGTGCAGGCCCATTTTGAGACTATGTTCTTTGACTGTGAGAAGCAAATGTTTCAGATCATCTTCACTTTCAGCCAGTAATGTAGTATCATCAGCATAGCGAAGGTTGTTGAGTCTTCCACCAATCTTCACACCTCTGTTGTCTTCATACAATCCTGCTTCTCTGATGATTTGTTCTGCATATAAATTAAACAGGTAGGGGGAAAGTATGCAGCCTTGTCTTAAACCTTTGCTTATTTTAAACCATTCTGTTTCTCCTTGTTCCGTTCGAACTGTTGCTTCTTGATCAATGTACAAATTGCGCAAGAGATCGATCAGGTGTTCTGGTATACCCATGCTTCTTAATGTGGCCCAGAGATTCTCATGGTTTACACAGTCAAAAGCCTTGCTATAGTCGATAAAGCACAAATAGATATCCTTTTGGTATTCTTTAGTCTTTTCAAGGATCCATCTCACATCCGCAATGATGTCTCTCGTTCCTCGCCCTTTCCTGAACCCTGTTTGCACTTCAGGTAGTTCTTGTTCCAGGTATGGTTGTAGTCTCTTTTGAATAATCTTCAGTAGAATCTTGCTGGCATGTGGGATCAGAGCGATTGTGCGATAATTTCCACAGTCAGTTGGATCACCTTTCTTTAGTATTTGTATAAACACACATCTTTTCCAGTCAGTTGGCCATGAGGTTGTCTTCCATATTTCTTGGCAGAGCCTTGTAAGTATGGTAACAGCTGCATCAGATTGCTGCAATACTTCTATAGGAATGCCATCAATGCCTGGTGCTTTGTTCTTTGATAAGGCTTTCAATGCTGCTTCAACTTCTTCTTTCATCACCAATGGTTCCCGATCATAAGGTAAAGGTTGAAACGGCTGTTGGTCCACTTGATCTTTATCATATAAAAACTCTGTATATTCCTTCCACCTTTTCTTGATCTTCTCAGCATCATTCAACATAGAACCTTGAGCATCTTGTAACATTCCAATTCGAGGCTGGAACTTTTTCTTTAACTCTCGTAGCTTTAGGAAAGCCAATCTTGTTCTTCCTCTAATAATTTCTGCTTCTATTTCCTTGCATGCGTCGTCGTAGTACTTTTCCTTGTCCTGTCTTGCTGCACGTTGGAAATCTCTGTTGAGTTCTGAGATTGTCTTTCTTTCTCCTCTGGCTTTAACTTCTCTGCGTTTCTGGGCAATTTTCAGAGTTTCTTCTGTCATCCATTTTGGCAGTTTTTGCTTTTTCACCTTTTGTAGAGAGACTTCTCGCTTTCTTTCAACACAACCTTCTTGATGTCATTCCATAACTCTTCCGGAGCTCTGTCGTTTGTATCTAAAGCAGCATATCGATTTTGCAGGCCGTCTTTAAATTCCAGTGGTATATTCTCAAGGTCATATTTTGCTGCATTCATGAGTGGTTTGCTCTTTTTCAACTTTAGCTTGAGTTTGCATACTAGTAGTTGATGATCTGTACCACAGTCAGCTCCAGGTTTTGTCTTGGTTGATCTTATAGAGCTTTTCCATCATTGACTTCCACAGATGTAGTCAATTTGATTTTTATACAATCCATTGGGTGAAGTCCATGTGTACAGTCGCCGCTTGTGTTGCTGGAAGAAGGTGTTTGAGATGAATAGATCGTTGGTCTTGCAGAATTCTATCAGTCTTTCTCCAGCTTCATTTCTGTTGCCAAGTCCATATTTTCCAACTACTTTGCCTTCTTCTTTGTTGCCAACTTTTGCATTCCAGTCACCCATGACTATCAGGATATCCTGTATGCATGTTCTGTCAATTTCAGCTTGTACTTGTTCATAGAACTCTTCAATTTCATTCTCTTCTGCAGCTGTTGTTGGGGCAGATACTTGAATTATAGTTGTGTTGATAGGCAATCCTCGTAGACGAATAGAGTTTAAGCGTTCGCTGACTGCATTGTATTTCATTACAGTTCTTGCAAATTTCTTCTTTATTATAAATGCAACACCATTTCTTCTTTGTTTTTCATTTCCAGCATAGTAGACCATGTGATCATCTGATGCAAAGTGCCCGATGCCAGTCCATTTCAGTTCGCTGATCAAGCTGTACACGTTCCATTTCATTCTTGACCACCTCCAACTTCCCTTGGTTCATGCTTCGTACGTTCCATGTTCCAATGTGTAAGACATCTTTACAGCTTCTGACTCTCATTTCATGCGCTGCTACATCAGCAGTCAGACTTCCCGAGGGCTTTGATCCAACCACATCATAAATGCTGGCTTTACTCTGAAAAGTCTTCAGCTCTTCCCCAGTAGCTAGTTGAGTGCCTTCTGACCTGGGGGTCTCATCTTCCAGCACCATAGCACAATTTGTTTTGTTGTAACTATCCATTGGGTTTTCATGGCAAGATACAGAAGTAGATTGCCGGGCCTTTCTTCCGCACAGTTTAAGTTTGGTGGTGTTGCCGTTGTCACAAAAATGTGATCCTCCGCCGTCAACACTATCCCATTCTGCTGCTGCCCAAACTATACATCTTCTAACATTATTGAACAAGAAAAAGAACCCTCAATGTTGACAGCTGCACTCTAAGTTGTTCTCACGTTTTTAATTTTTATTCCCTCCCCCCCCCCCCCCTTTTCGTAATCATACCTTTTTTTTTTTTTTTTAAACTGTCAACAGATATCTCCCTGGGCGAGACTTTGCTCTTATAACCCGCCCTGGGTCGAACCCGTACAACATATATACAGAAACAGTTTTTATTTTATTTACATCCATATATTCCCCCCTTTTACTAAGCTCTGCAGGTTCATCGTGATTCATAACTTCCACTTCAATTATATAGCATGGGTTCCCCGCTAAGTTCCTATTCTTTTGTTACCACCCGACCTTCTCATAATGTCAGGAGCTCATTCCTAACCACCGATGAGAGTGTGTCCAGGTACCCTCTCCCAAACTGCCAGAAAGTTCGCTCACCACACTGGCTTCCCCCTTGATGCCATCCTGTATCATTAATTGGAGAAAGCAGTTGCACCAGTCCCAAAAGGAAGGTCCTGGACTTTCTTTCCAGTTATGCACCAAGGGCTGTTTCCCCACCATATATGCCTTACATACTCTCAACGCCCCTTAGGGCTGGTATGGGGAAGACAATCATACACCATTAAAGTTTCCATCCATGCCACGGATTGTCCGATCAGAGATTGCACATATGTCTGGATTCAACACCAATATCATCGAGTCCGCTCACATTTCCACCACATATGCCCCAGATCTGCCAATACAGGTCCACACTATGGGCAGTCCCGATTGGGTGCCATCCCACTACGAAAGGCTCTCAAGGGTGAAAACTGGGCTCTGCATATTGCTTGTAACTGAAGTTCTCGGAGCTTAGATGAATGTACTAATCTCAGAATGCACTGCAGTGCTTTTCTTACTTCACCCTCTGCCACAGGACTGCCCAATTCAACCGCCCACCGTTTTTCCAACACCTGATAGTCTTTCGGGCTTTGCCACTGCATTAGTTTCTGTGCTAACTTAGATAGGAGACCAGGAGCATATGTCTCTATTTCAAAGAACAGCAAGAATTGACCGGCCCGCTCCATCAATAAACTATCCCCTGGCATAGAGCATATGTAATGGCGCAATTGGTAGTATGCAAACTCCTGGGGGTTTTGCAATCAAACTCTCTACTTAGCTCTGAAAAAGACTTTATCGTATCCTTTAATGTAAGCACGTGACCTAGACTTTGAATCCCCTGTCTTTCCCACTCCCGGAAGGTGCGACTATCCATCCCCCGGCTAAAATCTAGGGTTACCACGTATTGGTAAAAGTTGTGAAGTCATCGCTGAGATGCATCATTAGTGCACAGATATAGCGCAGTTACTCACCTGTAACAGGTGATCTCTGGGAACAGCAGGAATTTAGCTCTCACATATGGGTATCGTCGGTACCGACGGAGCCTGCGCGGGAACGCTCCCCAGCGTCCAATAAGAACGCTTTTGGGAGCATCCCTCAGCACATGCACGCTGCCTTCCTGCTGTTCCCACTGTCCCTCTTCAGTTAAGTTTTCAGCTGAGTGAAAGGATAGAGGAAAGAGACAAAGAGAGAGAGAGAGAGAACTCCTAGGGGAGGTGGGTGGGTTGTGAGGACTAAATTCCTGCTGTTCCCAGAGATCACCTGTTACAGGTGAGTAACTATGCTATCTCCAGGAACAAGCAGGAATGTAGTCCTCACATATGGGGACTCCCTAGCTGAAGATGCCAGGGAGATAGCCCCAGGAAGGTGCCGTCAAGGGTGAGGATCCTTCCTCCCATGGATCTCTGGCATCCCACCAGGATTGGTGGGTAGGAGTTAGTTTACGTTTGAAAAAGGTTTTGAAGAACAGCTTAGCCAAAGAAGGCATCCCGACGGGAGGCTTTATCTAGGTAGTAGTGGGCTGTGAAGGTGTGTACTGAAGCCCAGGTGGCTGCTCGACAAATGTCATCGATAGACACAGAGTGGAGATTAGCCATAGAAGCTGCCATGGCCCTGACATTATGAGCTGTGACATGCTCCTGAAGAGGAAGACCCTTACTCTCATAAGTAAAGGATATGCATTGGACAATCCATTTAGATAAAGTTCTTTTGGAGACTGGAAGTCCCAAATGACTACAGTCAAAAGCTATAAAAAGTTGTGAAGACTTTCTATGTTGCTGTGTTCTTTGTACGTAAAAGGCTAAGGCCCTTTTGCAATCCAAAGTATGAAGGCTCCTTTCTGCATTAGAGGCGTGAGGCCTGGGAAAAAAATACAGGAAGGTAAATTGATTTAAATGAAAAGGCGAAACCACCTTTGGCATAAAATGAAGGCAAGTTCAAAGAACAACTTCATCATGATGAAACCTAGGATAAGGAGGATCAGCCACTAAAGCTTGCAATTCATTGATGCGACGGGCAGAGGTGATTGCAATTAGGAAAATGACCTTCCAGGTCAAGAACTTAAGGGCTGCAGTGGCTAAAGGCTCAAAAGGCGGCTTCATGAGCTGCCCGAGAACTAGATTTAGATCCCATGCCACCGGTGGTGGCTTGATGGGAGATTTGGTTAATAGAAGGCCTCTCATAAATCTTGATATGAGTGGATGAGAGGAAATTGGTTGTCCATTCAGAGGCTTATAAGAAGCTGCAATTGCACTAAGATGGATTCTTATCGAATTGGTCTTTAACCCAGAATTCGATAAGTGAAGAAGATACTCTAGTACCGATTCTAAGGGTACGACAAGGGGGTTTAATCCCCTCCTGGAGCACCATATAGTAAAATGTTTCCACTTGAAGGCATAAGATCTTCTTGTGGAAAGTTTCCTAGAAGCTCGAAGGATATCTTTTACCTGCTGAGACAGGTTGAGATCCTGGAGGTCTAAGCCTTCAGCAACCAGACCGTGAGGTGCAGGGAGATTGGGATTCGGGTGCCATAGCGTTCCGTTCTCCTGAGAAAGGAGATCTGGAGCATGCCCTAACTCCAGAGGTGGTGCTTGAGAGAGATGCAGAAGCAGGGAATACCACGCCTGGCGTGGCCATCATGGTGCGATGAGAATCACGCGACCCCTGCTCTCTGAAGCTTGAAGAGTGTTTTGGGAATGAGGGGAATGGGTGGGAAAGCATAAAGGAAGTTCTGACCCCAGTGAAGGAGGAAGGCATCCCTTGCTGACAGTGGTGTGCCGGTATCCTGGAACAGAACCTGGGAAGTTTGGCATTCAGTGGACTTGCAAAGAGGTCTATGTCTGGAGTGCCCCAGAGATGAAATATCTTTGCCACCTGGTCTAGGTGGAGTGACCACTCGCGAGGTAGCAATCCTCGACTGAGTTTGTCTGCCCAAAGGTTTTGAATGCCTGGAAGATATACCACTAGAAGGTGAATTTGGTGCTCTCTGGCGAGGGCCCATAGTCGTAAAGCTTCATTGCATAACGACAGAGCCGGTTCTGCCCTGCTTGTTCACATAGAACATGGCTACCTGATTGTCCGTCTGGACCAGGACTGTCTTTGTAGCTGAGCTGGGCGAAGAGCTAAATAAATTGCTCTTAATTCCAGGAGGTCTGTGTGTAAACCTACCTCCTGTGGAGTCCAGGTGCCCTGGGTAGAGAGATGATCCAGGTGTGCTCCCCAACCCACCTGTGAGGCATCTGTTAGGGTGGCCTGAAAGAGGGGTTGATGGAAAGGAGACCCCACTGTCAGATTTTCTAGTAATTGCCACCATTGGAGGGACAAAATTAGTCTTTGAGAATCTGTTATTTTGTCTGACAAATTGCCCGTGGCCTGTGTCCACTGTGTGGAGAGGTTTCACTGAGCTGCTCACATGTGGAGGCGAGCATATGGGACTACATGAACTGTGGATGCCATGTGTCCCAGTAACTGCAGTAGTTCCCGAGCCGTGAGGGAGGATTTTCCTGCTGCTTGGGAAGCTAGCTGCATAATGCGAAGACACTGGGCTTGTGGAAGGAAAGCCCTTGCCTGCCTGGTATCCAGACAGGCTCCTATGAATTCTAGGCACTGGGAAGGAACTAGTTGAGACTTCGGGAAGATGATTTCCAATCCCAAGTATTGGAGGATTCGCATTGTACGAGACAGTGCAGTGCTGGCCTCTGCAACTGTGGAGGCTCGAATGAGCCAGTCTAAGTAGGGGAAAACAAAAATCCCCAGGGTTCATAGAAATGCAGCTACTACTGCCATGCATTTCGTGAATACTCTTGGTGGAGAAGCCAGACCAAAAGGAAAAACCCTGTACTGGAAATGTCTTCCCCTGAAAAGGAAACGTAAGAACTTCCTGTGATCTGGATGGATGAGAATGTGTGTGTATGCATCCTTTAAATCTAGAGAGCAAAGCCAATCCTGGCCTTGAGGGTATGGCAGAGTTCCTAGAGAAATCATTTTGAATTTCTCTTGAAACAGATATTTGTTCAATTCTCTGAGGTCTAGAATGGGTCTATGTCCCCCTGTTTTCTTTGGGATAAGAAAATAGGGGGAGTAGAACCCTGTTCCCTGTTGAAAAATGGGTACTTCTTCTATTGCCCCTTGGGCAAGAAGTGTGGAGACCTCGTAATCTAGCAGATTGTCTGCAAAGGCTTGTGAATTGAACTGCTTTAGAATTGTAGGAGGGGGTATGCTGTGAAAATGACGTTTGTACCCCTCTCCTACAATGGACAAAGTCCAATCTTCTGCTGTTATTTGATGCCATCTGTTGATAAAGTGGCGTAACCTGCCCGGAATATTGGGGGGTTGGGGACCCCTCAGAGGCAGGAAGGCGAAGCTCTCTGGGAAGGAGTCAAAGCCCTTGAGGGGGCTGAACCTGGAGAGCTGGTTGGGCTCTCGGTCCTGTTGGTTTCTTTTGCTGTCTAGGTTGTTCCTTTTGGGCAACCTGACCTGAAGTCTGCTGGGTATAGGAAGGATAAAACTTCCTCTTTTTGCTAAAAGAGGGTTTTTTATAAGGCTTCCTTTTGGCTGGAGTGGCTGTAGACTGACAATCTAAGGTAGAATTGTCAGCGTCTAACTCATTAGCCTTTTCCTGCCAGTTCTTGCCGAAGAGATTCTCCCCTGTGCAAGGAATGTTGCCTAATTTGTCCTGTACCCAAGTCTCCAAGTCTGATGCCTGTAGCCAGGCAATCCGTCATGCACCAATGGCAATAGCAGAAGTTCTGCTGATGCATTCAAAGCAGTCAAAAGCTGCACGATTGACAAACATTTTGAGCATGCTTAACTAGAGCAAGAAAATCATGTCTCTTATCTGGGAGAAAAGGGCTCATAATTTCCAAGTCTCCTGTGACTTCCTTAAGGAACATTCCCATATATAGGATGTATGAACTGATTCTAGCTGAAAGCATGGAAGCTTGAAAAGTTCTGCGTCCAAAAGAATCCAGAGTCCTGCATTCACGACCTGGAGGATTGGATGCATGTCTTTGCACTTTTCATCCTACGCATGGCTGATTCCACTACCACTGAATGGTGTGGCAACTGGGTTTTCTGAAAACCAGGACATGGTGGAACACGATACATAGTATCAAGCCTCCTAGAGTGCGGAGAAGCGGTCAGAGGTGTCTCCCACATTCTGAGCATCAAGCTATGCAGAATTTCATGTATAGGCAGAGTAGCTGCCTCCTTGGGAGCTTTAGGATATTGGAGGATTTCCAATTCCTTTGCTCTGGGTTCTTCTTCAGGAGCTACTGTGATTGAAAGACCTGTGGCCATATCACGGATGAAATCCTGAAAAGACATGTCCTCTGGAGGTGACATTCTGCGTTGGGGAGAAGAGGGATCTTCTAGAAGAAACCCTCTAGTGCCAGCAGAATAGTCTTCGGAATCGGAGGAATCAAAGTATTCCTGACTCCGATGCTCTTGCAAAGCACAATCCCGGTACCGATCAAAGTCAGTACCGAGGTGAGCCGGTACCGCTTTGTCCCCTTCAGCCAGAGATGGCATAGGAAGAGTTCCCACCAGGGCCGGCACCGTCGGTACCGGCATCACCGGTGTGGGTACAGGTGTCTGTACTGGTGTCAGTACCGGCGTTGGTGTCGGCACCGGTGCTCTTGGGACCACCGGTACCGAAGCTGAGAAAAGAGCTGCGATACTGCGCTCGATAGCGAGGAACCTCTGGTCTATTGACGCTGCCAATGCCTGGGTGTCGGTACCGGTAAGGACGGCCGGAATCCCTGAGCATGGCAGAGGTAGTTCTTGCGAGGTTGAGGCCTCGAGAACATCCTGAAGCCCCATCGATGCTTTGGAAGCCGAAGCCTCCTGCCCGGGCTGTTTTGCCGGTGTGATTCCCTCAAGGCAATGCCAACGGCCTCTCGATGCTTAGCAGGAGAGCTACCCTTTGAGGACCGGCTCGTATGTTTAGTTACCTGAGATCCATGGGAGGAAGAAGAGGCCCTCGACGATGTCGATGCATTGGATCTGGCATCTGAAGAAAAAAGGGTACCGACCTTTGCGGCCCGGTTCTGTCTTCCTCTTTTGGTCATCCCCTTGCAGGAGAGACATTCAGTTGGAGAATGATCAGGTCCTAAACATTTTAGACACCAATCATGGGTGTCCGTGATGGAAATGGTACCGCCACACTTAGTACATTTTTTAAAGCTACTAGTTGGCTTTTCCATGATTTAGGAAAATGGGGCCTAGTGCCCAAAATGGCACCTAGCACCAAAAAGGAAAGTTTCTGAAAGAAACACTGAAAATTTTGTTGTTTTTTTTAAAAGAAAGAAAAGAACTGGCGGTACCAGTAGGCATCGTGCAGTAGGCAAACAGGACCACAGAAAGAAGTTTAAAGATGTAATTATCTGCGGTGACAGGGAATAGGTCTTGTCGGCTCTGCGGAAAATGAAGAACTGAAGAGGGACAGTGGGAAAGGCGGGAAGGCAGCACGTATGTACTGAGGGATGCTCCCAAAAGAGTTCTTATTGGACGCTGGGGAGCATTCCCGCGCAGGCTCCGTCAGTAGGAGGAATGGCCTAGTGGTTGGGGCAAGGTACTTCAGGCCGGAAGGTCAGGGGTTCAAATCCCACTGGAGGACAGCAACCTTGGGCCGGAAGGACTGGGGTTTCTAGTCCCACAGGTGCTCCTTGTGGTCTTGGGCAAGCCACTTAACCCTCCATAGCCCATGTTCCCTGTAAAATAGTTATCTCCAAGTTATAATGCCCTGTTCAATGTAATTTCAGTTTGTTCAATATAAACTGCACTGATGCAGAATAGCGCGGTATATAAGAGAATGCAAATAAATAAATAAATGTGAGGACTACAGGAACAAGCAGGAATGGAGATCACCATATCGGTTCTAGCAACAAGCTGCGTCTAAGAAGCATCGACACCTCCTAAGTGTAGCACTACCATTAGTGAGGCTTCACAAACTCCTCTTCAAACACTCTAGGGGTGAACTGTTCTGTTTGCCCTATCCAGTCTCTCAAATGCCTCAAGTGACTTGCCCATGCATATCAGGCGATGTCAGGGATCCCAACCCCCCCCCCCCCTCCACACCTGATTCCACGATCCTCTGAGCTGAAAGAAGGGCATGGGGGCTAGTCCACCTTTCCAGATGAATCTATGCAGCTCCTGTTCTATTTGGTCAATGTCATGGCGCAAGAGATGCATCGGTAGGGTCTGTAGAACGTAGAGTAGCTTGGGGAACAAAAACATTTTAAATGCCACTACCCTGCCCAACAGTGACAGGGGCAGGGGATTCCATGTCCGCATTTTGTTAGTAATATACTCCATAGTTGTGGCCAAATTCTTCCTATATAGCTTGTCAGGATCTCGGGCATGCGGATCCCTAAATATATAAACTCCCCTTCTGCCCATCATAGCAGGAACGCCGATCCCCACGTTGCTCGCACTATTTCCAGTACATCCAACACCTCTGACTTATCGTGGTTTAGTTTTAGTCCTGCCAATCTACTATAAGAACTAATTGCTAGCAATAATCTGGGTAGTGTTTGTGGGCACATGATGTGCACTAATACGTCATCTGCGAAAGCTGCCACCTTGAACTGTAGTTGTCCGACCTTGACCCCTGGGATCATTCCCACACTCCTCTAGGAAACAAAAGGAGCCAATGATAGGATGAACAGTAATGGTGAGAGGGGGCACCCCTGGTATGTCCCCCTCTTCAATGGAAACTATTCTGATAATGTTCCATTAACTAGTCCAGTTGATGTAGGCTTTGAATATAGAGTACGGACTTGTTGTATAAAGGGGTCCCCTAGGACAAAGCAGCAGTTGAAAGAGGTAGTCCCAGTTAACTCTGTCAAATGCCTTTTCGGCATCAAAGCTGATCAGGAGTGAGGGGGATATTTTTTTTTGCATACCCACTCTAGGGATGCGATAATTTTCCTTATATTTTTTTGACACGTAACAGCCTCTCACAAAGCCTATCTAGGAGTCATGTACCAAGTGAGACAGGTACACCGCCAATTGGTCTGCTAAGATCATAGCATATAACTTGCTGTCAAAATCGAGAAGCGATATAGGGTGATACGAACTGGCCCCTGTGTGATCTTTCCCTGGGTTAGGGATTAAAGTGATGTAGGTGTAGTTGCCTCCCCGTGTAAAGATCATTGATTGTGCCCTGGCATGATACAGCTTGACTAAGAGAATTACCACCTTACCCTGTAGTAATTTATAAAATTCAACTGTGAACCCGTCTCAGCCAGGGGACTTGCAGCATTGCACTTTGGTAATTCCCTGCTGAATCTCCTGTATTGTAATAGGTGCTCCCAACTCTCGGGCCTGCTGCTCCGATAACAGGGGGAGAGAGAGTTGTTGCATGTATACCTCCAATCTATCTGGGGATGTTCGTTCTGTTGTGTATAGTTTCCGATAGAATGCTTGGAAGAGGCGTACTATTTCACTATTTTCCTTGCATACCCGACCTGTCTCGTCTCGCAGCACGGAAACTATTTGAGGCTCATGCCCCTCGGAGACATCTAGCTAGTAACTGCCCTGTTTTATTTCCAAAGTTATATTTATTTTATTTAACAATTTTTCTATACTGCTTTTCTTACATTCAAAGCGGTTTACATTGAACGTTAAACAAAATGAACTTTACATAGAACAAGGAATTAAAAACTTTGATATAACAGGGATATTAACAATATTGGATACATGGTTTCTTGATGTTGGTTATGATGGTTGCTGCTATTGTATGGAAGGTAGAATGACTGATGTGTTCATATTTCATTGAAGTGGGAGCATTTCGCCCAGTGTTTCAGGTTCTGGTCCATAGAGTCTTGAAGGACTAGAAAAGGGGACTGTTACTTCTGGAGACAGATCTGCAATTGTGAGTATATACTTCTGGGAATTTTCTGAAAGGAATTATTTTGTATTAAAGCTAATTAATCTGTGAACCCACTGTGTTTTTGTTAAATCAGTCAGGGCCTAGTAGCAGCAGTTTAAGTTTAAAATTTAAAACACAGAAGAGAACTTTCTGGTTACATTTCATACCCAGCAGAGAGCTTGTAGTTTAAATTTCATGATAAGTTAGAGTCTAGCAGCAGCAAAGAGCTATAATTTAAATCAAATCAGAATATAGCTTACCTCAGCAGCACAGGACAGGACTCTGTAGCAGCCCTCTTTTAATAAGCCACCAAAATGGTAAAGGGGATGGAAGGATACTCCTATGAAGAAAGGCTAAAATGGTTAGGGCTCTTTAACCTGGAAAAGAGACGGCTGAGGGGAGATATGACAGAAGTCTATAAATTAATGAACGGAGTGGAACGGGTAAACGTAGATCGATTGTTTACGTTATCAGAATATAGAAAGACTAAGGGACATGCAATGAAGCTACAGGGTAAACTATTTAAGACTAATAAAAGAAAATATTTTTTTCACTCAACGTGTAATCAAACTCTGGAATTTGTTACCGGAGGATGTAGTAAAGGCTGTTAGTGTAGCTGGGTTTAAAAAAGGTTTGGACAAGTTCCTGGAGGAAAGGTCCATAAACCATTATTAAGGGAGGACCCAGGATATCAATGCTTGACCCAGTACAAGCATTGTGGAACCTGTGTCTTTTGGGATAACTGCTAGGTACGTATGACCTAGATTGGCCACTATTGGAAACAGGATACTGGGCTTGATGGACCTTGGTCTTACCCAGTATGGCATATCTTATGTTCTAATGTATTCCAAAAAAAGGTGTATTTTTAAGACTTTCCGGAAGTCCCACAGGTCATTGGTGGTTCTTAGGTTTTCTGGGAGGGCGTTCCAGAGTGATGGAGCATACATTGAAAAAGCTCTAAGACAGGTTGTTTGTTTAGCTTTAGTTTTGGTCTTTGGTATTATTAGTAAGTTTTTATTGAGTTTCCTTTATGTTGGTTTCAGGGTCCTTGCTGATGAGGGTTTGTAGGGTTGGTGGTAATAGTTGGTTTAGGATTTTGAAAATGGCGAGTATTGCTTTGTATTTGGTCCTGGTGATTATGGGGAGCTAATGTAGTTGTCTCAATGCTGGGGTTATGTGGCTGATTCTTGGTGTCCCAGTTATGATACGGGCCATCATATTTTGTAGTTATTGCAAAGGATAGATGGTTTGGGTAGGTAGCCCTTGGTAGATGTTGCAATAGTCCAGTATTGGCATTATCAAGGCCTGGCAGACTGTGCGTAAGTTATTAACGTCCAGAAGAGGTTTGAGTTTTTGTATTGTTCTTAGTTTGTTGTAGGCAGTTTTTGTAATCTTGCTTATATGTGCTTGAAAGTTTAGGTTTTGGTCGAGGTGTATCCCCAGATATTTGGCTTCCGTTTTCACTTCTATGGTGTTATGCGCTATTTGCAGAGATTTTTGGTGGAGCAAGAAGGTAATATATGTGGGCATTTGTACCATGTGCTCTCGAAAGATGAGTATAGTCTCTCTCCTGTGGGTGTAGGAGCCGCCATAGGCCCACTAGGTGTAGTCGCTTCAGGAGTCATTTAAGGATTCGGGTACTATGTTCGCAGGTCCCGTGTGGTTTGGGAGATGTCCATTAGTGGGTCTAAGATCCTGTTTAAATCCCCTCCCCCCCACTACCACTACCGGCAACTGTTCTAGTTGGGAGGCTATTTGTGCATAAAACGACACCTCTGGTCTGTTCGGTCCATAGATGTTGCATAATATTATTGGTAGGCCTTCCAGATCTCCATGTATTCTTACATAGCAGCCCTGAGTATCGTAGATCTCTTTGGTGCACATAAAACGTATTCGTTTGTGTATTACTACCCCCCCCCCCCCTTTCCTGCTCTGTGCTGGAGTTCCAAATATCTGTCCCACCCAATCCAGTCTTAGTCTGATATGTTCTGCTGCCGATTGGTGCGTTTCCTGGACAAAAGGCTATGTCACATTTGTGATGTGCCAGTACGCGAAGAACTTTGTAATATTTGGTTGAGGTTTCCATCCAACATATGGTCCATGAATGAACTCTCAGCCTGTTTCTAATCTTGGTGGTCTAGTGAAGTAAGTCTCTACCCTCCATTGGTATGGAAGGCTCCCCCAGCCTAGGGTCTCCCCCTCCTGCAACTTAGTAATTTGATCTATTGCCCCTGCATTACTTACTTTTACAATTTTGTTATCAATTTGTGTCTTGCCCCCTCTCTCTTCCCTCCCCCTCCCGCATCTAAGGTCCCTATCTATGGTTTTTGAGTCACCCCTTATTCCTCTTATTTACTTCTGTTTTTCCAGAACCTCCCTTCCCCCCCTTCCTCCCTCTCTCTCCTGTCTCCTGTCATACCCCTCTCCCTTAATCCCCCGTCTACTGTCTTTCCTCATCTTCCACTACCTTTCGGATCACGCTTCGATGTGTCGAGGGCCCTCCATCCCCTTCCTCAGTATCCTATTTCTGTCTCCCCCTTTCCTCCTCTCTCCTTCCCCTTGAGATATTTGCATTTTTATGGTGGCTTGTCCTTGGCCTGGGGATGTAAGGGTCCATTTTCCCCTTCTCCTCTCTTTAAACTGGGGTTCGGAGGTGATGAGTCCCAGACGGGCGGATATGTCATTATTGGCAATCCAGCCCGGATCTCCTCTGGTATCCCTCTATAGGTTTTTCTAGCCATCCCCCCTCTTTGTGCATGGATGATTAAGAAGCTTTTCCCCTTCCAGAGATCAAGGGCAGTTTACAAGGAAAAAAACATTGAACTTTAGAACGTGTGTGAAACAAAAGAATTGCTCATAACATATTTACATAACGCATATCATAGGTTTTTACATAATATATAGAGGTTATGCATCTCCATTTCTGTATTGTAGGGGTGGCTTAAGGGTGTTCTTTATAAATCCAGGATTTAATAAGGGGATCTACCCTTCGGACCCCCTCTACTATTTTCCTAGAATCCTCTGTCCACTATCTTATTTTAACCCTTGCTCTCCCCTCCCTCCCCCACCACAACCTTCCCTTCCCCCTCTCCATACCTGGTGCTGATAAAGTAGTACATGACAAAGGTATATAGAGAGCGATAGATCCAAAGGTATAATTGTTCAATCACTGTTTCTGATTCATAAGTCCAAGTGTTTCTCTGTATTTTACGACTCTCCTCTGGTGGGGATTCGCCACAGGGCCAAGTTCTAATATCAAGTTGCTATGGGCCTCATCCACCGCCCCTGTCTGCTCACCTACTTTCTCCTTCATTAACAAGTCCTTTCCCTGTCTTCAGCTATTTAGGGGGTCTTGGGCCCAGTAGTTCACTCTTAGTTTTTCTCAAGGGTGTACTGTCCAAGACATTGTTGGTCGTAGTTCTTTTAGTTGTTTCATGGCATCCTCTGCAGATTCAAAGGTCTTGGTCATGCCATTGATAAATACCCACAGGCAGGCTGGGTAGAGGACCATAAATTTAGTTTGTTCTCCACGAGGCATTGGCACACTGGGGCATAAGATCTCAGTCGCTGACTCAGCGCTACCAAATAATCCTGGAGATGTGTAAGTGGGTCTCCCCATGTGTAATGGGGCCTTTGGCCCTTGCTGCTCACAAAATTTGATTTTTGTGTATAATTGATAAATTTTGCAATCACAATGTGCAGTTGGCGATCATCAGGTCTATTCGGACCCACTCTATGTGCTGCTCGATTGTTGGTGTTCCGCAGGCCGCACCCAGTGGGAGGATCATAGGTAACAGTGTTTCCAGGTATCCTTTTAATTCACTGTCCCTAATAGAAACCAGAACCCCAGAAATCGCCAATTGTTTCTACGACTCCTGTTTTCCAGGTTGTCTAGCTTTGCAGCCTGCGCCTCTGCTTGTGTTTGTAGCTGGCAGATTTCCTGCGCTTGGGCCGCAATAGTGTCTTCCATTTTTTCGATGCATTGCTTTGTTTCTTTTAGTTGACCCCCTAAAGGTTCAGAAGTTTTGTTTAGGGAGTCCAACTTGCCCGCTGTGTCTCCAAATAGGCTTGCTAGGGCCCCCACCACTGCCACAGTTACTTCTTCCACAAGTGCCATCTGCAATGATGATTTTGGGGAAGGCGGCTGTTCTGCCATTTTTGAGCTGATCGGCCATGGCTTTTCCCGGTCCCAGCGTGCGGATTTCATAGCAGTTCTGCGCTGGGTCCCTCCAGGAACGCTATATTTTTATTTGTCATTGCTCCTTTACACTTGGGTACTCAAGCTATCCCGAAGGGGGTATTTTGATGGTCCTTTGGGGGGTGTCCCTGGAGAGAGAGCAAGCTCTGCACATCTGCTCCCTCTTAGCACATCACGTGATCCCCCTTATTTACCATTTTAACAAAAAGGTTGGTTGCCTTTAAAACATCCCCTTTCAGTTATTGACTCCTTCCTGGTTGTCTACTCTATAGCAGATTTTGGTGTCATCCACAAAGAAGCAAACCTTACCCGACAGTCCCTCCTCAGTATCACTAACAAAGATGTTAAACAGAATCAGACCAAGAACAGATCCCTGCAGCCTACCACTGATAACCTCCTTCATTTACCTGTACCCTTTGTCGTCTCCCACTCAATCAATTTCTAACCCAATCAGTAACTTTAGAGTACATCCCTAGGGTGCTCAGTTTATTTATAAGTCGCCTGTGTGAAACGGCATCAAAGGCTTTATTGAAATCTAAATACATCACATCTAGGGCTCTCCCTTGGTCCAATTCCCTGATCACCCAGTCAAAGAAATCAGATTTGTCTGACAAGACCTGCCTATGGTGAATCCATGCTGCCTCGGATCCTGTAATCCGCTGGACTCCAGAAACCTCACTATTTTCTCTTTTAGTAGCCTTTCCAATATTTTACTAACCACAGAGGTTATACTAACTGGCCTATTTATTTATTTCACATTTCTTATATACCGCCTTTCATGATATCAAGGCGGTTTACATTGAACAAACTGAAATTACATTGAACAGGGCATTATAAAACATGGAGATAACTATTTTACATGGAACATGGGCAATGGAGGGTTAAGTAGCTTGCCCAAGACCACAAGGACACCTGTGGGACTAGAAACCCCAGTCCTTCCGGCCCAAGGTTGCTGTCCTCTAGTGGGATTTGAACCCCCGACCTTCTGGCCTGAGGTAACTTTCCCCAACCACTAGGCCACTCCTCCCTGTAGCTCTCATATGTCATCCGTACATCTGCTTTTGTGTCAAAGGACATGTGCCTTTCTCCAGTCCTCTGGCACCACTCCCAACTCTAAAGAGGCATTGAAAAGGTTAGCCAGTGGAGCCGCTAGAACATCCCCAGGTTCCCTCAGTATTCTTTGATGTATCCCATCCGGACCCATCACTATGACTAATTTTAGTTTAGTTAGTTCCTCACAAACACAGTCTTCTAAAAATCGCTCGAGATCCCTGTTTCTGCTATTTGTGCGTGTTTTCTGAGATCCTGCTCCTGGCCTTTCATCTGTGAACATAGAACAGAAATATTTGCTAAGTAATTCTGCTTTATCCTCAACAGTTTCTACATATTCCTCCCCTGCATCCTTGAGACTGACAATGCCACTTTTGCCCTTTCTCCTCTCTCTAAGATATCTGAAAAATGTCTTATCCCTGAATTTTATTGCATTGGCTATTTCTTCTTCTTTTTATACCTTTGCTTTCCTGACTATTTTGCTAGCTTCTGTAAGTTTTTCCAAATATAGACGCCTGACTTCCTCTCTGTGATCTCATATTTCATGAAGGCCTCCCTCTCTCTCATCACATTTTCAGCTACTTCTTTGATAACCATAATGGCCTCCTTTTCCATTTATTTACCTTTCTAACAAAAAGGTTTGTTGCCCTTAAAACATATATGAGGACCAATTCCTGCTGTCCCAAGAGAACACCTCTTACAGGTGAGTAACTACATTTTACGGCCCCACCCCTCTGTGTTGTGCTACTTCTATCCCAGTTAACATCCTCCTTATATTTAACACCCCAGTCCCCCCTACCATAAAACCCACCTGAGCAGGATACCAGTCATGGTAAAATCTCATTCAACCTACTCGCCAGAACTTTAGCAAAAATCCTCAGGTCCACATTAATGAGAGAGATGGGTCTATAAGATCCGGGGGTATTCTGTATCCCTGTCCAGTTTTGGCAAAACCATTATGAATGCATGATTTAACACGGGTCCCAAAGCCAGACCTTCCACAGTAGCTCCAAACAGTTGCTGCAGCAGATCCGCTACCTGTTCCACCAGTACCTTATAAAATTCAGCCCGCAGACCATCCAGCCCTGGTGACTAAGTTCTTCAATTGCTTGACCATAGCTTGATCTCCTCCTTCCAACTTAACTTTCTCTTCTCCAGTCAACTGGGGTAAGTCCAGCTGTGTTCTATATTCACTCAAGCTCTCCTCAGCCACTTTTTTGGGTCCATACAAAGATTTATAATATGCTAAAAAGTCTTTCCATATAGCACTATTAATACTATGTTGTCCCTCAAGATCCTTTAAAACAGAGACAAAGCACATCCCATCCGGGGACCGTAAAGCGTAGTTACTCACCTGTAAAAGATGTTCTCTGGGGAATAAAATAAAATAAATAAAAAAATAAATAAATGCAGGAATCAGTCCTCATATATGGGTGACATCTGTGCCAACTGAGCCCAAGCAGTAACCTCTCCCCAGCTTTCAAAGAAAGCCTTTGGGAGATGCCACCACACATGTGTTATCCCCTTCCTACCTAAGGGTGCCATCTTGCCTCAGTATAACATAGCTCAAGGCGGCAAAAAGAAAAGTAGCTCCATGGGGAGGAGGGAGGGTTGTGAGGAATGATTCCTGCGGTCCGCAGAGGACACTTGTTACAGATAACTAACTACGCTTTCTCCGGGAACAAGCAGGAAGTCAGTCCTCACATATGGGACTCCCTTGCTACAGGCTAAACGTAGTTACTCACTTGTAACTGGTGTTCTCTGGGGACAGCAGGAATCAGTCCTCACATATGGGTGATATCGGCACCAACGGAGCCCTTGCGGAAGCATCACCCCAGATTTCAAAGAAAGCCTTTGCGAGATGCCACCACGCATGCGTGGTCCCCTTCCTGCCTGAAGGTGCTATCTTGCTCAGTCAGACGACATAGCTAAAAGATGGCAAAAATATAAGATGGTAAAGGAGCAACTCCAATGGGAGGAGGGAGGGTTGTGAGGACTGATTTCTGCTGTCCCCAGAGAACACCTGTTACAGGTAAGTAACTACGCTTTCTCCGGGAACAAGCAGGAAGTCAGTCCTCAGATATGGGACTCCACAGTTACAGGCTATCAAAAGCCCATAGCAAAAACAGGGCTCCCTAATGAGGAATCGCAAGTAGCAGCAATTGAGTCTGTGCCCACAGACCACAGTAGGACCCCCGTGTCTGATGAAACTAGCACCCAAGTAGTCTGAACACTGAAGGGTCGGAGGTAGGAGTTGCCTAAACCTCGAAAAGGTTACAGAGCACAGCCTGGCTGAAGGCAGTGTCTCGTCAGGACTCTCTTTCCAGGCAGTAATGGGCTGCAAAGGTATGGACTGAAGACCAGGTGGCAGCATGGCAGATGTCCACCATTGGGACAGAGCACAAGTTTGCCACCAAGGCCGCCATGGCCCTGACATGGTGCGTCGTGATGTGGCCTTCCAGTGGGAGCCTCGCTTGCTCTAAGAGAGAGCGATACAGTCCGCCACCCATGTGGATAGCATATGCTTGATCACCATCTCCCCCAGCCTACTGGGGGTCATAGGAGATGAAAAGCTGAGCAGCTTTGCAGTGACCCTGAGTGCGTTGGATACGGAAGGGCAAAGCCCTCTTACAGTCCAAGTTATGAAGGACTGTCTCCGCCCTACTGGAGTGAGGTCTTGGAAAGAAGTTAGGGAGTACCACTACCTGGTTGAGATGGAAGGGCGACACTACCTTCAGCAGGAATTTGGGGTGCGTGCGAAGCACCACTCTGTTCTTGTAGAACTTGGTATAAGGCGCCTCCACCACAAGGGCCTGGAGCTCACTAACTCTGCGAGTGGAGGTGAGCGCAACCAGGAAAGCCACCTTCCAAGAGAGGTAGCGAAGGTGGCAGGTAGCTAGAGGCTCGAAGGGTGGGCGAGCGAGTTGCCCCAGCACTACGTTGAGATCCCATTGGGTTGCCGGAGGGCGAACCGGGGGATTCAATAAGAGCAGACCCCGAAGGAAACGGGTCACCAACAGTTGGACCAAGAGGGGCTTACCATCCATCGGATGGTGGTGCACTGCCAGGGCACTTGGGTGCACTCGGATGGGGTTTGACTTGAGCCCGGACTGAAAGAGGTGAAAGTGGTACTGTAACACCAGAGCCACCAGGAAGGATCAGCCCCATGTTTGATGCACCAAACAGATAACCTGCGCCATTTGAGGGTGTAAACCTTTCTAGTAGAGGCTTTGAGAGAGGCCAGCAGAATGTCCTTCACCTCAACTGGAAAGTTGAAAGAGGCCAGAGTCAGCTCAGCAGCCATGCTGTCAGCGACAGGGACCCCAGGTTGAGGTGGAGGTGAGAGCCCCCGGGTGATCCCCAAGGGGATGGGGGTTTCCATCGTCAACTGGAGGAGCAGCGGAAACTACGGTTGCCTGGGCCACCGAGGAGCTATCAGGATGAGTGAAGCCCTGTCAAGGAAGGTCCTGAACAAGGTCTTGGCGATCAGCGGTGTAGGAGGGAAGGCGTACCTGAGGCCTTCCGACCATGAGACAAGTACCGCGTCCGCTGCCACCTGGAGGAATGGGCCTGCCGGGAACAGAAGCGGGGCAACTGAAAGTTGTCCGGGCTGGTGAACAGGTCCATCATGGGTTCCCCCCAGAGCTGGAAGAGCCAATTGGCTACCATGGGGTCCACTTGCCACTTTTGCGGCTGGAGGACTCTGCTTAGCCTGTCGGCCAGCAGGTTGTCCTAGCATGGCAGGTACACTGCCTGCAGGAGGATACCCTGTTGGATTGCGTATGAGCAGAGGACCAGTGCATCATGACAAAGGGTACGAGACCCTGTGCCCCCTTGTTTGTTCACACAGATCACCACCAATTGGTTGTCTGTCTGGACCAGCACTGGCTGGTGACGTAGGTGGTCACAGAGACTTGCAGGGCTATGTGTATGGCTCAGAGCTCCAGGAGGTTGATCTGCTAGGTGCTCTCGTCTGGTGACCAGCTGCCCTGGGTGCAGAAATCTTGGCAATGGGCTCCCCAGCTTAACAGGGAGGCATCCATGATGAGGACCCTTGAGGGGCAAGGGGCCTGAAAGGGCATGTCCGCCTTGACACGCTGGACAGACTGCCACCAGACCAGGGAGTCCGCCAGTTGGCGGGTCCCAGAGACACCACTGCACCACCCTCATGTGGAGGCGAGCATTTTGGATGACGTGGACCATGGAGGCCATGTGCCCGAGGAGGTGCAGAAGCCAGCAAGCGGGCACCGAGGGATGGCACTGAATGTCCCTAGCCAGAGTCCTGAGAAGGTCAGTCCGGTCCCTGGGCAAGAATGCCTTCAACTGGAGAATGTCAATCTTTACCCCGATGAACTCCAAACACTGCGTTACGAGGGGATAGTTTATGACAAACCCCAAGTGTTACAGAACCTGGATGGTGCGTGCGGTGGCCTGCTGCACCTCTGAGGCCGTGTCTACCTTTATGAGCCAGTTGTCCAGGTAGGGAAAGACGAAGACCCCCTGGAGATGGAGGAAGACGGCCACGACTGCCAGGTTTTTTGTGAAGACTTTTGGGACAGAGGCCAAGCCAAAGGGGAGCACCCCATACTAAAAATGCCTGCCCCCCAATATGAACCGCAGGTACTGCCTGTGGTTGGGGTGAATGAGGATGTGGGCATAAGCATCCTTGAGGTCTAAGGAGTATAGCCAATCTCCCTGCTGGAGGTAGGGCAGCAATGTTCTAAGGGAGAGTATCTTGAACTTCTCCCTCACCAGGGATTTGTTGAGGTTGCGCAGGTCGAGGATGGGCCTTAGGCACCCTGTCATTTTTGGCAGAGGAAGTACCTGGAGTAGAACCCCTTGCCCTTGAGATGGTGGGGCACCGGTTCCACCGCTTTGTCCTTGAGAAGACCTTCCAACTCCTTCAGTAAAAGGTCCCAGTAAAGGGGAGACCTAAGAGGCTCTCCTGGGAAATAAGGGTGAGGTGTCTGAGTCAGTTGGAGGAGGTAACCCTCCCTGACAACCCGAAGTGCCCAGGAGTCGGTGGTGATGGTCAACCACTTCTGGGCATAGAGACGACCCCCTGTGGATTGCTGATCTCCTTGGGGTAGATAGGCTATGTTCAAGGAGTCAAAAACTCCCTCCTGGCTGGGCCGGGGCTGGGGCCGGAACCGGAGCCTGGGGTTTGGGAGCCTTCTGCTTACGAGGGCCATGCCCATGTTCCTTGGCCTGCTGACCCTGTTGGGGAGCTCGGGAGGCCTGAAAGATGGATAGTTTCTGTAAGCAGCTCCCGTCCTTGGGTAAAAGTACTTTTTACTTGAGCCCTTCCATCAGGGAGAGGCAGCGGTCTTTTTGCAGAGCCTGGTCCTCATCATGAACTCGTTCTCCAGCTTGGCAGACTTGTCAGTCATGGGTTTGCCAAAGACATTCTCTCCTTGGGAGGGGACAATGACCAATTTGTCCTGAACCCACTGCTTGAGGTCAGACGACAGTAGCGAAACTTGGCGGTGGTGCACCGATGCCAGCTGCCTCTACTCGAGCCGCTGACTTGAATCTGTCATAGGCCATTCAAGACATGAATTTGGAGCACTCATGAACTGCCTTGGCCAGGTTCTTGAACCACTGTAAGGGTTCCTCGGAGAGACCAGCTGAGAACCCAGTGAGTTCCTTCACCAGGTCTCTCAAGTACATGCCCATGTACAGCTAGTAGGCCTGGATGTGGCCGATGAGCACTGAGCTCTGGTAGCACTTTCAGCTGAGGGCGTCGAAGGTGTGGGCCTCCCTGCCAGTGGGCACCGAGGATTGCGTCTTCTGGCTTTTCAGTCGACGCATGGCTGATTCCACCACCATGGAGTTGTGCGGCAGCTGTGACTTTTGGAAGCCCGGGCTACAGCGGACTCGATACATCGAGTTCAGCCATTTACTGACCACTGGTAATGAAGCCGGTGTCTCCCATATTCAGAGCATCAGCCATTCAGGGTGGGGGGATGGGCACTGTGAGCGACTCCCGCAGAGGAGTTTTGTACTGGAGGATTTCCAACTCATCTGCCCAAGGATCCTCTGCAAACTTGTCAGGAATGCCAGTGCCTTTGACATAGCCTTGATGAAATCAAGGAAGCTCATATCCTCCTGTGGGGATTGCCTTCGGGGCTCCAAGACGGGAGAGCCAGATGGGATGTTGCGGTGGCGACAGGCATTGGGGGACTCCTCATCCTCCATCTCCCAATCGGAGAAGTCAGTCGAGGACTCATAGGAGGGCTGCTCCGCGGGCCCTGGGGACCCCGATGCCCTACGGCCAGCGGCCACATACTTGCCGGGGATGACCGTGGTCCCATCGAGTAGGACTCAGATTGTGACCTCGGCCGAGGATCGACTTGAAGACAAAGGACCTTAGGGATCAGCTTGGCCTCCGGGGATGTCTTGGACATCAAGGGCCCAGTGGTCGGGGCAGATGAACTGGTCGTGCTGGACAACAGCGCCCACTGCTGGTCCATAAAGGCTGACAAACTGCACGCCACGGCCGCCATTCTGGACTTGGGCCCGATGCCAGCTCCCTCAAAGGGGAATCCTTGATGAGGACGATATCTGGGAACAGAGGCCAGTTCGCGGTCGGATCCCTTCGCAGGCCGCTCCCTCTCCAATGATTCTGACAAATTCTCTGACTGCGGGACCAGAGCTGGGGAGCATCTGCCGGTCGGAACCGTCCAAGGACGCCGCCTTCGAGGGTTTCTTCTTCTTCCTGGGTTCCCTCGAGGGAGACCTCCTTTATGAGGAACCACGACGCGGTTCGGGTTCGGGAGGCTTCGCCTGAGACGTCGGGGCCTCAGACGAGGCCCTGGCCTTTGGAGGCACCGGGGACTCGGGGAAAAACTTATTGTGCTGCTGCTGGCAGCTCTTGAGGGCCTTACTGGACATCCTTTTGCAGAGGCCGCAGGCTGTTGGGTCATGGTCTTGTCCTAGAGCGAATACAGCAGTCGTGTGTGTCAGTCAGAGACATAATTTTAGAGCAACAATCACACTTCTTAAAGACAATGGTAGCCATAAGTGGAAAAAAGTACCCCTGTGAAGTAGAAAACTCTCCAGGATGCCAAGGGGAGAAAAAAGGCACGAAGATGCCAGGAAAAGAAAAGAACGAAAACTACAAAAATAGACCGAATTCGATGCCGAGGCAAAAAAGGAGACTGAGCAAGATGGCACTCTTGGGCGAAAAGGGGACCACGCATGCATGATGGCATCTCCCAAAGGCTCTGGGGGGGATGCTTCCGCAAGGGCTACGTCGGTGCCAATGTCACCCATATGTGAGGATTGACTTCCTGCTGGTTCCCGGAGAAGTGGGCATGAATTTGAACTGAAGAAAGTCAGAAAGGGTTCAGGATTTGAGCCAGATGCGCTCAGCTGAAAGACACAGGAGTGAAAGTAGTGGGTAGTTGAAGCCAGCCAGGACTGAGATATAGTGCGCCTCTCAGGATGTAGGATAGGGGAGCAAGAGAATCCAGAGCAGAGGAAAGAGCAGTATTATAAAGAAACTATAGCCTCATCAACCGAGTTAGAAGACAAAGTGGAGGAGAGAGGTGATGAGACAATAGTGAAGGGAGCTAATAGGTTGACAGCATGAAGATTCCTAAAGATAGGAGACTGGAGAAGATTCCTAAAGATAGGACACTGGAGAAGATTGAGGTGGGGAGCGATGAAGAAAGCAGCTAAACAGGTGAGGTCAGATAAGGGAAGAACTCTACCATCTTGGCATTCATCCACCATCTGTGCAGCAAAACAAAAGCAATGATAGCCATCACATCAGATACTTGGGTGCTTCATATAGTTCAGAAAGGCTATCTTCTACACTTTCACCAGGTACCTCCCTCCTACTTTCCAGGGGAGCCTCCAAGACTCCTTCAGGAGTTGGCAAGTCTTCTTCAGGAACAGGCTGTGGAACCGGTGCCCCACCACCTGAGAGGTCACGGCTTTTATTCCAGGTACTTTCTGATACCAAAAAGAACAGGAGGCCTCAGACCCATCCTGGACTTGCAAAAACCTCAACAAGTTCCTGGCAAGGGAAAAGTTCAAGATGCTTACCCTTGGAATCCTGCTGCCCTACCTCCAGCAGGGAGACTGGCTATGCTCCTTAGATCTAAAGAATGCCTATACTCACATCCTTATTCATCCAGACCACAGACAATATCTCAGATTTGTTGTGGGAGGAAATCATTACCAGTACAGAGTACTGCCCTTTGGCCTATCCTCCGCCCCCAGGGTGTTCACCAAATGCCTAGCAGAGGATCACTAAAGGTAAAAAGTGGACTGTTGTAGTTATGGAAGGACAGACTAGATGGGCCTTGTGGTCTTTTTCTGTCATCATGTTTCTATGTTTCTCCAGGAGCAGCAGGAATCAGTCCTCACATATGGATGACGTCGGAGCAATTTCCCCAGCTTTCAAAGAAAGCCTTTGGGAATTGCAGCGCGCATGCGCGGTCCCCTTCCCGCCCAAGGGTGCCATCTTGCTCAGTCTGATGACATAGCTAAAAGACAGCAAAAAAATTAGCAAAAACGAAATGATAGGACTGCAACTCCAAGGGGAGGAAGGAGGGTTGAGAGGACTGATTCCTGCTGCTCCTGGAGAACACCTGTTACAGGAGAGTAACTACTCTTTCTCCAGGACCAAGCAGGAAGTCAGTCCTCACATATGGGACTCCCTAGCTTAAGGCTACCGGAGACCTCAAGCGGAAAAATGAGCTCCCTCTAGCTCAGTAGCACAGAAGGAAGGAATCTTCTCTGAAAACGCCCCCGACCGGTAGCCCAACACCAGGGCCGGAGGGTAGGAGTTGCCTAAACCTCAAAGAGATTATGGAGGACTGCCTGACCGAAAGCACTGTCCCTGCAGGACTCCCTCTCCAGGCAGTAATGGGCCGCAAAAGTCTGGCTTGAAGACCAAGTAGCGGCCCGGCAGATGTCTGCCAACGGAACAGAGCGGAGATGAGCCACTGACGCAGCCTTCGCCCTGACACGATGAGCCGTGACTCAACCCTCCAACGAGAGGCCGGCTGCCCCTTAAGCCCAGGCGATACAGTCAGCGACCCATATGGACAACGTACGCTTGGAGACAGGTAGCCCCAAGTTATTGGGGTCAAAAGAAACAAAGAGCTGAACAGCCCTCCTATGCTCCCGCATACGGTCAAGGTAGGAGGACAAGGCCCTCCTACAGTCCAGGGTATGCAGGACCATTTCAGCCCGGCTGGTGTGCGGCCTGGGAAAGAAGGTCGGAAGAACCACCTCCTGGTTGAGATGAAAAGGAGAAACCACCTTTGGAAGAAACTTAGGGTGAGTCCGTAAGACTACCCTATTCCTGTAGAACCTAGTGTAAGGAGGATCAGACACTAGGGTCTGCAGTACACTAACGCGCCTAGCAGAGGTAAGGGCTACCAAAAACAAGGTTTTCCAGGAAAGAAAACGAAGAGGGCAGGTAGCCATAGGTTCAAAGGACGGACAAGTAATCCGCTGTAAGATCACATTCAGATCTCACTCAGGGGCTGGTGGACGCAAAGGAGGCTTAAGTAGAAGGAGGCCTCGGAGAAAACGAGCCACCAAAGGGTGGTTGGAAAGAGGCCTGCCATCCACCAGTGCGTGATGCGCAGAGAGAGCACGGAGGTGGACCCTGACAGAGTTGGACTTAAGGCCCAGATTGGAGAGGTAAAGCAAATATTGCAAGACCACTGCCACCAAGCAGGAGAAGGGATTCTCAGACTGAGCACACCACACGGAGAAACGACGCCACTTAAGAGCGTAGGACTTATGGGTGGAGGGCCGCCTGGAGGCCAAGACGACCTCTTCCACCTCCCAAGGCAGCAGGAGGGGAGCAAGGACTACCCTTTCAGCAGCCAGGCCATCAGATGAAGGGACCGGAGGTTGGGGTGTAGGAGAGTCCCCTGATCCTGTGACAGGAGATCGGGTTGAAACCCCAGAGGAAGAGGAGTGTCCACCGCCAGCTGCATCAGAAGCGGGAACCAGGGCTGTCTTGGCCATCGGGGAGCCACTAGGATCATCGAGGCTCTGTCTCTGAACCTTGAAGAGCGTCCGAGGCACCAGTGGCATGGGAGGAAAGGCATACAAGAGGCCTGTGGACCATGGAATCAGAAAAGCATCCGCCGCTACTCTGAGAGGATGCGATTGTCAAGAGCAGAATCTGGGAAGCTGCCGGTTCAGAGGACTGGCAAATAGATCCATGGTGGGGAGGCCCCACTTGAGAAAGATCCGCTGAACCACCAACGGATCCAATCTCCACTCGTGTGGTTGGAGGATCCTGCTCAGCTTGTCTGCCAGGTAATTTTCTTGACATGGGAGATAGACAGCTTTGAGGATGCCGTGAAGGACGGCCCAAGAGCACAGTTTTTGTGCCTCCTGACAGAGAAGGAAGGAGCCTGTGCCTCCTTGTTTGTTCACGTAGAACATTGCAACTTGATTGTCCGTCTGGACCAGCAGAGACTGGTGAGAAGTGAGGTGGGAGAAGGCTCTCAGAGCTAGGCGGATGGCTCTGAGCTCCAGGAAGTTTATCTGCTGAGCAGACTCCCAAGGAGTCCAGAGGCCTTGAGTACATGTCCCTTGGCAATGTGCTCCCCAACCCAGGAGAGAAGCATCGGTTGTCAGCACCTGAGAAGGCGGAGGAGATTGAAAATCCACTCCGAGCACCAGGTTTGGCAGATGAAGCCACCACTGCAGAGAAGAGACCAGCAGGTCGGATACCTATACTGAGTCTGCCAGGCTCCCCGTGGCCTGATGCCATTGAGTGCGAAGGCACCATTGAGCAGGTCGCATGTTCAGGTGGGCATTGGGGGTCACATGGACCGTGGAAGCCATATGGCCGAGCAGTCTCAGAAATTGCCTAGCAGAGACCAGGGAATTGCTGTAAAAGTGGCTGGCAAGATCCATGAGCCTGTGGGCCCTGTCTAGAGGCAGGAAGGCCCGCGCCTGAAGTGTGTTCAACCTGGCGCCTATGAATTCGAGATTTTGAGAGGGGAGCAAAGTGGACTTTGCGAAGTTTATGACAAATCCCAAGTGCTGGAGTAGAGTCACAGTGCGATGAGTGGCCTGAGTGGCCTCTTGGGAAGACTGGGCTCTGATGAGCCAGTCGTCCAGGTATGGAAACACAAAAAGGCCTTGAAGTCTTAGATAGGCCGCCACCACTGCTAGGCATTTGGTGAACACCCTGGGGGCGGAGGATAGGCCAAAGGGCAGTACTCTGTACTGGTAATGATTTCCTCCCACAACAAATCTCCCACAAACATGGCTCGAGGTCGGATGACTGAAGTCAAGCCTGTCGGCGGGCACCGATGCCGGCTCCGGCTACCCGAGCCGATGCTTCGAAGCCATCGTAGGCTGCTCGAGAGATAAACTTCGAGCACTCCCGAATACCAGTGGACAAGGCCTGGAACCTCTGCAAAGGTTCCTCGGAGAGACCAGCAGAGAACCCGGCAATCTCCTTTGCCAGGTCTCGGAGATAAATGCCCATGTAGAGCTGGTAGGTCTGGACTCGACAAGCAAGCATAGAGCCCTGGAAGCACTTCCTACCGAGGGCATCCAGGTTCAGGGCCTCCCGGCCGGGAGGCACCGAGGAGTGCTTCTTCTGACTCTTGAGTCGATGCATGGCCAATTCCACCACCATGGAATGGTGCGGTAGTTGTGCCTTTTGGAACCCGGGGCTCTTGCGGACTCGATAAATGGAATCGACCCGCTTCTTTAACACCGGCGCCGGGCTCTCCCACATGCGGAAGAGAAGTCACTCCAGCATCAGAGGAACCGGTACAGTAAAGGCCTCCATCGGGGGAGAGTCATACTGGAGGGCATCGAGCTCTTCGGCTCTTCCTCGGGATCCATGGGGAATGCCAAGGCCTTGGCCATATCCCGCACGAAGTCCGAGAACCGGGTGTCCTCCGTGGAGGGACCGTCTCCGAGGTTCGGACTCGGGCGAGGCCGGCGTCGACGACCTCGGTCCCGAACGGGAGGCCGAGGGAGACCGTGACCGAGGATCGACTCGAGCTCGCATGGACTCGAGGATTGGCTCGTCTCCGGGGTCGACTTGGACGTCGACGTCCCGGTGGTCGGGGCAGATGCACCGGCGAGGCCAGCGATCAATGCCCGCTGCTGGTCCATGAAGGCAGCTAAACTGCTCTCCAGGGCCGTCAACCTGAGTCCGAGCTCAGGAGACCCAGCAGCCCCCGACTCGGGCCCCGATGGCGTCGGGCCCGACGTCGGCTCCTTCGGAGGCGAGTCCACGAGGACTACAGTACTCACGTGTCCAGGAGACTCCATCTTGAGACGAGGATGTTTCGAAGGCCTCTCCGACTCCGAGGACCCGGGACGGCTATCGGGGCTATGCGATCTGGCCCTCGAGGAACCAGGAGCATCTGACGCCGCCCTCACGGGTTTCTTCTTCCTATGAAGTTCCCGGGCAGGAGACCCCCGCTCAGAGGAACTCCGACGATGCTCAGGACCAGAGTCCCGGGACGTCGAAGCCTCTGATGAGGTCCGGGCCCGGCCGGACGCGGAGTCAGAGAAGATTCGTTCTTTTTGATGCTGCCGACTCAACGCTTTTGAGGACATTTTGCCACACGGACCACAGATCATCGGGTCATGATCAGGTCTGAGGCAGCGGAGGCAGCAGTCGTGTGTGTCGGTAAGAGATAAGTTTCTTACACCGATCACACTTTTTAAACCCGCTGGCAGCCATCGAGGTCAAAAGACAGGGCTGCCAGTGAAAAAAGAAAAATGGCGCGAACGCTAGTCACGAAGGACAAAAAACGAAAAAATAAAGAACGGACTCGATACCGGCGTAGCGGGTCCGGGCGGGAAAAGGATCCGGCGTCGAACCGAGAAAATAATAGTAAATAAAATCAACTTTTTCAGCGGCGATCACAAACAGCGTCTGTAGGGCTCCGCGGAAAAAAGAAGACTGAGCAAGATGGCACCCTTGGGCGGGAAGGGGACCGCGCATGCGCGCTGCAATTCCCAAAGGCTTTCTTTGAAAGCTGGGGAAATTGCTCCGCGAGGGCTCCGTCGGCGCTGTCACCCATATGTGAGGACTGACTTCCTGCTTGGTCCCGGAGAAATGTCTATTAGGCTCCACAGAAAAAAAAAAGACGGAAGGTGTCCCATGAGAAAGCAGAGTGGGAAACTATAATATGCTTCTTAAAAGATTCTACAGTAATCTAAGCTGAAGAAGCTTCTCTGTGTGGGCTCCATCAGATGAGATGTCACCCCATCAGTGAGGTCTTTCTATACTGCTTGTCTTCGGAGAAAGCTAAAAGCAGGAAAGGAGTTACAGAATTTCATCGTATGCTGCAATATTAAACTAAGGCAGGGCTGGCCCATCCATTGAGTGATAATGTTGTTCGCACAGGGCCCCACACTTCAGGGGGCCCCGCATGAACTCCATTATAGCATAGTAGATGGCTTCAGAGGGAGCCGGAGAAGCCCTGCGAGGCCCCGGTTCCCTCTGCACAGCCAACAAGCGTGAAGAGCCTTTTCCTTAACGCAGGCGGCTGTTTCAGTAAAGCTGCAAAAGGTTAAAGGGCATTGCTTTTAACCTGTCACTGAAACAGCCGCCCACGTGAAGGAAAAGGCTCTTCACGCTGGGGGGGGGGGGGGTGCAGGGGGGTTGCGCGGGCTTCCTCTGAGGCCCCTTAGACGTCCACAGGGCTGTTCAGCGAAGGGGGGGGGATCTGGACTGGAAATGGGCTGTGATGGTGGGGGGGGGGAAAGAAACAGACTGCAAAAGGGCTGTGATGGTGGAGGGGTGATTGGACTGCAAATGGGCTGTGAGGGTGGGGGGTGATTGGACTGAAAATGGGCTGTGATGGTGGGGGGGCTAGGACTGGAAATGGGCTGTGATGGGAGAGGTAAAATTGGAAATGGGCTGATGAAGAGCTGGATTAGGACTGGAAATGGGCTGATGGGGGCTGGAATAGGGCTGGAAGTGGGCTGTTGGGAGCTGGAATAGGGCTGGAAATGGGCTGACGAGGGGGCTAGGATTGGAAATGGGCTGATGGGGGAGCTTGGAGTAGAACTGGAAAAGAGCATACGGAGGGCTAATGGAAATGGGCTGATGAGGAGTTGGAATAGGACTTGAAATGGGCTTATAGGGGGAACTTGGACTGCAAATAGGTGATGGGCTGGAATAGGACTGGAAACGGGCTGATGGGGGAGTCTGCAGTGGAAATGGGCTGATGGGGGGCTGGAATGCAACTGGAAAAGAGCATATGGGGGCTAGGACTGGAAATAGGCTGATGTGGAGGTTTGGGAGAATGGGACTAGAAGGGAGCGGATGCTGGGTCGGTCTAGAACTATAAGGGAGCTGATTTTGGGGGGGAGGACTAGAAAGGGATGGGGATGGGGAATGAGAATGAAGAGGGGAAAAGATATTGTGTGGGAGGGAAGAAAAGTCTACGATGGGCCGGGTATTGGGAGAGTAAGTGGGGATTGAGAATGGAAGGGTGAGATTTGAGTGGATGATAAAGGAATAAGGAAAGAAATGGGGGAAAGATCAGTATGTTAAAGCAGATACAGAGAAACAAAACGGAAAAAAATCTAAAAGAGAAGAAAGGACAAATGGACAGCTTGCAGAAGACACGAAGAAACCAGAAGAAAGCGACTGGAGCAATTGCAACTGAGAAAGAAAATGCACAAACAAAAAGGTGGAAAAATACTTTATTTTGAATTTATTAACTGGAATATAACATCTCTGGGAAATGTGAATCGTTAACGTCTTTTGTGTTTTGTTTAGTACAAGAGGAAAGCGTAGTTACTCACCTGTAACAGCTGTTCTCCAGGGACAGCAGGAATCAGTCCTCACATATGGGTGATGTCGGCGCTGATGGAGCCCTCGTGTGGAGCAATTCCCCAGCTTTCAAAGAAAGCCTTTGGGATTGCATCACGCATGCGCAGTCCCCTTCCCGCCCAACGGTGCGGATCTTGCTCAGTCAAATGACATAGCTAAAGAGACAGCAAAATGAACAAAATATAATAAGACTGCAACTCCAAGGGAGGAGGGAGGTTTGTGAGGACTGATTCCTGCTGTCCCTGGAGAACACCTGTTACAGGTGAGTAACTAAGCTTTTTCCAGGAACAAGCAGGAAGTCAGTCCTCACATATGGGACTCCCTAGCTATAGGCTACCAAGAACCCATAGCTGAAAAATGGCTCCCTCTAGAAAAGTCGCAGCAGCTGTGATAGGAATTCAGCAGAGAACTCAACACCTCCGGTAGCCTGACACCAAAGGGCCGGAGGGTAGGCGTTGCCTATACCTCAAATAAGTTCTGGAGAACCGCCTGGCCGAAAGCACTGTCCCGTCGGGACTCCCCATCCAAGCAGTAATGTGCTGTAAAAGTCTGGCCCGAAGACCAGGTTGCGGCCCGGCAGATGTCTGCCAGCGGAACAGAGCGGAAGTGAGCCACTGATGCGGCCTTAGTCCTGACACGGTGGGCTGTGATTCGACCCTGCAAGGGGAGGTCGGCCGCCCTGTATGCCCAGGCAATGCAGTCTGCCACCCAGGTGGACAACGTGGAGGGAGGAGTAGCCTAGTGGTTGGGGCAAGGTACTTCAGGCCGGAAGGTCGGAGGTTCAAATACCACTAGAGGACAGCAACCTTGGGCCGGAAGGACTGGGGTTTCTAGTCCCATAGATGCTCCTTGTGGTCTTGGGCAAGCCACTTAACCCTCCATTGCCCATGTTCCCTATGTGTCTCATATCCCGCGTGTTAAATGTATCCCCCAATTGTGTTGTGACCGCTTTGATTGAAGGATAAGGCGGTATACAAAACTGTCTAAATAAATAAATAAACGTGCACTTGGAAACAGGTAGCACCAGCCTACTGGGGTCATAAGAGACGAAGAGCTAAGTAGCCCTTCAATGTCCCCGTGTATGCTCTAGGTAGAAGGCTAACGCCCTCTTACAATAAAGGGTATGCAGGACCGCCTCTGCCCGGCTGGCATGCGGTCTGGGAAAGAAGGTTGGAAGAACCACCTCTTGGATGAGGTGGAATGAAGAGACCACTTTCGGAAGGAACTTGGGGTGGGTGCGAAGGACCACTCTGTTCCTATAAAACCTTGTGTACGGTCTATCCGAAACAAGAGCTTGCAGCTCACTCACTCGTCTGGCAGGTGAGTGCCACCAGGAAGAGCACCTTCCAGGAGAGAAAGCGCAGATGTTAAGTAGACATGGGCTCAAAAGGTGGGCGAATAAGCTGCTCCAAGACCACATTCAAATCCCACTTGGTTGCCAGGGGACGAACCGGGGGTTTTAGAAGAAGACCTCTAAGGACTCTGGACACCAAGGGGTGAGCCGAAAGAGGTTGTCCTCCTACTGGAGAGTGGTGTGCTAACAAAGCACTCAGGTGGACCCTGACAGAATTAGACTTAAGACCTAATTCTGAGAGGTGAAGCAGGTACTACAGCACAACTGGTACAAGGCAAGCAAAAGGGTATATTCATTGTGCTGGGTATACTACACCTCAAACCCGTGCCACTTGAAGGCATAGGTTTTCCTAGTGGACTGTCTCCTTAAGGCCAGTAACACTTCAACATTCTTAGGTTAGGAGGAGAGGCGCCAGCACTACCCTTTCAGCAGCCATGCCATCAGGTTGAGGGGCCTGAGGTTGGAATGTAAGAGCGAGCCCTGCTACTGGGACAGGAGGTCAGGCTGCATCCCCAGCGGGAGTGGGGCTTCCACTGCCAGCTGAAGGAGAAGAGGAAACCAAGGCTGCCTTGGCCATCTGGGGGCTACCAGAATGACAGAGGCCTTGTCCCGAAGAATTTTGAACAGAGTCCAGGCCACCAGAGGCGTGGGAGGAAACGCATACATGAGGCCTCCTGACCAGGAGATCAGAAAATCATCTGCAGCCACCCTCTGAGGGTGTGGCTGTCCGGAGCAAAAGCTGGGCAATTGGTGATTTTGCGGACTGGCAAAGAGATCTATGGACGGATGCCCCCAGCAGTGGAAGATCTGCAGGGCCACTTCTGGGTTCAGTTGCCACGCGTGAGGTTGAAGAATCCTGCTGAGCTTGTCTGCTAGGAAGTTCTCCTGATCTGGCAGGTAAACTGGAGAAGTGGATATTTGTCTCCTGTGACACCTTGCTGTGAGTTCTAGCTGTTTATTAATTATTTATTGTTTGTCTGTTTATTTAATTATTTATTGTTTGTCTTAGTGGTGTGCTAGTTCAGCCTTCTCAGCTATAACTTACCTTGCCTCTCTCAACTAACTGGGCTTTGTGTGGTACCCCCTTCCCCCCTGCTGAGGGTTCAGGACAGGGTACCTTGTAACTGCCCTCTTTAATAGGACTTATCTCCCTCCCTCCCTCCCCAGCACCCACCCACCCCTGGGGTAATTGTAGTTTTATAGGTACTTGCACATCTTAGAGGAAAGGGGCTGCTCTCAGGTGCAGCTCGTTATCCAAATCAGTCATACACAGAGGACCTGAGATTAATTACTTAAGCTTCAGGTACACAAGGTGTATTAGACACACTTTTATTGGTATAAGCATCCACACCAATCCTTATTATATACAGAATTTAAAAGACCTAAACACAAGCTTTAAACTAAGATGCAGACAGAAGTCCAGCAACGAGATGGGGGTTCTCCGGTCTTTTGCATTGAGTGTCACATGTATGATTTTCTCCCAGTTGGTGAGAGGTCTTACGTATGCACTAAGTGCAAAGAACTCTTTGCTCTCAGGGAACGAGTCCGTTCTCTAGAGGCTAGAGTAGCAGACCTGGAAGACATAAGAAAGACAGAGAAGTACATGGACGAGACCTACAGGGATATAGTCCTGAAGTCCCACCTCCAGTCTGGCAGCATCCCTGTTGCCATGGAGGAGAGAGGTCACGTGACAGGAGAGCATCACCCTGGTGTGGCAGGAAGTGATCCTGTAACTAGGACCTGTCCTCCAGGTGATGTAAAACCCTCTCGCACTGAGGACGTTTCTCCAGGGCCATGTCCCCATGAGGGGAGGGTCAGGACAGCTGTTATAGTTGGTGATTCAATCATTAGGAATGTAGATAGCTGGGTGGCTGGTGGACGTGAGGATCGCCTGGTAACATGCCTGCCTGGTGCGAAGGTAGCGGACCTCACGCACCGCCTAGATAGGATCATAGATAGTGCTGGGGAGGAGTCTGCTGTCTTGGTACATGTTGGTACCAATGACATAGGAAAATGTGGTAGGGAAGTTCTGGAGGCTAAATTTAAGCTTTTAGGTAGGAAGTTGAAATCCAGAACTTCCAGGATAGCGTTCTCCGAAATGCTTCCTGTTCCACGTGCAGGACCCAAAAGACAGGCAGAGCTCCGGAGTCTCAATGCGTGGATGAGACAATGGTGCAAGGATGAGGGTTTTGGATTTGTTAGGAACTGGGGAACATTCTGGGGAAAGGGGGGGCTCTTCCGAAGGGATGGGCTTCACCTTAATCAGGATGGGACCAGACTGCTGGCATTAACCTTTAAAAAAGAGATAGAGAAGCTTTTAAACTAGAAATTAGGGGAAAGCCGACAGTCACCCAGGAGTGCATGGTTCTGACAAAGGTATCCTTGAAGGATACTACCATAAGCAGTGAGGTTCCAAAAGGGAGTATAATAGCCCAAATGCCTTTGAGTAAGGAGCAGACAGAGCATAAAGATTCCAAATTACCCCTGCCTACCAATAGCCAGATTAATATGAATAAAATACAGTCTCTAAAATGCTTGTATGCCAATGCTAGAAGTCTAAACAATAAGATGGGAGAGTTAGAATATATAGTACTAAATGAGAGGTTAGATATGATTGCACTCTCAGAGACATGGTGGAAGGAGGATAACCAGTGGGACACTGTGATACCTGGATACACACTATATCGTAATGATAGAGCTGATCAAATTGGTGGAGGGGTTGCGCTCTATGTTAGAGAGGGCATTGAGTCAGAAAGGATTAAAGTTTTGCAGGGAACAAAATTTGCTGTAGAATCTCTATGGATTGAAATTCCATTTATGAAGGGGAAGGTGATGGCAGTTGGAGTATACTATCGACCGCCTGGCCAGAATGAACAAATGGATGATGAAATGCTCAAAGAAATCAAGGAAGCTAACAAAAGTCACAACAGAGTAGTAATAATGGGTGATTTCAATTACCCCGGTATCGACTGGGTCAGTGTCACAGCAGGACAAGCTAAAGAGATAAAGTTTCTAGATGGAATAAATGACTGCTTCTTGGAGCAGCTGGTTCATGAACCGACCAGAGGGGAAGCCATACTGGACCTAGTCCTTAGTGGAACGCCAGATCTGGTGCAAGAAATAAGGGTGTTGGGACCACTTGGCAATAGTGATCATAGTATGATCATGTTTGATTTAATTAGTGGAGGACAGATAGTAAAGGCATCCACAGTACTACCTTTTAACATTCAAAAGGGAGACTATGATAGAATGAGGAATATAGTTAGGAAAAAACTAAAAGGAGCGGTTCCAAAGGTTAAAGACTTACAGCAAGCTTGGGTGTTATTTAAAAATACTATCCTCGAAGCCCAGACCAGCTGTATTCCACGCATTAGGAAAAGTGGAAGAAAGTCCAAAAAACTGCCAGCATGGTTTAAAGGTGAGGTCAGAGAGGCTGTTGCTGCCAAAAAGCAACCTTCAGGAAATGGAAAAAAGAGCCAAATGATGAAAACTGGAAACAGCACAAGCACTGGCAAGTTAAATGCAAAGCACTGATAAGGCAGGCAAAGCGGGAATTTGAGAAGAAACTTGCTACGGAAGCAAAAACACGAAATAAAGACTTTTTCAAGTACATTCGTAGCAAAAGGCCTGTGAGAGAGTCAATTGGACCATTAGATGATAGAGGGGTAAAAGGGGCAGTAAGAGGAAACAAGGCTATAGCAGAGAGACTGAATGAATTCTTTGCTTCGGTCTTTACTGAGGAAGATGTAGGGATGTTACCCAAGACTGAAGTGGTATTTAAAGGTGATACTGCAGAGGAATTGAGAGAAATATTGCTACACCGGGAAGATATATTACAACTATTTGATAAACTGAATAGTAGCAAATCACCTGGACCGGATGGTATACATCCCAGAGTGTTGAAAGAACTGAAATATGAGATTGCAGACCTGCTATTGGTAATCTGTGAACTTTCATTAAAATCATCTGTAATACCTGAAGATTGGAGGGTCGCCAACGTAACACCAATTTTTAAAAAGGGTTCCAGGGGTGACCCAGGAAATTACAGACCGGTGAGCCTGACGTCAGTACCAGGGAAAATGGTAGAAACCATCATAAAGAACAAAATTACATAGCATGTAGATAGTCATGGCCTAATGGGAGACAGCCAACATGGCTTTAGACAAGGAAGATCTTGTCTTACTAATCTGATGTTTTTTTTAAGGTGTGCATAAACAGGTAGACAAAGGTGAGTCGGTTGATATAGTGTATCTGGACTTTCAGAAAGCTTTTGACAAAGTCCCCCATCAGAGACTTTTGGCGAAGCTAAAAAGTCATGGGATAGGAGGCAGTGTACTATTGTGGATCGGGAACTGGTTAAAAGATAGAAAGCAGAGGGTAGGGCTAAATGGCCAATATTCCCAATGGAAAAAGGTGAATAGTGGAGTACCCCAGGGATCTGTACTGGGTCCGCTGCTTTTTGACATATTCATAAATGACCTGGAAAAGGGAATAACTAGTGAGGTTATCAAATTTGCAGATGACACAAAACTGTTTAAAGTTGTTAAAACCCAAGAGGATTGTGGAAAACTGCAGGAGGATCTGGATAAATTGGAAGACTGGGCATCCAAATGGCAGATGAAATTTAATGTGGACAAGTGCAAAGTTATGCACCTAGGAAAGAACAACCCACACTATAGTTACACGATGCAAGGCTCCACATTAGAAACCACCACCCAGGAAAAAGATTTAGGAGTCATCGTGGATAACATGTTAAAACCCTCCGCCCAGTGTGCAGCGGCGGCCAAGAAAGCAAATAGAATGCTAGGTATCATAAGGAAAGGGATGGAGAATAAAACAAAGGATGTTATAATGCCTCTGTATCGCTCCATGGTACGACCGCACCTTGAATATTGTGTGCAATTCTGGTCGCCGTATCTTAAAAAGGACATAGCGTTATTAGAAAAAGTACAGAGAAGAGCCACCAAATTGGTGAAGGGGATGGAAGGCTACTCCTATGAAGAGAGGCTAAGAAGGTTAGGGCTCTTTAGCCTGGAGAAGAGACGGCTGAGGAGAGATATGATAGAGGTCTATAAATTAATGAATGGAGTGGAACGGATAAACGTGGATCAATTGTTTACGCTATCAGAGTATAGAAAGACTAGGGGACATGTAATGAAGCTACAGGGTAAACTATTTAAGACAAATAAGAGAAAATATTTTTTCACTCAACGTGTAATCAAACTCTGGAATCTGTTACCGGAGGATGTAGTAAGGGCTGTTAGTATAGCTGGTTTTAAAAAAGGTTTGGACAAGTTCCTGGAGGAAAGGTCCATAAACCACTATTAAAAAGGGACCCAGGATATCAATGCTTGACCCAGTACAAGCATTGTGGAACCTGTGTCTTTTGGGGATATTGCTAGGTACGTATGACCTAAATTGGCCACTGTTGGAAACAGGATACTGGGCTTGATGGACCTCGGTCTGACCCAGTATGGCATGTCTTATGTTCTTATGTTCTTATGCTTTGAGGGACGTACCCTGCCTGATTGCAAAGGAGCAGAGGTTGAGTGCCTCCTGACATAGGAGAAGGGACCCTGTATCTCCCTGCTTGTTCACGTAGAACATCGCTACCTGATTGTCGGTCTGCACCAAGACAGACTGATGTGAGAGAACATGACAGAAGGTTTGAAGAGCTAGGCAAATCGCCCAAAGCTCTAAAAGGTTGATTTGGTGTGTACGCTCCTGAGGAGACCACAACCCCTGAGTGCATGATCCATGGCAATGGACTCCCCAGCCCAGCAAGGAGGCATCTGTCATCAGCACTCTTGTGTACGAGGGAGGCTGAAAAGGCACTCCCTCGAGCAGGTTGGGTGGCTGAAGCAACCACACCAACAACTTCCTCAGCCATTTGGACACTCTGATCCTGTCTTGGAGACATCTGGTGGCTTGTGTCCACTGGTCTGAGGCACCACTGAGCCGTCCTCATGTGGAGATGGGTGTTTGGGGTCACATGTACCGTGGAGGTCATGTGGCCCAGGAGGCGCAGAAAGTGTCTCGCTGAGATCTGAGACTTGTGGCTGACTTGGTGCACCAGCATCAGAAGCCTCTGTGCCCTGTCCTCCAGCAGGTAAGCCCTTGCCCGAAGGGTGTCTAGTCTTGCTCCTATGAACTCTAACTTTTGAGTGGGGAGCAAAGTGGACTTTGCTTGATTTATGACAAAGCCTAAATGCTATAGCATGTTGATAGTGCGAGCTGTGGCCTGTTGGGCCTCCTGAGGCGACTGGGCCCTGATGAGCCAGTCATCCAGGTAAGGGAAGACAAAAATCCCTTGGTTCCTGAGGAAGGCCGCCACTACCGCCAGGCATTTGGTAAACACTCTGGGAGCAGAGGCTAGGCCAAATGGTAGTACTCTGTACTGAAAATGGTTTCCTCCCACTACAAATCTGAGATATTTTCTGTGGTCTGGATGTATGAGGATGTGCATGTAGGCATCCTTCAGGTCTAAGGAGCATAGACAATCTCCCTAGAAACATAGAAACATGATGACAGAAAAAGATCACATGGCCTATCTAGTCTGTCCTTCCATAACAACAACTACAACAGTCCACTTTTTACCTTTAGAGATCCTCTGTGTTGGTCCCATGCTTTTTTGAATTCAGTTACTGTCCTCATCTCTACCACCTCCACTGGGAGACTATTCCATGGATCCACTACTCTTTCTGTAAAGAAATATTTCCGCATATCACTCCTGAATCTATCCCATGTCCCCTCGTAGCAGAACTTGCTTTCAATTGAAAGAGGCTCTCTCCCTGAACATTTATGCCACGGAGGTATTTAAACATCTCAATCATATCTCCTCTATCCCACCTTTCCTCCAAGGTGTACATATTAAGATCCCTGGTGGAGGTAAGGCAGCAATATTCCAAGGGAAAGCATCTTGAACTTTTTCCTCACCAGGAACTTGTTTAAGTTTCGCAGGTCGAGGATGGGTCTGACGCCCCCTGTTCTCTTTGGTATCAGAAAATATCTGGAGTAGAAGCCTTGTCCCTGCAGGTGGTGGGGCACCGGTTCCACTGCCTGATTCTCTAGAAGACCGGCCAACTCTTGCAAAAGGAGGTCCCTGTGTAGAGAGGGTCTGAGATGCTCTCCTGGAAAGGAGGAGGAAGGTACCTGGTTGAAGTGGAGCAACTAGCCCGTTTGGACTATTTGAAGGACCCAGGTATCTGTGGTGATTGTTGGCCACCTGTGGGCGTACAGGCTCAGCCTTCCTCCTGTGCAGGATCTCACCCCCTGGTCGGAGAGAGACTATGCTTTGGTAGTCAAAACCCCCCTCCCGGCTATGTTGGAGCCGGGGCCAGAGGCTTGGGGGTCTTCTGCTTACGCGGGCCATACCCCTGTCCCTTGGCCTGCTGCCCCTGTGGGCGAGTTGGGGAGGCCTGCTGAGTGGGGTAGTTGTGGTAAGAAGCACCCTTCCTCGGGAAAAAGGGCTTTTTACCCGAGCCCTTCTTTTTAGAAGGGGCAGAAGTCTTCTTGGATAGTCTTGTCTGGGTCAAAGTACTCGGACTCTATTTCAGCAGCCTTCCAGTCATGGGTTTGCCAAAGTGGTTGTCACCCCGGCAAGAGACATTGACCAACTTGTCCTGAACCTATGGCTCCAGGTCCGACGACATTAGCCATGCCTGGCGGTGGGCACCAAGGCCTTGAAGCCGTCAGGCTGCTCGAGAAACTTCAAGCACTCCCGAATCCCCGTGAACAAGTTCTTGAAGCACTACAAGGGTTCCTCGGAGAGGTCAGCTGAGAACCGGCAATCTCCTTTGCCAGGTCCCGCAAGTACATGCCCATGTACAGCTGGTATGTTTGGACTCGGCATGACAGCATTGAGCCCTGGCAGCACTTTCTGCCGAGGGCATCCAGGTTCCGGGCTTCCCTACCAGGAGGCACAGAGGAGTGCGCTTTTTGGCTCTTGAGCCTGTGCATGGATGATTCCACAACCATGGAGTTGTGCGGCAGCTATGCTTTCTGGAACCCAGGGCTCTTGCAGACTCGATAGATGGAATCGACCCGCTTGCTGAGAACCGGCATTGAAGCTGGTGACTCCCACGTGCGGAGCATCAGCCGTTCCAGCATCAGAGGAACCGGTACCCGTAAGGGCTTCCCAAGGGGGAAAGTCATACTGGAGGGCTCCGCCTCGTCGTCCACCGGGAATGCCAAAGCCCTCCGGGGGGGGGGGGGGGGACCATCTCCAAGGCTCAGAACCCTGCGAGTCCAATGGGACATACCGGGTCCGGTGGGTGTCCAGGGACTCCTCATCTTCTGTTTCCCATGCCAAGTCCTCTGAGGAGGAATCGATGGGCTCCGGCCGTGAGGGCTTCGGACTCGACCACCCGATGCCGAGGGCACTGGCGTTGATGACCTCGGTTCCGAACTGGAGGTCGAGGGAGACCTCGGCCGAGGATCGACCCAAGTCCGAAGAGTCTCAAGGATCGGCTTGGCCTCCGGGGTTGACTTGGACATCGAGGTCCCGGTGGTCAGGGCGGATGGACTGGTGAGACCGGCCATCAGCACCTGCTGCGGCTCCATGAAGGCAGACATGCTGCGCTCTAGGGTCGCCATTCTGAGTCCGAGCTCAAAAGGCTCCGCAACCTCCGGGTGGGTGCTGACGCCATCGGGCCAGACGCCAGTTCTCCTGGAGGAGAGTCAATGAGGACAACAGCAGTTACCTTCCTTGGCGTCTCCGGCTCCGTGTGAGGCACCTTTGCAAGCCGCTCCGACTCCGAGGACCCGGGGCGGCGGTCAGGACTTCGCGACCTGGCCTGCGAGGATCCAGGCTGATCAGAGACATCCAACGATTATGCCCTCGCAGGTTTCTTCTCCCTCCAGTATTCCCGCGAGGGAGACCCCTGCTCAGAAGACCCCTGACAATGCTCGGAGTCAGATAGCTCCCAAGACGTCAAAGGCTTCTGAAGAGGTCCGGACCCGGGTGGATGCGGACTCAGAGAAAATCCTTTTACGCTGCTGCTGCCTACTTCTAAGTGCCTTGGAAGTCATCTTGCCACATGGGCCACAGACCTTTGTGTCATGGTCGGGCCCGAGGTAACAGATACAGCAGTCGTGTGTGTCGGTGAGACAATCTTTTACACCGATCACACTTTTTAAACCCGCTGGCAGCCATCGGGGGAAAAGGGCCCCTGTGAGGTCAAACGACCTGGCTGCCAGTGAAAAAGAAAAAAAGCGCACAAACGCTAGCTACTAAGGGCAAAAATCTAAAAATAGTGACCGAACAGAGGCGGGAAGGGGAACCGGCGTCAAACCGGCCCGAAGAAGAGAATCTTCAGTAGTTTTGACGCACTTTTTCCGCAAGGGAAGTTGGACTACATCCGTTGAGCTCTGCAGAAAAAGGGAGACTGAGTAAGATGGCACCCTTGGGCAGGAAGGGGACCGCACATTCGTGATGCAATCCCAAAAGCTTTCTTTGAAAGATGGAGAATTGCTCTGCACGAGGGCTCCATCAGCACCGACGTCACCCATATGTGAGGGCTGACTTCCTGCTTGTTCCTGGAGAAATTAATTTATAGTTTTATTTCTCCAGTGTTGTACATACCAAGTTTGGCTTTTGGGGTTCCCAGTTTAATTATTGTCTTCCTATTTCTAAATTGTGATCCCATGTTCTTTGGTGACGGTCTTATGTTCTGCATTTTAACCAAGCTGAGGTATTCTGTTCATGTAGTTTCTATTTGACCGTGCCACTTGTTCTCTTTCCCCAGTAGGAGATGCATTGGTATTCTCTGAGATGTATTGGTTTAATATTTACAGTGTTGCCTTTTGATAGGTAGGGTTTGGTGCTTTGTGAGTCCTGGCAGTGCTGTTATATGGTGGATTTGCTATGAGTTGTAAATGGTCAGTGTTTATAGTACTTCCTAATGGGCCTGGCAGTTGGCAATGAAATATAGTAACGTAGAAATTTGTTAGTCTTTCTTTATCCAGACACTCATTAAGAGGCATGTTTACTAAAAATGCATGTTAATATTATGCAAATGAGGCTCCTTATGCAAATGAGTCCCCACAATTAATCTCTGCACATGGCCCCGCACCCCCCTTGGGCCGTCTCTGAACTCAGGAACAACATTAGAAAATATTTCTTCGTAAACAGGATGGTGACTAAATGGAACAATCTTTTAGGAGAGATGCTGGAGAAAAAATTCACAACTGAATTAAAGAAAGCTTGGTATAAGCACAGAGGATTCTTAGTTGCAACCAAACAAAAGGAAGAAGAGAGGTTAACTGGAATCTCTGGCACTGCAAACAAAGTAAATTAGAAAATCTAGATCTTGCAGTCTATATACCAGCACATTCTATACATCCAAGTTTATAGTATCTAACCTTAAAGCATCATTTCCCATATTTCTTTTCTAACTACTGACTTCCAAGTGCTATTTACAGCTTATGATTGACTAACCTTGGATCGTGGCACTCACAGACAGGGGCTGGATCCTGGTTACTAAGTGGGAGGTAATTAAAAAACTCCCTGAGGTTCAACAAAGCATCAATGTCATTCTCAAAGGCTCTATGTGCCACCCCTGAAAAGAAAATAAGAATTAAGCAGATTCAATCAAGCAGAGAAATAATCCCAGGATACCTAATGTGATATCCTGGTTACTCAGACCAGAGAGGCAGATGCTCATCGGACACTGCTGTGATTATTATCCACACACTCCAAGGACTATGTTGTACTGGTTAAGTGCATTGAGTTGATGTTGAATCATGGCAACTCTCCAGACAGTTTTCCTAAACAATGTTCAATCTTCACTCAGGTGGATAATTGTTGATAGATTGGCATCCATAGCTACTATTATTCTACAATTCATTGCATTGCTAGTCTTCATCTTTTGCTCTGACTTTCAACTTTACCAATCATGTCTTTCTCTAATGATCTCTCTTTGCATGTTGTGCCCAAAGTATTTCCTAGGATGACATGTAGAATACCCTGAATATACAGACCAGAAGGGATTGCACTCGTCAAACAGTGCTGGATTTGGTATCACGCTAATATGGACCAGAAAGACAGAACACTCATGACAGTATTGTTAGTATTTTATTATTATTTTTTTTTTAATTTAACAAATTTTTTATACCACTTTATCATTTCAGTCAAAACGGCTTACATTGTACCTTATGTTCTGAGATGGCTCCTACCAAAACCTTCAGTGACTTGTTCATGGCTAAATCAAAAGGCCTTAATCCTCATCCTTCTTGACCTTTCTGCTGTTTTTGACACTAACTATTATTAAAGACTTATAAAGTGTCGCAACATACGAAGCGCTGTTCAAACATAGAAGAGAGACAGTCCCTGCTCATCAGAGCTCACAATCTAATAAGACAGAAAACAAAATAAGTTGTTGTTGTTAAGTGCCGTCGAGTCGGAGTCGACTCATGGCGACCCTCTGGATAGCTATCCTAAATTGTGTTCGGTCTTCAGTCAGGCGGCTCATTCTTGTCAGACTGGTACCCGTAGCTGCTGTTATTGTATCGATCCATCTCATTGCTGGATTTTCTCTTTTGCACTGACCTTCTATCTTGCCAAGCATGATATCTTTCTCTAATGATCTCTCTCTTCGCATGATGTGTCCAAAGTATGAAAGTCGAAGTCTTGTCATCTGAGCTTCTAAAGAAAGCTTAGGTTTGATCTCCTCTAGTACCGACTGGTTTGTTCTTCGGGCAGTCCATGGTATACACAGTATTCGCCGCCAGCACCATAATTCAAAGGCATCAATTTTCTTCCTGTCTACCTTTTTCACTGTCCAGCTTTCACATCCATATGATGCTATTGAAAATACCATGGCTTGAACAAGTTGAATCTTTGTATGGAGAGAGACATCTCTGCTCTTGAGGATCTTATCTAGGTCTTTCATAGCCATTCTGCCAAGAGCAATGCGTCGTATGATTTCTTGACTGCTTGTTGCTTCTTTATTGATAGTTGATCCAAGTAGGTTAAAGTTGTTCACAATTTCAATTTCTTCTCCTTCAACGATGAACCTGTTGATTATGCCAGTTGTCATGATTTTTGTCTTCTTTACATTAAGGTGCAGGCCCATTTTGAGACTATGTTCTTTGACTGTGAGAAGCAAATGTTTCAGATCATCTTCACTTTCAGCCAGTAATGTGGTATCATCAGCATAGCGAAGGTTGTTGGAGTCTTCCAACAATCTTCACACCTCTGTTGTCTTCATACAATCCTGCTTCTCTGATGATTTGTTCTGCATATAAATTAAATAGGTAGGGGGAAAGTATGCAGCCTTGTCTTACACCTTTGCTTATTTTAAACCATTCTGTTTCTCCTTGTTCCGTTTGAACTGCTGCTTCTTGATCAATGTACAAATTATGCAAGAGTCCAACAGACAAGCACGAGTCCACGTGCTGTGTAAGAACCCAGTTAAAAAAACGTGGACAGCAGGAAGGAAGGAATTTCTTTTATTGGACACCTTTAGCCTATGGCCCGACACAGACCGTGTTTCGCTACCTTCTTCAGGGGCAGGCTAAACTAAAAACATAATACAAACAATAAGATCATAAATAAAATCATAAATAGATAAATAACAAAATCATCACACCAAAGATAAAGCCTAAGATACTAAATACAAATAATAAACCAACATGCCAAATCAATGACATATCTATGATAATCACATATATATACAAAAATCATATAAATATATGTGTATATTTAATTTCATGAAAATAATCAAAAAATTAGCATAGCTAAAACTAAATTATATCACAAATGACAAATCAATCATAAATGTAAAACGTTACATATTATTATACTGATAGACGTCAACTATAAGGATAAAAACTTGATGACTAACATGTACAAACATAGATAAAAAAATAACTAAAACTCTATAAATATAAATTAAAAGGGCATAAAGAAAACGTATGGTATGTATCCATGTGTGCAAATAAAAACTTTAAACCTCATACAATTATTTTATCGACAGGCAAATGTTGCCCAGCTTAAAATGAACTCAGTGGAATCAGAGGAAAAATTCATATCCCTTAATAGAATAGAACAATCCAAAAAATTAAAAAAAAAAAAAAAAAGAAGTCATATACCTGTTAAGTGTGATGTATATTCTTCCAGGCTATTAATTCATTAATTGCCGGCTCTAATAATAATATAAGGCAAAAAACATATGCATTTCTTGAATGTTGAACCAAATTAGAGAAGCTCATAAATAATGACTAAAAACATGGTCCATCATTTTACATTAATGCCGATAAAATCCCTATTATACATCAGCATTCACTTAACCGTATGATGGCTCGGCACTATACATGTCATACTCCACGAAGTGACTTCTGTCATCCTTTCTTAAGATGATCATATTATCTTAACATATACATAGTTACCCGGTTAAAATCATAACATTGCACTTCATCCATACCCTAAAAAATACTGCAGCCGTACATTAAATGAATTATACAAACACCACGAATCCTTCAAATCACACAGTGGGAACAAACTAGAATATCCTAATTCATTCATTCATTAATGAGGGTATTGGGAGACAACACAGCACGAAACAAATAATAATAAATTACAAAGAATTAAAACTCACATAACCGGTAAATCACCAGTGCGACCATGTCAATGTTACAGCACTCCGCCGGCTGTACTATCGTAGAACGCCGGCGCCTGTGCACTACAACAAGAATGTTTCCGCGGGAAATGCAAATTTCCTGACGTCTAAATGAAACCTATACATATTCAAATTCCGAAGATCATCAAGAAAAACCCCTCTTACTCGCGCTGTGCTCAACCTAAGCTTAGAGAAGTGCTAAATAGAAAACCATATATATATTTTCCTGAAACGCACTGTGCATAAAAACGATTACAAATAATTCTGCATATTATGCCTAAACTAATAGGTACCACGAATTGATATCATAGATATTACATCTATTTATCACCTCAACCCATAGAAAATAACTAATCTCATAACTATTATTGATTGCTCATAAATATATCAAACATATATACTACCAAAACAGGGCCTAATTGGAGCAAGAACATCTAAGGGACCCAACCAAATATTACCATAAAATAACTATCATAAAATCAATAAATAAACTTATGTACAATAAAAACTGCATCATGCCACAAGTTTATAAACTGATTGGACAATTACAAAAAAACAGATAGATCACTATTGTGATGATGCAGAGGGCTTAAACAGCAGAAAAAGGGGTTTAAAACAACAGCTTTCCTCAAATGCACACAATGCAGGCAGGGAAGGTGTTAAAGCACAAGCCCAGAGAAACTCTCTGCATAGAAAGGCAGTGAGAGAGCCACATCCCAGCTCCATGACAACCCGGGGAGCTGACGTAAGAGGCAAGGGGGCGGAGTCAAACAGGATAGGGCAGCCCCATGCTCTTAACCAGGAAGTAACAGAGTTAGAAGTAGTAGGAGTAGTGGAAGGAGAAGGAGAGCAGGAGGAGTTCCTGAGAGAACAGGAAGTGTTCGTGTGGGAGAGTCAGGACGTGACTCTGACCTGGATTCAGAGAGAAGGAAGGAGCAACCACTGCCAGGATAGCACACGGTGCTTGGGGAGTTGCCAGCCAGACTGCTTAGAGATACGGAGGTCTCTGGGAAAGAAGTTGAGAAAGCTTCCTCTGAGGGAGAGAGGTCACCACGAACCAGACAGCAAGGAGAAGCAGGTTAGAAGCTACTTTCATTCTCGTGGGGAGAGGCTGGAACCCTTACCCAGAAGAGACAGCAGTTCTTCCCTAGAGTCTTCCCTAGAAGCTGTGAGTAAAGGTGGGAGATTGAGCAAAAGTAAAGTTCTGTATGATAAGCTGCATAAATGTTCCAAGTGCAGGCAGCCTGTTACTAGCAGAAGCTCGGAGAGTAGCCCAGCTGTTCTTAACCCATCAGCTGATTATGTGCTACGGAGACGAAAGCTAGAGCTAGACCCTGCTGAGCCAGAGATAGTGAAGCAGTTCAAAGACAGAGACTTGCCTTTTTACCAACCTGTAAAAGCCAGACACACTAGAAGAAGGTTAAGCCAGTTGGATTCCCTTAACACTATCTTAAAGGAGGCTGGTGATTCTAGTTGCTCTCAGATACCACGAAGGGAAAGGAATTATAAGTGGAAACAGCTTAGACACCAACTGGAACAATGGAAGCCTGTTGATCTGCAGTACCCTGTGAATCAGAATATATCTGACTCTGAAGTTGAATCAATGCAGTTGGGATCAACTATATCAGACAGCAGCTATTCTGAGATGGAGGCAGACTGTGCTTACTGTTGTCAAGAGTGAAGCTGTTATATTAATGCTTGTGATAAGTGCTGAGAAGTTATTTCATGCTATTGAGTTTGCACGGAAAGAAGCAGCGTTCTGCTTGAGTGAAACTCAACGTCATTAAGCAGCTGGGAATAATGAATGCTATGCAAAAGATTAGCTGCAACTAAAGCTGTTCAGAACTGAAGAGAAGTTTGGACTAACCTTGTATATAAACTGACAAACCCTGAGAAGGATCAGGTTGGACTTTATTTGGCATAAGAAAGTATCCACTTTTTGTTTCTGGTTAGGGGATGGTAGATAAATTCCTGTGCAACAATAAAGTTTTTGTTACCACTTTAAAACCTTGGCTGTCTTCGTTTGGCCCACAACTACACGGAAACCCCAAACATCAGCACTTACAAGGATAATCCGTCACATTTCCCCCTCTTCCAGGCAACCGCCTATACCAAGAGAAAGGGGGCGTGACACTATCCATATTTAATCCTTTGGGATGCAAACTATCCAGCGCAAAAATATATCGTTCTTCCAATCTCTGAATTGTTCTCTCAACATCTCCTCCTCTCCAATTCATTTTAACCTTCTTAATCACAAAGAATTTTAGATCAGAGATTTTATGCTTGAATTCCTGCCAGTGACTGACCAGGGGTTTATCAACTACTCCTCTCTTGAGACAACTTCTATGTTCTATTATTCTGATACGGACTGGACGAGTAGTCATACCCACATACAATTTCATGCATGGGCATTGTATCACATAAATCACATGGCTAGTATTACAGTTGGAAAAGTCATCTAAAAAGAATACATGACCATTTGTAGGATGGGTATATTTTCTCCTAACCGTAAGGGCATGGATGCATACAGAGCATGCACCGCATTGGAAATGGCCTTTTTGGGTAGATAGGAAATTCCTCTCAGTCAATGCAGATGGCACAAGCATATTTTTTAAATTTGCATTGCGTCTATGAGCAATTATGACTTTCATATCCTGAAATGCTGGAATGGTTTGAATCAAATTCCAGTGCTATTATTTTTTATCTATGTTTGTACATGTTAGTCATCAAGTTTTTATCCTTATAGTTGACGTCTATCAGTATAATAATATGTAAAGTTTTACATTTATGATTGATTTGTCATATAATTTAGTTTTGGTTATGCTAATTTTTTGATAGATTGTTTTCATGAAATTAAATATTATATTTATATGTTTTTTGTATATATATGTGATTACCATAGATATGTGTCATTGATATGGCATGTTGGTTTATTATTTATATTTATATTTAGTATCTTAGGCTTTATCTTTGGTGTGATGATTTTATGTTATTTATTTATGATTTTATTTATGATCTTATCATTGTTTGTATTATGTTTTTAGTTTAGCCTGCCCCTGAAGAAGGTAGCGAAACACGGCCTGTATCGGGCCATAGGCTAAAGGTGACCAATAAAAGAAATTCCTTCCTTCCTGCTGTCGTTTTTTGACTGGGTTCAGATTATGCAAGAGTACAATCAGGTGTTCTGGTATACCCATGCTTCTTAATGTGGCCCAGAGTTTCTCATGGTTTACACAGTCAAAAGCCTTGCTATAGTCGATAAAGCACAAATAGATATCCTTTTGGTATTCTTTAGTTTTTTCAAGGATCCATCTCACATCCGCAATGTCGTCTCTCGTTCCTCGCCCTTTCCTGAACCCTGCTTGCACTTCAAGTTCTTGTTCCAGGTATGGTTGTAGTCTCTTTTGAATATTTATTTTATTTATTTTTATTTTCATTCTCTTATATACCGCGCTATTCTGCATCAGTGCCGTGCGGTTTACATTGAACAGGGCATTATAACTTGGAGATAACTATTTTACAGAAGACATGGGCTATGGAGGGTTAAGTGGCTTGCCCAAGACCACAAGGAGCACCTGTGGGACTAGGAACCCCAGTCCTTCCGGCCCAAGGTTGTTGTCCTCTAGTGGGATTTGAACCCCCGACCTTCTGGCCTGAAGTACCTTGCCCCAACCACTAGGCCACTCCTCCACTCCAATAATAATAATCTTCAGTAGAATCTTGCTGGCATGTGGGATCAGAGCGATTGTGCGATAATTTCCACAGTCAGTTGGATCACCTTTCTTTAGTATTGGTATAAACACAGATCTTTTCCAGTCAGTTGGCCATGATGTTGTCTTCCATATTTCTTGGCAGAGCCTTGTAAGTATGGTAACAGCTGCATCAGATTGCTGTAATACTTCTATGGGAATGCTATCAATGCCTGGTGCTTTGTTCTTTGATAAGGCTTTCAATGCTGCTTTAACTTCTTCTTTCATCACCAATGGTTCCCGATCATAAGGTACAGGTTGAAACGGCTGTTGGTCCACTTGATCTTTATCATATAAAAACTCTGTATATTCCTTCCACCTTTTCTTGATCTTCTCAGCATCATTCAACATAGAACCTTGAGCATCTTGTAACATTCCAATTCGAGGCTGGAACTTTTTCTTTAACTCTCGTAGCTTTAGGAAAGCCGATCTTGTTCTTCCTCTAATAGTTTCTGCTTCTATTTCCTTACATGCATCGTTGTAGTACTTTTCCTTGTCCTGTTGCTGCACGTTAGAAATCTCTGTTGAGTTCTGTTATTGTCTTTCTTTCTCCTCTGGCTTTAACTTCTCTGCGTTTCTGGGCAATTTTCAGAGTTTCTTCCGTCATCCATTTTGGCCGTTTTTGCTTTTTCACCTTTTGTAGAGACTTCTCGCTTTCTTCCAACACAACCTTCTTGATGTCATTCCATAACTCTTCCGGAGCTCTGTCATTTGTATCTAAAGCAGCAAATCGATTTTGCAGCCAGTCTTTAAATTCCAGTAGTATATTCTCAAGGTCATATTTTGCTGCATTCATGAGTGGTGTGCTCTTTTTCAACTTTAGCTTGAGTTTGCATACTAGTAGTTGATGATCTGTACCACAATCAGCTCCAGGTTTTGTCTTTGTTGATGTTATAGAACTTTTCCATCATTGACTTCCACAGATGTAGTCAATTTGATTTTTATACAATCCATTGGGTGAAGTCCATGCGTACAGTCGCCGCTTGTGTTGCTGGAAGAAGGTGTTTGAGATGAATAGATCGTTGATCTTGCAGAATTCTATCAGTCTTTCTCCAGCTTCATTTCTGTTGCCAAGTCCATATTTTCCAACTACTTTGCCTTCTTCTTTGTTGCCAACTTTTGCGTTCCAGTCACCCATGACTATCAGGATATCCTGTTTGCATGTTCTGTCAATTTCAGCTTGTACTTGTTCATAGAACTCTTCAATTTCATTCTCTTCTGCAGCTGTTGTTGGGGCATACACTTAAATTATAGTTGTGTTGATAGGCATTCCTCGTAGACGAATAGAGATTAAGCGTTCGTTGACTGCATTGTATTTCATTACAGTTCTTGCAAGTTTCTTCTTTATTATAAATGCACCACCATTTCTTCTTTGTCTTTCATTTCCAGCATAGTAGACCATGTGATCATCTGATGCAAAGTGCCCGATGCCAGTCCATTTCAGTTCGCTGACACCCAACAGATCAAGTTGTACACGTTCCATTTCATTCTTGACCACCTCCAACTTCCCTTGGTTCATGCTTCGTACGTTCCATGTTCCAATGCGTAAGACATCTTTACAGCTTCTGACTCATTTCATGCGCAGCTACATCAGCAGTCAGACTTCCCGAGGGCTTTGATCCAACCACATCATAAATGCTGGCTTTACTCTGAGAAGTCTTCAGCTCTTCCCCAGTAGCTAGTTGAGTGCCTTTCGACCTGGGGGTCTCATCTTCCAGCACTATAGCACAATTTGTTTTGTTGTAACTATCCATTGGGTTTTCATGGCAAGATACAGAAGTAGATTGCCGGGCCTTTCTTCCGCGCAGTTTAAGTTTGGTGGTGTTGCCGTTGTCACAGAAATGTGATCCTCCGCCGTCAACACTATCCCATTCTGCTGCTGTCCAGATGGGTGGTTTGTCTTGGTTACATTAGTTACATAATACAAATAACAAAAATTTACAGGACAAAGTAAGGAAATGTTGATTGAGAGATCAAGATAGGGTAAGACAGGAACGGAAAGCAATAGTGAAGAGATGGGATTTTAGTTTGGACTTGAAAATGGCCAGGGAGGACGCCTGGTGCACAGAGATAGGAAGACTATTCCAAGCAAAGGGTGCTGCCAGTTGAAGGAGCGAAGTCTGGAATTGGCAGTACAAGAAAAGGGCACAGATAAACAAAGACTACTAGAAGAGCGAAGCAACCGAGAGGGGGTGTAAGGAGAGATGAGAGATGAACATAAGAACATAAGATATGCCATACTGGGTCAGACCAAGGTCCATCAAGTCCAGCATTCTGTTTCCAACAGTGGCCAATCTAGGTCATACGTACCTAGCAGTTTCCCCAAGGGACACAGGTTCCACAATGCTTGTACTGGTTCAAGCATTGATATCCTGGGTCCCTTCTTAATAATGGTTTATGGACCTTTCCTCCAGGAACTTGTCCAAACCTTTTTTAAACCCAGCTACACTAACAGCCTTTACTACATCCTCCGGTAACAAATTCCAGAGTTTGATTACACGTTGAGTGAAAAAATATTTTCTTTTATTAGTCTTAAATAGTTTACCCTGTAGCTTCATTGCATGTCCCCTAGTCTTTCCATATTCTGATAAGGTAAACAATCGATCTACGTTTACCCGTTCCACTCCGTTCATTAATTTATAGACTTCTATCATATCTCCCCTCAGCCGTCTCTTCTCCAGGCTAAAGAGCCCCAACCTTTTTAGCCTTTCTTCATAGGAGTAGCCTTCCATCCCCTTTACCATTTTGGTGGCTCTTCTCTGAACCTTTTCTAAAATCGCTATATCCTTTTTAAGATACGGCGACCAGAATTGCACACAATATTCAAGGTGCGGTCTCACCGTGGAACGATATAGAGGCATTATAATATCTTTTGTTTTATTTTCCATTCCTTTCCTTATCATACCTAGCATTCTATTTGCTCTCTTGGCCGCCGCTGCACACTGGGCCGAGGGTTTTAACAAGGTATCCACAATGACGCCTAAATCTTTTTCCTGGGTGGTGGTTCCTAATGTGGAACCTTGCATCGTGTAACCATAGTTTGGGTTGTTCTTCCCTAGGTGCATAACCTTGCACTTCTCCACATTAAATTTCATCTGCCATTTTGATGCCCAGTCTTCCAATTTATCAAGATCCTCTTGCAATTTTCCACAATCCTCCTGGGTTTTAACAACTTTAAATAGTTTTGTGTCATCTGCAAATTTGATAACCTCACTTGTTATTCCACTTTCCAGGTCATTTATGAATATGTCAAAAAGCAGCGGACCCAGCACAGATCCCTGAGGTACACCACTATTCACCTTTCTCCATTGGGAAAATTGGCCATTTAGCCCTACCCTCTGCTTTCTATCTTTTAACCAGTTCCTGATCCACAGTAGTGCACTGCCTCCTATCCCATGACTCTTTAGTTTTGCCAAAAGTCTCTCATGAGGGACTTTGTCAAAGGCTTTCTGAAAGTCCAGATACACAATATCAACCGACTCACCTTTGTCCACCTGTTTATTCACTCCTTCAAAAAAACATAACAGATTAGTAAGACAAGATCTTCCTTGTCTAAAGCCATGTTGGCTGTCTCCCATTAGGTCGTGACTATCTACATGCTGAGTAATTTTATTCTTTATGATGGTTTCTACCATTTTTCCCGGTACTGATGTCAGGCTCACTGGTCTGTAGTTTCCCGGATCATCCCTCAAACCCTTTTTAAAAATTGGTGTTACATTGGCGATCCTCCAATCCTCAGGTATTAGAGATGATTTTAATGATAGTTCACAGATTACTGATAGCAGGTCTGCAATCTCAAATTTCAGTTCTTTCAACACCCTTGGATGTATACCATCCGGCCCAGGTGATTTGCTACTCTTCAGTTTATCTAATAGTTGTAAGACATCTTCCCGATGTATCGATATTTCCTTCAATTCTTCCACACCTTTAAATACCACTTCAGTCATGGGTAACATCCCTACATCTTCCTCAGTAAAGACCGAAGCAAAGAATTCATTCAGTCTTTCCGCTATCGCCTTGTCGCCTCTTAGTGCTCCTTTAACCCCTTTATCATCTAATGGACCAACTGACTCTCTCACAGGTTTTTTGCTACGAATGTACTTGAAAAGGTCTTTATTTCGCGTTTTTGCTTCCGCAGCAAGCTTCTTCTCAAATTCTCTCTTTGCCTGCCTTATCAATGCCTTGCATTTGACTTGCCAGTGCTTGTGCTGTTTCCAGGTTTCATCGTTTGGCTCTTTTTTCCATTTCCTGAAAGATGCTTTTTTGGCAACAGCCTCTCTGACCTCACCTTTAAACCATGCTGGCAGTTTTTTGGACTTCCTTCCACTTTTCTTAAAGCGTGGAATACAGCTGGTCTGGGCTTCCAAGATAGTATTTTTCAACAACACCCAAGCTTGATGTACGTCTTTAACCTTTGCAACTGCTCCTTTTAGTTTTTTCTTAACTGTTTTCCTCATTTTATCATAGTCTCCCTTTCGAAAGTTAAAGGGTAGTACTGTGGATTTCCTTACTATCCCTCCTCCACTAATTAAATCAAAGGTGATCATGCTATGATCACTATTGCCAAGTGGCCCCAACACCCTTATCTCTTGCACTACATCTGGTGTTCCACTAAGGACTAGGTCTAATATTGCTTCCCCTCTGGTCGGTTCATGAACCAGCTGCTCCAAGAAGCAGTCATTTATTTCATCTAGGAACTTTATCTCCCTAGCATGTCCTGTTGTGACACTGACCCAGTCGATGCCGGGGTAATTGAAATCACCCATTATTATTACTGCACTGTAACTTTTGCTAGCTTCCTTGATTTCTTTGAGCATTTCATCATCCATTTGTTCATTTTGGCCAGGCGGACGATAGTACACCCCCACTGCCATCGCCTTCCCCTTTTTACATGGAATTTCAATCCATAGAGATTCTACAGCAAATTTTGTTTCTTGCAAAACTTTAATCCTTTCTGACTCAATGCCCTCTCTAACATAGAGCGCAACCCCTCCACCAATTTGGTCAACTCTATCATTACGATATAGTTTGTACCCAGGTATCACAGTGTCCCACTGGTTGTCCTCCTTCCACCATGTCTCTGATATTCCAATCATATCTAACCTCTCGTTTAGTGCTATATATTCTAACTCTCCCATCTTGTTTTGTAGACTTCTAGCATTTGCATACAAGCATTTTAGAGACTGTTTTTTATTCATATTAATTTGGCTAATGGTAGACATGGGTAATTTGGGATCTTTAAGTTCTGTCTGCTCCATACTCGAGGGCATTTGGGCTACTTTACTCTTTTTTGGAACCTCTCTGCTTTTTGTAGTATCCTTCAAGGATACATTCTTCCGAACCATGCGCTCTTGGGCGACTGTCGGCTTTCCCCTATTATCTAGTTTAAAAGCTGCTCTATCTCCTTTTTAAAGGTTAATGCCAGCAGCCTGGTTCCATCCCGGTTAAGGTGAAGCCCATCCCTTCGGAAGAGCCCCTCCTTTCCCCAGAATGTTCCCCAGTTCCTAACAAATCCGAACCCCTCATCTCTGCACCATTGTCTCATCCATGCATTGAGACTCCGGAGCTCTGCCTGCCTTTTGGGTCCTGCGCGTGGAACGGGAAGCATTTCGGAGAACGCTACCCTGGAAGTTCTGGATTTCAACTTCCTACCTAAAAGCCTAAATTTAGCTTCCAGAACCTCCCTACCACATTTTCCTATGTCATTGGTACCGACATGTACCAAGACAGCAGACTCCTCCCCAGCACTATCTAAGACCTTATCTAGGTGGCATGTGAGGTCCGCTACCTTCGCACCAGGCAGGCATGTTACCAGGCGATCCTCACGTCCACCAGCCACCCAGCTATCTACATGCCTAATGATCGAATCACCAACTATAACTGCTGTCCTAACCCTTCCCTCATGGGCACTTGGCCCTGGAGAAACCTCCTCGGTGCTAGAGGGGTTTACATCACCTGGAGGACAGGTCCTAGTTACAGGATCACTTCCTGCCACACCAGGGTGATGCTCTCCTGTCACGTGACCTCTCTCCTCCATGGCAACAGGGATGCTGCCAGACTGGAGGTGGGACTTCAGGACTATATCCCTGTAGGTCTCGTCTATGTACCTCTCTGTCTGTCTTATGTTTTCCAAGTCTGCTACTCTAGCCTCTAGAGAACGGACTCGTTCCCTGAGAGCAGAGAGCTTCTTGCACCTAGTGCACACGTAAGACCTCTCACCAGCTGGGAGAAAATCATACATGTGACACTCAATGCAAAAGACTGGAAAGCCCACATCCCGCTGCTGGACTGCTGTCTGCATCTTAGTTTTAAGTCTGTGTTTAGATCTTTAAGTTCTTTATGTACTAAAGGGTGCTATGGATATTTATACCACTAAAACTGTACCTAAGAAGTTTAATATACCTTGTTCACCTGAAGCTTAATTAATCTCAGGTCCTTAGTGTATGACTGATTTGGGTAATGAGCTTCACCTGAGAGCTCCTCCTGTCTTTTAAGTTGTGCAAGTACCTATAAAGCTGTGATTATCCCAGGGGAGGGTGGGTGTGGGGAGGGAGGGAGGGAGGGATATAACACTTATTAAAAAAGGGCTGCTACACAGTACCTTGTCCTGTGCCGCTGAGGTAAGCTATATTCTGATTTGATTTAAATTATAGCTCTTTGCTGCTACTAGGCTCTAACCTATTAAGAAATTTAAACTACAAGCTCTCTGCTGGATTCTAAATTTAACCAGAAAGCTTTCTTCTGTGTTTTAATTTGAAACTAAAAGTACTTTGCTGATGCTAGGCCCTGAGTGACTATGAAATTTAAACTACAGCTGTCTACTGGGTATGAAAGCTAACCAGAAAGTTCTCTTCTGTGTTTTAAATTCAATCTTAAACTGTTGCTACTAGGCCCTGACTGATTTAACAAAAAAATAGTGGGTTCACAGATTAATTAGCTTTAAAAGAAAAAAAATTCCTTTCAGAAAAATTCCCAGAAGTATATACTCACAATTTCAGATTTCTCTCCAGAAGTAACAGCCCCCCTTTCTAGTCTGAAAGGTACTGGGGAGCAGAAAAGTGAATGCATTAACCACCACCTTCTCCTAATACATTGTCTTCACTTGGTTTTAGGGGCTCTGTGCTGTCCTGGTTCTCTTATTCTCTCTCCCATCACTCATTCAGTGTTTGTTCTGGTGGCTCCTCTTCTACTGCTATCCTACTCTCAGTTGCTGTACCCCAAGGGTCTGTTCTAGGCCCTCTCCTTTTCTCTATACATCCAGTCCCTTGGTGCTCTTATCTCCTCCCATGGATTTCAGTATCATTTTTATGCTGACTCCTCTCAGCTTTATCTTTTTATAGCTGATATTTCTCCGATACTCCAGGCCTGCATCTCTGCCTGCCTATCTGATATCGCCACCTACGTATCTCACTGCCGTTTGAAATTAAACATAGCCAAAACCGAATTCCTTATTTTTCCTCCCAAAATCTTCCTCTCCCTTTCCTCCTTTCTCTGTAGATAACATTCTACTCTGTTTCCTCAGCCCATAACCTCGAGGACATCTGACTCCTTCCCTCTCCTTTTCCTCACATATCTAACAGATAGCTAAAACCTGTTTTTCTCTATAACATTAACAAAATGTGCCCCTTCCTTTCTGAACACTACTAAAACACTTGTCCACTCTCTAATTACAGTACTTCCCATCTTGACTACTGCAACCTCCTACTTGCTGGTCTCCCTCTGAGTCACCTTTGTCCCTTTCAATCTGTTCAGAACTCTGCTGCGCAACTAATCTTTAGCCAGCCTCGATATTCTCATATAACACCTCTTCTCAAATCACTTCATTTTTCCCTTCTGTTTCTGTATCCAATTCGAACTTCTCCTTCTGACCTATAAATGCATTCATTCATGCTTCTGCTCCTCACTACCTTTCCTGTCTCCTCTCTCCCTACACCCCTCCTCGTGAACTCCTCTCTTCTACTGGCCTGCTTCTCTCCTTTCCCTTTTCTTCCACTGCCAACTCCAGATTTCAGTCCTTTCACCTTCCTGCTCCTTATACCTGGAAAAGACTACCTGAATCTGTATGTCAGGCTTCATCTGTGCCCCTTTTCAAATCCATGCTGAAAGCTCACCTCTGAGGTTGCTTTTGAATCCTGATCCCCTCTTTTCCTTGTGTTTCCTTATTCTTCTCTATTCTACTTTTATTCTTATCTTTTGTTTTGTCTATCTTAGATTATAAGCTCTGATGAGGGAACTCGCTCCCTCCAGATCTTCGTCTTGAACTCTCATATAGAACATTTAAAACCAGTTTAAAAACATACTTATTCTGCACTGCGTTTGACCTTCCACCCCCTCCCACCTGAAAGTAAGCTTGTCTGTACAGGGCTAGGTACACGGTCAGGGTACTCAACCATATATTACTATTAGCCCTAAGAAAGAGTTAATACCATTCAGAGCTTATTACTCAGTAACATCCTTGAAAGACTCTAAGATAATTAGGTGGAAGGTTCAAAATAACAAACACTCTGTTTAATAAAGATAAGTAAAGGGCAAGTTGTCTCCCAGTCTCTCAGTCTCGAGTCAGAGATATCAAATAGTCAGTATTAGAATTAATGTCTACACAGTTATGTCTGGGAATATGTGTATGTCTCCTCATGATGACCTATTCTAATGAGAATTGATGATGTTATGAATACGTGATGCGTGATGTAGAACAATAAAGTGAAAATCATGCTGTGTAATAGAATATTTACCTATAAATAAAGTGGCCGAAAGCTAAGATGGCAGAGTAAACAAAGGTGGTAACTTGATTTGCTCTCCCAAAGCTTTGGTTGTTTTTATAATACAAGTGTGTTGTGTATTATTTACTGATTTTTACAGATTCCCTTCTCATTGTTTTGTGTGTGGATTTCCGTTACCCAAGAGCCCTGGTGTGTTACCGGTGAGGGGAGGTGCAGAGTACACTTTCAGTTGGTGCCATGCCGGATACGGATCTCTGCATTTAAGGCAAGGGCAGAAGGTGCCTGAAGATTTGTGAGTATTACCAGTGATGGGTAATCTGTTCAGTGGACAGGCTCTGTCTCAGATGCGTGAATGGCATGACAGAGCTAGGGCTTTAGCGTTTAAGAAAGGTAGCCCTTCTTATTGTATGCTTCTATTGTATGTATGTGAAGCATGGTGATATAGCCATCGATTCCGTAGCACATTGGGATTCAGTGACTAAAGGTAATGATGATTTGCAGTTTCCTTTGGAGGGAACTTTCTCTGTAGATAACGTCCATTGCCTGAGATATGAGTTGGCGGTTAAACGTAAACCGTGCATTTGTGCTTACATGGTGGGAACGGATGGTACATGATGAAAACATAGGAATGTTTGTTTTGCAACGAAAGTTGTTTGTGTTAAGAAATGTAACTAATGACCAGTTGAGTGAGTGAGGATCACTCGTGTAGCAGAACTAAGAGAAAAGAAATTACTTAAAGAGCAACAGAAGTTAGGGGGAGTAGAATTGTGTATTTTGGATATTTTGAATGTCTCCCAGCTCAAGGAATTGAGAGCACGTTTGAACCAAGAAACGGAAAGTATTGTACTTGTAATAAGAATCTTAAGAATGGCAATAGGTCATAGTGTTTCTGTTGCAAAAGAATTAAGTGTTTCTGATGAACCTATTGATAAAGTTGAAAGATTTGGACAGACATCATGAAACCTACAAAGAGGAGCGTGATCAATTATATTATGATCTAAGCTCTATTCAGGAAGCTATACACCAGCAAAATAACTCATGTTCTGGCACTGTTAAATCTGAAGCAGCTGTGGGAAATGATATTGTGCCTACTTATCCTTTTTGTTTGTATCCAGTGGGCTTGACAGGTTCTGTGACTGTGCCTGCTAATTGGAGTCCTAAAGAAGTGTTTGATTTGGCTAAAACCTTTCCTAAATTACAGGGATAACCCTGGTAGATTTGTGTCTTTATGATCTCAAATAATTAACAGTTATAATCCCACGGGCAGCTCTAGATAATTTGCTTAGAGCTGTGTTTTTTTTTTTAATCCAGCTGATTTTCATAGGATCACTCATCCAATTTGGGATGATAACTGGCAATGGCCACTGGCAGACCCTGTGATAGATTTTCAAGAGAAGACTCAGAGATAATTTTATTTCTGTGTAGAGAAATATTGTTAGAATCCCTTAAAGTAGTATGCAAACCTGTAAAGGATTGGTCGAGATTAACATCTCTAAGGCAGGATAGGGGTGAAAAGGTTACAGATTTTCACACTAGGTGTATGCTAGCTTTTAAAGACTATTCTGGTGAGGCAGAAGACACACCTTCAGGATTCACTAATATTTTTGTAAATGGTTTGATTCCGAGAATAAAATAAATTTTGGAAACTTCAATAATAGATTGGCCAGCTAGAACAGCTGATGCAATTCTGGAAGGAGCTCGCTACAGTGAGTTGAAGTTTATCAAGGAACAGCAAAAAGAGCAAACTAAAATAGATGTGAAACAGACTAAATTGCTCAACTTATAGATTGCTTCCATGCAACCACCCATGGGCAGGGGTAGAGGTAGAAACCGAGGGAGAGGTTATGGGAACCCTCAGCGAGGGCGTGGACAGTCCAGAGGAATGCGTACTTGTGAGATTGGACATTTGCAGCGAGACTGTCCCCGGAATCAGAATCTTGATGTCCAGAAAGCTGATTTCCCTCCAGTAAAAGCTGAATTCACTCCCATATATCAGTGTTTCTCTAACCCAGAAGATTGTGGAAGTGATACATGGGATGCATGACTATTGTTGAATCTGAATATAACTCCTCAGGGTGAGTTAGAAACTAAGCTGAGAGGATCTAATTTGAAGTTTGTTATTGATACTGGAGCTACCACATCAGCACTGCGTTTACAGGATTTGCCTGCCATTTCTCAAATTCAACTAGCACAAGCTCCGACAGTACACTGTGCAGGCATTGAAGGTAAGATAATTCCTCATCGTAAACTTGAATTTTTACCTTTGCAGATTGGAGAGACTGTGTATCCTACTAACTTCCAGTGAATCATTTAGGTCGAGATTTTTTGGCTTCACATCATGCTACTCTATCCTGGATGAGTGGCATGTTATATTTCCAGCTGTACTCTCTCTCTCTGAAGTGCCGTCCCCCTGCAGATGCCAGTACCATTCATCCTGCTCTTGAAGAACTTCCTTCTACCCTGTGGGCAGTGCCGGGATCTAATGTCGGAGGCCTTTCTATCCCTCCTGTGAAAATCGTCATGAAACCTGGAGTTCAGCTTCCTAGACTCAAGCAGTATCCGCTACCAGCAGCTGCCATTGATGAATTTGTCTCCAGAAACAAGGTGTCATTTATTCTACAACTTCACCATGTAATACTCCAATTCTTCCTGTACTAAAAGCTGACGGTAAGACTTATAGATTTGTGCAAGACCTGCGAGCAGTAAATAATGTGATTTTGTCCACATGATATCTGGACACAGATACCTCCACCTCCAGGGACTACCTGGTTTTCTTTTGTAGATTTGAGTTCTGCTTATTTTTCAGTAAGAATTAGCAAAGAAAATCAATTTTTATTTGCTTTCCATTTTGACAAACAATATACTTGGACCACTTTGTGTCAAGGGTACACTGATAGTCCTGCCTTTTTTATTGCCTTTTCCAGCGACACCAGTGTTATTGCGTAGATTCCTGGGTTTATTAATTTTATGTAAACAATGGCTAGCAAATTTCTCAGACCTTACTGCTCCGCTTTATGCTCTCATTGGGAAAGAAGGACCTGAAGGCCTCATTGTACCCACATTATCACAGTGGGAGGTTTTTTTAAAATATAAAAACTGCACTGGGAAATGAGCCATGTTTATCTTTGCCAGATTATTCTTTACCATTTAAACTGTATGTGGCTATTTCTGATTCCTCTGCTACCTGTGTGCTTTTACAAGCTTTCCCAACTGGTTTCCCAACTGGCTGTTTCTCAAAGTGATTTAATGCAGTGACTTTGGGACTCCCACCATGTCTATGTAGTTTGGTAGCAGTGGCTTTTGCAATTGAAACTTACTGATTTTCTGGTTTTACAGCACCCTCTTGAAGTGTATGTAGCGCATTCAGTTTCTAGATTGCTCCATTTAACCAAGACTCAGCCTTTGTCCTCCACATGTTTACTTGACTCTGGAATTAATAATTTACAGTATATACTACATCAATATGCAACCCTTCAACACTTCTAGCTCCCTTGGCAGATCTTGTGGAGGAGGATGGGTCTCATGATTGTTTCCAAACTATTTTGGCATTTTCTCGAGCTAGACCTGAACTTTCCCCTATACCTTTACCAGCCCCGGATATAACTTTGTGGATGGTTCTGCTTTCCTAGATGAGATGGGCTATGCAGTCACAACAGTTAATGATGTAGTGGAATCAGCTTCTTTGCCGTTGACCAGTGCACAGCTAGCAGAAGTGTTTGCAAAGGGCAACCATTTTGCAGACCAAGAAGCACGGCAAGCTGTTCTTCGAGCATCAGTGTCACCGACATTGCTGTATTTACCACCATCTAATATGACTTTGTTTTCCCTTTCATCTCTCTTGCAGCAATATCAAGATACTTCCTTTGAAACCCAAACTCTGTGGACTTCGTGTTCCGCAGGGCTACTGGAGAAAGGATCATCTGCTTATTTGTCCTGACAGTCTATTGTTTCCACTTGCCCTGTTCCTGCATCATAAGCTTCACCGCTGTGGCTCTGAATTATGCCTTTTTCAGTTCTCCGGTATCACCTGAACTTTTTTTTCTTTGGCACAGCTTGTCTGCACTGTTTCAAGACTGGCAGGGTAGGGTCAGCTTAGGGTCAGTTATATGGGTTTCTGCCTTCTGGACTCTTTTTGATGTTGCAGCTTGATTTTGCAGATCTGCCCTGTGCCAGAGGAGGGAGGTGGTATTTGTTTGGTGGTCACTTGTCTTTTCTCTGGATGGGTAGCAGCTTATCCCACTACCAGTATGACTGCTGGGGTTGCCATCAAATTACTGCTCACTCAGTTTATTCCCGTTTGGGGTGTACCTTTTGTTCTTTCTTCTTATCTGGGTCCAGCCTTCGTTGCGGGTGTCTGGGAGGGTATTGAAAATTTGGTTTGGTATTAAGAGACAACTGTACACTCCTTATCATCCGCAAAGCTCTGGCCAAGTGGAACGGATGACTAGGACACTCAAAGGTCAATTACGCACTCTGACACAGGATTGGGCTACAGATTGGATGGAAACCCTTCCTTTTGCCCTTATGGCAGTGTGTAATTTCCCCAGCCTGACACCATACGAAATAGTTACTGGACGTCCAGCTGTTTCTCCACATGACACGGCAGTTATCCCGGATCCTCAATTGTTGCGCAGCGATATTTTGACTTATTGCTCACGATTGCACTCAGTCCTGTCTGTTTCCCCTTTATTGCAGGTGAATCCTCAATGAGATGCTCCGTCAGAATCATCACATCCAGAATTGAAGCCAGGAGATTGGGTCCTGATTAAGAATTTGCATCCAAAGACACTTTTGGCTCCCAAGTTCCTAGGTCCATTCCGTGTGCTCCTGGTGGGATACTCAAGCTTGTAAAATGGAAGGACATTCTCGTTGGATACATCTTACACAGTGTAAAAAGGCTCCTTCACAGGATTCAGAAGGTGGTTCCCTGCATCGGTGAATCAAGAGATTGCAACGCAGAGACTCATTGGACAACAGTGATATTGCAGAAAGGACTATAGTGATTAAATGCTTTTTGAATGGACTAATTATGCAAAACACCTTCTTCCAGCATCTATACTGCTGCTTAGGTGGATAAAGTTAGTTTGAATTAGTGCTTTACTGATATATAAGCAATGACCTTTTGGCACTTAACCTCTACTTCGTGAAGAGATTGAGAATTAGAGGGTAGTTATAGCTATAGTATATATCTTCATCATATTAAGAGAAGTAGGTGTATTTTCATTTTGGTTTAGAACATTTATTTTTGAAGTAATTAATAGTTTTAGATATTTAGAGGTTTGTTAAGAATGTTTCCTTATCTGGTCGTAGTTGTGTTGTGGCATATTGTTAAGGAAGCAGTACTGCATTTAGAATCTTGGGAATGTTATGGGGAATATCCAAATAGTTTTGAGTCACATTTACACTCAGTTACAAAACATTTTAATCTATCAAATTGTGCAGTTTGCCTTCCAACTGTGACAGCCACTCAGCATGGGTTTCTACCACGAGCTAGGCCTAAAACCTTTCAAGAGTTTCATGATATAGCTTTAATCTAACTACTGTACAATGGTCTCATACAAACATAGAACCTAGAGTAGTTAGCTCTATGCCTCTAAAGTCCCCTCCAATATGTTTCATGGCTCAAAGTACAGGGAAAAAGGTAGGGGACACCCCGTGGAACATCTGTAGAATAGTAATGCTACATAATTCTTCTATCTGGTATAAGAAATCCCACGTAAGAAAATCCTATATTTCAGTAGTACAATTAATGCAAGTTCAAGGGAACCAAGTGCATGATTATGACTTGTTACAGTATAATAGTTCTGGCTACCCTTTGAATGACTTTAGTTCAGACCTAAACATACCTAACTGGAGTTCCCCTTTGTTAGGGTATTACCATCCCTGGGAACGTAATCTGTCTGCAGGAATTAAAGAAATGAGCATTACTAAGTGGGCTCTGCATAACTGTACACAGAATACATCTTGTCCCCACAATTTGACAATTTGGGAAAATAGATTAGTGGCTTTAGAAGTTAGATTATTTTGTGTGTGGTAATCTTGCGTATACAGAACTTCCTAGAGGTTGGTCAGGTACTTGCTATGTTGCCCAGTTAGATATCCCGTGGCGTTTTTTTTTTTGTTTACCTTACCAAAATATTACTTTATTATCAACCCTGAATACTTCTTTAAGAAGAAAAAGGGATGTTTCCCCTCAGGATAAAGCCATAGCAGCTGCACAACAGCTGGTAGATTCTACAAGTTCTTGAACTAAATCTCAGATAGACGTATTTACAGGTACTTTTTGGCTCTCAACTTTTGGAGCTATAGCATCCACCAGAGAATATGGTACCCAGATTATGTGATTACAGGCAGTCGTTGAACTTACAGCCTTGGATCTCAGAGGCAATTAGTGTGTTACAAGGTGCAGTGGACAAGGTGTCTGCTTATGCAGCCTAGAATCGCATGGTTTTAGACTATCTCCTAGCGAAGGAAAATGGCGTGTATGGATTATTTATTGATTATTGTTTGCTTGATGAAGGAAAAATAGTGAAAGGCCTACTAGACAAGGTTAGAAATTGTACTTTTGTTCCAAGTAATAGTTATGTAAGTTCTTTTTCTGATTTTTTCGATTCTGTTTCTTCTTTCTGGAGTTCATTATCTAGGCCCCTTGCAGGCATGCTAGCACCATTGTTTGTTTTTTTGGGAATTCTCATTTTAGGAGCATTAATTTTCTGTGTAATATCTGCTTGCTGTAAGAAATCAGTGGACTCACTGACCCCTAAAATTATGTTACAGATTGACCCAGAATCTAATTACAATCCTTCTTTAATATCAATGTCTGAGTTTCCTTATCCCAATGTCTGAGTTTCCTTATCTTTGAAATGATTCTTTACAGAATCAGAGGAGGGACTGAAAGTAAGCGTGTCTGTACAGGGCTGTGTACACGGCCAGGGTACTCAACCATATATTACTATTAGCCCTAAGAAAGAGTTAATACCATTCAGAGCTTATTACTCAGTAACATCCCTGAAAGACTCTGCTAAGATAATTAGGTGGAAGGTTCCAAATAACATAAACACTCTTTGTTTAATAAAGATAAGTAAAGGGCATGTTGTCTCCCAGTCTCGAGTCAGAGATATCAAATTGTCAGTATTAGAATTAATTAGAATTAATGTCTACACAGTTATGTCTGGGAATGTGTGTATGTCTCCTCATGATGACCTATGCTAATGAGAATTGAACTATAATGTTATGAATACGTGATGCGTGATGTAGAACAATAAAGTGAAAATCATGCTGTGTAATAGAATATTTACCTATAAATAAAGTGGCTGAATGCTAAGATGGCAGAGTAAACAAAGGTGGTAACTTGATTTGCTCTCCCAAAGCTTTGGTTGTTTTTATAATACAAGTGTGTTGTGTATTATTTACTGATTTTTACAGATTCCCTTCTCATTGCTTTTTGTGTGGATTTCCGTTACCCAAGAGCCCTGGTGTGTTACCGGTGAGGGAAGATGCAGAGTACACTTTCACCACCATATTATCACCACCTCCCCGTTAGCCATCCTATCCTCGCTATCTAACATTGTATTGAGTGTTCTATCTTGCCTGTTCCAGTCCTCTTTCTTGTCCTGAATTGGTGTTCCTTTCTCTCTAAAGCAGTCTGTTTTATTCTGTAAACCGCTCTGATGCTCCTAGTAAGAGCGGTATTAAATCTGTAAGATAAAAGATAAAGACTGTCTTTATATGTATCTGTATAGTGTTGGGAAATCTGACTTATATCTGCCTTAGGTCTGCTGTATATATATTGGCTTTATATTAGCTTTATATGACTGAACCCTTGCCTGGTGAAACTACACAGGAGGATGGATGGCACAGAAGACAAGAAGACAGACAAGAAGACAATAGCTATATGAGAGTATATGCTTGCCATAAGATAATGGATGCGGCCTGTTATGGAGAATTCTGGGTAACCATATTCTGGATAGGAGTGTGCAGAATATTGGGCCTAACAAGAAAGTACAGGTCAAGCAAAGAATTCAAACTGATGAGCACAGCATAATCTCTGCCTGATTTCAAATAGTGCCAAGAAGAAGGAAAAATACAGGAAGGGTCAAAGGTCACAGACCATGCATAGATAATTAGACCTAAAAGCATTTCCAGATGTATAGAGGTCATAGGCCATGTATAAATAAGCAGGTCTAAGTGCAGGTACAAATGTACAAATGTAAATAGATTCTCCCCTGGGAAAAGTGACACCTAAGTAGTGATAATGGATTCACTGAGGCTAATGTAGAGCAAACATTTGAGATGTATATAAGGTGGTTATTTTGGAGGAAGGGTGGGCAGTATTTTCTTCCCTTTCACAGAGAAGGAAGTACTGTCTGCCATTTCTATAGACGGGCTTTTGCTGTTCTGTATGACACTGCTATTTTGTTATGCTGAAATAAAAGTTCTTATAGCAACTGCCGTCTAAGTAATTCTTTGATTGGTGATATTTGGGCAACCGTTGTGGGAACCAGAAGCTACAATAATTGGTGCCGAACACCCTCTAAATTTTTTTCCCTTCCAAATTGCCCAAGGACTCCTCTGACTGCAGTTTTACTTGTCAGAGGGACTACCTCCTGTTTTTCACAGTAAAATAAAAAAACAGGGGATGAGAATACCTTAAGAGGATTCCTTCTGCTGGTACAGAAGATGAGAATACCGCTCTGAGTGACGTCGAGAGAGATTTTGATACCCTAGGACGACTCCAGTGGGTGAGTTTTGTTTTTTCCTGTCTACAAACAAAGACGGAAGATTTACCCAGGTTCAATTGGTGGGTGAGTACCAAATTTACACATATGCATATGTATTTTATGTGTTTCATGTTTTGTTATGTAGCAAATTGTTAGATTGTCTTTGCATTTAATTGTAATGGTAGGGAAAGAAAGTTTGAAAGTTTTGCCCAGACATTAGGTCTCTGTCTTTCCGGGATTGATTGATGTACGCTTGAGACTGTACATATCATTGATATGAAGCGAATGTGTGTCTTTATCCACGTTTTCATACCTCCGCGAGGAGATTGGCTGGATTTAGATGAAGCATAAGCATTGTAAGTGTGTATAAATCCTGGATTTTTTTAATTTCGCTCCTCTGTTAATTACGAGGTTTGGATTGCTACCTAAAAGCGAAATTGCGCGCGCCTCTGTATAAAAGGAGGTTCAATTTGCTATTGGTAAAAGGCGAAGTTAATTGCCCCTGTCCCTGAACAGTGAAAACACCAGGTCTACATAGACTATAGAGAAGGGACAGCTAGGGAAATGTTTAAAAGAAAATCTAAACAGGAAGAAAATACTGAGAAAGGAACTGAGCCCGGTCCTAATCCCATAGATAGCCTTGTTAAACAGAACCCCCTATTGGAGGCTTCAATAAAAAATTGTTCTAAACAATGGGAAAAATGGACGAAAAAAACACCCTCTCTTGCCTGGCCAGCAGGGGGGTCGTTTGATCCGCTCATTTTGACCAAAATTAGGGATCATATTTTATTTAACAAATGTGGCAAAGCCCAATTGGAACATTTGCGACATATTTCCCTGTGGATGCAAGCTGGTCCAGAGCTTTCGCCATCTGCCCCTGTGCCCCCACCTTCTTATTGGGCAGCCGAAAGTAAAGCTATGGCAGCCATAGGCTATTCCGACCCTGTTTTCCAGCCCAAGTCAGAACCGACTTCTCACCCAGCAGCCTCTATACCCCAGAACAGGTCCTGCATAAACTCTTGGACACTGAGGGAGCTTGGGCAAAGATTGAGGGTCATGTTAACTTAAAAGCCACCCCTGCCCCAGATCCCAGTGCATATGCTGAGGCACAGGCAAGATTAGAAGAGTTGAAACAGCAATTAACAGCAGAACATGAAGATTTAGAAAGTCAGGCTCAAGCTTTAAAGCAATCTGAGGGAAAAATTACTGAGAATCTTAGAAGATGGGAGTTAGACCTGACAGATAGGGAAAAACGTCTTAAGACGCTTATAGAAGAGGAAGAAGAGGAGAAGGTAGAGGAGGAAGTAGATGACGAAAAGACAAAAAGTGCACTTACAGTGATTTGTGGAGTTGTAAAAGGTGGTAAAGCTCTTCGAGCTCCACAACCCTGTATCCTTACTTTTATTACAGAGCAGGAGGATGGCAATGGTTATTATGTTTACCGATGGTCCTCCAACATGTACGGTTGGACAAGAGCCAACCAGCCTCAGATGTTACAGTGGCCCCCTAATGGATCACTAGAAACTGTACACCTTAACACCGCCCGACTCTGCATTCGCGGAGGAGCGGGAGACCCTAACTGGGATTCTGCCTATATGGAGGCAGGTCTGAGGGTTTGGGAGAAGTATGAGAATCAGGACGCTAATAAACAGCTTCTGTTTCCAGTAATCTATACAAATGAAGGCAAATCTAAATATATCCCATGGAGTTTTACTGATATGACTAATATAGCCAGTAGTCTCCCTCCACTTAGTAGAGGGGGAGAGACATGGATTCAAAAATTTGAAAGAATTACGGCTGGATATCATTTGGCTTTGGGAGATATCAAAGCTTTATTGGCCAAAATTCTGGGAAATAGTGCGACAAATCAAGTGTTCGCCAATGCCGATTTAGGCCAGGTGAAGGTCACAGTTAACACTTATGATGGTTCTTCCTTCAACGAGTTTCGTCCTCGTATTTGGGACTCCCTCAGGGAGATGTACCCTACTCAGCGCAGTTTGGCTCCTCTCACTACTATGAGATTCCAAATAGGTGAGGATATCAGTGCATACCTTGTACGATTTCAAGATTTATGGGAAGCACAAATGGGGGTACCATACGATGATGTTTGTATGAGACCTGTATTTTTCCAGACTTTGTGTAATACATTACCCCCATCCGTAACTGCAAAATTAAAGTCTATAGTAGCCTTGGAGTCTGAGCCATGGCCTAAACAACAGGCCCATATTTTGCATTATATCCGGTCTTTAGAGGAAGACACTTTGAAACCTGAGAAGGATTTGAAACAGGCCCAAGCACGCTTGTTACACCTTCAACTTAAAGGGTTACAAGAAATTAAAGATCCCCAATCCACCACCAAATTACATCTTGATAAATCTAATAATGAACTTATTAGACAACTAAAACAGAAAATTAGGGAACAGCAGGAGAAAATTGATGACATGGAATATTTGGATCCTTATGAGGATGATGTTCCAGACCCCTGTGATGAGGTATGGGATAGAGATAAGGAGCGCATTTACTATAACGGAGCCCAACGACCCCGTTATCCTCAGCCACAGCGTCGAGGTCCCTCTTACCAACAAAATAACCGCACTCCTGCCCCACAGTGTTGGAACTGTGGTGGTTACGGTCATTTTCAGCGCTCATGCCGTGCTCAGCGCAGAAATGAGAACTTTGATAGGAGGCGTTTTCCCTTGTGGACACCTCCCCGGAATTCTGGACCCCCACCCAAACAATGACTGGGAATCTATATCTTACAGGCGAGGCTCACATATCAGGAACCTCTGATCACAGTATATCTTAATGATGAGCCCACAGAAATGTTACTTGATACAGGAGCCACGTCCTCTGTATTAACTGCTTTACCACAGAGATGCCAGCTTAGTAGAAAGAAAATGACTACCACTGGTTTTGATGGTAGACCCCTTACATCTTACCTAACTACACCCATTTGTTTAAGAATAGGAGATCAGCAGATTTCTCATTCTTTTCTGTTTGCCCCATATTGCCCAGTAAATTTGATGGGTAGGGACTTACTGGTGAAATTACAGGTTGAATTCACCTATGGTCCGCAGGGAGAAAAAGGCCCTGAGCGGTCACTGCTACTCAGCCCTTATGGCCGAGTTAAATCACATCTGCCTGTAACCATTCGTATTAAGCCTGGCTGTAAACCACCAAAGATTCCGCAGTATCCCCTCCAACCGGAGGCCCTGCAGGGATCTCGCCAGGAGATTCAGGAGCTGTTACAGCATGGAATTATTGAACTCAGTAATTCCCCATATAACACCCCACTATTCCCTGTGAAAAAGCCTAATGGGAAGTGGAGAATAGTTCATGACTTACGTGCACTTAACAGTGTTATTGAACCACAGTTTCCAGTAGTCTCAAACCCTGCCACATTGCTGACAACGACTACTCTGTACAAATATCATACTGTTCTGGACCTTTCCCATGCCTTTTTTGGGATAGAAGTTGAATCCACATCCCGGCAGTTTCTGGCATTTATTTTTGAGGGTCAGCATTATCAGTGGACCAGGTTACCCCAAGGATATGTGGAAAGTCCCTCCATATTCTCTCAAGCACTAGTTGCTGATTTGCAATCATTCAGGGCAGAGCTGCCCAGCAATGTGTCTTTGTTACAGTATGTAGATGACTTACTGCTTTCCACAGCTGAGGCTGCAACAAATCTGGCCCTCACAGATAAACTTGTTTGTTATCTTTTGGAAAGTGGATACCAGATTAACATGGCCAAGGCACAGATCTGCCAAACTGAAGTCACTTTTCTGGGTTTCCTAGTAGGAGATGGAATGCTGTCTCTGACAGAGAAAACTAAACAACACTGCTTGCAATTACAGATGCCTACCACTGTAAAGCAATTGCGATCTCTGCTCGGCATGATAAATTTCTGCCGGAATTGGATCCCGGGTCATAGTCAGCGCACACATCCCTTTCGCAAATATTTAAAAGGGGGGGCTAAGGGGTCGACTGTTATCAGCCTGTCAGCTCCTGACCAGATTTTGCTTCAATCTCTTTTGACTGATGTCTCGTACACACCAAGTATTTGTCTTCCTGACTATTCAAAGGAGATGTTTCTCATTAGCTTTCACGGACATCACACGTGGGCAGCTGTGATTTATCAGGATGATGGTAAAATTGTGTCCTACTTGTCAGGATCTTTTTCTGTTACAGAAATAGTTTTGCCTGATGTTGAGAGAGGGTTAGTAGCCACCAGTGAGGCAGTCAGAAAAACCTATAACACCTTTCATCCCTTGCGACTCACTGTGTATTGCTCCGGTGATGTAGAGACATTGTTATGCAGTAATACTCTCCACTTTACCCCATATCGGGTGCACCAGCTTTGTGCTACTCTGCTACGGAGTCACATTCTCATTAAGCCATTCCCTGCAAGTCACCCTTTTGGTTACCTACAAAATTTAGTTTCTGTCATTAGTGGAGAGGAAGAAGATAAGATCCCCATTTTTTCTTTTGCAGATAATATTCTGTCTCTTCACGAAATGCCTGTCAATTCTAAAGTCTGGTTCACTGACGGTTCTGAGACGTCACTATGTTCTGGTTTCAGTGCAGTACAAATATCTTCTTCTGGAGACATTCTAGATGTGTTGCAATATCAGTTGCCGAGTGCTTATAGTGCTCAAGGTGCAGAACTCTGTGCAATTTTGGCAGTCTTACTGCATCAGGAGAGACAGAACATTATTATATTCACTGACTCCCAATATGCAGCACAAGTACTGACAGCACTTCACCAGAAATGGTCACAAAGAGGTTTTATCACTTCCTCAGCCAGCTCAATTTCACATCTTGACGAGATACATCAAATTTATGAGTGTTTAGAGAAACGCAGAATCAACAATCTGTTTCTGTGCTGTGAATGGGTTCCTGGACATACACAGGGAGACTCTTTCCGCCAGATGGGCAATGCCCTGGCAGATCAGTTAGCCAAAGAAGTAACTAGTAATGCTTCCCTGACTTTACCTGTCACCAGATCACAGATCTATTTAGTACCTGACCTTGCTGATTATCAGAAAGATGCTGTTTCTCATGAGATAGGAAATTGGGAGAGACTAGGTTGTTCCCAAATTAAGAAAATGTGGGTACATCCATCAGGAAAACTTTGTATCTGTTATGTGGCACTAAAACGCCTTACAGATCTCATACACGATATCTATCATTCTAGTACTGCAAATGTCTACAGCATGCTTGAGGACATTTTTTGGTGTCCACACATGAAAAATCGCATTCAGGAACTAGTAGCTAAATGTCCTGTGTGTATCCTGAATTCTCAGCCAGGAGGAAAACCCATAGCCAAAGGTCATCTCCCGATTCTAAGTGGTCCTTTTGAATCCTGGTATGTAGATTTCACTGACATGATCCACAGATATGCTCAGAAGCGGTATCTTTTAGTGTGGGTTTGCCCTTGGTCTAAATGGATTGAGGCCTTCCCCTGCAATAGAGAGACTGCTGAAGAAGTAGTAGAGGTTTTGCTAACACAAATAATTCCCCGATTTGGCATTCCTAAAGTCATATATTCTGACAATGGCTCTCACTTTCGTAATGCTCTTGTAACTGCACTCACCCAGCATCTTCCTGTTCAGTGGAAGTATGTTTCTGTGTATAAACCTACTTCCAATGGTCTTGTTGAACGATGTAATGGCATTTTGAAAACTCAACTCAGAAAAATTTGTGCTTCTGGTCATATGACCTGGCTACAAGCATTACCAATGTGCTTATTTCAGCTGCGTAATAGCCCGATCAAGCGATTACATCTGACACCTCATGAAATGGCCACTGGCCGGCGTATGCGCACAACTAATTTATCGCAGTCCCAGGTTCCGATTCATGATAGTCTTTCTGCTTACCTTGCAGGACTCCGGATTGCGCTTCAAGAAATTGCTGACCGTGTAGCAGCCACACAGTCTGTGTCCAGTCCATCCTTATTACCTTGTTTCCCTGTAGGGTCCACTGTCTATAAACGAAATTGTGTTCGTGCATCCTGGGACTGCCCAACCTTTTCAGGACCCCACGTTGTCACTGCTGCTTCCCCTTTTGCTGCCAGACTGAATGATACTGATACTTGGGTGCATGTCAGCCATCTAAAAGCGTCTCCAGCTGTCCCATCTGATTAATCAGTTTTATTTTCCTACAGAACTCAGTGTTCTCACAACAGTGCTATGTTATTAGTACCAAAGATGATCGCTGTCAAGCCTACTCCATGGGCGTCCTTGTGCTTTTTTCTGGGAATCTCTGTCATAATCGTCCTCCTTATTGAGTGTTTACATCCAGATGGACAGCTAGCTTTGTTTCTTCATGGATGGAACCAGACTAACCAGACGATATCTCGAGCACCCCGAGCTTTACCTGAAGGCTCTCTGAACTTGTGGAAGCAATCAGTATTACACATTGTTTCCCTGATGAACATTGCAGACTGCATTATTTGTACCCCTTTACCAAAGGGTGTATCATATGCTCCAGTACATGTTTCAAAGGTTCCCTTAAATGAGTATGCAGGACAGCTTGCTTGTGTAGATAATAATAACTTTTCTGCCAGTTGTTATGAGACTTTTAATTGTTCCCAGACGTGGCATGCATGCACTGAATATGATACATGACCCTTTGCGTGTATATGCTGACCCGAATATGATATTTGATCTATGTTTAATAACAAATGTATCCATTGCTTTTTCAGACAGGTGTAACCTGTCGTATAATGTTATTAATGGATCCTTTCATTTTGCTAGTAATTCTGTCATGATAAAGTGGTATAATCAATCCGGTAATATGGACCCCTCCAATATGAAATATGATTGGAGAAATATTACAAGAAACCCGGTAGTGTTTAATGGAGCTGACTTCCGCTGGTATGTGGGAGTTGGTCCCATTTATCACGATGATTCAGCTGTGCTGACAACGGGTTCTCAGAATGAATCTCCATATACTTCTTGCTATCTCCCAATGTCCAGTTTCAGGAGGGATCTTACCTCAGCTACCACGGGAAAATCTTTTGTTAAGTGGTTTGATGGGCATCATATGAGTCGCATATGGACACCTGCTACAAACCTCTTTGCTGTAATGGGTCATTATTGGTTGTGTGGGGAAACTCTGTATCAGGTAATTAACCTCTCCCTATTACCCTGTGCTTTGGTTAAAGTTTCTTCTTTTTCTGTCTTGATACCTCTTAATGTTACCCATCATTCTGCTTCTCGCTCCACCCTGCATAGATTAAAACGTAGCTCCGCAGCTTATGCTAGCCCCTGGGATTCCTCTATAGCCGAGGATGATGCCATTCAGGCCTCATTTGAGTATATCAATTCCACTTATCCCATGACTAAAACTCGTTTGGATGCCCTTAGCGCAACGGCCTGGATTCCCTTTGCCACCCCCGCCCTTACTGCTGAGCTTGGTATGGCTGTACGCCGTTTGCAATGTTTGTTGCATATTCAAATGAAAGCTGTTACTGAATCCATATCACGCCTAGCCGAGTCCCTTGAGCAAAATACACAAATGACTCTGCAGAATAGGCAAGCTTTGGATTTACTTTTGGCCGCTGAAGGCGGAACATGCACTTTCATTAATGCTACAAACTGTTGTACGGTCATCGCTAACCATACCATTTTTGTTCTTGATGCTATGAATAAGATAAAGCATCTCTCTGAGTTGCATATTGATGATTTTAAAGGGGGACTTCAACTTAATAATATTTGGGGTAGTATTGCTTCATGGTTTGCTAGTTTAGGTGTAGGACTTAAAGCCTTCTTTATTACGCTTTTAAGTATAGCTTGTTTTGCAATCATTGCTTGTTGTACCTTATCCATTTTACTTACCTGTTGTAAACGAATGATATCGCAAAGCACTAAAACCATGTATATTGTGTCAAGGGAACAGTACCAACGATTGCCTTTGAATGATCCATCTTTGTCTCAAATGGTTGTTATTCACGCCCCTTAGTGGGATTACTTTTACTAGCCCCCCAACAAAAAAAAAAAAAAAAAAAAGTGGCAAATGTTGGGAAATCTGACTTAAATCTGCCTTAGGTCTGCTGTATATATATTGGCTTTATATTAGCTTTATATGACTGAACCCTTGCCTGGTGAAACTACACAGGAGGATGGATGGCACAGAAGACAAGAAGACAGACAAGAAGACAATAGCTATATGAGAGTATATGCTTGCCATAAGATAATGGATGCGGCCTGTTATGGAGAATTCTGGGTAACCATATTCTGGATAGGAGTGTGCAGAATATTGGGCCTAACAAGAAAGTACAGGTCAAGCAAAGAATTCAAACTGATGAGCACAGCATAATCTCTGCCTGATTTCAAATAGTGCCAAGAAGAAGGAAAAATACAGGAAGGGTCAAAGGTCACAGACCATGCATAGATAATTAGACCTAAAAGCATTTCCAGATGTATAGAGGTCATAGGCCATGTATAAATAAGCAGGTCTAAGTGCAGGTACAAATGTACAAATGTAAATAGATTCTCCCCTGGGAAAAGTGACACCTAAGTAGTGATAATGGATTCACTGAGGCTAATGTAGAGCAAACATTTGAGATGTATATAAGGTGGTTATTTTGGAGGAAGGGTGGGCAGTATTTTCTTCCCTTTCACAGAGAAGGAAGTACTGTCTGCCATTTCTATAGACGGGCTTTTGCTGTTCTGTATGACACTGCTATTTTGTTATGCTGAAATAAAAGTTCTTATAGCAACTGCCGTCTAAGTAATTCTTTGATTGGTGATATTTGGGCAACCGTTGTGGGAACCAGAAGCTACAATAGTGCTGCATATACCTTGTATCGCTATATAAATTATTAATAGTAGTAGTAGCAGTAAGTTAAGCTTGGTAATGTACATTAAACAGAGACATTGATAACTTGGATTTTTCTGAAGCAATGGAGGGGTTAAGTGACTTGCCCAAGGCCACAAGGAGTGCTATTGGGAATCAAAACCTGGTCCTTTGGTTCCCAAGCCAATTCTCTAACCATTAGTCTACTCCTCCACTCCACTGTTTTGACAGACTCTCTTGACTGCATCATTTGTATTATCCTGGTTTGTGGACCAAAGACTCGCTTGACAGTACTCTGCATTTTTCTCTCTATAAGAAACTAAGCAGGCAGTGCTATGTACATTTTCCAGTTTGAGAATATTCTCACCTGACAATGCTGTGTGAGTCTTTGAACCTCCAAGATCCTCCTGAGTAACATCCTCATTCGTGACAGATTTAACCACATCTGGGCCAGTGATGAATAAATATGAAGTATCCTGGAATCACAGAGGGACAGCACTTTAAAGAGACAAACATGCCATATCCTTGACGCAATATGATCACTACAATTCGTAAATTTTCTTTTTTTTTTTTTTTAAGTCTCAAAATCTTATTGGAGGTGATAAAACCATACACAGAGTGATCAAAACTGAACATAAATCTACAAGCAATCAACCTGATTGCTACAGGTGCCCCAACTTACCATAACCCCTTCTCTTCCCTCACCTACTAAGACTAACAGAAATCAATCATTGTTCAAAACAAAAAACTGACACCCCCAATTTTAATGGTGGTTTACAAATTACTAACAGGCGGTCTGCAATTTCATTTTTGAGTTTGTTCGGCATCCTGGAATATATACCATCCGGTCCAAATGAATTACTGTTTAAGCCCAAGTTTCATTCCCCTGTTTCATTGTAAGTGTCTACTTGGCACAGTATTCGTTTTATGTAAACCGCGCTGACTTTTAAGAGTGCGGTATATAAGAACAATAAAATAAATAAATAAATAAAAAATAATTACTAGTGCTTAGTTTGTCAAATTTCCGTATTACATCTTCCAGATTTACTGAGATTTCTTTCAATGCCTCAGATTCATTACCTTTAAAAATAATTTCTGACATGGGTATTTCTACTATATCTTTAGTAAAGACCAAAGTGAAAAATTCATTTAGTCTCTGCTGTGGTCTTATCCTCCCATAATATTTTTTTGTGAGGCTTTTTATTTATAGTCTCGCTTTCTCCTTGGAAAGTGCCACGTTCAGTGGCATAAATTCCACCCAAGCCACCCTGGCAATGCAAGGGGCCTAGAGAAAAAGGGCCCACTTATAGACGTTCCCATATAAGGTGGATACACTCTTCTCTGAGGGCCCTTTCAGATATTTTGCTTGAGGCCCTCAATTTGAATTCTGCTACTGGTCGTCCTGGGGCCTTCTCAGTGCTGCATCAGCGCATACGCAAGCGACGAGACCACCAAAAAGGTCTCCCTGATAAGCCAGGGAGCACAACTCACTCATCCGAATGAAATGAAAAAAGAAAAAAATGAAAAAAATGAAAAAAGAACTAAGAAAACTAGAACATAAATGGCGCAAAACCAAATCATTCATCAACAAGGAAATATATAACAACTACCTCACGAAATACAAAGAGACTTTAGATAACACAAAAAAATCTTATTTCGCAGCATTATTATCAAAATCTTATAACAGACCACGAGAACTATTCTCCATTGTTAGAAATCTTACTAATAATCCTCAAACATCTAACACTGAAATCACTGATATTTCAGTACAAATCTTAGCCAACCACTATCAAAACAAATCTATGCAACCTATAATGACGCTAAACAATATAGATACAGTCCATCACTGCTCAGATGAATGGTCCAAATTTCACCCTATATCAAAGGACGCACTAAAGAACATCATTTCTAACCTAAACACAACAACTTCCTTTCTGGATCCATGCCCAGTAATATGGATAAAAAGTACACTCCCAATACTACTATCATATATCCTCCCTATAGTCAACCTCTCATTACTTCAAGGATACCTCCCATCTATGCTCAAACATGCACAAATCCGTCCAATTCTCAAAAACAATACGCTTGACAAAACATCACCAAAATCATACAGACCCATCTCAAGTATCCCTTTTTTGGCTAAAATAATAGAAAAAGTGGTACAAATCCAAACACAGGAATACCTAGATTCATCCTACCCACTTGATGAGCACCAATATGGATTTAGGCCCCAACATGGAGTTGAAACAGTCTTAACCGATGTACTACTTAAAGGAATTGATAATCATAAACAAGCATTTATACTCTTATTTATTGATATTTCCGCAGCATTTGATAGTGTTCACCACACTATAATGCTTAATAACCTGAAACAATTAGGAATAAATGCCACTGTACACAAATGGTTTACCTCTTACTTAAATAATCGAACACAAAATGTAAGAATTGGTAACCAAACATCAACCATATATAAACAGGAAATTGGACTCCCACAAGGCTCCGCACTATCAGCCCTCCTGTTTAATATTTATATAAAACCAGTCTGTGATATCTTTAAAAAATTCGGAGTATACTATCATCTATATGCAGATGATATTATGATGTACATCCCATTCACAATCCCTAATTTGCCAATAAAACTACTATCTGATTGTTTCAATGAAATCACAACATGGCTAAAAGCTCAAAACCTCCACATTAATCATTCAAAAACAGAAGTCCTAATTGTAACTAAAAAACCAATCATATACCCCCCCAACCCACATAACATTACAAAATCATGACATTAAAATAAAAAATGAAATAAGATACCTAGGTGTTATCCTGGATACACATCTGACGATGAATACTCACATCAGAAACACCATTAAGAAAATATATTTTAAACTCAAAATCCTTAAACAATTACGCCCTTTAGTACACCAACCAGACTTCATTAATATAATCCAGGCCACAATAACCCCACACTTTGATTTTGCCAACCTAATTCTATTAGGAATAACGAAACAAAACATAAAAAGAATCCAATTAGCACAAAACGCAGCAGCTAGAATTATAATGAAAGCACACTCATTCCAGCACATAACACCATTACTAGCTTCCCTACACTGGTTGCCAATTCAAAGCAGGATAATATATAAAACCACAATAACAACATATAAAGCTTTAAATAACATGGCTCCAATACCACTAAGCAAACTAATCAGCATGGAATCCCAAAAAGCTACGCACAGAAAAGGATACTCAAATAAACTAAACACTCCTAATGATTTCATAAAAGCAAATAAATTAACTAACAGAGCTTTTTCTCACGCAGCCCCATCTATTTGGAACTCCCTCCCGGAGGACCTACGAACTATAACCGAAATTATAGAACTCCGTAAAAAACTAAAAACCTATCTATTCTCCATGCACTATGGCAACACAGATAACCCCTTGATACACTCAGATAAAGGCTAAAGAATCCTGATAAAGGCTAAAAATCCTGACTGTGTAATACTATTTCTAATAATTTAACAGATAACACACTATCCTAAAAACACTATGATTCAACCCTAAAGTACCCACAACTTGTATTTGTATATAGTTATTGTACATAGTTTACAAGCTAGCCTTGTGCTGTTATGCATTAGTTCATGCTGTTATCCATTATTCTTTATTGTTACAAAATGTTCCATGTAAAACTAAGTTCAATGTAAAAGTAGTTCGATGTAAAACTAAGCTTTTGCTTTGTTGGATTGTTTTATTGTGAACCGCAACTGAACTCTGGAAGATGCGGGTTATAAATGATTGCTAAATAAATAAATAAAATAAATAAAAATCCGGACTAGTCTTGCAGGATTCAAGGAATGGAAATTACCAGATATGGAACATTTTTCTATTGACCTCAGTACTTTTTAAAATAAAAAGTCTTACCCTAAACTTCGAAACAGAGAAAGGACAGCGTCCCCCCCCCCCCCCCCCGGCAACAGTCAAGGTTTGTAAGCAAATGTCCACGTAAACATCCTTGTCTTACTTTTCTATGATATAAGACTGTCTGACGTCTAAAAAATTATTCCAGAAGATAGAGAGGAAGTAGTTAAGTGGGTCTATTGTATGTCTATTTATTTATTTAGCTATACTTATATATTGCTTTGCACCAAGTCAAAATGGTTTACAGAGAACAGAACATCAGTTACATTGAACAAATATCTTGGATAGCAAATAAGCGCAGCTACTCTCCTGTAAAGCATAGTTACTCACCTGTAACAGGTGATCTCCGGGAACAGCAGGAATTTAGTCCTCACATATGGGTATCGTCGGTACCGATGGAGCCTGCGTGGGAACGCTCTCCAGCATCCAATTAGAAAGCTTTTGGGAGCATCCCACAGCGCCTGCGTGCTGCCTTCCCGCCTTTCCCAACTGCCTCTCTCCAGCTGACTTTTAAAGCTGAGACAAAGAGAGAGAGAGGGAACGGGAAAGAGATAGAGAGATACAACTCCTAGGGGAGGTGGGTGGGTTGTGAGGACTAAATTCCTGCTGTTCCCGGAGATCACCTGTTACAGGTGAGTAACTATGCTATCTCCAGGAACAAGCAGGAATGTAGGCTTCACATATGGGGACTCCCTAGCTTTAGATGCCAGGGAGAGACCCCAGAAGTTGAGTGTCCCTGAACAGGGCTCCACTTCCCCCCATGGATCTCTGGCATCCTACCAGGGATGGCGGGTAGGAGTTGATTAGGTATGGAACAGGTGTCGGAGAACATCCTGACCAAACAAGGCATCCCAGCGGGAGTCCTTGTCCAAGCAGTAATGGGCTGTAAAGGTATGAAACGAGGCCCAAGTGGCTGCTTGACAGATGTCATCGATAGACACAGAGTGCAGATGAGCCTTTGAGGCTGCCATGGCTCTCACATTGTGAGCTGTGACATGGCCCTCCAGAGAAAGGTTCTTACTCTGATAGGCGAAGGAAATACACTGAGCAATCCAGTTAGACAGTGTTCTCTTGGAGACTGGAAGTCCCAAATGAGAAGGATCAAAAGCAAAAAAAAGTTGAGAGGACTTTCTATGTTGCTGCGTTCTTTGTAAGTAAAAGGCTAAAGGTCTTTTACAGTCCAAGGTATGAAGATTCCTCTCTGCATTTGATGCATGAGGCCTTGGAAAGAACACAGGTAGATAGACCGCTTGGTTCAAATGAAAAGGCGAGACCACCTTTGGCATAAAGTGTGGATAAGTCCTAAGGACTACCTTGTCATGATGGAACCTTGTATAAGGTGGATCAGCTACTAGCGCTTGCAACTCACTAATGCGGCGTGCTGATGTGATTGCAATGAGAAAGATAACCTTCCAAGAAAGGAATTTCAAGGAGGTAGTAGCTAAAGGTTTGAAAGGTGGCTTCATGAGCTGCCCAAGAACCAGGTTTAAGTCCCATGCCACCGGTGGTGGCATAATGGGAGGCTTAGTTAGAAGAAGGCCTCTTATAAATATTGCTATAAGAGGATGAGAGGAAATAGGCTGTCCATTTAGAGGCTTAATGGAAGCTGCAATAGCACTCAAATGGACTCTTACTGAATTAGTCTTAAGACCTGCATTGGATAAATGAAGGAGATACTCCAGCAATTTTATTTATTTTTTATTTATTTATTACAGGCTCTTATATACTGCACTATTTGGTATCAGCGCGGTTTACAGTATAACAAAAGACCAGAGCAACAGGCTGTTTGGTTTTACATAGAACAGGTTTTACATAGAACAGGTATGAGCAACTTTGTTAACCATGTTCCCCATGTATATCCAACTATTTACATGCTATATATACATGTATGTACAGTAAGAATTATTCTTAGTTTGATAAAGTCTTGTAGAACAGGAGGTCAAAAGGGGATGGCCAATCAGGTCGGTGGTTGGCTGGTATGGTAGTATTGTGGGAACAGGTAAGATTTGAGTGCTTTAATGAATAGAGTTAGATCGGCGATGGCCCGAATCTCAGGTGGTAAAGAGCTCCAGCACTTGGGGGCATAGAAACAGAAAGCCCTGTTAGACGTCGCTAGTGTGCATTTTGTGGCTGTCTTAGGGATTACTAGCGCGTTTGTGGATGTCGTTCTCCTAGATCTGTTAGGTGGGATGGTCTGAATGATGCCTATTAGTGATGGGAAGGTGATGCCCTTGATGGCCTTGAAGGTGAGTACCAAGGTCTTGAATAACAGTCTTCCATGGATGGGGAGCCAGTGAAGCTGTTTTAGAATCGGTGTTACGTGGTCCCTTTTTGACGCCCCATAGAGTACTCTGGCCGCGGTGTTCATGGCAAGTTGTAAAGGGTTTAAGGTGGACTGAGGGAGGCCTTGAAGGATGGAATTTGCATAGTTTAAGTGCGGTAAGGTTAAGGCTTGGAAAATAGTTCGGAAATCGTCAGGATCAAGTAGAGAGCGAAGGTGTCGGAGTGTTCGGATCTTGAAGTAGATCGCTCTGACTACGTTGGTTATGTGCACTGTTCCCTCTAAGCTGTGCGCGCGCACATACTTTACAACAGAGCGCACAAAAATTACGGCTCTGATTCTGATAGAAAACACAGACGTCTTAAAATTTCAAAGTTATGATGGTAATTACTAGAAATTTCCCACTTCATTTAGTAATTGTCCGAGTGTCGTTATGTGGCGCACAAAAATTTAACCTTCCTTCAAAAGCTGCACACAGCTGATATTTTATGCGCACACAGCCTACAGAAAATTAGAGGGAACATTGGTTATGTGTAATTTTAAATCAAGGCGTTGGTCCAAAGTAATCCCAAGGTATCGAATTGAAGGTTTTGTTTGGAGATCGGCTTCTTTCACCTTTATCTGGGGTGGGGGGATGAAGAGTGGGTCCCTAGTGATGAAGAGAACCTCAGTTTTCTTATGTTGAATACGGAGGTTCTGGGATTGAAGCCATTCAGACACAGCATCAAAACACTTGGTTATCGGGGACAGATCCATATGAACTGTGGAGAAAGGCATGTATAGAAGGATGTCATCCGCGTATATCAGGCATTCGACCTTGAAAGACCTGATGATGTTGCAGACGGGCTGTATGTATTGTAATGGGGAAAAGATATCCTGTGATAGGAAAGCAGAGGAACCTATGAGTAATAGGGCTGTTTCTAGCAGGAAGGAAGATATCAGGACACCCAGTTGCCAAGAGCAACAAACATTCCCAGCCACGAGGGAAGGAACCCTGCACAGCTGATAGGCATTCCCCAGCTCTTAGCTCTAATAGCTTTCACCTGGGAGGGGGAAGGGCTGGAGTAGAGCCTCAGAAAACGTATAAGGGACATTCATTAGAGAATAGGGGTAGCAATAGTGGCAGTCGTAGGAGCAGCAATAGCAGGAGCTGGAGAAGGAGTTCTGACTTTGGCTTTGGTAGCTCCGGTAACTCCAGAGAAAGCAGTTTGGAAGATTCAGTGAAACCAATAACTGGAAGCAGGAGACACGTGCTGAATGAGAACCAGCTGGATACTGAGTGCAAGCTGAGGTTTGAATCTGGGAAGCAATGTCCGCTTTGGGCTGGTAGGAAAACTGATGTGAGTGACTAATTCTGAATGTGAAAGAGAAAGGCAGATAACAGCTGATAGTCTTAATTGGAGGAGAAAGGCTCAAAAACCTTTTAACCAAGCTTCCAAACATATACCTCATGGTGAAGGCATTTATAAGGAGAAAGTACCAGTCAGAATAACTGGAAAGCAATTACAAGCCTCAAGAAAGAAAGAATATACGGTGCCAGACATCTGTATGTTGGAAGAGGGTGACAAACAGCCTAAGCATAGAGAAAAGCCTCTGAGGTTTAAACCCCTACTGAATGAAGCTGTGCATAGCTTTTCTCCTGCCTCAAACCAAGAAGGTGGGCTAATTAACCAAGGTAAAGCTGCTTACAAGTCTTTTTCACCTAGAAGTTATAAAGGACATAAGTCTTATTGGAATTGCATGCCAAGATATGGTGACTCTGACCCTTACCTGTTGGAGCAAGTAGTAGGGAGGTCAAGGGAGCTGGTAGAGGAGAATAATCTGCCAACACACTATAGGCAACAATGTTATGCAGATGATAGTCAGATTAAATCAATGATAATTGATCCGCCAGAGCCTGAATTATCTGACTACCAGATAGACTGTACATTGGCTGTGATAAACGATAGGTTTTCATTGTGCTGAAGATATACGATGCTGGAAGTGATTTAACTGCCTGTTTAAAAGCACCAGACTTTACTTTATCCTTTTTGCCAGAGTGTATGGCTTTTGTTCTTTTGTTACCTGTGTTATAATCCAAACCCCGGGAGAGGAAATAAAACCTTGATTTGACCTTACCACTCGGGTCTCAACTATCTTATTGCAAAGGAGCCCAACTACAATCCTTTCAATAAAAGGTCCCCCTGTAGCCCAACCAGTATACTACACTGCTGGCCGAGCAGGGTGTGACAGTATATGTTGAATAAAAGCGATGAAAGGGAGGACCCTTGTGGTACACCCTGACTTTGATGGAAAGGGGTGGATGTTGCCGCTCCTGAAGTTACATATTGCCATCTCTGATCTAGGTAAGACCTGCACCAATCGAGGGCAGTACCGTTGATGCCCTTTTCTTTTAGCCGCCATATTAAAAGATCATGATGTACCAAGTCAAAGGCCGCGGCAATGTCTAGAAATATAAGAACAAAGCCTTGGCGGATGTTGTCAATGCCTGTGATAATGCTGTTGGCAGAGGGTGGTAAGGAGGGTTTCTACCCCGTGGAACTCCCTGAAACCATGCTGGCATTGGTCTAGAGGGGAGGCAAAGTCAATGTGATCTTGTAATTGCCTTTGAGCTTCCTTTTCAATTATTTTCGCTAGAAGAGGTATACTAGCTATAGGTCTATACGATTCGAACTTTTGTGGGTCGAGTTTAGGGTTTTTCAAGAGGGGTCTAATGGAGGTTCTCTTGAGAGCTGATGGGAAGGAACCAGATGTAAAGGATAAATTCATCATTTTAATGATGAGAGGGCTGAGATCACAGCGTAGCTCCTTTATCCAATAAGCTGGGCAGGGGTCAGTTTGTGCAGTAGTGGTGTTAAGGGAAGCGATGGTGTTCTCAAGATGTTTTTTAGATGGTGTGGAGAACATAGATAGGTTCGATAGACAGCTGGAGTCTTGCGCAGAGATTGTTGCGATGTTATCAGTTTGCAGCAGTTTGGATTGTAGATACTCGGCTAAAGCTTGTGGGTGAATAGGTTCCGGTTGTTCAGGCGAAGGTTCATTGGAGAAGGTTTTGACTAGATTGAAAAGATCACGTGGTTTGTTTAGTGATCTTTTAAGTGTATCGGTGTGATATTGTTTCATTTTAGCCATGATTGACTCTCTGTGGGCAGTCAGATGCACTGTGTAAGCTGTCTGGTCCTCCGTAGAGCGAGATCGGCGCCACCGTTTTTCCAGTCTTCTTAGGTGTATGAGGGAAGCTCGTAATTCCGGGGAGAACCAAGGACAAGGTTTTCTTTTCTTTGTGTTATTACTCTGGTTTGGTTGCAGTGCAATGGTGCTGAGCTTGCTATTCCAGGCGGCGATCAGGTTTTCCAGGTTAAGGGATGTGTCATTGAAGAGTGGGTGTGTTCCAGCAAGAATATGTTCTTTGTTGAAAGCCGTGAACCTCCGAGAAGTTATTTTTGTTGAGGTGGTGGAGTTATTGTGATGTGATGGGGTTTTGCTCTTGATGGGAATGTGGAAAGTAATTAGGTTGTGGTCTGACCAAGGTACCGGAGACACAGAAGTGTCTAGGTTGTTGTTAGCATTAAGGGCAGTTAGAGGGGCAAAGATCATGTCGAGGATGTTTCCTTTTTTGTGTGTGGGATCTTTAACGATTTGCTTGTAGCCCAGATCATTGATTGCTTCAAGAAAGGCTGAGGCGTGGCTGGGGTGTAGTGTAGGGAGATTGAAGTCTCCTAGTATCCAATTAGTGATTTTGGGTTTGCGTATGTTAGCTGCTAGGTCTAAAATGTTAGGCAGGTCATCCGGAGAGGATGAGGGTGCTCTGTATATCAAATTGATGGAGCACTGCTCGTTTTCAATGGATATGATGTCCATGTTGATTGAGCTTGTGGAGTCAACGGTATGGAAATGTAGATCTGCCTTGGTAAGAATGAGAGTACCACCTCCTCTCTTGTTATCTCTATGCTGCGAATGGACGGAGGGTACGAGTTGGTTAATGATTGCATTATCTCCGTCAGATAACCAGGTTTCAGTTATCATAAGTATATCCAGATTGTGGGAAGAAATTATGTCAGCGATGACTGGCCATTTCTTACAGATAGACCTTGCGTTTATGAGAGCACATTTTAGGTACATGGGATAAGGGGGTTCGGTTTGTTGTATTCTTTGTGGAGTGTTGTGGAGCAATGATTCCAGAGGTATCGCAAGGGGGTTAAGACCCTTTTGCGAACACCATATGGTAAACGTTTTCCACTTGAAAGCATAAGAGCATCTTGTGGAAGGTTTCCTGGAAGCAAAAATAATATCTTTTACTTGCTGAGGGAGATTAAGATCACGGAGATGTAGGCCTTCAGCAACCAAGCCCTGAGATGCAGAGACTGGGGGGATTGGGATGCCATAACATTCCGTCCTCCTGAGATAGGAGATATGGAGCAGACCCTAACTCCAGGGAGGGAGCTTGAGAGAGATGTAGAAGCAGAGGGTACCACACTTGCTGTGGCCAATGTGGAGCTATGAGAATCATATGGCCTCTGTCTCTCTGAAGCTTGAACAGGGTTTTGGGAATTAGGGGAATGGATGGAAAGGCATACAGGAAGTCTTGACCCCAGTAAAGGAGGAAAGCATCCCTGGCCTGAGCCGGAATTCTGGAACAGAACCGGGGAAGATTGGCATGCCACGGACTTGCAAAGAGGTCTATGTCCGGGATTCCCCAAAGTTGAAATAACCTGGCCACCTGGTCTGCATGCAGAGACCATTCGTGTGGAAGCAGAACTCGACTGAGTCTGTCTGCCCAAGAGTTTTGAATGCCTGGCAGATACACTGCCAAAAGATGAATCTGATGCTCTCTGGCGAGGGCCCATAGTCGCAAAGCTTCGTTGGAAAGCAACAGAGAGCCTGCTCCCCCCTGCTTGTTCACATAGAACATGGCTACTTGATTATCCGTATGAATGAGGACTGTCTTGTAGCTGAGCAGGGTGTGGAACACTCGCAGAGCAAGGAAGATTGCTCTGAGCTCCAAGAGACTGATATATAGATGACTCTCCTGTGGAGACCAGGTGCCCTGGGTGGAGAGGTCTTGCAGATGAGCTCCCCAACCCATTGGAGAAGCATCTGTTGTGAGAGTTGCTTGGGGGTAAGGGCTGTTGAAAAGGGGACTCCAGCAACAGGTTTTGAGTGGACATCCACCACTGGAGGAACAAAATAAGGTGACTTGTGTTTGCTATTTTGTCTGACAGGCATCCTGATGCCTGGGTCCATTGAGTGGATAAAGTCCACTGGGAACCACATGTACAGTAGATGCCATGTGGCCTAGTAGTTGTAATATTTCTCGAGCAGTGAGATGAGGCTTTAGCACTGCTTGAAAAGCTAACTGCACCATGCGAAGGCAGCAGGCCTGAGGGAGATAGGCCCTTGCCTTTCTGGTGTCCAGCAAAGCTCCTATGAACTCTAAAGACTGAGTGGGAGTTAGACTGGATTTTGGAATGTTTATTACAAGACCCATATACTGAAAGATACGCATTGTGCAGGATAGAGAAGTCCTGGCCTCTGACTCGTTGGGGCTCGAATGACACAGTCGTCTAAGTAGGGGAAGACGAATATTTATTTATTTATTTATAGTTTTTCTATACCGCACTATTTACCATCAGCGCGGTTCACAGGTAACAAAACTCGAGCAGCGGGAGGATCGACACTGCGTTTACATTGAACAGGGAATTGAACATGGAACACAGGCTAACTATATATCCCTAGAGAATATCCCTAGAGTGCGGAGAAATGCTGCTATGACAGCCATGCATTTCGTGAACACCCTTGGTGCTGAGGTCAGGCATAAAGGAAGCACCCTGGTATTGGTAGTGCTTTCCTTGAAAAAGGAACCGAAGGAACCTTCTGTGGGTTGGATGGATGAGGACATGGGTGTACGCATCCTTGAGATCTAGAGAACAATCCTGACTGAAGGTATGGCAGCAGAGACCCGAGAGAAATCATTTTGAATTTCTCTTTGACAAGGAATTTGTTCAATTCTTTGAGGTCTAAGATAGGTCTGTATCCCCCTGTTTTCATTGGAATAAGGAAATAAGGGGAGTAGAACCCTGTACACTGCTGATGAATGGGTACTTCTTCTATTGACCCTTGAGCAAGAAGAATAGCGACCTCTTGCCCTAACAGGTTGATGAGAGAGGTCGGAGAACTGAACTGCCTTACTATTGTGTGAGGGGGCATGCTTGGAAAATGAAGTTTGCACCCCTCCTTTATGATGGAGTGTCCAATGCTCTGCTGTTATCTGCCCCCATCTGGGAGCAAAGTGACATAACCTTCCTGGAATGGTGGAAGGCTCTGGTCCCCCGAGAGCCAGGAAGGCTAAGTTCTCTAGCTGAAAGTCAAAGGCCTTGTGGAGGCTGAGACTGCTGTGACGGCTGAGGCTTAGCAGTCTTTGCTTTCTTCTGTTTGGGTGGTTGCTGACCCTTCTTGACAAACTGACCTGCCGAACATGCCTGCTGAGCACAGGCAGGATAAGCACAGTTACTTACCGGTAACAGGTGATCTCTGGGAACCGCAGGAATTAGTCCTCACATATGGGTACGTCGGAACCGACGGAGCCTGCGCGGGAAAGCACCCCAGCTTCCCAGAAAGGAAAGCTTTTGGGGCCTCCCACAGCGCATGCGCGCTGCCTTCCCGCCTTCCTGACCAACTCTCCTCAGTTCGAGTTAAAAGCTGAGACAATAGAGAGAGGAAAGGAAAGAGAGAGAGAGAGAGATACAACTCCTAGGGGAGGTGGGTGGGTTGTGAGGACTAATTCCTGCTGTTCCCAGAGATCACCTGTTACAGGTAAGTAACTGTGCTATCTCCAGGAATCTCCTCAAATATGGGGACTCCCTAGCTAAGATGCCGGGGAGATCCCCCCCAAGGGTATGAGACCCAGAAGGGTTCCTCATCTTCCTATGGATCTCAGGCATCCATACAGGGAAGGTGGGCAGGAGTTGATTAAGAATGGAACAGGTGTCTGAGGACAGCCTGACCAAAACAAGGCATCCCGGTGGGAGTCCTTGTCCAAACAGTAATGGGCTGTAAAGGTATGAACCGAGGCCCAGGTGGCTGCTCGACAGATCTGATCGATGGATACAGAGTGAAGATGAGCCATACAGGTGGCCATGGCTCTCACATTGTGAACTGTGACATGGCCCTCCAGAGAAAGGTTCTTACTTTGGTAAGCAAAAGTGATACACTGAGCAATCCAATTGGACAGTGTTCTTTTAGAGACTGGAAGTCCTAAATGAGAAGGATCAAAAGCAACAAAAAGCTGAGAAGACTTTCGATGTTGCTGTGTCCTGTGGAGGTAAAAGGCAAGAGCTCTTTTACAATCCAGAGTATGAAAGTTCCTCTCTGCACTGGATGCATGAGGAGCCGGAAAAAAGACAGGTAGATATACCTCTTGATTAAGATGAAAAGGGGAGACCACTTTAGGCATAAAGTGGGGATTAGTCCTAAGGACCACCTTATCATGATGAAACCTTGTATAAGGGGGATTAGCCACTAGGGCTTGCAGTTCACTGATACGGCGAGCTGAGGTGACTGCAATGAGGAAAATAACCTTCCAGGAAAGAAATTTCAAGGAGGTAGTGGCTAAGGGTTCAAAGGGTGGCTTCATAAGCTGACCAAGAACCAAGTTTAAGTCCCATCTTACCGGAGGAGGGCGAATGGGAGGCTTAGTTAAAGTTAGGCCTCTCATAAATCTTGCAATAAGAGGATGAGAGGAAACAGGTTGTCCATTGAGAGGTTTAAGGGATGCTGCAATAGCGCTCAAATGGACCCTTACTGAATTCGTTTTAAGGCCTGCATTGGAAGAGATGCAGGAGATATTTCAGTAAAGAATTTAAAGGTAGTGCGAAAGGGTCAAGACCCTTTTGAGCACACCAAATGGAAAATCTTTTCCATTTAAAAGCGTAAGAACGCCTAGTGGAAGGTTTCCTAGAGGCATGGAGGATATCCTTCACTTTCTGAGAAAGATTGAAGTCTCGAAGGTCTAGGCCTTCAGTAACCAAGCTCTGAGGTGAAGGGACTTGGGGTTTGGGTGCCACAAAGTCCCCTCCTCCTGAGACAGGTGGTCTGGGGCAGCTCCCAAGTCCAGGGAGGGGGCTTGGGAGAGATGCAGAAGTAGAGGGTACCACACTTGGCGTGGCCAGCGTGGAGCTATGAGAATCACAGATCCTTGGTCCCTCTGAAGTTTGAACAGAGTCTTGGGAATCAAAGGAATGGGTGGAAAGGCATAGAGGAATTCCTGACCCCAATGAAGGAGGAAGGCATCCTTGGCCTGAGCTCCCTGACACGGAATTCTGGAACAGAACCGGGGAAGTTTGGCATTCCACGGACTTGCAAATAGGTCTATGTCCAGGGTTCCCCATTCCTGGAAGATTCTGAGTACCTGATCCATGTGCAGGGACCATTCGTGTGGAAGCAGAACTCGACTGAGTCTGTCTGCCCAAGAGTTTTGGATTCCTGGGAGGTATACTGCCAGGAGATGGATTTGATGCTCTCTGGCGAAGGCCCACAATCTTAGAGCTTCGTTGCAAAGCGACAGAGAGCCAGTCCCTCCTTGTTTGTTTATGTAAAACATGGCTACTTGATTGTTGGTATGAACAAGGACTGTCATGTTGTTGAGGAGGGTATGAAAGACCTTGAGAGCAAGGAAAATTGTTCGCAGTTCCAAAAGGTTGATATGAAGGGTGGTCTCCTGTGGAGACCAAGTGCCCTGAGTGGAGAGGTCTTGGAGATGAGCTCCCCAACCCGTTTGGGAGGCATCTGTTGTGAGGGTTGCTTGGGGTAACAAAGGTTGGAAGGGGGACCCCAACAACAGATTTTGGGTGGACATCCACCATTGGAGAGACCAAAAGAGACGTTTTGAGGTTGCTATTTGTTCTGAGAGAGCTCCTGATGCTTGAGTCCACTGGGTGGACAAAGTCCATTGAGCTGCTCTCATATGCAGGCGAGCATAAGGCACCACATGAACTGTGGATGCCATGTGGCCTAGCAGTTGTAACATCTCCCTGGCAGTCAAGTGGCTTCTGGACTGGGTTTGAGAGGCCAAGTGCACTAGACGGTGGCAACGGGCTTGAGGAAGATAGGCCCTTGCAGTGGTGGTATCTAGCCAGGCCCCTATGAATTCTAGGGACTGAGCAGGGGTGAGTTGAGACTTTGGCAGATTGATGACAAGTCCCAGATACTGCAGTATGCATCTGGTGTGGTCCAGGGAAGTCTGAGCCTCGGACTGAGATGGAGCTCGGATGAGCCAGTCGTCCAGGTATGGGAAAACAAAAATTCCCAGGGTGCGTAGAAATGCAGCCACTATTGACATGCATTTGGTGAACACTCTTGGAGCAGAGGCTAGACCGAAGGGGAGTACTCTGTACTGGAAATGTTTTCTTTGGAACAGAAACCATAGGAATTTTCTGTGGGATGGATGGATGAGTATATGTGTGTACGCATCCTTTAGATCTAGAGAACAAAGCCAATCCTGACTCTGCAGGTATGGAAGGAGAGTACCTAGAGAGAGCATCTTGAATTTCTCCTTGCACAGAAATTTGTTTAATTCTATCAGATCCAGAATGGGTCTGTATCCCCCTGTTTTCTTGGAAATGAGAAAATAAGGGGAGTAAAACCCTGACCCCTGTTGAAGAGGAACAACCTCTTCTATTGCCCTTTGGGCAAGAAGGGTGGTCACCTCCTGACCCAACAGGTGCCGGAGAGATGGGGGAGAATTGAAATGTCTCACCATGGTATTTGGAGGAAGGCTGGAGAAATGTAGTTTGTAGCCCTCTCTGATGATAGAGAGGGTCCACTGTTCTGATGTGATTTGCTCCCATCTGGGAGCAAAATGAGTTAACCTTCCTGGAATGGTGAGAGGCTCTGGCTGTTGTAGAGCCAGAAAAGTTAAGTTCTCTAGAAGTAAGTCAAAAACCCTGAGGAGGTTGGGACTGCTGAACTGTAGCAGTCCCTGCAGGTTTTGCCCTGGCCTGTTTAGATTGCTGATGCTTAGGAGCAAAGCGAACTTGGGAAGATTGTTGACCAGTATTTGTGGAAAATCTGGTCTTTTTGTAGAAAGGCTTCTTAAAAGATTTTTTCTTGGCAGGGGTAGAGGTAGACTTAGAAAGTCTATCTAAAGCAGCATTCTCTGCATCCATTTGAGTGGCTTTGATTTGCCACTCCTTGCCAAACAGATTTTCACCTGTACAGGGCAGATTGCCCAACCCATCTTGGACCCAGGGTTCTAGGTCAGAGGCCTGGAGCCAAGCAATTCTGCGAGCAGCTATGGCAATGCCTGAGGCTCTGCTATCACCCTCGAAGGAGTCAAAGGCAGCTCTGTTGGAGAACTTTGAAACATCTTGGGTATGCTTTAACAAAAGAAGGAATTCCTCCTTCCTATCCTCTGGGATAAAATGGAGGAAATGGAGCATCTTCAGTAGAATCTCCTTCAGAAACATGCCCATATAGAGGCTGTATGAATTGATTCTGGCAATAAGCATACTGGCTTGGAAGATTTTCCTACCAAAAGCATCCAAAGTCCTACATTCGCTTCCTGGGGGAGTGGAAGAGTGTCTTTTGGTACTCTTTATCCTTTCATAGCTGACTGTACCACAATAGAGTGGTGAGGAAGCTGAGTTTTTTGAAAACCAGGAGAAGGAGGGACACGATACATGGTGTCCAAACGACAAGAATGTGGAGATAAGGTGAGAGGAGTCTCCCATAAGTCCATCATGTGTTCTTGAAGAATTTCATGGATGGGCAAGGTGACTGCCTCTTTGGGAACCTTAGAGTATCCCAAAATATCTAATTTTTTTGCTCTAGGTTCTTTTTCAGAGGTTACTGAAACAGAGCCCCTTGGCTAGTTCAAGAATGAAGTCTTGAAAGGACAAATCCTCTGGAGGAGACATTCTCCTTTTGGAGAAGAGTGCTTCTCAGGAAGAGTAAGAGATACTTCAGCAGTCTTCTGAGGTATCGGAATCATCAGAAGACTCGAAGTATCGTCTATTAGCTTCCAAAGATCGATACGCGTATCGACCGGTATCCACATCGGGCGTACCCGGAACCAGATCGGTATCCGGATAAACCCCGGAACCGGGAACTGGAATCGGTATCCTGGTGGAAGTGGATGCTCTGGGTACCGGTATCGGTTGTGGTACCGGAACCGGAAGCGGAACCGCTTGGTGCGGTACCGAGGGCGTTGCAGCTTTAATAAAAGCCATTATGGCCTGCTGCATGGATTGAACGGTATTATCCATAGACGCCACGACTGCCTGGATATCGGTACCGGTATGGGCCGGTACCCCAGAGCAGTCTAACAGGTGATCGGTCGAGGCCGTGCCATCGATGTCAACCTGTAACCCCATAGGAGGAGCTTTGGAAGCCGGAGCTTCCCGCCGGGGTTGTTTGGCTGGGGCAGGGTCCTCAGGGTCAGTCAAGCCCAAGGGCCTCTCGATGCTTAGAGGGAGATTTGCCCTTTGAGGACCTGCCGGAAGAATGTTTGGTTACCTGAGATCCCTCAGGAGAGGAAGACCTGGAGGATGCTGATGCTGGAGTATCTGTAGAAAACAGCATATGAAACTTGGCTGCTCGCTTCTGTAAGCCACGCTTGGACATCAGAGAGCAGGATGGACAATCCGGAATGGAGTGGTCAGGCCCCAAACATTTAAGACACCATTCATGGGTGTCTGTGACCGATATAGTACCGCTACACTTGGTGCATTTTTTAAAACCAGAGGCTTGTTTCTCCATGAGGGAGAATTCTGTGAAGGCCTAGAGGCCTCACAGAACAAACACACCAAGTGGGGAAAAATAAGATATGGGGTTTTTTTGTTTTTTTTTAAGAAATAAAGAAAAAAGACCAGCGATACCGGTCCGGAATCGGGGAAGGCAGACACGCAGCCAAAGAAACAAATTAAAATAACTTCTTCAGCGGTGACAGGAACACGACCTGCTGGCTCCGCGGAAAAAGAAGAACTGAGGAGAGTTGGTCAGGAAGGCGGGAAGGCAGCACGCATGCGCTGTGGGAGGCCCCAAAAGCTTTCCTTTCTGGGAAGCTGGGGAGCTTTCCCGCGCAGGCTCCGTCGGTTCCGACGTACCCATATGTGAGGACTCATTCCTGCTTGTTCCTGGAGATATATCTTTTCTTCTTAGAAAAGAATGGTTTCTTGAAAGATTTCTTTCTAGCAGGATCAGCTGTGGACTTGGATAATCTATCCAAGGTGGAAATTTCAGCATCCATCTCATTGGCTTTTTCCTGCCAATCTCTACCAAACAGGTTCTCACCAGTACAAGGGATGTTTCCCAATTTGTCTTGTACCCAGAGCTCCAGATCAGATGCCTGGAGCCAAGCAATTCTACGTGCACCTATGTCAATGGCAGAGGTTCTGCTTATGCACTCAAAACAGTCAAAAGCTGCACGGTTGACAAATTTACAAACATCTTGGGCATGTTTGACCAATGTGAGAAAATCCTGTCTTCTATCCTCAGGAAGAATAGGACTTAATGCTTCTAAATAATCTGTGACCTCCTTCAGGAACATTCCCATGTAGAGACTATAGGAACTGATCCTGGCAGAAAGCATGGAAGCTTGGAAGACCCGATGTACAAGAGCATCCAGGGTTCTGCAATCACGTCCTGGAGGATTAGAGGCATGCCTCTTTGTACTCTTGATCCTTCTCATAGCTGATTCCACTACAATAGAGTGGTGAGGAAGCTGAGTCTTTTGGAAACCAGGACAAGGAGGGACTCGATACATAGTATCCAGTCTGCGAGAATGAGGAGAGGTGGTAAGAGGTGTCTCCCACATCCTTAACATGAGATCATATAAAATCTCATGAATGGGCAAGGTAGCTGCCTCCTTAAGAGTTTTGGAATATTGTAGAATTTCCAACTCCTTAGCCCTGTTTCAGGGGCCACAGTAATGGATAGACCCCGAGCCACCTCCCTGATAAAATCCTGGAAGGAAATATCCTCTGGAGGAGACATCCTGTGCTTAGGGGATGAGGGCTCCTCTGGGAGAAGCATTCCTGCATCGACAGAACTGTCAGAATCCTCAGATTCTTCTGAGGACTCGAAGTACCGTCTGTCCGGATGCTCTTGAAGAGCCTGATACTCGTACCGACCGAAGTCGGTACCGGGAGTAACCGGTACCGGGGTATAGGTACCTGAGGGCATCGGATGACTGGGTACCGGCAAAGCAGACACCGATGCCGATGTCGATGCTATTGGTACCTGTACCGGTACCGGGGCCGGTCAAATTGTCTGTCGCGGTTCCGAGGGTGTCGATACCGCAAGGAGAGCCGCCAGACTGCGCTCAATAGCCAGGAATCTCTGATCTATCGATGCTGCCGATGCCTGGATGTCGGTACCGGAGAAAACCGCCGGTACCCCAGGGCATAGTACCAGTAGTTCTGCCGAGGTCGAGGCCTCGAGAACATCCTGGAGCCCCGATAATGCTTTGGAAGCCAAAGCCTCCCGCCGGGGCAATTTTGCCGGTGCAAAATCCTCAAGGACAATGCCAGAGGTATTTATTTATTTATTTATTTATTACAAATTCTTATATACCGCGCTATTTAGAATCAGCGCGGTTTACATTGTAACAACATTTGCAATAGAACAAAATCTTTGGCTTACATTAAACAGGGATATTAACTTGGAAGTAACAATGCTTAGAAGGAGATCTACCGTTTGAGGACCGGCTGGACTTATGTTTAGTTACCTGAGATCCACGGGAAGAAGAGGAAGCCCTGGAAGACGTCGATGCCACCGAAGCTGCATCAGAGGGAAACAGGGTACTGAGATTAGCAGCTCAGTTCTGCCGACCTCTTTTAGACATCATGGCGCAGGACATACAATCCGTGATGGAGTGGTCAGGACCTAAACATTTTAGACACCATTCATGGGTGTCGGTGACGGAAATGGTACCACCACACTTGGTGCACTTTTTGAAACCTGCGGCAGGTTTCTCCATTGTAAGAAAAGGTTTTTGGGCCTAAGGCCCAAAAAGGCACGTGCACCTGAAGAAAATAGGAAAAAATGTAGAATATATATATATTTTTTTTAAAGACAGAAAAGAAGAAAAAAACGGCGGTACCGGTAAAGCGTCGAGGAAGGCAGACGTGACCACAAAAAAGAAAAAAAAAAAAAAGAATTCTTCTGCGGTGACAGGAACGACGACCTGCTGGCTCCGCGGAAAAAGAAGAACTGGAGAGAGGCAGTTGGGAAAGGCGGGAAGGCGGCACGCAGGCGCTGTGGGATGCTCCCAAAAGCTTTCTAATTGGACACTGGGGAGCGTTCCCGTGCAGGCTCCGTCGGTATCGACGATACCCATATGTGATGACTACATTCCTGCTTGTTCCTGGAGATCAGGTGTTCTCCGGGAACAGAAGGAATCAGTCCTCATATATGGGTGAAATTGACACAGATGGAGCCCACGCAGAGCATTTCCCCTGCTTTCACAGAAAGCCTTTTGGAACGCTACCATGCATGCGTGGTCCCCTTCCCGCCCAAGGGTGCTATCTCGGTCAGTCAGATGACAGTGAAAAAGGATTTAAAACAGTGTTGGGAGGCAACTCCAAGGGGAGGCGGGAGGGTTGTGAGAACCGATTCCTGCTGTTCCCTGAGAACACCTGTTACAGGTGAGTAGCTATGCTTTATCCAGGAACAAGCAGGAAGTCAGTCCTCACATATGGGACTCCCTAGCTCCAGGCTGCCGAGGACCGAACCACGACAGCACCAACAGCAGCCAAACGGGAGGTCATGTGTTGCAGAAGGTAAGACCCGACAGATTCTGCAAGATCCTAGCGTCCAGCGACTATCACTCCGGTAGCCTGAACACAAAAGGGTCGGAGGGCAGGAGTTGCATACACTCCGAAAATATTATGGAGTACTGCCTGCCCGAAGACACTGTCACTGCGGGACTCATTTTCCAGGCATTAATGAGCTACAAACATATGGATTGAAGACCATGTGGCAGCCCTGCAGATTTCCATCACCGGCATTGAGCGGAGGTTGGCTACCAAAATGGCCATAGCCCGCACACAATGTGCAGTGATACAGTGCTCAAGAGCGAGGGCAATGCAGAGTTCGCTTCATTACAAGGAACCCCAGCCTACTGGTTTCATATGACACAGAGTTGAGCTTTGCAATGGGCCTGTGTCCTCTGCAGATAGAAAGATAGGGCCTGCTTACAGTCTAGCATATGCAATATGATCTCCTCCCTGCTGGCGTGGGCCATGGGAAAAAGGTGGGAAGGACCACCTCCTGGTTGAGGTAGAAGGGAGATACAATCTTGGGGTGGAATTTGGGGTGTGTGCGGAGCACTACCCTGTTCTTATAGAACCTTGTATGTGGAGGATCTGCCACCAAGGCCTGGAGTTCGCTCACTTCCCGAGCGGATGTGATAGCCACCAGAAAGACCACTTTCCAGGAGAGGTACCTTAAATGGCAGGTGGCCAGAGGCTCGAATGGCGGTCTAGCGATTTCAGAGAATACCACGTTAAGGTCCCATTCCACTGGAGGGCAGGGAGGGGCCTTCAATAGCAATAGGCCCCAGAGGAACATGGAGACCAGGGGCTGGCTTGAGAGGGATTTTCCCTTTACAGGGTGATGCTGAGCGGTTATGGCACTCAGGTGCACCCTCGCCGAATTAGACTGCAGGCCAGTGTGCAAGAGGTGCAGTAAGTACTGTAGTACTAGTTGCACATGACAGCAGAAAGGGTTCTCTCCTCTCTCTGCACACCAGACAGAGAATCTTCTCTATTTGAAGGCATACACTCATCTGGTGGAGGGTTTTCGGGAGGCCAGGAGGATCTCCTCGACTTCCACTGGGAAAATGAAAGGAGCTAAGGCTATCCTTTCAGCAGCCACACCATAAATGCTAGTGACCCCAGGTTAGGGTGCAGGAGGGAGCCCTCCTCCTAGGACAGGTGGTCTGGATCCCGACCCAGCGGGACTGGGAGTGCCACTGACATGGAGAGCAGCAGAGGGAACCAGGGTTGCAGGGCCCATCTGGAGGCGATCAGAATTATTGATGCCTGCTTGAACAATTTTCAGAAGACTATGTTTGTGAGAAACTACTAAACTTAAAGTAAATAAAGCGATGGGACCGGATGGGATACACCCTAGAATACTGAGGGAAATTGGTGACGTTCTAGCAGTTCCACTGACTTTAAGGATGGCCTCTGCAGATGATACCAAAATCTGCAATACAGTAGACACCCAGAAAGGTGTAGATAACATGAGGAGGGATCAAGCTAAGCTTGAAGAATGATCTAGAATTTGGCAGCTGGGATTTAATGTTAAAAAATACAAGGTCATACATTTGGGCTGCAGCAATCCAAGAGAGCAATATAGTAAAGGGGGTGAAGTACTTTTGTCCACTAAAGAAGAGCAGGACCTTGGTGTGGTTGTGTCTGATGATCTTAAAGTAGCTAAACAGGTAGAAAAGGCGACAGCAAAAGCTAGAAGGATGCTTGGGTGCATAGGGAGAGGAATGGCTAGCAGAAAAAAGGAGGTGATAATGCCTCTGTATAAGTCTTTGGTGCGACCTCATTTAGAGTATTGTGTGCAATTCTGGAGACCACACCTTCAAAAGGATATAAACAGGATGGAGTCAGTACAGAGGGTGGCTACTAAAATGGTTAGTGGTCTTCATTATAAAGCATATGAGGACAGACTTAAGGATCTTAATATGTACACCTTAAAGGAAAGGCGGAATAGAGGTGATATGATTGAGATGTTTAAATACCTCCATGACATAAATGCACAGGGGGAGAGCCTCTTTCAATTGAAAACAAGAAAATTAGCAGGTAAGGTCTAATTTCTTCTTCCTCTTCGTCTCTCCGGGCCAGTCCAGGAACAGTAGGGTAGTAGCAAAGCAGTACCTACTCTCGGGAGGGTCCTAGTAGCCCTGCCAGAATGGCAGAAGCCCGACTTTTGCGTCTGCCGCTGCCTGAACATCCAAGCGATAATGTTTCGCAAACATAAAGACGACCAAGTCGCTGCCCAACAAATATCCACCGGTGGAATCAAAGCCCTCTCGGCCCAGGACTTCGCCTGCCCCCGAGTTGAATGAGCTCGCAGCCTTTCTGGTGGCACCTTCCTGCTCGCCTGATACGACGCTGCTATCGCCTGCTTCACCCAGCGTGCAATAGAGGCCTTGGAAGCTGCTTCCCCTTTAAGCGCTCCTCCAAATAGGACAAACAACCTATCCGACTTCCTAAAGGACTTTGTCCTTCTGAGGTATCTGTGGAGTACTCTACCGAGATCCAATCTGCGAAGCCAACTGTCACTACCATCTGCCTCCCCGGATCGAAAGGTAGGCAGTGAAATTGGTTGATTTACATGAAAGCACAATTACTTACCTGTAACAGGTGATCTCTGGGAACAGCAGGAATTAGTCCTCACATATGGGTACGTCGGTACTGATGGAGCCTGAGCGGGAATGCTCCCCAGCTTCCCAGGAAGAAAGCTTTTGGGGCATCCCACAGCGCATGCGCGCTGCCTTCCCGCCTTTCCTAACCAACTCTCCTCAGTTCAAGTTTAAAGCTGAGACAATAGAGAGAGATAGGAAAGGAAAGACAGAGAGAGAGAGAGATACAACTCCTAGGGGAGGTGGGAGGGTTGTGAGGACTAATTCCTGCTGTTCCCAGAGATCACCTGTTACAGGTAAGTAACTGTGCTATCTCCAGGAACAAGCAGGAATGAGTCCTTACATATGGGGACTCCCTAGCTGAGATGCCTGGGAGATCCCCAAGGGTATGAGACCCTGGAGGGTTCCTCGTCTTCCTATGGATCTCAGGCATCCATTCAGGGAAGGAGGGCAGGAGTTGTTCAAGAATGGAACAGGTGTCTGAGGACAGCCTGACCAAACAAGGCATCCCGGCAGGAGTCCTTGTCCAAACAGTAATGGGCTGTGAAGGTATGAACCGAGGCCCAGGTGGCTGCTCGACAGATCTGGTCAATGGAGACAGAATGAAGATGAGCCATAGAGGTGGCCATGGCTCTCACATTGTGAGCTGTTACATAGCCCTCCAGAGAAAGGTTCTTACTCTGGTAAACAAAAGAAATACACTGAGCAATCCAATTGGACAGTGTTCTTTTAGAGACTGGAAGTCTTAAATGAGAAGGATCAAAAGCAACAAAAAGCTGGGAAGACTTTCTATGTTGCTGTGTCCTGTGTAAGTAAAAAGCAAGAGCTCTTTTACAATCTAGAGTATGAAGGTTCCTCTCAGCACTGGATGCATGAGGAGCTGGAAAAAAGACAGGTAAATATACCTCTTGATTAAGATGAAAAGGTGAGACCACTTTAGGCATAAAGTGAGGATTTGTCCTAAGGACTACCTTATCATGATGGAACCTTGTATAAGGTGGATTAGCCACTAAAGCCTGCAGTTCACTGATGCGGCGAGCAGAAGTGATTGCAATAAGGAAAATAACCTTCCAGGAAAGAAATTTCAAGGAGGTAGTGGCTAAGGGTTCAAAAGGTGGCTTCATAAGCTGACCAAGAACCAAGTTTAAGTCCCATGCCACCGGAGGAGGTCGAATGGGAGGTTTAGTTAAAGTTAGGCCTCTCATGAATCTTGCAATAAGAGGATGGGAGGAAACAGGTTGTCCATTGATAGGCTTAAGGGATGCTGCAATAGCACTTAAATGGATCCTTACTAAATTTGTCTTAAGGCCTGCATTGGAAAGATGCAGGAGATATTCCAATAGAGAATTCACAGGAAGTGCCAGAGGGTCAAGACCCTTTTGAGCACACCAAATGGAAAATCTTTTCCACTTAAAAGCATAGGAACGCCTAGTGGAAGGTTTCCTGGAAGCATGGAGGATATTCTTCACTTGCTGAGAAGATTGAAGTCTTGAAGGTCTAGGCCTTCAGTAACCAAGCTCTGAGGTGAAGGGACTTGGGGTTTGGGTGCCACAAAGTCCCCTCCTCCTGAGACAGAAGGTCTGGAGCAGCTCCCAAGTCCAGGGAGGGGGCTTGGGAGAGATGCAGAAGTAGAGGGTACCACACTTGGCGTGGCCAACGTGGAGCTATGAGGATCATAGATCCTTGATCCCTCTGAAGTTTGAACAGAGTCTTGGGAATCAAAGGAATGGGTGGAAAGGCGTACAGGAAGCGCTGACTCCAATGAAGGAGGAAGGCATCCTTGGCCAGAGCTCCCTGACACGGAATTCTGGAACAGAACCGGGGAAGTTTGGCATTCCACGGACTTGCAAAGAGGTCTATGTCCGGGGTTCCCCATTCCTGGAAGATTCTGAGTACCTGATCCATGTGCAGGGACCATTCGTGTGGAAGCAGAACTCGACTGAGTCTGTCTGCCCAAGAGATTTGGATTCCTGGGAGGTATACTGCCAGGAGATGGATTTGATGCTCTCTGGCGAAGGCCCATAATTTTAGAGCTTCGTTGCAAAGCAACAGAGAGCCAGTTCCTCCTTGCTTGTTTATGTAAAACATGGCTACTTGATTGTCCGTATGAATGAGGACGGTCTTGTAGCTGAGGAGAGTATGAAAGACCTTGAGAGCTAGGAACACTGCTCGCAGTTCCAAGTGGTTGATATGAAGAGAGGTCTCCTGTGGGGACCAAGTGCCTTGGGTGGAGAGGTCTTGTAGATGAGCTCCCCAACCTGTTTGGGAGGCATCTGTTGTGAGGGTTGCTTGGGGTAACAGGTTGGAAGGGGGACCCCAGCAACAGATTTTGAGTTGACATCCACCATTGGAGAGACCAAAAGAGACGTTTGGAGGTTGCTATTTGGTCTGAGAGAGCTCCTGATGCTTGAGTCCACTGTGTGGACAAAGTCCATTGAGCTGCTCTCATGTGTAGGCGAGCATAGGGCACTACATGCACTGTGGAAGCCATGTGGCCTAGTAGCTGTAGCATCTCCCGGGCAGTTAAGTGGCTCTTTGACTGAATCTGGGAGGCTAACTGCACTAGACGTTGGCAACGAGCCTGAGGAAGATAGGCTCTTGCAGTAGTGGTGTCCAACCAGGCCCCTATGAATTCTAGGGACTGAGTAGGGGTGAGCTGAGACTTTGGGAGGTTTACCACAAGTCCCAGATACTGCAGTATGCGCCTGGTGCGGTCCAGGGAAATTTGGGCTTCTGACTGAGATGGAGCTCGGATGAGCCAGTCGTCCAGGTATGGGAAGACAAATTTTCCCAGAGTGCGTAGAAATGCAGCAACTATTGCCATGCATTTGGTGAACACCCTTGGAACAGAGGCAAGACCGAAAGGAAGCACTCTGTATTGGTAATGTTTTCCCTGGAACAGAAAACGTAGGAATTTTCTGTGGGATGGATGGATGAGTATATGAGTGTACGCATCCTTGAGATCTAGAGAACAAAGCCAATCCTGACTCTGTAGTTATGGAAGGAGAGTGCCTAAAGAAAGCATCTTGAACTTCTCCTTGCATAGGAATTTGTTCAATTCTCTGAGATCTAGAATGGGTCTGAATCCCCCTGTTTTCTTTGGGATGAGAAAATAGGGGGAGTAAAACCCTGACCCTTGTTGAAGAAGCGGAACTGCTTCTATGGCCCTCTGGGTCAGAAGGGTAGTCACCTCCTGATCCAGAAGGTCGAGGGATGTGGGAGAATTGAAGTGTCTCACCCTGGTGTAGGGAGGAAGGTGTGAGAAATGAAGTTTGTAGCCCTCTCTTATGATAGAGAGGGTCCACTGCTCTGATGTGATTTGCTCCTATCTGGGAGCAAAATGAGCTAACCTTCCTGGAATGGTGAGAGGCTCTGGTTGTTGTAGAGCCAGAAAGGTTAAGTTCTCTAGTATCAAGTCAAAAACCCTGAGGGGGTTGGGACTGCTGGGTTGCAGCAGCCCCTGCAGGTTTAGGCCTGGCCTGTTTAGGTTGCTGACGCTTAGTAGCAAAGCGACCTGTAGAAGACTGTTGACCAGAAGTGGTAGGAAATCTGCCCTTTTTGTAAAAAGACTTTTTAAAAGATTTTTTCTTGGCCGGAGTGTAAGTAGACTTAGAGAGTCTATCCAGAGCAGCATTTTATGCACCCATTTGAGTGGCTTTAATTTGCCACTCTTTGCCAAATAGATTTTCACCTGTACAGGGCAGATTTCCTAAACCATCTTGAACCCAGGGTTCTAGATCAGAAGCCTGGAGCCAAGCAATTCTACGAGCAGCTATAGCAATGCCTGAGGCTCTGCTGGCACCTTCAAAAGAATCAAAGGCTGCCCTGTTGGAAAACTTTGAAATGTCTTGAGTATGCTTAAGCCAAAGAAGGAACTCATCCCTTTTATCCTCTGGAATAAAAGGGAGAAAGTTGTGCAGCTTTTCTGCAACCTCCTTCAGAAACATACCCATATAAAGGCTATATGAATTGATTCTGGCAATAAGCATGCTGGCTTGGAAGATTTTCCTACCAAAAGCATCCAAGGTCCTGCATTCTCTTCCTGGAGGAGTAGAAGAGTGTCTTTTAGTACTCTTTATCCTCTTCATAGCTGACTGTACCACAATGGAGTGGTGAGGAAGCTGAGTTTTTTGAAATCCAGGAGGAGGGGGGACACGGTACATAATGTCCAATCTACGAGAATGAGGAGAAAGGGTGAGAGGAGTCTCCCACAATTCAATCAAATGTTCTTGAAGAATTTCATGAATTGGCAAGGTGACTGTCTCTCTGGGAACCTTAGAGTATCCCAAAATATCTAATTTTTTTGCTCTAGGTTCTTTTTCAGAGGTTACTGAAATAGAGAGTCCTTTAGCTACTTCTATTATGAAGTCTTGAAAGGACAAATCCTCTGGAGGAGACATTCTCCTTTTTGGAGAAGAGGGCTCCTCAGGAAGGGTAACAGATACTTCAGGGGACTCATCCGATGAATCAGAATCATCAGAAGAATCGAAGTATCGTCTGCTCGATTCCAAAGATTGATAGGCGTATCGATCGGTACCGACATCGGGTGTTCCCGGTACCGGATCGGTACCAAGAAAGAGCCCAGGACAGGGAGCCGGAATCGGTATCCTGGCCGATGTCGATGCAGCCGGTACCGGTATCGAAGTTGGTACCGGTACCGGTGCCGACAACAGAGCTTGTTGCGGTACCGTCGGTGTCGCAGCCTTAATGAAAGCCAGTATAGCCTGCTGCATGGATTGCACAGTGTGATCCATGGACGCCACGACTACCTGGATGTCAGTACCGGGAGATTGTGCCGGTACCCCAGAGCAGTCTAACAGGTGATCGGTCGAGGCCGTGCCATCGATGTCAACCTGTAACCCCATAGGAGGAGCTTTGGAAGCCGGAGCTTCCCGCCGGGGTTGTTTGGCTGGGGCAGGATCCTCGAGGGCAAGCCCGGAGGCATCTCGATGCTTAGAGGGAGATTTGCCCTTCGTGGACCTGCTAAAAGTATGTTTGTTTATCTGAGACCCATCAGGAGAGGAAGACCTGGAAGATGTCGATGCCACCACCGGTGCATCCATGGGAAACAGCACATGGAGCTTGGCTGCCCGGTTCTGTAACCCTCGTTTAGACATTAGAGAACAGGACTGGCAATCCGGGATGGAGTGTTCAGGCCCCAAACATTTCAGACACCATTCATGGGTATCTATGACAGAAATTGTACCGCTACACTTAGTGCATTTTTTGAACCCGGAGGCTGGTTTTTCCATAAGGGAAAAATTTCTTGTGGGCCTGGAGGCCTAAGAAGAAAATACACCAAGTGAGGAAAAAAAATAGTTTTTTGTTTTTTTTTAAAGAAAAGACAAGACCGGCGGTACCGGTCCGGCGTCGGGGAAGGCAGACACGCGACCAAAGAACTAAATTAAAATAAAGAACTTCTTCAGCGGTGACAGGAACACGACCTGCTGGCTCCGCGGAAAAGAAGAACTGAGGAGAGTTGGTTAGGAAAGGCAGAAGGCAGAGCGCATGCGCTGTGGGATGCCCCAAAAGCTTTCATCCTGGGAAGCTGGGGAGCATTCCCGCGCAGGCTCCGTCGGTACCGACGTACCCATATGTGAGGACTCATTCCTACTTGTTCCTGGAGATACACACTGATACTACCTTCAGTAGAAACGAGGGCACCGGGCGCAATACCACTTTCTCCTCAGAAAACTGAATGTATGGTTCCCTACAGGAAAGGGCTTGTAGATCCAAAATTCTTCTAGCCGAGCACAATGCTACTAAGAAGATGGTCTTCCAAGAGAGCTCCCTCAGCACTACCGCCCCCACCCCCCTCCAGGCTCAAATGGAGCCTGCATCAATGCCCGCAGGACCAAATTTAAATCCAAAGGCGGCACTATAGGCCTCACTGACGGCCTCATGTTTTTGACCGCTCACAGAAATCTCAGAATATCCGGATGTAGAGACAAACTACTGCCCTGTACCTTGCCCTGATAACAAGCCATAGCTGCCAAGTGCACCTTCAGAGTGCTGAACGCTAGACCTTCATCCAGCCCGCCTTGTAGGAAACAAGACGTCCGACACTGTCACCGTCCTGGGCTGAACTCGACGCCTCTCACACCAACCTTCAAAAATGCGCCAAATATGGATATAAGCCAGAGACGTAGACAACCTTTTTGCCTGCAACATGGTATTAAGTACTGCTGCGAAATAGACTCTACGCCTTAAATGTTCGCTTTAAAGAGCCAAGCCGTGAGCAAGAAGCGATCCACCTGTGGCATGAGAATTGGCTCCTGGTACAAAAGATTGACCTGACTCGGAAGTCTCCAAGGACGGTCCACCAGTAGCAGCACAAGATCCGCATACCATGCTCTTCTCAGCCAATCCGGTGCTATGAGAATCACGTTCTCTTGGTGACCTGCTATTCTGCGAATGACTCGACCGATCGGCCACGGAGGGAACATATAAAGAAACTCTACCGACGGCCAAGGCCATTGAGGCCCTCCGACATATGTTCCCTGCGATGTCTTGGCATTGCCGAACATGGCCATCAGATCCATAACTGGCTGACCCCAACGCCTCGTAATGTCATGAAAGACTGCGTCATTCAGCTCCCATTCGCCTGGATCCAATACATGCCGGCTGAGAAAATCGGCCTGCACGTTGCCCTTTCTTGCTACATGAGCCGCCGATAGGGCTAACAGGTGCCCCTCTGCCCACTGCAACAATCCTTGGCTCTCCTCTAACAAGACGGCACTGCCGGTGCCTCCTTGTCAATTGATATAGGACACCGTTCTCGCATTGTCGGAGAAAACTCGCACCGCTCTTCCCTTCAGAAGAGTCTCGAATTCCTGTAACGCCAGCCGTACTGCTCTCATTTCCAGCTGATTGATGGAACAATTGGTCATGTCTGCTGACCATTGGCCCTGAGCTACCTGGGCCATACAATACGCTCCCCAACCGGAGAGACTGGCATCCATGGTGACCAACCACCAGTCCAGCGTCTCCAGCGGTACTCCTGCCCGAAGATGTGTGGAATTTAGCTACCACTGCAGACTTTCACTGACCCTTGAAGGATAAAGCGTAGTTACTCACCTGTAACAGGTGTTCTCCAGGCGCAGCAGGAATCAGTCCTCACATATGGGTGACGTCGGCGCCGACGGAGCCCTCGCGGAGCAATTTTCCCCAGCTTTCAAAGAAAGCCTTTGGGAATTGCAGCGCGCATGCGCGGTCTCCTTCCCGCCCAAGGGTGCCATCTTAGCCAGTCAGATGACATAGCTAAAAGACAGCATAAAAATTTGCAAAAAAACTAAAGCAGATAATTGCAACTCCAAGGGGAGGAGGGAGGGTTGAGAGGACTGATTCCTGCTGCTCCTGGAGAACACCTGTTACAGGTGAGTAACTACGCTTTCTCCAGGACCAAGCAGGAAGTCAGTCCTCACATATGGGACTCCCAAGCTTAAGGCTACCGGAGACCCTAAGCACAAAAATGAGCTCCCTCTAGCTCAGCGGCACAGAAGGAAGGAATCTTCACTGAATTATTACCCACCGGTAGCCCCCATCCGGGATGGAGGGTAGGAGTTGCTCAAACCTCGAAGAGATTTCGGAGGACTGCCTGTCCGAAAGCACTCTCCCTGCGGGACTCCCTCTCGAGACAGTAATGGACCGCAAAAGTCTGGCTCGAAGACCAAGTAGCGGCCCGGCAGATGTCTGCCAGCGGAACAGAGCGGAGGTAAGCCACTGACGTAGCCTTTGCCCGAACACAATGAGCCGTGACTCAACCTTCTAACGAGAGTCCGGCTGCCCCATAAGCCCAAGCGATACAGTCAGCAACCCAGATGGACAGAGTACGCTTGGAGACAGGGAGACCCAATTTATTGGGGTCAAAAGACACAAAGAGCTGAGCAGCTTTGCGGTGCTCCCGAGTACGGTCAAGGTAGAAGTTCAACGCCCTTCTACAGTCCAGGGTATGCAGGACCATTTCAGCTCGGCTGGAGTGTGGCCTGGGAAAGAAGGTCGGAAGTACCACCTCCTGATTCATATGAAAAGGGGAGACCACCTTTGGAAGAAATTTAGGGTGAGTCCGTAGGACTACCCTATTTTTGTAGAACCGAGTGTAAGGGGGATCAGACACGAGGGCCTGCAATTCACTTATGCGTCTGGCGGAAGTGAGGGCTATCAGGAATAAGGTTTTCCAAGAAAGAAAACGGAGAGAACAGGTAGCCATAGGTTCAAAAGGCGGACAGGTGATCCGCTGTAACACCACATTCAGATCCCAGTCAGCTGCTGGCGGGCGCAGAGGTGGTTTAAGTAGAAGGAGACCTCGGAGAAACCTCGCTACGAGAGGGTCGCTGGAAAGAGGTCTGCCGTCCACCGGCACATGATGTGCTGAAAGAGCACTGAGGTGAACTTTGACGGAGTTGGACTTAAGTCCAAGATTAGAGAGGTAGAGCAAGTACTGCAAGATCACCGACACCGAGCAGGAGAAGGGATCCTGAGACTGCTGGGCACACCAAACGGAAAAGCGACGCCATTTAAGGGCGTAGCATTTGCGGGTAGAAGGTCGCCGAGAAGCTAGGACGACCTCTTCCACCTCTGCCGGCAGGAGAAGGGGAGCAAGGACTACCCTTTCAGCAACCAGGCCATTAGATTGAGAGATCTGAGGTTGGGGTGTAGCAGGGACCCCTGATCCTGTGTTAGGAGATCCGGTTGGAACCCCAGAGGGAACGGATCCTCTACCGCTAATTGCAACAGGAGTGGAAACCACGGCTGTCTGGGCCAGCGAGGAGCCACCAGGATCATGGAAGCTTTGTCTCGAAGAACCTTGAAAAGAGTTCGAGAGACTAGCGGGATGGGAGGAAAAGCATAGAGAAGGCTCTCCGACCATGAGAGTAGAAAAGCATCTGCCGCTACTCGAAGGGGATGTGGCTGACGAGAGCAGAAGCGAGGAAGTTGCCGGTTGAGAGGACTGGCAAAGAGATCCATCGTGGGGAGGCCCCACTTCAGAAAAAGTTTCTGAACAACCAAGGGATCCAGACGCCACTCGTGCGGCTGGAGTATCCTGCTGAGTTTGTCCGCCAGGCAATTTTCTTGGCCTGGGAGATAAACTGCCTTGAGAAGAATGCCGTGACTGACGGCCCAAGAGCAGAGCCTCTGAGCTTCTCGACAGAGAAGGAAGGAGCCCGTGCCCCCCTGTTTGTTCACGTAGAACATGGCAACTTGATTGTCCGTCTGGACAAGGACGGACTGGTGAGAAGTCAGGTGGGAGAAAGCCTTGAGCGCCAGACGGATTGCTCTGAGCTCCAGGAAGTTGATCTGCTGAGCAGACTCCCACGCGGTCCAGAGACCTTGAGTACATGCCCCTTGGCAATGTGCTCCCCAACCCAGGAGGGAAGCATCGGTCGTCAGCACTTGAGCCGGCTGAGGCGACTGAAAAGGCATTCCGAGCACCAGGTTCAGCCGATGAAGCCACCACTGTAGAGAAGAGGCCAGCGGCCCGGAGATGCGCACTAAGTCGGCTAGTCCGCCGGTGGCTTGTTGCCACTGCTTGCGCAGGCACCATTGAGCAGGCCGCATATTCAGGCGGGCATTGGGGGTCACGTGGACGGTGGAAGCCATATGGCCGAGTAGTCTCAGGAAGCGCCTGGCGGAGACCAGGGACTGGCTGCAAAAACGGCCGGCTAGGTCCATGAGCCGTTGAGCCCTGTCGAGAGGCAGGAAAGCTCGTGCCTGAGGAGTGTGCAGTCTTGCGCCGATGAACTCGAGATCCTGTGAGGGGAGCAAAGTGGACTTTGCGAAGTTTATGACAAAGCCCAAGTACTGCAGAAGAGTCACCGTGCGGTGTGTGGCATTGGTGACTGCCGGAGAGGACGATGCTCTGATAAGCCAGTCGTCGAGGTACGGAAAGACAGAGGCCGTGAAGCCGGAGATAGGCCGCCACCACCGCGAGACATTTTGTGAAGATTCGCGGTGCGGAGGATAGGCCAAAGGACAGTACTCTGTACTGGTAATGATTTCCTGCCACCACAAACCTTAGGTATTGGCGGTGGCTTGGATGGATGAGGATGTGCGTGTAGGCATCCTTTAGATCCAAGGAGCATAGCCAATCTCCCTGCTGGAGGTAGGGCAGAAGGATTCCAAGGGTAAGCATCTTGAACTTTTCCCGGACGAGGAACTTGTTGAGGTTGCGCAAGTCCAGGATGGGTCTGAGGCCTCCTGTCCTTTTTGGTATTAGGAAATACCTGGAATAAAAGCCTTGACCTCTCAGGTGGTGGGGCACCGGTTCCACAGCCTGTTCCTGAAGAAGACTTGCTAACTCCTGAAGGAGTAAGTCCCTGTGCAGAGGGAGTCGTGGAGGTTCTCCCGGGAAATAAGAGGGAGGGACCTGATGGAAGTGGAGAAGATATCCTTCTCTTACGACTTGAAGCACCCAGGCATCTGAAGTGATGTTGGACCACCTGTGGGCGAAGTGAACCAGCCGGCCTCCGGTACTGGGAGGAGCCAACTGAGGGGGAGAGGCTATGCTGAGGAAGTCAAAAACCCCCACCCTGCTGAGCAGGGGCTGGTGGTGCAGGCTTGGGGGCTTGCTGCCTACGGGACCCGTTACCCTGTCCCTTGGCCTGCTGGCCCTGTTGGGGAGCTGCGGAGGCCTGATATTGAGGGTAGTGTTTATAGGCAGCCGCCTTTCTCGGGTACAAGGACTTCTTTCCCGAGCCCTTCTTTTTCTGGGAAGGGGCGGAGGTCTTCCTAGAAAGCCTAGTCATGGTGAGAGTCTCCGTCTCGATTTGTGCAGCCTTTTCAGCCATGGGCTTGCCAAAGAGGTTCTCACCTTGGCAGGGGACATCGACCAACTTGTCCTGCACCCAGGGTTCAAGGTCAGACGACTGAAGCCAAGCCTGTCGGCGGGCACCGATGTCAGCTGCGGCCACTCGAGCCGATGCTTCAAAGCCATCATAGGCTGCTCGGGACATGAATTTGGAGCATTCCCGAATACCAGTTGTCAAGGCCAGGAACCTCCGCAAAGGTTCCTCGGACAGTCCAGCGGAGAATCCGGCTATCTCTTTAGCCAGGTCTCGGAGATACATGCCCATGTATAGCTGGTAGGTCTGGACACGACAAGCAAGCATAGAGCCCTGGAAACACTTCTTACCAAGGCCATCCAGGTTACGGGCCTCCCTGCCAGGAGGCACCGAGGAGTGCATCTTTTGGCTCTTAAGCCTATGCATGGCCGATTCCACTACCATGGAATGGTGTGGCAGCTGTGCTTTTTGGAAGCCAGGACTCTTGCGGACTCGATAGATGGAATCGACCCGCTTGCTCAATACCGGCGACGAGGCCGGACTCTCCCACATGCGGAAGAGTAGTCGTTCCAGCATGGGAGGAACCGGTACAGTAAAGTGCTCCCTGGCGGGAGAGTCGTACTGAAGGGCGTCGAGCTCTTCGGCTCGAGGCTCCTCCTCGGGATCCGCAGGGAAGGCCAAAGCCTTGGCCATATCCCTGACGAAGTCTGAGAACCGGGCATCCTCCGGAGGGGACTGCTTCCGAGGTTCTGACTCAGGTGAGTCCGAGGGGACACACCGAGTCCGAAACGAATCAGGTGACTCTTCCTCTTCAGACTCCCAGGCCGACTCCGAGGAGGAATCGGTGGGGTCGGCTCAGGCAGGCGGAGGCGTCGGCCGCCCCGACACCGAGGGAGTCGGCGTCGACGACCTCGGTCCCGAACGGGAGGCCGAGGGTGACCTCGACCGAGGATCGACTCGAGTTCGCATGGACTCGAGGATCGGCTCGGTCTCCGGGGTCGACTTAGACGTCGACGTCCCGGCGGTCGGGGCAGTGGCACCAGCGAGGCTAGCGAGCAGTGCCCGCTGCTGGTCCATGAAGGCAGATAGTCTGCTCTCCAAGGCCGTCAACCTGAGTCCGACCTCAGGTGACCCAGCAGCCCCCGACTCAGGCCCTGACGGCGTCGGGCCCGACGTCGGACATCTCGGAGGCGAGTCCAGAAGGACTACAGGACTTACCCGAGCAGGCAACTCCGACTCCAGGCGAGGTCGCTTCGGGAGGTGCTCCTTCTCCAAAGACCTGGGACGGCTATCGGGGCTATGCGACCTGGCCCTCGCGGAGCCAGGAGCGTCCACCGACGCCGCCCTCGCGGGTTTTACCTTCCGTCGATGGTCCCCGGAGGGAGAACCCCTGTCGGAAGAGCTTCGGCGGTGGTCAGAGCTGGAACCTCTGGATGCCGAGGCCTCCGACGAGGTCCGGGTACGGCCAGGGTCAGCGTAGATTCGTTCCCGCTGGTGCCACCGACTCCTTAACGCTTTGGAGGACATTTTGCCACAGGCCCCACAGATCAGTTCTTCGTGATCCGGGCCCTGGCAGCGGAGGCAATTATCGTGTGTGTCAGTGAGTGACATATTTCTGTCACACTGAACACACCGCTTGAAACCACTGGCAGCCATCGGGGGAAAAAGGGCCCCTGCAAGGTCAAAGGACCGGGCTGCCAGCGAAAAAACCGAAAACGAAACTGACCAAAATCAGAAAAACCGAAAAATAAGAGAAGGACTCGCAACGGCGTCGCGAGTCCGGGCAGGAAAAAGACCGGCGTCGAACCGAAGGAAAAAAGAGAAATAAATCACGAAAATCAACTTTTTCAGCGGGGACACGACGGGTACGTCTGTAGGGCTCCGCGGAAAAAAGAACACTGGCTAAGATGGCACCCTTGGGCGGGAAGGAGACCGCGCATGCGCGCTGCAATTCCCAAAGGCTTTCTTTGAAAGCTGGGGAAAATTGCTCCGCGAGGGCTCCGTCGGCGCCGACGTCACCCATATGTGAGGACTGACTTCCTGCTTGGTCCTGGAGAAACCAACCTTTGACTCAGCGGATGCTCCTGCAGAGACCAATAAGATAGCAACGAACACTGAAGAGGCCGCATATGAGCCCTGGCCCACAGCATCAAGTCCAAGGCCGCTGCCATGGAGCCTAGGAGCTGCAAGTATCTCCATGCTGTCGGGGCCTTGATGCACAAAAATGCTGACACATAGTAACATAGTAAATGACGGCAGAAAAAGACCAGTATGGTCCATCTAGTCTGCCCAGCAATATGACAGTAGTAGGTGCACCCCTTCCCATCTCTTTTAGGGAGTAGGTGCACCCCTACCCATGTCTTTGCTTAGTGGTGCACCCCTCCCCATGTCTTTGTTTCTTTGTTTGTTTAGGGGTGAACACACCGCTCCTCCCCCCATCGCTCCATGTAGGACACCCCTATTTGTTGAGAAATTAGATGGTTCAGTTTATTTTGATTTAATCTTGTTGCTGTAAAGTGATCCACAGTGTCTGTCCCAGGCCACTTTGAATTCCATCACTGTTTGTCCCCACCACCTCCATCGGGAGGGCATTCCAAGCATCCACCACACCCTTTCAGTAAAAAAGTATTTCCTGACATTGCCTTTCAATTTACCACCTTGCAGCATCATGTTAATGCCTTCTAGTTTTACAGCTTCTCCATCTCTGGAAGAGGCTTGTTTTTATTTCTCTTTAAGTATTTAAAGGTCTGAATCATATCTTCCCTATCCCTCCCTCTCCTCCAAAGTGTACATATTTAGGTCTTCAAGTCTCTCCTCATAAGGCTTCTGACCCAGGCTCCAAATCATTTTGGTCACCTTCCTCTGAACAGCTTCCATTCTTTTTACATCCTTTGCAAGATACGGTCGCCAAAACTGAACACAGTATTCCAAGTGAGGCCTCAACAGACTTATACAGTGGTACTAGTTCCCCTTCCTTTCTCCTGGTAATTCCTCTTCGAATGCAGCCCAACATCCTCCTGGCTTTTGCCACGGCCTTGTCACACTGTTTTGCCACCTTGAGATCTACAGAAATAATCACACTAAGGTCTTCTCCTGCTCCGTGCACACCAACCTCTCGCCCTCTATGTAACATCTTTTGTACTCTGTCTTCCGGGAGAAATACCGCTCAGACTCATGTCGATCAAGGCCCCTAAATATACTAGGCGCTGTACTGGCCTCAACTGACTCGGTCTGATTGACCACCCATCCTAGGCTTTCCAGAAATTTTACCACCCTTGTGGTTGCGTCCACCGACTCCGGTACCGACCGAGCTCGAATCAGCCAATCGTCCAGATAGGGATGCACTAGAATACCCACCTTTCGCAACGCCGCCGCCACCACCATCACTTTCGTGAATGTGTGTGGCGCCGTAGCCAGTCCGAACGGCAACGCCCAGAACTGAAAATGCCCTATGGGTACTGCAAAGCGCAAGAACTTTTGATGCTCTGGTCTGATGGGAATGTGAAGATATGCTTCCGTTAAATCTAGACAAAAGAACCTCGCCCGGACTTACGGACCGGATCACGGACTACAGAGTCTCCATCCGAAAATGCGGCACCCTCAAACAGCGGTTCACATGTTTGAGATCGAGAATTGGCCGAAAAGATCCCTCTTTTTTGGGAACCACAAAATAAATCAAGTATCGACCTAAGCCATACTGGTCTGGAGGAACCGGAATGACCGCTTGAAGTTGCAGTAACCGTTGAAGCGTGTCGTTCACCGCCTTTGCTTTTGCTGGAGAACCGCATGGAGACACCAAGAATGCTCCCGCTAGTGGCTGCTCGAACTCCAAAGCATTAACTTCGTGAATGATCTCCAATACCCAGTGGTCCGTAGTCATCATGGTCCAGACGGAGTGGAAATGCTGCAACCAACCTCCTATTGGAAGCTCCGTCTGGACCACCCTCCTTTCATTGTGGTTTATTAGAGGAGCTCGGCTGGAGGCCGCCATACCCCCTACCGAAGCTCCGAGCTCCACGAAAGGACTGTCCTCTGGCTACAAACCGACCTCTCTGATAAGGAGCAGAGTCCCCCTGAATCTTTGAAATTCTCTGCCTTGACCCCCTCTGCGAAGATCCAGGTTTTGAACCCTTCGGACGGTCCTCCAGTAGCTGCCCACCTTTGGAGTCTCCCAAATCCTTCACAATCTTCTCCAAAGCTTCCCCAAAGAGTAGCTTGCCCTTATAAGGGAGCTTACTAAGGCGTGCCTTAAAAGATGTGTCCGCCGCCCAATTCCTCAGCCAAAGGAATCTCCGAGCGGCTACCACCGATGCCATTGATTTAGCTGAAATCCTTACCAAATTATAGGTGGTGTCGGCAAGATACGCAGACACCAATTCTAATTTTGCTCCTTCCGGAGCCGAGGCCCTGAAGACGACTCAGCCTGAAGCCATCTAATCGAAGCTCTGGAAACATACGCTCCACAGATGGAAGCTTGCAATGCTAGCACACTTGTGTCAAAAGCTTGTTTGAATAGCGACTCCAGCTTTCTATCCTGCTGATCCTTAAGCGCTGCTCCGCCCTCTACTGGGATAGTAGTTTTCTTTGTCACTGCCGATAACAACGCATCCACTTTCAGCATAGGCAGTAATTCCCTCTCTTCCTGGGGAACCAGATACAAGCGGCCTCAGGCCCGCCCGCCCCTCAAGGTGGCTTCTGGACATTCCCATTCTGACTCAACCATCTGTTTAATTACCCTGTGGACCGGAAAACACTTCTGTTCCGCTCTAAAACCTTGTAGCAGAGGGTCCTCCAAGGGCTCCGCTTGTACTGCCGGCAAAGAAATATTTAGAGCCGATAGTGAATGGGTAATCAGAGTCCTTAGTTCTTCCTTATGAAACACTGAAAATATTTGGGTCTTCCCCTGCCCCCAACTCATCATCTTCTAGCTCTCCTGGATTTCTCCCTCTTCCAGCCCCTGAGAGTCAAGGCTTTGCTGCCCGAGACATTCGGCCGCCGCCATGGTCGTCAAGCCACCTTTTGAAGACCCTTCTCCTGGGTCCCCTGCCATGCCATCCATCTGAGCCAAATCAGCCAGGTTAGGGGAAGTATCCTTGTTATGCACCTGCTCCAGCTTTAAGAAGTATGCCTTATGGAGGGAAAGCACAGTTACTTACATGTAACAGGTGATCTCTGGGAACAGCAGGAATAAGTCTTCACATATGGGTATGTCGGTACTGACGGAGCCTGCACGGGAACACTCCCCAGCGTCCAGAAAGAAAGCCTTTGGGAGCATCCCACACACATGCTCGCTGCCTTCCCGCTCATTCACTTCCCTCTCATCAGTTGGGTTTGTAGCTGAGACCGAAGGAGGGAAGTAGAAAAATGAGAGAGAGAGAGAGAGAGAGAAAGAGAGAACTCCTCCTAGGGGAGGTGGGTGGGTTGTGAAGACATTCCTGCTGTTCCCAGAGATCACCTGTTACAGGTAAGTAACTGTGCTATCTCCAGGAACAAGCAGGAATGAGTCTTCACATATGGGGACTCCCAAGCTAGAGATGGCTAAAGGAGGTCCCAGCATGTTGCAAATCTAATAGATGGGCCATGCTATTTCCCAGAACCTCAGGCATCCAAGGGATGGAGGGTAGGAGTTGAATTAAAAAGGGTGTGCTGTGGAACAGCTTGACTAAATAAGGCGTCTAGAGGGGAGTCCTTGTGTAGATCATAAATGTTAGTAAATATTGAATTCCAATTTTCTAATGTGGACCTTACTCAAAAGTATTGCGAAAGTATTTGTTGAGGCTAATATGGGTCTGGTGCTAAGAGCCAATACATTATCCTCAAAGAAATTACCTCACTGTGAAGTAGAGGAAAATAAATTTTGCAATACAGGCAGAGGTCAGAAGCCTTAATGGCTAGAACTAATCCCAGAATAAAAAACTGGGTGGGGGGGGGGGGGGGGGTTAATGAAGTTGGACTTTGGATGAGAAGCTAAAGCTTCTGTAGGCCAAAGTTTGAAGCTCTTTGTCCTTGGAGCAGAATAAGGCTCTAGGAAAGAGAGGAGATAAATCTGACTGGTTTGCAGAAAAAGGATGGGTCTTTAAGACCCCTCTATCCAAATGAAAGAAAGAAACATTTGTAGTAGGCAGTGTAGCCTCCAATTTCTTGAAGATCAGTAATGTCTTCCCTAAGTGATGTCACTTAGGATAATGACTTTACATGGAGAGCTTCAGATGTAACGGAACCGGAAAGGTTACGGTAAAATAAGGTCGTTTCTAATTACCATAGAAATTGGTTGTCCATTTAAAACCTATGGAATGCTGGAACAGCATTAATAAGGACAGTAACAAATCTTTCAGAGTCAGATATCTATAGCGAGAGCGCAAGAGTCACTTAATAACAAGGGGTAAGACCTGCTTGAGAGTATAGATAGAGAATCTTTCTGGTTACAAGTGGAAGAACCATGGAGAAGGTTACATGGAAACCAGTGGAATGTTCTTACTTAGGAGAGGTCTAGATTTCTTTAAAAATTCTAGCCTTTGAATAACCAGAAATGGAGACCTAAGTGAAGGGATGCAGAGGAGATCCTTAGTCTTAAGACAAGAAGTCTGGATCCTTCTATAACTTCAGTGTGGAGAAGACGCAATATAAGGGGATACCATGTTTGCCCTCTGTGAGGGCAATATGAGTATCATGCATTCTTTGTTCAGCATAAGCTCCAAATATTGGGAATTAGAAGGAATGCACTAGACAAGGACAGACTGCAGTGAAAAGGAATGCATCCCTGTTGTAAGAGTTCCACTGGAGATGTGGAACAACCCAGGGAATTGAGCAATTCTTTATGCTTTCACGTGGTCTAAGCCCTGTGGTTCCTTTTCCTTAAAAGGAAATTTTAAGGAAGATGGTAAGAGTAGGAAAGAAAAAAAAGTCATGTAGGAGCATGACTGGGCAAAGCCTTTTTAACCATATGGAAGTTACCTACTAGGAATGGCTCTGACGCTCTCTGGCAAAGGCCCATAGTTGCAGAGTTGTTTTGTATAATTGCAGAGAGCATGTTGTAGGTTGCTTAGGTGAGATCTGGCTGTTTAATTGCCAGTGTGCAACCTAATCTATTCTGTTGGAGTCAAAAAGAATTGAAGATGGCTAAGAATAGTAGACAGGCTGGTTGCCTGCAATGATAAATTGTCCAAGTGGGTTTTGGAACCTCTCTTGGAATTATTCGTTATTAAGGCAGCAGAAAAAGTTAGGTCCTATAGATTGGAAAAGGACCGACAGACATAATTAGGAGTGGTAAAACTCAATTATTGTCTGATAAGCTGTCTTAAAAGAAATATTTGAGAAGATTGCAAAAGGGAAGAAAGCTCTGTATGGAAACCACTTACTGGAGTAGGTATTGAAGAAAATCCTATGGGCTTAAAAAGTAAGCCCTCCAGTTGAATAGTATCACTGAATGTCTCGACTAAGAGGGATAGAAAGTAATACAAAGTTGAGAAGACTTACAATTTGGTAAGTCCCTGAAAAAGGTAAAGCCCCCTTGCAGTCAAAACTATGAGATATCCTCGTACAGGAAAACTGTCAAGGTGAAGGGCATAGCCTACCTTGTTATCAGTTGTTACTCCTCTTTTTCCTTCAAAAAGGAGAGGAGAAACCTGTTACCTGTAGGGCATGATTATCCTCAATAGCTCTAGGAGCTAAAAGAATGGAATTCTCTTGTGGCAAGAGATTCATGCCTAGAGTCAAGGATTGAGTCAGTGTATCACTAATCTCTCAGTAAGGATGAGATGAACTATAGATGCTTCTGTTGATAAGAAGTAGGTTAACGATTCTAAACCTCAAACAGGAAAAAGATTTAATGAATAAAATATCAGAAACCCTGCGACTGCTGGTCCAAAACCACAAAGAAGCCAGTCCATCTAACCCGCTGCTGCAACAGCTGACTGAGAAATTCCCGTATCCTCGCCCAATAAGGCCGCACTCTACGACAACCCCACCACATGTGCAGCAAAGTCGCCAAGGGTTCCGAACAGCGAGGGCAACTGCCATCCGTCCCCAACTGACTACGAAAAGCCCGCCGTGGTGAGAAATGAGCTCTAGTCACACACTTAAATTGGAGCTCCCTCCAACGGGCCCCCTGCGCCACACGAACAATTCGTTTCAAAGTCTTGCCGACCAACCCCGGAGCCACCTCCCCACCCAATTCAACAGCCCAAGCCAACTCAACCCCCCGGTAGTCGGGAAGTACCCGGTAACAATCCAACCGACTCTTCAACTGGGAAATGGATGGGGGATTATCCTCCCCTATCCCAAAAAATTCCAAAATCTTGGCCGAACGGTCGATGTGCAGCGCCTCCCTCGGTAATGAGGCCACGTAGTGAGAAACTTGCATATAAGCAAAACAGTGCTTAGTAGGCAAATCGTACTCCCGGCTCAGGGCCAAAAAAGACTTGCAGCATCCCGAGGGTTCTACGAGATGTCCCACCGTCCGTATCCCACGTGCCCACCAGTCTCTAAACGCCGTCGTTTCGGACCCCGGGAGGAACTGAACATTCCCTCGAAGGGGTAACCAACTGGAAACACCCCATGGTGCCGTCCAGTATTTATTAAGCTGTTGCCAAGTACGTCTAACCGAGTCCAATAAGGCGCTCCTCTGGACCGCCTCTGGCAAATAGCTATATCGCCCATGCAAAACCCCCAACAAGGTCCACGGAACCACTAAACACTCCTCCACAGCCCGAGGCGTATAATCATCCATCCCACCTAACCAATCTCCTAGATGTCGCGCTTGATACGCCAAAGCATACATCTTCAAGTCAGGCAGTCCCATACCCCCGTCCTTCCATTTCCCCAATAACCTACCTCATGGTATCCGAGCCCGCTTCCCTCTCCAAAGAAACCCCTTAAGAGAGGCTTCAACCCAACGCAGGTCCCGACATAGTAACCAAACGGGCAAGGTCTGTAACCAGTACAAGATACGTGGTAATATAACCATCTGTACCGCCGCAATTCTCCCAAAGACAATGGAAGGGATGCCCAGGCCTGCAACTGTGTCGTCAAACACCGCAAAATACGATCCAAATTGCGTCTATATAGCACTTGGGGTTGATGAGGCAGCACTATACCCAAGTAAACAAATTCCTCCACTGCCCACCGGAGGGGAAAGGGCCTCCCCCAGGACCCACGAAGATGCCCCAGAGTATCCAACGCTTCAGATTTATCATGATTAATGCGGAGGCCAGCCAAGGCCCCAAATTGCCCAAATTCCTCCAACAGACTCTGAAGAGAAGCAACCGGGGAAGTCACATGGACTAACAGATCATCCGCGAAAGCCAAAATTACAAACTCCTGCGAGCCCATCACCACACCCTTAATCGCACCTGAGTTCACAACCTTGCGAATCAAAGGGTCCAGTGAAAGAACAAATAACAACGGAGATAGGGGGCAGCCCTGACGCGTACCCCTCTCCAATGCAAAACCTTCCGAAAGCACTCCGCTGCACAGTATCCCCGCCGTCGGTGTTATATATAAACTCCGCACCATTTTACAGAAGGCATCCCCTATTCCGTAGTGTGGCAACAGCCCCCATAGATATTGCCAATTCACCCTATCAAATGCCTTTTCGGCATCGAAGCTGACAAGTAGCGAGGGTATCTGTCGAGCGTGCACCCATTCCAAGGAGGCCAGAATTTTTCGAAGATTCCGAACGGCATATCGCCCCTTAACAAAGCCCACTTGTGATTCATGAACTAAGTTCCCCAATACTTCAGCCAGCCGTAGGGCCAAAACTTTCGCAAGAACCTTTAAGTCAAAGTTGAGGAGGGAAATAGGCCGATAAGAGGCTTCTAACATCGGGTCTTTACTCGGTTTGGGAATCATAGTAATATGAGCATGATTCTGCCCCCAACGAAAGGCCCCCCGGTCCCCCCTCACACTGAACACCTCCCTTAACACAGGACTAACACAATCACCAAGTATCTTGTAAAATTCCGCACCCAAGCCATCCGGTCCTGGGGCCTTACAACTGGCCGCAGAAATAACCAACTATCTCCTGGGAAGTAAGGGGCTGGTCCAGCACCTCCCTCTGCGCCTTTGTAAGCCGCGGCAAATTGAGATCTCGCAAGTAGTCAGGCAGGGTCGTACCGGATCCAGACTCAGCTTTGTATAGTGACTGGAAAAAACCCCGAAAAACCCTGGCAATATCCCCACTCTCCTTATACACGGTCCCCTTATCATCCCGAAGGGCCGCCACCAGAGTGGAGTCTCGCCTGCCCCTCAAACAACGAGCCAACAATTTCCCAGGCTTATCGCCATAACAATGCAACCGATAGCGATAATAAAGAACCGATTTCTTGGCTTTCTGATGCAAAAGCTCGTTAAGATCTACTTGGGTCTCCCAAAGCCGCTTCCTATTCTCGACCGACGGTAGTTGGGCACACCTACGCCGAAGTTTAGTAACCTGTTGTTCTAATGCAATGATACGTTCCGCGAGCATCTGACGCTTCCGTGCTGCATATCCTATGATATCCCCCCTAAGAACCACTTTCGCCGTTTCCCATATCAATTCAGGGTCGTCCTCGTGGACCTGATGGTCGCTTGCGAACTCAGTCCATCGTTGATGTAGGAAATGATGAAACTGCACATCATAGTACAACCCCAAAGGGAATCGCCAAAGACGCGTCCGAGCAACATCGGCACCCCAATTCAAATCCAGCCAGACCAAAGCATGATCTGATACCTCCAAGGGACCAATCTGAGCGTCCTCTGTGTGAGCAAACAGCTCCCTCGATACAAACAAATAATCTATACGGGCACTGGTGCCATGCGCTCTGGATTGATGTGTAAAGTCTTTCTCAGAGGAATGCAACAGTCGCCATGGATCAATTACATCCAGTCTCTTACAGAAGCGTTGTAACAACCGAGAGGACATCCCCCTCTCCCTCGTCCCACCCCCCCCCCGAGACGTATCCAATCCTATATCCATGACCCCGTTAAAGTCCCCCCCCCCAGGATCAAGGGGCACTCGGGGAGCTGCTCCAATCTGGAGGCCGAGTTGCTATAAAAACCAGAGTCTGATACATTAGGTCCATAGAGAGCCCCGAGGGTCACCGGCCTCCCCTCCAATTGACCATGGATCAGAAGAGACCTACCCACATCATCCGCGATAACAGTCTCCGCCACAAATCGAATCCTCTTGTGAACTAAAACAACCACCCCCCCTTATTCCCAGCAGCCGGGGATCCCCAGACCTGCCCCACCCAGGACCTACAAAGTTTACTATGCTCCTCAGCCGTCTGGTGGGTTTCTTGTAGCAGGGCTATATCGCAGTTATGTCGGGCTAGTGCTTGGAGTACTTTATGTCTTTTAATGGGGTTACCCAGGCCACAAACATTCCAGGTAATAACCCTCAGAGTGATGGGGCAGTGTCAAGGCTCCTCCAAAAAGAAAAGTAAACGTACCAGAGGGGCTCCCCCAGCCTGAAACCCCCCGTTATCATCTACCAAGGTAATACTGTGCTGCCAATTCTTAAACCCCAGAGTGTGAGCCCTCCCATCCCTTATCATCCCCCGCTCCCCCAGCCCCCCCCCTTCCCTCCCTCTCCCCCCCCCACACCCCTCCACCCCAACTAGTCCGTCCCACAGGTCGGACACTTCCATTGGCAATCGGGGCCACCCTTGACACATACTCTCAATAGTCCCCACAACCCAGCTGCATGGGAGTACAGTTCTCCCCCTACCAATCCCCCATATCCTCCCCGGTACCTCTCTACCCCTAGGTTACATCCACCCCCTTCACATGGCGTGCCAGGCCCCCCACCCTATCCCTTCTCCCACCGAACGTACCTCTCCGTCCCAAGTTGCCTCACCCAGGCCCCCCCCCAAGGCCCTAATCTTTATATCTTTATTAAAATACTTGATATACCGCCCAGGCCGAAGCATCAGGGCGGTGCACAATCATAAAAACAACGACTGCTAATTAAAAGGAAAGGAACGCCATAAAACAATAGGACAGAGAGCAAGATAATAAAATCATCAGATATTAAGATAAGTAATAGTAAAACAAATACAGATAGCAGATAGCCAAGGTGCATAAGGGATTAGAGGGAAAGAGGAGGGGGAAGGAGGGAGCGGAGGGGAAAGGGGAATGGGAGGCGTAGCTAGGGAGAGGAAACACCATCGACAGGGGGGGGTAGATCAAAGGCCTTACAAAAGAGGTGTGTTTTAAGAAGGACTTTGAAACGGGTATAAGATGATTCAATACGAAGTGAGGAGGGGAGGGAGTTCCAAAGGGCGGGGGCCAGGAAGAAGAAAGCAGAGTGACGAGTAGATTCAAGGTGAGCCTGATTAGGTGACGGAAGAAAAAGACGATTACTGTGAGAGGAGCGAAGGAGACGAGAAAAGGGCTGAAGGCGAATAGTGTCAGCTAGATACTGGGGGGTGCTAGAATGAAGGGCTTTATGGGCAAGGATAAGAAACTTGAACATGAACCGGAACTTAACGGGGAGTCAATGTAAAGATGAGACACAGGGTGAAACATGAGCACGAATGGGTGACAGAGTAACAAGAGGGGCAGCGGCATTTTGCACAAGTTGTAGTCGGCGAAGTTGGTAGGAGGGGAGTCCAGCGTAGATAACATTACAATAGTCAATACGTGTAATAACCAAAGACAAAACAAGGGTAACAATAGAGGGTGAAGGGAGAATGAAACGAACAGCCTTGATACGACGTAAGTGGAAAAAGGAAGAACGCACAACAGAGGAGATATGATCATGAAAAGTAAGGGACGAGTCTAGGGTAACACCCAGGTAACGAAGGGTTGGGGCAGAAGGAATGGAGTGAGGACCCATAACAGGAAGCAGGGAGGGGGAAGGGAGACCAGAAGTGATCCAGAGTGCAGAAGATTTTGTCGGATTGGCATGCATAAAATTAGTGTCAAACCAGGAAGCAATAGAAGAAAGACAAAGATTCAGGGGGGTCAGATCTGGAGAAGGAGAGGTGTGGTGGACCAAGAGAATATCATCAGCATATATATAAAAGGAAAGGGCAGATTGCTGAATTAAGAGGGCCAAGGGAGCAAGAAAAACATTAAAGAGCAACGGAGCTAGAATAGAACCCTGGGGAACACCACATGTAGCAGGGGTGGGAACAGATGAAGAGGCGCCGGAGTGGACCGAAAAGGTACGACCAGAAAGGAAAGAGTGAAACCACCGAAGGACAGTACCAGAGATGCAAAAGTCAGCCAGTCGAGACAAAAGAGTACGGTGATCGACAACATCAAACGCAGAGGATAGATCCAGTGACACCACGAGGGAGATATCACCACGATCGTGAGCACGGTGAAGTTCGGAGAGCAGGGCAGTGAGGATAGTTTCTGTGCTGTGACCGGTACGGAATCCGGATTGACGAGGGTGAAGGGCGTGAGTAGAGTCAAGGTGAGAAACCAACTGAAGAAAGACGAGTTTTTCAAGAACCTTAGACAGGAAAGAAAGATTGGAGACAGGGCGCCAATTGGCAGGAAGGGAGGGGTCAAGGGATGGCTTTTTCAAGAGGGGACAGACGATGGCATGCTTCCAGCGGGAGGGAAAGAAACCGGACGAAAGACTAGAGTTGAAAATAGAAAGAATAGAGGGGACAAGTGCGATATCAGGAGCCAAGAGAGCCAGGCCTATATTAATGCACCGGCGCAGTGTCGCCCCACTACCCTCCTATTCCCTCGCTCATACTCCCCACAACTGACCATGCAGCTAGCTACCAAATCCCCAAGGGACCAACACTCATCCTCTCTCCCCCCCCGAGGCCCTCAACCCCAGGGGCCAGGCCCCCCCGAATACACACCAGTCCCTCCCCCTGCCCTTCCTTCCCGACAAATTACATGGGCCAGGAATCAGCTAAAAGAAAAGAAAGAATGTGCACTTACATAAACCCCCATTTCTACAGTAACAGTGTTATTAACCACAGATACAATTGCAAACGGTTACTTTGTAGCTAGCACAGACCGAAACGCAACTAAGTAACTTGCCCGCTGCATAAGTGTCTCCTCCCAACTCCCTTCATATTGCAGCCCAAGGCAGTAGCAAGAAGGTAATAGACAAAGAGTGAAAAAACTTGAAAAAGGGAAGGAAAAAACACATGAAGGAAGGAGCTCGGCAGCCTAGGCCACTATATGCCTATGTCTCATTGCACAAGCTCCCACCACAGGCTCCTCACTTCGGTTCCTATCCCCCGGGCGTCCTCCTTATTCTCGGACACAGTTCACCAAGTCCAATTATTATCTCAGGAGTTAGAGTCTGCAGGTCTGTTCAAGGACTCCAGGAAAGTAGCCGCCGCCTCAGGAGTCAAAAAATAGCATGGCAGGCCTTGAAATTCCACTCGCAAACGGGCCGGGTAAAGAAGAGAAGCGTACTCCCTTTTTAAGCAGTTGCGCACAGCTATTGGAGAAGGCCCGACGCTGCTGACTGACCAGGGCAGAGTAATCCTGGAAAACCAGGATTTGCTCAACATCGTGATTTGGCCCTTTGCAACTCCGAGCAGCCCGGAGGACTTCCTCTTTCTGGCGGTAGTCCAGGAAGCGGGCGATTACTGCACGCGGGCGTCGCGCTTGGTCGCGCCGGGGGCCCAACCGATGTACCCGTTCTAGTCGTACCAAGTTGTCCCCCTGGCCCCCCAGCAGCTTCGCAATCCAGTCTATCAGGAATCCGTAGAGAGCGCCATCCAGGACAGTTTCAGGGATGCCCACAAACCGCAGATTCTTGCGCCTCCCGCGGTTCTCCAAATCATCCAGTTTTTCTCCCTGTTGCTTAACAAGAGTCTCCAGGGCCTCCACCTTGGCTTGCAGTGGATGTAGAATATCCTCCACAGTAGAGACACGCGTCTCCACCTGCTCCATCCGCCCCGTGAAGTCAGCCACGCGCTGATCAACAGCGTGGATCTGCTCCTTAAGATCTTGGAAGCGGGCATCAAGCGCTTGGACCACTGCAGCCGACACCTCCGCAACCAGCCCCTGGGCGCCTCCCGATCCCGGGCTACTGGGCGCCCCCCCTCCGCCATCTTGGCCTCTGGGACTCGCGGCTTTTCCCGCCGCACCGTCTTCGATGCCATCTGGCAAGTTATCCTGCTACTGGCATGCCGTCCCAGGCACACCACCTCCTGCCACACACACAAGTATCAGGTAGTAGGGAAATCCACATAAAGTGGGCTTTTATAGTAGATTTGCAGGGTAGGCTACCCGGAGCTGATCAAAACGCGACCGATCAGCTCATTTGCCAAACCGGAAGTCCATATTTTTTTTATTTTATATTTATGCAATTTACATTAAGAACCAAGCAAAGCTTGTACAGAAAAACTCAGCTGCACAGAAAAGTAAAGGAAATATTTCATCATCATACAAATTTAACACAGTACAGTTATAGCCCACTAAACGGGGGAGAAGTGTAAGGAAAACTGCCAAACGAGGCAAGGTAAAGCCTCGTTCCAAAAAGTAGGAAACAATAAATTACAAAATTACCAAGAGGGGAGCATGATTCGGAGCATTTTCCATATGACAATCAGTTATCCATAGGTGATGAAGTCAACAAATGAGATGATACAAACATGGACAGATCCTCAGGCTGGAGAAAAACATACTTGTTATTTCTAAAATAAACTATACACTTACAAGGAAAACGCAACAACATTGTAGCTCCAATAGAAAGAACACCAGATCTCAAAAGCAAAAAAGCCTTCCGCCTCTTTTGGGTCTCTCGGGATACATCAGGGAAGATAACAATTCTCTTACCCATAAATAATACAGAACGCTTTCTGGGTATATTTTTTAAAACCACTGGACGTCTTGGACATGTTGGAGAAGATGGCTTCCACCAAGTCAAGACTCCAATGTTCCAGCCGACCAGGGGGTGTGAGAGAAAAGGCCCGCGTGCCTCAAAAAGAAAAAGCTTGAGAAAAACGTGGAGCCAAGGCACAGATAACTCCTAGGCATAGGCAAGACAACGGCACAACCGAAAAAAGCGAAAAGATACCGAAAATGATTCTTAAAGGGTCAAACCTTTTCCAATGATCGGACCAATGTCTGACGAGCTCTGTGGAAAAAAGACAGCTGAGGAAAAGAAGGCTCCTTCGGGCGGGAAGTCTGGCGCGCATGCGTGGTGCATCTTCCAAAAGCTTCCTTTGAAAGCTGGGAAGTGTTTCCACACGGGCACCATCAGTGATATCACCCAAATGTGAGGACTTACTTCCTGCTTGGTCCCAGAGAATGCACGTTCTTAAGCCACTTTTTTGTCCCTCCCTTCCACCTCTTCCCTCCACCCTCATGGTATCTAGGAACTCACATTTTGCTTATCTTGGTCCATCCCTATGAACATCTACCCTCTGCCCCGCCCCCTAGAACCTTCTGCCTCTAAATTCAAGAGCAGCCTGAAGACTTGGCTTTTTCAGCATATCTTTCTCCTCAGTCCTCTTCTCCCTAAACTCTTTCCCCCAGGTTCGCTGCCTGCATTTCCCTTTTGCTCTTTTTTCCTATGGCATTGAACCTCTTCCTCTCTATTCCCTTTCTCTGTTTATTTTTCCCACTTTTTATATTGTAAGAGCCATGATGGCCTACTGCCCATTAGGGATATATCAAATCGCGATAACAAAAAAACCCGAAAATATCAGTGGCCCACTGTTAAAGCATAGTTACTCACCTGTAACAGGCGATCTCCGGGAACAGCAGGAATTTAGTCCTCACATACGGGTATCGTCGGTACCGACGGAGAATGCATGAGAATACTCCCCAGCGTCCAATTAGAAAGCTTTTGGGAGCATCCCACAGCGTCTGCGTGCTACCTTCCCGCCTTTCACAACTGCCTCTCTCCAGTTGAGTTTTAAAGCTGAGACAAAGAGAGAGAGAGAGAAAGGGAAAGAGATAGAGAGATACAACTCCTAGGGGAGGTGGGTGGGTTGTGAGGACTAAATTCCTCCTGTTCCCGGAGATCACCTGTTACAGGTGAGTAACTATGCTATCTCCAGGAACAAGCAGGAATGTAGTCTTCACATATGTGGACTCCCTAGCTTTAGGTGCCAGGGAGAGACCCCAGAAGTTGTGTGCCCCTGAACAGGGCTCCACTTCCCCCTATGGATCTCTGGCATCCTACCAGGGATGGTGGGTAGGAGTTGATTAGGTATGGAACAGGTGTTTGAGAACAGCCTGACCTAACAAGGCATCCCGGTGGGAGTCCTTGTCCAAGCAGTAATGGGCTGTGAAGATATGAACCGAGGCCCAGGTGGCTGCTCGACAGATGTTGTCGATAGACACAGAGTGCAGATGAGCCATTGAGGCTGCCATGGCTCTCACATGTGACATGGCCCTCCAGAGAAAGGTTCTTACTCTGATAGGTGAAGGAAATACACTGAGCAATCCAGTTAGACAGTGTTCTCTTGGAGACTGGAAGTCCCAAATGAGAAGGACCAAAAGCAACAAAGAGTTGAGAAGACTTTCTATGTTGCTGTGTTCTTTGTAAGTAAAAGGCTAAAGCTCTTTTATACTCCAAGGTATGAAGATTCCTCTCTGCATTTGATGCATGAGGCCTTGGAAAAAACACAGGTAGGTTGACCGCTTGGTTCAGATGAAAAGGCGAGACCACCTTTGGCATAAAGTGTGGATGAGTCCTAAGGACTACCTTGTCATGATGGAACCTTGTATAAGATGGATCAGCTACTAGCGCTTGCAACTCACTAACGCGACGTGCTGATGTGTTTGCAATGAGAAAGATAACCTTCCAAGAAAGGAATTTCAAGGAGGTAGAAGCTAAAGGTTCAAAAGGTGGCTTTATGAGCTGCCCAAGAACCAGGTTTAAGTCCCACGCTACCGGTGGTGGCCTAATGGGAGGCTTAGTTAGAAGGCCTCTCATAAATCTTGCTATAAGAGGATGAGAGCAAATAGGCTGTCCATTTAGAGGCTTAAAGGAAGCTGCAATAGCACTCAAATGGACTCTTACTGAGTTAGTCTTAAGTCCTGCATTGGATAAATGAAGGAGATACTCCAGCAATGATTCCAGAGGTATCGCAAGGGGGTTAAGACCCTTTTGCGAACACCATATGGTAAACCTTTTCCACTTGAAAGCATAAGAGCGTCTTGTGGAAGGTTTCCTGGAAGCAAAAAGAATATCTTTTACTTGCTGAGGGAGATTAATTTATTTTATTTATTTAGTGAGGACTTATATACCGCTCCTTCCAGCGATCAGAAGCGGTTTGATTACAAGTACGGGATTTGTCATAAATCACAGACAGAATTATTTGGGGATTAGATAGAGAGAGCACTGGGATACACAGCACACATATGTGGGTCCATATAAAGACCTTCACTATTATAATACATTTACACAGGCACTAACCATCATCTATTTACATTTGTACATACAGCAAATCAATTTCTTTTGTCTTTTTGGATTTTCATCTTGCATAGTGACAATTGAACAGGTGCGTCTTCAGTTGTTTTCTGAAGCTGCTTATGTCTTTAATTTCTCTCAGCTCGTGTGGGAGCTGGTTCCATAACGTGGGGGCAGAGAAGGAGAACGCTCTGCGACTAGTACTGACCTTTACGTGCCTAAAGCTGTTTGGAACTATTAGTGTGTCAGAGTTAATGGTTCTCCTGCTTCTGGTTGTAGGTTGCATGGAGATCAGGGTGGAGAGGAATAAGGGGGCCAGATTGTGAATTAACTTGAATGTAGTTACCAATGTTTTGTATTGAATCCTTGCAACGACTGGAAGCCAGTGTAGTTCCATCAATACAGGTGTGATATGTTCCGTGACGCTAGTTCTCATGATGATCCTTGCTGCAACGTGTTGGGCCATCTGTAGTATGTTGGTTGTTTTCCTTGGTAGTCCCCCTGCAAGATGGCATTGCAGTAGTCCAGGTGGGGCATGATGAAAGCCTGAGCAACTGATCGGAAGTCACACGGATCTAGTACGTTCCGCAGGGGTCGTAGCACTTTAAGCTTGTGGAAGATGGCTTTGTTGGTGTTGAGGTGTTTTTCCATTTTCAGTTTGTTATCGATTGTGACTCCCAGATATTTTATTTCTCTCTTAGTATTGTATGTGTTGTTGCACAATGTGATTGTTGGAGGTGGTTCGAAGCCCAAGTTATTTGATATAAACATTACTTCGGTCTTCTTATGATTAATCGACATGTTATTTTGTTGTAGCCATCCCGACATCTCTCCCATGCAGGTTTCAAGCTGGGCGTAGTTCGGGTCGGTGGTCTCTAGTTGGGTGTACAGCATGATATCGTCCGCATATGTGGTAGTTTATGCCATATTTCCTGAATATTTCACTGAGAGGTTGCATGTAAATGTTTAAATAGTAGCGTCGAGAGTGCCGAACCCTGAGGAATGCCTTGTGTTTGGATGAATGGTTCAGCTTTATCTCCGTTGAATTGGACCTGCGGCTTTCTGCCCGTTATATAGGAGGAGAACCATTTCAAAGCGGTTCCTAATATTCCAATTGATTCCAGCTTGTTCAGGAGGGTTAAGTGATGGACAGTGTCAAATGCAGTGGATATGTCGATGAAAATGAGGATAAACATTTTCTTCCTGTCTTCCAGCCCCTTGAGGAGGTTGTTAAACAGGGCTAAAAGCAGGGTTTCGACCCCATGATTTTTTCTGAATCCGTATTGCTGTTTGTCCAGTATTTCATTGTCTTCAAGGTGTTCTTGCAGTTGGATGAGGGCTGCTTTTTCAATGATTTTCGCTAAAAACGATTTTCGCTAAAAACGATTAAGATCATGAAGATCTAGGCATTCAGCAAACAAGCCCTGAGCTGCAGAGACTGGGGAATGGGATGCCATAACATTCTGTCCTCCTGAGATAGGAGATCTGGAGCAGACCCTAGCTCCAGGGAGGGAGCTTGAGAGAGATGTAGAAGCAGAGGGTACCACACTTGCCGTGGCCAATGTGGAGCTATGAGAATCATATGGCCTCTGTCTCTCTGAAGCTTGAACAGGGTTTTGGGAATTAGGGGAATGGGTGGAAAGGCATACAGGACATCTTGACCCCAATAAAAGAGGAAAGCATCCCTGGCCTGAGCCCCCTGAGCCGGAATTCTGGAACAGAACCGGGGAAGTTTGGCATTCCACGGACTTGCAAAGAGGTCTATGTCCGGGGTTCCCCAAATTTGAAAAATCTTGGCCACCTGGTCTGCATGCAGAGACCACTCGTGTGGAAGCAGAACTCGACTAAGTTTGTCTGCCCAAGAGTTTTGTATGCCTGGAAGATACACTGCCAGGAGATGAATCTGTTGCCTCTGGCAAGGGCCCATAGTTGCAAAGCTTCGTTGCAAAGCGACAGAGAGCCTGTTCCCCCCTGCTTGTTCACGCAGAACATGGCTACTTGATTGTCCGTATGAATGAGGACTGTTTGTAGCTGAGCAGGGTGTGGAACACTCGAAGAGCAAGGAAGATTGCTCTGAGCTCCAAGAGATTGATATGTAGATGAGTCTCCTGTGGAGACCAGGTGCCTTGGGTGGAGAGGTCTTGCAGATAAGCTCCCCAACCCATCGGAGAAGCATCTATTGTTAGAGTTGCTTGGGGTAAGGGTTGTTGAAAAGGGGACCCCAGCAACAGGTTTTGAGTGAACTTCCACCACTGGAGGGACAAAATAAGGCGACTTGTGTTTGCTATTTTGTCTGACAGGCATCCTGATGCCTGGGTCCAATGAGTGGATAAAGTCCACTGGGCTGCCCTCATATGGAGGCGAGCATAGGGAACCACATGCACAGTAGATGCCATGTGGCCTAGTAGTTGTAGCATTTCTCGGGCAGTGAGATGAGACTTTAGCACTGCTTGAGAAGCTAACTGCACCATGCGAAGGCAGCGGGCCTGGGGGAGATAGGCCCTTGCCTTTCTGGTATCCAGCAAAGCCCGTATGAACTCTAAAGACTGAGTGGGAGTTAGACTGGATTTTGGGATGTTTATTACCAGAACCAAATACTGAAGGATGTGCATTGCGCAGGATAGAGAAGTCCTGGCCTCTGACTCTTTTGGGGCTCGAATGAGCCAGTCGTCTAAGTAGGTGAAGACGAATATCCCTAGAGTGCGGAGAAATGCTGCTACTACAACCATGCATATCGTGAACACCCTTGGTGCTGAGGCCAGGCCAAAAGGAAGCATCCTGTATTGGTAGTGGTTTCCCTGAAAAAGGCCTACTTTTCCACTGCAATCTCTTCAGCACCGAATCAGACACGTCATCTTTATTCTGTTCTCCACTCGCTCACTTCTCTAGTCTCATACCATTCCTCCTCCCCCCGCCCCCTCCCCCTCCCAGTTAGCAACTTACTTCAGCACTAAAATATCCGATCTCAGGCTCTCCCTCCCTCACTGCCCTCCTCCCATCTCCTCCCCTCCTCCCTGTTCCCCTCCTCCTACCCCTCGGCTGTCTCATGTTTGGCACTCCTTTCATCCACTCACCTCCTCTGAGCTTCTCGCAATAATCTCCTCTTAAGAAAACATTCTGCGCTCTCGACCCAATTCCTTCCTCTTGGCTGCTCACTCCCTTCCTTTACCTCCTTCCTCCAGCTCTCACCATGATCAACTCCAGTCTCACTTCAGGTGTCTTTCCCCAACCTTGCAAACACGCACTAGTCCGCCATATCTTGAAAAAGCCTTCCCTCGATCCTCTAGTTCCTGCACATTACCGACCTGTCTCTAACCTTCCTTTTTTTATCTAAAATCCTTGAAAAGGTTGTTTTCTGTCAATTGTCCTTATCTCGACGCCACCCATTTTCTGCACCCTCGCCAATCTGGCTTTCGTCCTGGACACAGCGTTGAAACGGTTCTATTGGGCTTTCTTAATGAAATTCACACCGCTCATGATCATGGTGACCTATCGGTGGCGGTCTCCCTTGATCTTTCAGCCGCCTTCGATCTTGTCGATCACTCTCTTCTTCTGGCTCGATTGCGTGACACTGGTCTTTGTAGCACAGTCCTTCACTGGTTTCATTCTTTTCTTTCCTCTAGGTCAGTGATGGCTAACCTTTTTGAGCCCGAGTGCCCAAACTGCCGCACAAAACCAAAGAATTTCCTCAAAGTGCCAGCACGTCAATTAAACCTTAACAAGATTTTAGTATCTAAAAACTCTTTATAAAGTTGCCTGAACTATGTAACATCATTTGTAAAGGTTGGAATCTTTGTATTGTCAGAGAATCAATTTGATTCACAATCCTTTGGTTTTCATTTCAATTTATTGGCAATTTATAATGTTTTAATGATTTCATTTAATTTAGAAACAGGAAGGCAATAATTAAACTGGGAACCCCAAAAGCCAAACTTGGAATGTACAACAACACTGTAGAAATAAAACTATAAATTAATTTCCTCTTGTACCAAACAAAGCACAGACGTTAATGATGCACATTTCCCAGAGGTTTCATATTCCGGTTAATAAATTCAAAATAAAGAGATATTTCTACCTTTTGTGCATTTTTTTTCAGTTGCAATTGCTCCAGCCACTTTCTTCTGGTTTCTTCATGTTTTCTGCTAACTGTCCATCGTCTGCTGTCCATTTGTTCTTTCTTCTCTCTTCTAGTTTTTTTTCCATTCTCTCTCTCTACATCTGCTTTAACATACTAATCTTTCTCCTTTTGCTCTTTCCTCATTCCTATTTCATCCACACAAATTTTACCCCTCCATCCTCAATCCCCACTTACTCTCCCAATACCAGGCCAATTGTAGATTTTTCATCCCTCCCACACAAAATATTTTTCCCCTCTCCATTTTACTCTCCCAGCCCCATCCCATTCTAATCCTCCCCCAACATCAGCTCCCTTCTAGTTCCAGTCTCACCCAGCATCCATTCCCTTCTAGTCCCTGCATCAGCCCATTTCCCGTCCTAGCCCACCATCAACCCATTTCCAGTCCTAGCTCCCCCATCCATTTTCAGTCTGAGTCCCTTCATCAGCTCATTTCCAATCCTAGCCCCCCATCAGCCCACTTCTAGTCATTTCCTAGCCCCATCAGCCCATGTCAAATCATAGCTCCCCTCCACTCAGTCCAATTCCAGTCCAAGCCCCCCCCATGAGCCTACTTTCAGTTCTAGCCCCTCCATGAGTCCATTTCAATTCAAGCCCCCACCACAGCCCATTTCCAATCTTAGCTCCCCCCAACAGCCCATTTCCAGTCCTATCCTAGCTGCTCCATCAGCCCATTTTCAGTCCTAGCTCCCTTCCCTCACAGCCCATTTCCATTCCAAGCTCCCTCCCCATCAGCTATTTGCAATTCAAGCCTCCCCTTCCACTCAGCCCATTTCCAGTCATAGCAACCCCCCAACCCATTACCAGTCCTAGCCCCCCATCAACCCACTTCCAGTCCTAACCCCCCCCATCACCCCATTTTCAGTTTAAGCCCCCCCCTATAACCCATTACGTCCTAACCCCCCCATCAGCCCATTGCCAGTCTTAACCCCATCAGCCCATTGCCAGTCCTACCCCCCCCCATCAGCCCACAGCCCATTACCAGTCCTAACCACATCAGCCCACCTCAAGTCCTAACCCCTCCCCATCAGCCCATTTCCTGTCCTAGCCCCCCCATAGCCCATTATCAGTCCTAACCACCCCCCATAGCCCATTAGCAGTTCTAACACCCCCATCACCCCATTTACAGACAGCCCCCATCAGTCCACAGCCCATTAGCAGTCCTAACCCCCCCCAGCCCATTAGCAGTCCTAACCCACCCCGCCCGCCCATTAGCAGTCCTAACAGCCCCCCAGCCCCAGCCCCAACAGCCCCCCAGCCCCAGCCCCAACAGCCCCCCAGCCCCAGCCCCAGCCCCAACCCCAGCCCATTAGCAGTCCAAAAAAAAAAGCTGGCTCTCTGGCTGCTGCCGCTGCCGCCGCGGCAGAATGCAGTGTCCCGCGGGGCCCCCTCTGCGCCGGCTGAGCCCTCTACCCGGCTTTCAGATTCGCGAAGGGAGAGTGTCTCTCCCTCGCGTCTCTGTTAAGCCCGCAGGGGCTAATGGGAAATTTCCCATCAACCCCTCGCGTCTAAAGGGGCTGATGGGAAATTTCCCATTACCTCCTGCGGGCTTAACAGAGACGCGAGGGAGAGACACTCTCCCTTCGCGAATCTGAAAGCCGGGCAGAGGGCTCAGCCGGCGCAGAGGGGGCCCCGCGGGACACTGCATTCTGCCGCGGCGACAGCGGCAGCAGCCAGAGAGCCAGCTTTTTTTTTAATGTAATTTTGAGGAAAGCACACTCACCTACCGCCGCGCCGCATATTTTAATTGCGGACCTTCCCGCGTGCCAGCTGCAAGGCCTTCGCGTGCCACAGCTGGCACGCGTGCCATAGGTTCGCCATCGCTGCTCTAGGTCTTTCTCAGTTCTCCCCACCTCTCCCTCATCTGCTTCTGAGCCCACTTCTCTCCTCTGTGGTGTTCCTCAGGGTTCAGTCCTGGCTCCTCTTCTCTTCAACATTTTCCTCACGCCTCTTGCCCTATTAGTCCAACAACATGGGATATCTGCTTTCAACTATGCCGATGACTTGGTCCTCCTTTATCACACCTCTCCTCTTTCCCCTCTGAACTCCTGTCTTTCTGCCATCGCTGACTGGCTCACTACCCATTGTCTTCACCTCAACCTCACAAAAACTCTCGCTATCTGGTTTTCTCATGATGCTTCCCCACCAACACTTTCCCCTTCCTTCTCTGGTTCACTTGTTCCCATCGTCTCCTCCCTTCGTTACCTGGGAGTCCTCTTTGATCCCGCCTTGACCTTTCGTGATCATATTGCCCACGTCTCTATGACCTCTTTCTTCTATCTGCGTCAAATCCGTGCTATCAGACCGTTTCTTTCTGCACAGGCCCTCACTACCCTTCTCCTGTCCCTCACCATGTCCCGCGTTGACTTCTGCAACTCGGTCCTGGCTGGTCTCCCTAACGTTCAACTTTACCGCCTCCAAAGCATACAATATACAGCTGCTCGACTCATCTTTCACTCCTCCATCCATGATTACATTACACCTCTCCTCATTCATCTTCACTGGCTCCCCATCAAATTCCGTATTCATTATAAAATTCTGGTACTCCATCGTGTTCTCCGCACCCACTCGCCCCAGTATCTGGCTGACCTTGTCCGTCTGCACACCCCAGCTCGCTCCCTCCGATCCTTCCACCTCAACCGCCTGCACCTCCCCTCACCTAGCTCCGCCCGTCTCCAATTCACTCGCTCCTCCGCATTTTTTTTCCTAGCCCCCGCCCTGTGGGATTCCCTCCCTTCCTCTATTCGGCTTGAGCATGAGCATTCTGCTTTTAAGAACAGCCTCAAGACCCATTTCTTTGCCCTTGCCTTTGACCTCCCAGATCCTTCTGTATGACCTCCCTCTTCCTGTCCTCCTCTCTACCCCTACTCTCGTCTCGTTGTGTGATTCTGTCTGGTGTGCTTTCCTATTTTATTATTGTAATTTCCTTTCCTTTTCACACCTTATGGTTTTTCTAAACATTTATACTATGTAAACCGCTTTGATGTTTTTTTTTCCTCAGCGGTATATCAAGCAAACAAACATAAACCTTCTATGAGTTGGATGGATGAGAACATGGGTGTACGCATCCTTGAGATCTAGAGAACAAAGCCAATCCTGACTCTGCAGGTATGACAGCAGAGTTCCGAGAGAAATCATCTTGAATTTCTCTTTGACAAGGAATTTATTCAATTCTCTGATGTCCAAGATAGGAAATAGGGGGAGTAAAAGCCTGTACCCTGCTGATGATGGGTACTTCCTTCTATTTCCCCTTGGGCAAGAAGCATAGCGACCTCCTGACCTAACAGGGTGATGAGAGAGGTCAGAAAATTGAACTGCCTTATTATTGTGGGAGGGGGCATGCTTGAAAAATGAAGCTTGTACCCCCCTCCTTTAAGATGGAGAGTGTCCAATGCTCCGTTGTTATCTGCCCCCATTTGGGGGCAAAATGACATAACCTTCCTGGAATGGTGGAAGGCTCTGGTCCTACGAGAGCCAGGAAGGCTAAGTTCTCTAGCTGAAAGTCAAAGGCCTTGTGGAGGCTGAGACTGCTGGGACGGCTGAGGCTTAGCAGTCTGTGCTTTCTTCTGTTTGGGTGGTTTCTGACCTTTTCTGACAAGCTGACCTGCAGAACGTCCCTGCTGAGCATAAGCAGTTCCCCTAGGGTCGAGCTCGCGTATCATCATCCTTCCTGCTATACCCACAAACGCAGCAAAAGCATACAAAAATTGACTTTGAAGAAAACTACGCCGAGACCAGCAACATCCTCAGTGTACAGTTGAGCTCCCTCAAGGTTGAGATCGCGTACATCCTCTACTCATCAAATCCTCAAACCGCAGCAAGTATAACTATTACAAACATTGCCAAACTGACTTTATCTTCTATTTAATTCAATTGATCTGGGTAATCCAATCAATCTCACTTAGCTCACAAATATAACAAACTAATTTCTCGGCAAAGTAGCATATTACTTTTGCCAGTATGTTTACTTAAACCTGCATTTACATTTAAACTATCATATTACTGTTGCCAGTATGTTTACTTGAACCTGCATTTACATTTAAACTAGCATACTACTGTTGCCTGTATCTTCATTGGTACCTGCATTTGCATTTAAACTAGCATATTACTGTTGCCAGTATGTTTACTTGAACCTGCATTTACATTTAAACTAGCATACTACTGTTGCCTGTATCTTCATTGGTACCTGCATTTGCATTTAAACTAGCATATTACTGTTGCCAGTATGTTTACTTGAACCTGCATTTGCATTTAAACTAGCATATTACTGTTTCCAGTATGTTTACTTGAACCTGCATTTGCATTTAAACCAGCATATTACTGTAGCCAGTATCCTCAATTGTACCTGCATTTGCATTTAAATTAGCATATTACTGTTGCCAGTATTTTCATTTGTACCTGCATTTGCACTTAAACTAGCATATTACTGTTGCCAGTACTGTTACAATTACTGCAATAAATATCTGAAACTACCCTAGCCAAAATGCAATTACTTAACTCCCCCAATAGTAAAATTCCATTAATTTGCATCACTATAGCAGTGCTAATAACCCTTGTTCAAATCCTACATAACGTTAAAAACATCCCCATCATACATAGTCTAACACGAAACAATACCCCATCATGGCAACATTACATAGAACATCATCCCAAATTGAACAACCATAGATTAATTCATATAAAATATTCCTCACCCCCTCAGTCAACAAACACTAGCCTATGCAAAAACTCAGAATCATTATCAATAATACTAATTAATGTCAGATCAATGAAAAATAAGTTGCCTATATTCACAGAAATACTAGCCAATCAAAAACCAGACATTTTATGTGTAACTGAGACATGGCTAACAGACACAGACAATGTCTACATAAATCAACTAAGTAACAATGACTATGACACTTCCTACACACATAGAACCCACAAAAAAGGTGGTGGAGTTCTAATAATGTCAAAAAAAAGAACTAAAAGCCAAAAAACTAACATCGAACCTACCAATCAACATAGACACCATCCTTATGAAAATTGGCAACATAAAAATCTGCCTAATTTACAGACCTCCAAGACCAACAGTCAGAAACCCTAGACCCCTTAATTGATTTTCTAAGTTCCTCCACTGATCAAAACCCAATCCTAATGCTCGGTGACTTTAACCTCCCCTCATTACCAGCTTCATATGCTTCCCTCTTCCTAGAATCAGGGGCGGCCCAAGGGGGGTGCGGGGCCATGTGCGGAGACTCGGTGCGGGGCCTCATTTGCATAAGTGGCCTTATTTGCATAAATATTTGCATAATGTTACCATACACTAACTTTTAGTAAACATGTCTCTTAATGAGTGTATGGATAAAGAAAGACTAAAAGATTTCTACATTACTATAATCCAGTGCCAACCGCCAGGCACATTAGGAACTACTACAAACGCTGCCCATTTAGAACCCATAGCAAACCCGCTGTATCCTGACAGCATTACCAGGACTCACAAAGCACCAGTCCCTACCTATCAAAAGGAAACACTGCAAATATTAAACCAGTACATTTCAGAGAATACTGGGGAAAGAGAACAAGTGGCAATGTCAAATAGGAATTACATAAACAGAATACCTCAGCTCAGTTACACATGCAGAACATAGACCATCACCAAACAAGGAATCGCAATTTAGAAACAGGAAGGCAATAATTTAAACTGGGAACCCCAAAAGCCAAACTTGGAATGTACAACACTGTAGAAATAAAACTATAAATCAATTTCCTCTTGTACCAAACAAAGCGCAGACGTTAATGATGCACATTTCCCAGAACTTTCATATTCCAGTTAATAAATTCAAAATAAAGAGATATATTTCTACCTTTTGTGCATTTTTTTTCAGTTGCAATTGCTCCAGCCACTTTCTTCTGGTTTCTTCATGTTTTCTGCTAACTCTCCATCGTCTGCTGTCCATTTGTCCTTTCTTCTCTCTTCTAGTTTTCTTTCCATCCTCTCTCTCTACATCTGCTTTAACATACTAATCTTTATCCTTTTGCTCTTTCCTCATTCTTATTTCATCCACACAAATTTTACCCCTCCATCCTCAATCCCCACTTACTCTCCCAATACCCGGCCAATTGTAGATTTTTCATCCCTCCCACACAAAATATTTTTCCCCTCTCCATTTTACTCTGCCAGCCCCATCCCATTCTAATCCTCCCCCAACATCAGCTCCCTTCTAGTTCCAGTCTCACCCAGCATCCATTCCCTTCTAGTCCCTGCATCAGCCCATTTCCAGTCCTAGCCCCCCATCAACCCATTTCCAGTCCTAGCTCCCCCATCCATTTTCAGTCTGAGTCCCTTCATCAGCTCATTTCCAATCCTAGCCCCCCCATCAGCCCATTTCTAGTCATTTCCTAGCCCCACCATCAGCCCATGTCAAATCCTAGCTCCCCTCCACTCAGCCCAATTCCAGTCCAAGCCCCCCCATGAGCCTACTTCCAGTTCTAGCCCCTCCATGAGTCCATTTCAATTCAAGCCCCCACCACAGCCCATTTCCAATCTTAGCTCCCCCCAACAGCCCATTTCCAGTCCTATCCTAGCTGCTCCATCAGCCCATTTTCAGTTCTAGCTCCCTTCCCTCACAGCCCATTTCCATTCCAAGCTCCCTCCCCATCAGCTATTTGCAGTTCAAGCCTCCCCGTCCACTCAGTCCATTTCCAGTCATAGCAATCCCACAACCCCGTACCGGTCCTAGCCCCCCATCAACCCATTTTCAGTTTAAGCCCCCCCCTATAACCCATTACCAGTCCTAACCCCCATCAGCCCACTTCCAGTCTTAACCCCATCAGCCCATTTCCAGTCAGCCCCCCATAGCCCATTGCCAGTCCTAACCCCCCCCCATCAGCCCACAGCCCATTACTAGTCCTAACCACATCAGCCCACCTCAAGTCCTAACCCCTCCCCATCAGCCCTTTTCCTGTCCTAGCGCCCCCATAGCCCATTAGCAGTCCTAACCCCCCCCATAGCCCATTAGCAATCCTAACCCCCATCACCCTATTTCCAGACAGCCCCCATCTGCCCACTGCCCATTACCAGTATTAACCCCCCCCAGCCCATTTCCATTACTAACCCCCCATCACCCCATTTCCAGTCAGCCTCCATCAACCCCAGCCCATTAGCAGTCTTAACCCCCCCCCAGCCCATTTCCAGTCCTAACCCTCCCCAGCCCATTTCCAGTCAGCCTCCATCAGCCCCAGCCCATTTACCGTCCTAAACCCCCCGCCAGCCCATTTCCAGTCCTAACCCCCCCCCAGCCCATTTCAAGTCAGCCTCCATCAGTCCCAGCCCATTTCCAGTCCTAACCCCCCCCCCCTTGCACATTTCCAGTCCTAACCCCCCCTTGCACATTTCCAGTCCTAACCCCCCCCCTTGCACATTTCCAGTCCTAACCCCCCCCCTTGCACATTTCCAGTCCAAACCCCCCATCACCCCATTTCCAGACAGCCTCCATCAGCCCCCCCCTTCCCTTCCCTTCCCGCAAATTTAAAAACAAAAACCTGGCTCTAGCTGCTGCCGCGTCCGTCGCAGCAGCGGCAGAATGGCGTGTCCCGCGGGGCCCCCTCTCCACGTCGAGCCCTCTGCAAGGGCTTTCAGATTCGCGAAGGGAGAGTACTCCCTCGCGTCTCTGTAAAGCCCGCAGGGGCTAATGGGAAATTTCCCATCAGCCCCTCGCGTCTAAAGGGGCTGATGGGAAATTTCCCATTAGCCCCTGCGGGCTTTACAGAGACGCGAGGGAGCACAACTCTCCCTTCGCGAATCTGAAAGCCCTTGCAGAGGGCTCGAAGAGGAGAAGGGGCCCCGCGGGACACGCCATTCTGCCGCTGCTGCGACGGACGCAGCAGCGGCAGCAGCTAGAGAGCGTAGTTACTCACCTGTAACAGGTGTTCTCCAGGGGCAGCAGGAATCAGTCCTCACTTATGGGTGACGTCGGCGCCGACGGAGCCCTCGCGGAGCAATTTTCCCCAGCTTTCAAAGAAAGCCTTTGGGAATTGCAGCGCGCATGCGCGGTCGACTTCCCACCCGAAGGTGCCATCTTAGCCAGTCAGATGACAAAGCTAAAAAAGACAGCATAAAAATTTGCAAAAAGAACATAAGCAGACGATTGCAACTCCAAGGGGAGGAGGGAGGGTAGTGAGGACTGATTCCTGCTGCTCCTGGAGAACACCTGTTACAGGTGAGTAACTACGCTTTCTCCAGGACCAAGCAGGAAGTCAGTCCTCACTTATGGGACTCCCAAGCTCAAGGCTACCGGAGACCCTAAGCACAAAAATGAGCTCCCTCTAGCTCAGCAGCACAGAAGGATAGAATCTTCGCTGAATTATCACCCACCGGTAGCCCACATCCGGGATGGAGGGTAGGAGTTGCTCAGACCTCAAAGAGATTACGGAGGACTGCCTGTCCGAAAGCACTGTCCCTGCGGGACTCCCTCTCGAGACAGTAATGGACCGCAAAAGTCTGGCTCGAAGACCAAGTAGCGGCCCGGCAGATGTCTGCCAGCGGAACAGAGCGGAGGTAAGCCACTGACGTGGCCTTTGCCCGAACGCAATGAGCCGTGACTCGACTTTCTAAGGCGAGTCCGGCTGCCCCATAAGCCCAAGAGATACAGTCCGCAACCCAGATGGACAGAGTACGCTTGGAGACCGGGAGCCCCAATTTATTGGGGTCAAAAGACACAAAAAGCTGAGCAGCTTTACGGTGCTCCCGCGTACGGTCAAGGTAGAAGTTCAATGCCCTTCTACAGTCCAGGGTATGGAGGACCGTTTCAGCTCGGCTGGAGTGTGGTCTGGGAAAGAAGGTTGGAAGTACCACCTCCTGATTGATGTGAAAAGGGGAGACCACTTTGGGCAGAAATTTTGGGTGAGTCCGTAGGACTACCCTATTCTTGTAGAACCTAGTGTAAGGGGGATCAGACACGAGGGCCTGCAATTCACTTACGCGTCTAGCGGAAGTGAGGGCTATCAAGAACAGCGTTTTCCAAGACAGAAAACGGAGAGAGAGAACAGGTAGCCATAGGTTCAAAAGGCGGACAGGTGATCCGCTGCAAAACCACATTCAGGTCCCAGTCAGGCGCTGGCGGGCGCAGAGGTGGTTTAAGTAGAAGAAGACCTCGGAGAAACCTCGCTACAAGAGGGTCGCTGGAAAGAGGTCTGCCGTCCACCGGCACATGATGTGCTGAAAGAGCACTGAGGTGAACTTTGACGGAGTTGGACTTAAGTCCCAGATTAGAGAGGTGTAGCAAGTACTGCAAGATCACCGACACCGGGCAGGAGAAGGGATCCTGGGACTGTTGGGTACACCAGACTGCAAAGCGACGCCATTTAAGGGCGTAGCATTTGCGGGTAGAAGGCCGTCGCGAAGCCAAGACGACCTCCTCCACCTCCGCCGGCAGGAGAAGGGGAGCAAGGACTACCCTCTCAGCAGCCAGGCCATGAGGTTGAGAGACCTGAGGTTGGGGTGCAGTAGGGACCCCTGATCCTGAGTGAGGAGATCCGGTTGCACCCCCAGAGGGAATGGATCCTCCACCGCCAGTTGCAGCAGGAGCGGAAACCACGGCTGCCTGGGCCAGCGAGGGGCCACCAGGATCATGAAGGCTTTGTCTCGGAGAACCTTGAAGAGAGTTCGAGAGACTAGCGGGATGGGAGGGAAAGCGTACAGGAGGCTCCCCGACCATGAGATCAGAAAAGCGTCCGCCGCAACCCGGAGGGGGTGTGGCTGACGAGAGCAGAAGCGAGGAAGTTGCCGGTTGTGAGGACTGGCAAAGAGATCCACCGTGGGGAGGCCCCACTTGAGGAAGAGCTTCTGAACTACCAAGGGATCCAGACGCCACTCGTGCGGCTGGAGGACCCTGCTGAGTTTGTCCGCCAGGCAATTTTCTTGGCCTGGGAGGTAAACTGCCTTGAGGAGAATGCCGTGACTGACGGCCCAAGAGCAGAGCTTCTGTGCTTCCCGGCAGAGGAGGAAGGAGCCCGTGCCCCCCTGCTTGTTCACGTAGAACATGGCAACTTGATTGTCCATCTGGACAAGGACGGACTGGTGGGAAGTCAGGTGGGAGAAGGCCTTGAGAGCCAGGCGGATCGCCCTGAGCTCCAGGAAGTTGATCTGCTGAGCAGACTCCCACGTGGTCCAGAGGCCCTGAGTACGAGCCTCTTGGCAATGTGCTCCCCAGCCCAGGAGGGATGCATCGGTGGTCAGCACCCGGGTCGGCTGAGGTGACTGGAAAGGCATTCCGAATAGGAGGTTCGGCTGCCGGAGCCACCACCGGAGAGAGACGAGATCAGCGGATCGGAGACGCGCACTAGGTCTGCTAGGCCGCCTGTGGCTTGACGCCACTGCTGGCGGAGACACCATTGAGCAGACCGCATATTCAGGCGGGCATTGGGGGTCACATGGACGGTGGAAGCCATATGGCCGAGTAGTCTCAGGAAGCGCCTGGCGGAGACCAGGGGCTGGCTGCGAAAGCGGTCGGCTAGGTCCATGAGCCGCTGAGCCCTGTCGAGCGGGAGGTATGCTCGCGCCTGAGGAGTGTGCAGCCTTGCGCCGATGAACTCGAGATCCTGTGAGGGGAGCAAAGTGGACTTTGCGAAGTTTATAACAAAGCCCAAGTGCTGCAGAAGAGTCACCGTGCGGCGCGTGGCGCTGGTGACCTCCCGAGCAGACGCTGCTCTGATGAGCCAGTCGTCGAGGTACGGAAAGACATAGAGGCCGTGAAGCCGGAGATGGGCCGCCACGACCGCGAGACATTTTGTGAAGACTCGCGGAGCGGAGGACAGGCCAAAGGGCAGTACCCTGTACTGGTAATGATTTCCTGCCACCACAAACCTTAGGTATTGGCGGTGGCTGGGATGGATGAGGATGTGCGTGTAGGCATCCTTTAGATCCAAGGAGCATAGCCAATCTCCCTGCTGGAGGTAGGGCAGAAGGATTCCAAGGGTAAGCATTTTGAACTTCTCCCGCACAAGGAACTTGTTGAGGTTGCGCAAGTCCAGGATGGGTCTGAGGCCCCCTGTTCTCTTTGGTATCAGAAAATACCTTGAATAGAAGCCTTGACCTCTCAGGTGGTGTGGCACCGGTTCCACCGCCTGATCCTGCAGGAGACCTGCTAACTCCTGAAGGAGCAACTCCCTGTGCAGAGGGGGGCGCGGAGGCTCTCCCGGAAAATAGGAGGGAGGGACCTGATGGAAGTGGAGAAGGTAGCCCTCTCGCACGACCTGAAGCACCCAGGCATCTGCGGTGATGCTGGACCACCTGTGGGCGAAGTGAACCAGCCGGCCTCCGGTGCTGGGAGGAACCAGCGGGGGGGGAGAGGCTATGCTGAACGAGTCAAAAACCCCCACCCTGCTGAGCAGGGGCTGGTGGTGCAGGCTTGGGGGCTTGCTGCCTACGGGACCCGTTACCCCGTCCCTTGGCCTGCTGGCCCTGTTGGGGAGCTGCAGGGGCCTGATAATGGGGGTATTGTTTGTAGGCAGCCGCCTTCCTCGGGTAAAAGGACTTTTTCCCCGAGCCCTTCTTTTTCTGGGAAGGGGCGGAGGTCTTCCTAGAAAGCCTAGTCCTGGTGAGAGTCTCAGTCTCAATTTGTGCAGCCTTTTCCGCCATGGGCTTGCCAAAGAGGTTTTCGCCTCGGCAGGGGACATCGACCAACTTGTCCTGTACCCATGGCTCAAGGTCAGACGACTGAAGCCAAGCCTGTCGGCGGGCACCGATGCCGGCTGCGGCCACTCGACCGAGGCTTCAAAGCCATCATAGGCTGCTCGGGACATGAACTTTGAGCATTCCCGAATGCCAGTGGACAAGGCCAGGAACCTCCGCAAGGGTTCCTCGGACAGACCAGCGGAGAATCCGGCTAGCTCTTTAGCCAGATCCCGGAGATACATGCCCATGTACAGCTGGTAAGTCTGGACACGACAGGCGAGCATAGAGCCCTGGAAGCACTTCTTGCCAAGGCCATCCAGGTTACGGGCCTCCCTTCCAGGAGGCACCGAGGAGTGCATCTTCTGGCTCTTAAGACGATGCATGGCCGATTCCACTACCATGGAATGGTGTGGCAGCTGTGCCTTCTGAAAGCCAGGGCTCTTGCGGACCCGATAGATAGAATCGACCCGCTTGCTCAGGACCGGCGAGGAGGCCGGACTCTCCCACATGCGGAAGAGTAGTCGTTCCAGCATAGGAGGAACCGGCACAGTAAAGTGTTCCCTCGCGGGAGAGTCATACTGGAGGGCGTCGAGCTCTTCGGCTCGAGGCTCCTCCTCGGGATCCGCAGGGAAGGCCAAAGCCTTGGCCATATCCCTAACGAAGTCCGAGAACCGGGCATCCTCTGGGGGGGACTGCTTCCGAGGCTCGGACTCCGGTGAGTCCGATGGGACACACCGAGTCCGGAAAGAATCAGGTGACTCTTCCTCCTCAGACTCCCAGACCGACTCCGACGAGGACTCGGTGGGGTCGGCCCGGGCAGGGTGCGGCGCCAGCCGCCCCGAGGCCGAGAGGGAGTCGGCGTCGGCGACCTCGGTCCCGAACGGGAGGCCGAGGGTGACCTCGACCGAGGATCGACTCGAGTTCTCATCGACTCGAGGATCGGCTCGGTCTCCGGGGTCGACTTGGACGTCGACGTCCCGGCGGTCGGGGCAGCGACGCCAGCGAAGCCAGCGAGCAGTGCCCTCTGCTGGTCCATGAAGGCAGACAGTCTGCTCTCCAAGGCCGTCAACCTGAGTCCGAGCTCAGGTGACCCAGCAGCCCCCGACTCGGGCCCCGACGGCGTCGGGCCCGACGTCGGCTGTCGCGGAGGCGAGTCCAGAAGGACCACAGGACTTACCCGGGCAGGCATCTCCGACTCCAGGCGAGGTCGCTTCGGGACGTGTTCCTTCTCCAAGGACCCGGGGCGGCTGTCGGGGCTATGCGACCTGGCCCTCGCGGAACCAGGAGCGTCCACCGACGCCGCCCTCGCGGGTTTTTCCTTCCGACGATGGTCCCCGGAGGGAGAACCCCGGTCGGAGGAGCTCCGGCGACGGTCCGAGCTGGAGCCTTTCGACACGGAGGCCTCCGACGAGGTCCGGGTACGGCTGGGGTCAGCGAAGATTCTCTCACGCTGATGCCGCCGACTTCTCAACGCCTTTGAGGACAGTTTGCTGCAGGGCCCACAGATCAATTCCTCATGATCCGGGCCCAGGCAGCGGAGGCAAAAGTCGTGTGTGTCGGTTAGTGACATATTTCGGTCACACCGACCACACCGCTTAAACCCACTGGCAGCCATCGGGGGAAAAAGGGCCCCTGCGAGGTCAAAGGACCGGGCTGCCAGGGAAAACGAAAACGAAAGCTGACTAAGTCAGAAAAACCGAAAAAAAGTAAGAGGACTCGAGACCGGCGTCGCGAGTCCGGGCGGGAAAACGATCGGCGTCGAACCGAAAGAAAAAAGGATAAAATAAAGAAGAAAATCAACTTTTTCGCGGGGACAAGACGGGGACGTCTGTAGGGCTCCGCGGAAAAAAGAAGACTGGCTAAGATGGCACCTTCGGGCGGGAAGTCGACCGCGCATGCGCGCTGCAATTCCCAAAGGCTTTCTTTGAAAGCTGGGGAAAATTGCTCCGCGAGGGCTCCGTCGGCGCCGACGTCACCCATAAGTGAGGACTGACTTCCTGCTTGGTCCTGGAGAACCAGGTTTTTGTTTTTAAATGTAATAAAAAAAAAGCAGAATGTTCTTTGCGCGGGGCCCCCTGAAACGCGGGGCCCTGTGCAAAAAACATTCTTGCTCAATGGATGGGCCGGCCCTGCCTAGAATCAACAGCAGATATGGATTTTCACCAAATAATAAACACTAGCACACATGGAAAAGGTAGTATTCTTGACATGGTCTTCTTGCCCAATGTACTTCACCAACACTTTAACCCCAACTCCCTCAAATGCACACCTATCCCATGGTCAGACTATTACCTAATTAACTTTAATATCACAACAAATAGCATTCCAGTCAAACGAATCCCAACTAATCCACCAACCTCCAGATTTAAAAAATACAATGAAGAAGAATTTCTAGACCTTATAATTCCTAACCTATCAACCTCACCACAAAACCTAGACACAGCAGTAACTAACTGGCACAAAACTATCAATAACGCTGCAGCTAAAAAACAAATCTTTAAGAAAAACACGAATTCTAAAGTTGGTCAAACCCCCTGGTACAATAAGGATTTAAAACTAATGAAAAAGAATTTAAGGAAAGCTGAATGTAAATGGAGGAAAAATAAAAACACGATTACAAAAGACTTATACCTCACGCTCCTTAACAAGTATAAAGATGCAATTAACAATGCCAAGAAAAATTACCACGCCTCCATCCTAAATAACGCAATAAACAGACCTAGAGAACTTTTCTCAATAGTCCAAAAGCTGACAAATAATACCCACAACTCCAGCAACGAAATCACAGAGATATTACTCCACAAACATTGGCAAATTATTACATGAACAAAACAATGTCCCATCCCCCCTACCTAAACCCATAAATACTTCTCAAATACATTATGCAGACAAATGGTCTGTTTTCCAACCCCTAACTAAAATTGCACTCAAGAACATTATCACAAATATTAATACAACCACCTCACTCCTTGACCCTTGTCCAGTAACCTGGATAAAGAACTCCCTACCTATTCTCTCTCAATTCATCCTCCCAATAATAAATCTCTCTCTAAAAAATGGATACCTACCCCCCACACTAAAACACGCACAGATCCGCCCAATCCTAAAAAACACTACCCTTGACAAATCATCACCTAAATCCTACAGACCCATATCGAGTATTCCGTTTATGGCTAAATTAATTGAAAAAGCAGTACAAATTCAAACTCAAGATTACATTGACAGCTCGGCCCCCCTTGATGATCAGCAGTATGGGTTTCGCCCCAGACACGGAGTAGAGTCACTTCTAACAGTTCTAATCGATACACTTGTAAGAGGGATAGACAATTCAAAACAAGCATTCTTACTCATATTCATTGATGTCTCCGCAGCTTTTGACAGTGTCCACCATTCAACAATGATCTATAAACTTAGGCAAATAGGTATAAAATCTACTGTTCTAGATTGGTTTACCTCTTATCTAACTGATCGAACTCAAACGGTACAAATCGGTAACCTTACTTCAAATACATACAATCAAGAACTAGGCCTCCCCCAAGGTTCGGCACTGTCAGCGTTACTATTTAACATATACTTAAAACACATCTGTAAAATTTTTAAAAAATTCAATGTCCACTATCACCTATATGCGGACGACATTATGATGTATGTCCCTTTCAAAATACCAAATATCCCTTTACAACTTATTAACGATTGCCTCAATGAAATAAACACCTGGCTAAATGAAAATAACCTATACATCAATCACTCAAAAACAGAAGCACTAATAGTAACTAAAAACACAACGTTCATACCCCCCTCACATATTACACTGCAGAACGACAAACTAAAAACTGAAGTACGTTACTTAGGCGTCATTCTAGACAAACATCTCAACATGGACACACACGTAAGAAATATAACAAAAAAAGTTTACTTTAAACTTAAAATATTAAAGCAACTTCGCCCCCTAATGCACCTGCTAGATTTTCAACGAGTTATACAAGCAATAATAACCCCCCATTTTGACTTTGCAAATCAAATCCTACTAGGTGCAACAAAACAGACCTTGAAAAAACTTTAATTAGCACAAAACGTGGCAGCTAGGACCATAACGAAGGCCCCACCTTTTCAACATATAACACCTATATTAGAATATTTACACTGGCTCCCGATTCAAATCCGAATAGATTACAAAACTCTTAACTACCTACAAAGCAATAAATAAAACAGCACCCCCGACCATAAATAACTTCATCAAAATAGAGCCTACTCATAATCTGCAAAGGAGAGACCAGTTAAACAAATTAACACCACCAAAAGAATTTATAAGGGCCAAAAAAACCACAAATAAGAAAGCCTTCTCCCATGCAGCCCCCATATTGTGGAACACAATCCCATCAGAATTAAGATCCTTACCTGAAATCATGGAGTTTAGGAAAAGACTTAAAACACACCTATTTACAATGCACTATGGTTCCTTGACGAATTCACCTCTCACCTCTCCGCTAGATAAAGGATAACCCTACTCCAGCTAACATATTCGTCCAGAAAAAGAATGAAGTACCGAAGTCCTAAATCAATGTATTGAAAACAATTGAACAACAAATAACCCTGTATATAGTTTAATTCTGTTCCATTGTACATAGTTTACTATTGTTAATTTACTATTGTTAATTGTTGATTGTAAGCTCCAATTTGTTATATGTAAAAACAGCTCTCCCTGTTTACTGTTGTTCCATGTAAACCGCATCTGATCAATGGAAGGAGCGGTATATAAAAAATCTGTTAATTAAAAAGAAAATTAAATTAATTAAATAATATCTTTTCTTCTTAGAAAAGAATGGTTTCTTGAAAGATTTCTTTCTAGCAGGATCAGCTGTGGACTTGGATAATCTAGCCAAGGTGGAGTTGTCAGCATCTAACTCATTGGCCTTTTCCTGCCAGTCTCTACCAAACAGGTTCTCACCAGTACAAGGGATATTTCCCAATTTGTCTTGTACCCAGAGCTCCAGATCAGATGCCTGGAGCCAAGCAATTCTACGTGCACCTATGGCAATGGCAGAGGTTCTGCTTATGCACTCAAAGCAGTCAAAAGCTGCACGGTTGACAAATTTAGAAACATCTTGGGCATGTTTGACCAATGTGAGAAAGTCCTGTCTTCTATCCTCAGGAAGAAAAGGACTCAGCGCCTCTAAATCACCTGTGACCTCCTTCAGGAACATTCCCATGCATAGACTATAGGAACTGATCCTGGCAGAAAGCATGGAAGCTTGGAAGACATGACGTCCAAAAGCATCCAGGGTTCTGCACTCACCTCCTGCAGGATTAGAGGCATGCCTCTTTGCACTCTTGATCCTTCTCATAGCTGATTCCACTACAATAAAGTGGTGAGGAAGCTGAGTTTTTTGGAAACCAGGACAGGGAGGGACTCGATACAGAGTATCTAGTCTGCGAGAATGAGAAGAGGTGGTAAGAGGTGTCTCCCACATTCTTAACATGAGATCATGCAAAATCTCATGAATTGGCAAGGTAGCTGCCTCCTTAGGAGTTTTGGGATACTGTAAAATTTCCAACTCCTTAGCTCTGGGCTCTGTTTCAGGGGCCACAGTAATGGATAGATCCCGAGCCACCTCCCTGATAAAATCCTGGAAGGAAATATCCTCTGGAGGAGACATCCTGCGCTTAGGGGAGGAGGGCTCCTCTGGGAGAAGCATTCCTGCATCGACAGAACTGTCAGAATCCTCAGATTCTTCTGGGGACTCGAAGTACCATCTGTCCGGATGCTCATGAAGAGCCCGATACCCGTACCGAGCGAAGTCGGTACCAGGAGTAGTCGGTACCGGGATATCGGTACCGGAAGGCATCGGATGACTGGGTACTGGCAATGCAGACACCGATACTGATGTCAATGCCATCAGTACCAGTACCGATACCGGCGTTGGGGTCGGTGCCGGTACTGGCCGGATTGTCGCGGTTCTGAGGGCGTCGATGCCGCAAGGAGAGCCACCAGACTGCGCTCAATAGCCAGGACACTCTGGTCTATCGACGCTGCCGATGCCTAGATGTCGGTACCAGAGAAGACCGCCGGTACCCCTGAGCATGGCACCAGTAGTTCTGCCGAGGTCGAGGCCTCGAGAACATCTTGGAACTCTGAATGCTTTGGAAGCCGAAGCCTCCCGTCGGGGCAATTTTGCCGGTGCAGAATCCTCAAGGGCAACGCCAGAGGTATCTCAATGCTTAGATGGAGATCTACCCTTTGAGGACCGGCTAGACTTATGTTTAGTTACCTGAGATCCACGGGAGGAAGACGAAGCCCTGGAAGACGTCGATGCCACCGAAGCTGCATCAGAGGGAAACAGGGTACTGAGCTTGGCAGCTCGGTTCGGTCGACCTCTCTTGGCACAGGCCATACATTCCAAGATGGAATGGTCAAGACCTAAACATTTCAGACACCACTCATGGCTGTCGGTGACGGAGATGGTACCACCACACTTGGTGCACTTTTAAAACCCAGAGGAGGGTTTTTCCATTGTGGAAAAAATACTGGGCCTAAGGCCCAAAAAGGCGCATGCACCTGGAAAAAAAAAACGGGAAAGTACTTAAAAGGGGGGGTTTTTTGTTTGTTTTTTTAAGAAAAGAAAGAAAGAAGAAAAAACTGGTGGTACTGGTAAAGCGTCGAGGAAGGCACACGCGACCACAAAAAAGAACAATTTTCTGCGGTGACAGGAACACGACCTGCTGGCTCCGCGGAAAATGAAGAACTGGAAAGAGGCAGTTGGGAAAGGCGGGAAGGCAGCACGCAGGTGCTGTGGGATGCTCACAAAAGCTTTCTAATTGGACGCTGGGGAGCGTTCCCGCGCAGGCTCCGTCAGTACCGACGATACCCATGTGTGATGACTACATTCCTGCTTGTTCAAGGAGATTCCTTTTTCCACCAGGTCTCTAAGATAAATTATCTCTCTTCATTGAATGATATATATTCTAAATATCCCCATTTTTTATTTAAGACTCCCAGCATTTGTATAGAGGCATTTAAAGTACGGTTTTTTAAATTCAGATTGACATTCTGCTCATCAGCTGACAGTGGTAATTTGGAATCTTTAAACCCTGCTGTTTACACTTAGGGACACCTGGACTACTTCTACCTTTATTGCAATCTCTCTATTGAGATACCCTAATCTCCTTGTTTTGATAGTATCCTTCAAAGATAATTATTCCGAACCACATGCTCCTAGGAAACCTTTGGATTTCCCCCCAGTATCTAGTTTAAAGGCTGCTCTATCTTCTTTCTAAAAGTTAATGCCTGCAGTTTAATTCCACCCTGGTTAATGTGGAGTGCATCCTTCTGAAAAAGGCCTCTCTTCCCCAGATCCTGACAAATCTCAAGCCCTCTTCTGTATACTATCATCTCATCCACACATTGAGAACATAAGAAAATAAGATATGCCATACTGGGTCAAACCAAGGTCCATCAAGCCCAGTATCCTGTTTCCAACAGTGGCCAATCTATGTCATAAGTACCTAGCAGTTTCCCCAAAAGAATGATGGTTTATGGACCTTTCCTCCTGGAACTTGTCCAAACCTTTTTTAAACCCAGCTACACTAACAGCTTTTACTACATCCTCCGGTAAGGAATTCCAGAGTTTGATTACACATTGAGTGAAAAAATATTTTCTCTTATTAGTCTTAAATAAGTTACCCTGTAGCTTTATTGCATGTCCCCTAGTCTTTTTATATTCTGACGACGTAAACAATCGAACTACGTTTACCCGTTCCACTCCATTCATTAATTTATAGACCTCTATCATATCGCCCCTCAGCCGTCTCTTTTCCAGGTTGAAGAGCCCTAACCCTTTTAGCCTCTCTTCATAGGAGTATCCTTAAATCCCCTTTACCATTTTGGTGGCTCTTATCTGTAAGTTTTCTAATAACGCTATATCCTTTTTAAGATACGGTGACCAGAATTGCACACAATACTCAAGGTGCGGTCGCACCATGGAACAATAGAAAGGCATTATAATATCCTTTGTTTTATTTTTGATTCCTTTCCTTATGATACCTAGCATTCTATTTGCTCTCTTGGCCGCCGCTGCAAACTGGGCGGAGGGTTTTAACATGTTATCCACAATGACACCTAAATCTTCTTCCTGGGTGGTGGTTCCCAATGTGGAACCTTGCATTGTGTAACCATAGTTTGGGTTGTTCTTTCCTAGGTGCATAACTTTGCACTTATCCACATTAAATTTCATCTGCCATTTGGATGCCCAGTCTTCCATTTTATCAAGATCCTCCTGCAATTTTCCACAATCCTCATGGGTTTTAACAACTTTAAATAGTTTTGTCATCTGCAAATTTGATAACCTCACTCGTTATTCCCTTTTCCAGGTCATTTATGAATATGTCAAAAAGCAGCGGACCCAGCACAGATCCCTGGGGTACTGCACTATTCACCTTTTTACATTGGGAAAATTGGCCATTTAGCCCTACCCTCTGCTTTCTATCTTTTAACCAGATCCTGATCCACAATAGTATATCACCTCCTATCCCATGACTTTTTAGTTTTGCCAAGTCTCTGATGAGGGACCTTGTCAAAGACTTTCTGAAAGTCCAGATACACTATATCAACTGACTTACCTTTGTCTACCTGTTTATTCACACCTTCAAAAAAACATAACAGATTAGTAAGACAAGATCTTCCTTGTCTAAAGCCATGTTGGCTGTCTCCCATTAAGCCATGACTATCTACATGCTGAGTAATTTTGTTCTTTATGATGGTTTCTATCATTTTTTCCCAGTACTGACGTCAGGCTCACCGGTCTGTTGTTTCCCAGATCACCCCTGGAAACCTTTTGAAAAATTGGCGTTACATTGGTGATTCTCCAATCCTCAGGTATTACTGATGATTTTAATGATAGTTCACAGATTACTAATAGCAGGTCTGCAATCTCATATTTCAGTTTTTTCAACACCCTTGGATGTACAGTATACCATCTGGTCCAGGTGATTTGCTACTCTTCAGTTTATCAAATAGTTGAAATACATATTCCCGATGTAGCCCAGACTACCTCTTAGGCCCTGCACATGAAACAGGGAGCATTTCTGAGAATGCTACCATGGAGGTCCTTGAGTTCAACTTTAAATCTAAAAGCCTAAATTTGTCTTCAAGAACTTCCCTCCCACTCTTTCCAGTCGTTGGTGCCCACATGTACCAAAACAGCCAGTGTGAGCACTGCCACCCTCGCGGCAGGCAAGTGATAGACCAATCCACATACCTACCTGCTACCCAACTATCTATATGCCTAATGATCAAGTCACTAATTTAAAAAGCTGTCCTAACCCTTACCCCTCCTGAGCAGAAGTCCCTGGAGAGACATCCTCAGAATGAGAGGATATTGCATCCCCTGCAGGGCAGGTCCTGGCTACAAGATCATTGTCTGCCACACCAAGGTGATGTTTTCCTTCCAGGTAACATCTCGCCTCCAAGGCAGCACTAAGACTACCGGACTGGAGATGAATGTCCCTGTAAGTCTCCTCTATAGACTTTTCTTCCTCAGATCCTCCAACCTGCTACTCTAGCCGCCATTCTCTGAGAGCAAGGAGGCTCTTAGCACCGTGCACACATATGATTTCTCACCAATTGGGAGACAATCATACATAAGACACTAGACACAAAAGACTAGACAGCTCCCATCTCGCTGATGGATTTACTGTCTGCATCTTTGTATTAGTGAGTTCAGTTGTTTAGAATTAAGAGACTAGAAATACCTAAACTAATAAAGGCCTGTAGGATTATTTCCTATATTGTATGCTACCATTTTTGTTTGCTTCCCTGCTAATTATCTGTTAAGGGGTAGCCAAGTCTATAAAGGACTACCTAAAACTAGTAGAAGTTAATTTAAAGCCCCAAAAGCAAGCAGCTATTTGCCTGCCTAGAATCCAACTAAATCTAACAGAAATTAATTTAAAACTTCTAAAGGAAGCTACTTTATTGCAAGTAGCAAAGGGCGCCAATTGAAAAATTAGTTACAGGGAAAAGATAGAGAACAGATTACTAGTAAATAAGCAGATAAGACAGCAGAAGGGATGAGGGGCCTGCATCCAGACTTACCAACCCCTTGGGGGCCCTGTGGGTCCTATGTCTATTCTCTAACCCATCAAAACTGGAACCCATGTCTACTACCACTACTAATTTGTTCAGAACTACAAGGCATACGCAGCATTGTACAGATACATGTAAAAAACTGTTCCTGCTCATTAGAGCTTAAAATCTAGTCAGGACAGACAATACAATGGCTGAGGATAAGGATACATCTAGGGTAATAGTAAGAAAACACATAGGAGACTAAGTGGATCAGGATCCAAAACCGAACTCAAAGACGTGAGTTTTCAGACTGGATTTGAAAAGTGCCAGAGATGAAGCCTGACACACAGACTCAGATAGTTTGTCCAGGCATAAGCAGCAGCAAGGTGGAAGGATCAAAGTCTGGAGTTGGCAGTAGAAGAGAAGGGATTTGCCAGAAGAGCAGAGCTCAAGGAGGGGTACAGGGAGAGATCATGGTACCAGACACAGGGCAGCTATGGCTTAAGGAGACAAGGGGTGTAACCAAGCTCCAAGCACATGATGGGCCTCAGGTCAAAATCACTGCTGCACCAGACCACACACCTTGACACCTGTTGGCAGGGCCGGCCTGTCCATTGTGCAAGAATGTTGTTTGCACAGGGCCCCACGGTTCATGGGACCCCGTGCCAACATCCCGCATTGAATGGCAAGCTGGGCTGCTTTAAAGGGAGCTGGAGGCGCCCCGGCTCATCTCGAACAGCTGCCAAAGTGAAGTGTGTCTTTTTCCTTCACCTCGGCAGCTGTACTGAAATTTAGAACGCTGCCGCGCTGAGCGTCAGGAAACAGAAAGTCCCCTTTGACCTCAGAGCGGCAGTGTTCTAAACTTCAGTACAGCTGCCGAAGTGAAGGAAAAAGACGCGCTTCACTTCAGCAGCTGTTAGAGGTGAGCCGGGGCTTCTCTGGCTCCCTCTAAAGCATTTTAGATAGCCATGGGGCTCTTCGGGAGGGGAGGTGGGCTTGTACTGGAAATGGGCTGGGGGGGGGAGCTAGGACTGGAAATGGGCTGAGTGGAAAGGGGGCTTGAACTGGAAATAGCTGATAGGGAGGGTGGCTTGAAATGGAAATGGGATGTGGGGGGAACTAGGACTGGAAATTGGCTGTGGAGGGGGGAGCTAGGACTGGAAATGGGGTGATGGTAGGGCTAGGACTGGAAAAGGACTGATGTGGGGACAAGGGAGCGGATGCTGGGTGGGGCTGGAACTAGAAGGGAGCTGATGTTAGGGGAGGACTAGAATGGGATGGGGCTGGGAGAGTGAAATGGAGAGGGGAAAAATATTTTGTGTGGGAGGAAAGAAAAAATCTACGACTGGCCGGGTATTGGGAGAGTAAGTGGGGATTGAAGATGGAGGGGTAAATTTTGAGTGGATGAAAAAGGAATAAAAGATGCAGGAAAGAGCAAAAGGAGAAAGAGTAGTTACTCACCTGTAACAGGTGTTCTCCAGGAGCAGCACGAATCAGTCCTCAGATATGGGTGACGTCAGCACCGACGGAGCCCTCGTGCGGAGCATTTCCCCAGCTTTCAAAGAAAGCCTTTGGGAATGCAACACGCATGCGCGGTCCCCTTCCCGCCCAAGGGTGCCATCTTGCTCAGTCTGATGACATACCTAAAAGATAGCAAAACAACAAAATGAATCATATGACTGCAACTCCAAGGGGAGGAGGGAGGGTCGTGAGGACTGATTCCTGCGGCTCCTGGAAAACACCTGTTACAGATGAGTAACCAAGCAGGAAGTCAGTCCTCACATATGGGACTCCCCAGCTACAGGCTACCGGGAACCCAAGCTGAAAAATAAGCACCCTCTAGAGTGTCAGCATTTGTGAAAGAATCCTTTCTGAGAATGCCCCCGTACGGTAGCCCAACACAAGGGCCGGAGGGTAGGAGTTGCCTAAACCTCAAAGACATTACGGAGTACCGCCTGTCTGAAAGCACTGTCCCTACAGGACTCCCTCTCGAGGCAGTAGTGAGCCACAAAAGTCTGGCTTGAAGACCAAGTAGCGGCCCGGCAGATATTTGCCAACGGAACAGAGCGGAGGTGGGCTATTGACGCCGCCTTCGCCCTGACACGGTGGGCCGTGACTCGACCCTGCAAGGAGAGGCCGGCTGCCCTGTACGCCCAGGCGATACAATCCGCTACCCAAAGGGACAACGTACACTTGGAGACAGGCAACCCCAGTTTATTAGGGTCAAAAGATAGGAAGAGCTGAGCAGCCCTTCGATGCCCCTGCGTACAGTCAATGTAAAAAGACAACGCCCTTCTACAGTTCAGGGTATGCAGGACTGTTTCAGCCCGGCTGGCATGCGGCCGGGGGAAGAATGTTGGAAGAACCACCTCCTGATTGAGGTGGAAGGAGGAGACAGCCTTCAGAAGGAACTTAGGGCGAGTCCGCAAGACCACCCTGTTCTTAAAGAACCGTGTGGATGGTCTATCAAAAACCAGAGCTTGTAGTTCACTCACACGCCTGGCCGAGGTAAGAGCCACTAAGAACGTCGTCTTCCAGGAAAGGAAGCGTAAATGACAGGTAGCCATCGGCTCAAACGGTGGGCAAGTAAGTTACTGCAATACCACATTCAAATCCCACTCAGTGGCTGGTGGACGGAACGGAGACTTGAGCAAAAGCAGGCCTCTAAGGAAGCGGGACACCAAGGGGTGGCCCGACAGAGATTGGCCCTCTACCTGTGAGTGGTGTGCCGATAGAGCACTGAAGTGGACCCGAACAGAGTTGGATTTAAGGCCTAGGTCCGAGAGGTGGAGCAGGTACTGCAGCACCACTGGAACCAGGCACGAAAAAGGATCCTCCTGGCGCTGAGCACACCAGGTGGAGAACCTACGCCACTTGAGGACATAAGATTTCCGAGTGGACTGCAACCTTTCAGCAGCCAGGCCATCAGATTGAGGGATCTGAGGTTGGGGTGCAGGAGAGATCCCTGGTCCTGAGACAGGAGATCGTGATGCACCCCCAGAGGGAGTGGAGTGTCCACCGCCAACTGCAGAAGGAGTGGAAACCACGGCTGCCTCGGCCATCTGGGGGCTACCAGAATCACAGAGGCCTTGTCCTGAAGAACCTTGAACAAGGTTCGGGCCACTAGAGGCGTGGGAGGAAATGCATACAGTAGGCCCGTAGACCAAGAGATTAGAAATGCATCTGCTGCTATTCGCAGAGGATGCGGTTGCCTGGAACAGAACCTGGTTAGCTGACGGTTCAGTGGAGTCGCAAAGATCGATGGTTGGAAGACCCCATCTTAGAAAGATCGCTTGGACCACCAGAGGATTCAACTGCCATTCGTGAGGCTGTAGAATCCTGCTCAATCTGTCTGCCAGGCAATTTTCCTGGCCAGGCAGGTAAACTGTCTTGAGAAACATATTGTGTTTGATTGCAAGGAGCACAGGGCCTGTGCCTCCTGACACAGAAGCTTGGAGCCTGTGCCCCCTTGCTTGTTCACATAGAACATTGCCACTTGATTGTCTGTCTGAACTAAGACAGACTGGTGAGAGAGGACATGAGAGAAAGTCTGTAGAGCTAAGCGGACAGCTCGCAGCTCCAATAGATTGATCTGCTGTGTGGACTCCCCAGGAGACCAGAGGCCCTGAGTGCAAGCCCCCTGGCAATGTGCACCCCAGCCCTGAAGGGAAGCATCAGTTGTCAGCAACTGTGTGTGGGGAGGCGCCTGAAAAGGACCAGGTTTGGGAGATACAGCCACCATCGTAGGGAGGTTGTCCGCAGTTTGGACACCCTTATCTTGTCTTTCAAGTCGCCTGTGGCTTGCACCCACTGAGCTCCAAGGCACCAATGAGCAGGTCGCATGTGCAGGCGGGCATTCGGAGTTACATGGACCGTGGATGCCATGTGGCACAAGAGCCTTAGAAAGTTTCTGGTGGAGACCAGAGAACCGCCCTGGAACTGATTGGGAAATGCTATCAGTCTGTGGGCCCTGTCCTCAGGCAAATAAGCCTTCGCCTGGAGGGTATCCAATCTTGCCCCTATGAACTCCATGTTCTGTGACGGGAACAAAGTGGACTTTGCGAAGTTTACCACAAAGCCTAGATGCTGGAGAAGAGAAACAGTGCGAAGGGTGGCCTGTCCGGCCTCCTGTGGAGACTGGACCCCTGATGAGCCAGTCGTCCAGGTATGGAAAGACAAAGATGCCCTGGTTTCTAAGATAGGCCGCCACCACCGCCAGACATTTGGTGAAAACCCTGGGGTGGAGGTGAGGCCAAATGGAAGTACTCTGTATTGAAAACCATTTCCTCCCACTACATATCTGAGATATTGTCTGTGGTCTGGATGAATGAGGATGTGAGTATAAGCATCCTTTAGGTCTAAGGAGCATAGCCAATCTCCCTGCTGGAGGTAGGGCAGCAGTATCCCAAGGGTAAGCATCTTGAACTTTTCCCTCTCCAGGAACTTGAGATTTCTCAAGTCTAGGATGGGCCTGAGGCCTCCAGTCCTTTTTGGTACCAGAAAGTACCTTGAATAGAAGCCTTGGCCTCTCAGGTGGTGAGGCACCGGTTCCACCACCTGCCCCTTTAAAAGACTTTCCAACTCCTGAAGGAGAAGGTTCTTGTGAAGAGGGTGTCTTGGAGGCTCCCCTAGAAAATAGGAGGGGGGTAACTGGTTGAAGTGGAGCAAATAGCCATTTTGGACTATGCTCAGCACCCAGGTATCCCCGTTATGGCTGACCACCTGTGGGCATACAGTGTCAGCCGGCCTCCTGTGCTGAGAGGAGCCAGCTGAGGAGAGGCTATGCAATGGGAGTCAAAACCCCGCTCCCTGCTGTGCAGGAGCCGGAGCTGGTGGCTTGGGGGATTTCTGCCTACGGGGCCCATGTCCCTGCCCCTTGGCCTGCTGACGCTGATGGGGAGCTGCAGAGGCCTGAAAATGAGGGTAGGATTTGTAGGCAGTAGCCTTCCTCGGGTAAAAGGGCTTTTTCCCCGAGCCCTTCTGAGAAGGGGCAGAAGTTTTCCTGGACAGCCTTGTCCTGATGAGAGTCTCAGACTCGAGTTCTGCAGCCTTTTCAGCCATGGGTTTGCCAAAAAGGTTCTCACCTCGGCAGGGGACATCGACCAACTTGTCCTGTACCCATGGCTCGAGGTCCAATGACTGTAGCCAGGCCGGACGGCGTGCACCGATGCCAGCCACAGCTACTTGGGCCGAAGCCTCAAAGCCATCATAGGCTGCTCAAGAGATAAACTTTGAGCACTCTCGAATCCCAGATGACAAAGACTTAAACCTCTGCAAAGGTTCCATGGAGAGGCCAGCTGAGAACCCGGCAATCTCCTTTGCCAGGTCCCAAAGGTACATGCCCATATACAGCTGGTAAGTCTGGACACGGCACGCCAGCATAGAGCCCTGGAGGCACTTTCTACCGAGGGCATCCAGGTTCCGGGCCTCCCGACCGGGGGGGCACCGAGGAGTGCATCTTCTGACTCTTCAGACGATACATGGCCGATTCCACAACCATGGAGTGGTGCGGTAGCTGTGCCTTTTGGAACCCAGGGCTCTTACGGACTCGATAAATAGAATCGACCAGTTTGCTGAGAACCAGCACCGAGGCCGGTGCCTCCCACATGCAGAGGAGCAGCCGTTCCAGCATCGGAGGAACCGGTACAGTAAAGGCCTCCTTAGGTGGAGAGTCATACTGGAGGGCCTCGAGCTCTTCGGCTCCTCCTCGGGATCCGCGGGGAAGGCCAAGGTTTTGGCCATGTCCCGCACGAAGTCCGAGAACCTGGTATCCTCCCGGTGGGGACCGTCTCCGAGGCTCGGACTCCGGAGAGTCTGATGGGACGCACCGGGTCCGGAGAGTCTGATGGCACGCACCGGGTCCGGAGAGTCTGAAGGCACGCACCGGGTCCGGAGAGTATCCGGGGACTCCTCGTCCTCCATCTCTCACTCTGACCCCTCCGAGGAGGAATCGAGCGTCTCCAGCTGAGCGGGCAGCGATGCCATCCGCCCCAACGCCGAGGGCACCAGCGTCGACAACCTCTGACCCGAGCGGGAGGCCGAGGGGGACATTGGCCGAGGATCGACTCGAGACCGCATCAACTCGAGGATCGGCTCAGCCTCCGGGGTCGACTTGGACGTCGAGGTCCCGGTGGTCGGGGCAGATGCACCGGTGAAATCGGCGATCAGTACCCGCTGCTGCTCCATGAAGGCAGCCAAACTGCTCTCCAAGGCCGTCAACCTGAGACTCAGCAGCCCCCGACTCTGGCCCCGATGGTGTCAGGCCTGACGTCGGCTCCCCCAGAGGGGAGTCTACGAGGACAACAGCACTCACGTGACTCAGGGACTCTGGCTCCACTTGAGGCAACTTGGCAGGCCTCTCCAGCTCCGAGGACCCGGGATGGCGGTTGGGGCTATGCGACCTGGCCCTCGAGGAGCCAAGAGTGTCCAACGACGACACCCTTGCGGGTTTCTTCTTCCTTCTGTGTTCCCTCGAAGGAGACCCCCTTTCAGAGGAGCCTCGACGGTGCTCGGGGTCGGATTCCCGATGTCGAGACCTCTGACGAAGTCCACGCCGGCTGGACACGGAGTCAGAAAAAAGTCTTTCACGCTGATGTTGACGGCTCCTCAGCGCTTTAGAGGACATTTTGCCGCATGGGACACAGACCACCGGGTCATGGTCGGGCCCGAGGTACTGGAGGCAGCAGTCATGTGTGTCAGTAAGAGACATCAGCTTCTTACACCGATCACACTTCTTGAACCTGCTGGCAGCCATCGGGGGAAAAAGGGCCCCTGCAAGTTCAAAAGACCGGACTGCTAGTGAAAGAGAGAAAAAAAATGGGAATGCTAGTCACGAAGGACAGAACCAAAAAACGTAGCTCCGGGCTCGATACCGGTGTACCGGGCCCAGGCAGGAAGGGGAACCAGCATCGAACCGGGCAAAAACACGAATCCACGCAGGAAAAACAACTTTTTACCAGGTGACGACGACACACGTCCATCGGGCTCCGTGGAAAAAAGAAGACTGAGCAAGATGGCACCCTTGGGCGGGAAGGGGACCGCGCATGCGTGCTGCATTCCCAAGGGCTTTCTTTGAAAGCTGGGGAAATGCTCCACACGAGGGCTCCGTCGGCGCTGGCATCACCCATATGTGAGGACTGACTTCCTGCTTGGTCCTGGAGAAAGCTCAGTATGTTAAAGCAAATGTAGAGAGAGAATGAAAAAAACTAGAAAAGAGAAGAAAGAAATGGACAGCAGACAATGGAGAGATAGCAGAAGACGAGAAAAAAAAAACAGAAGAACGTGACTGGAGCAATTGCAACTGAAAAATAAAATGCACAAACAAAAGGTAGAAACACTTATTTTGAATTTATTAACTGGAATATGTCAGCTCTGGGAAATGTGTGTCTTTAATGTCTGCATTTTGTTTAGTACAAGTGGAAATTAATTTATAATTTTGGTTTCTGCAGTGTTGTACATTACAAGTTTGGCTTTTGGGATTCCCAGTTTAATTACTGTCTTCCTATTTCTAAATAGTGATCCCTTGTTCTTTGTTTGGTGATGGTCTGTGTTCCGCATGTGTAACTGAGCTGAGGTATTCTGTTTATGTAGTTTATATTTGATAGTGCCACTTATTCTCTTTCCCCTGCAGGAGATGTACTGGCACTTTCTGAGATGTATTGGTTTAAATTTTGCAATGTCGCCTTTTGATAGGTAGGGTATGGTGCTTTATGAGTCCTGGTAGTACTGTTATGATATGATGAGCTTGCTATAGGTTCTAAATGGGCAGTGTTTGTAGTACTTCCTAATGTGCCTGGCGGTTGGCACGAATATAGTCTTTCTTTATCCATACACTCATTAAGAGGCATGTTCACTAAAAGTTAGTGCATGTTAACATTATACAAATATTTATGCAAATGAGGCCCCGCACCGAGTCTCTGCACATGGCCCTACACCCCCCCTTGGGCTGTCCCTGCCTGTTGGAGGCAGACAATATTGGCTACTTTCAATGCTGCAACAGTGTATATATTAATGAAGACATTATTGAAAGTTGCTCTAGTCTGCCTCTACCTGCTGGCTGGGGAGCCTAATCCACTCATCTACACTTGGTCTAGCAGGATAGGGAAAAGCAATTTATAGGCTTAGCCCTTTTAATAAGCTCAATTTCTTCAGTCACTAAATCAAATGTTAGGGATGACGAAGCAGCAGTTTTAGCATCTGGAGGCACCAGACAACTATCAAATTCACTGTGAATGATCTTCACCTCCATCTTCATCTTAAAAAAAAAACAAAAAAAAAAAAACAATCCTCAGTGAAACTCACTGAAGAAATTGAAGTGGACCTACTATTTACTTTCTTAAAAACTTCCTTGGGCTTATCATATGTTAAGAACACAAGAAAAAGCCATGCTGAGTCAGACCAAGGTCCATCGAACCCAGCATTCTATCTCAGAGTGGCCAGTTTGGGTCACGTGTGCCCAGCAGATTTCAAAAGGTAGATCCATTTCTCATAGATCCTTTCCAGGGATGAGTGAATTTTCCAAATTCTACCAGGCTAATAATTTGCTACGGATTTTTCCTCCAGGAACGTGTCCAAATCTTTTGAAGCTGTGTTTGACACTTTGGCCACATACTCCAGCAAGAGATTCCACAACTTGATTATGTACTGGATGAAAAAGAATTGCTAGGATTTTTTTTCATTCTATTGGGCATTAATTACATGGAGCATCCTCTCATGATTTTAAACTTCTACTGTATCCCCTTCTCAGTTGTCTTTTTCCCCCAAGCTGAAGAGCTGTATCCTGTTTAGTCTCTCTTTTTAAGAGAGGCATTCAATCCCTTGTATTTCCTCCAAATTTTTTCTAGTTCCACTATATTCTTTTACAGATGGGGCAACCAGAAATGCACATATTACTCAATGTGCAGTCAAATCACTGATCCATAAAGAGGTCTGGACAAGTTCCTGGAGGAAAAGTCCATAAATCATTAAGGTGGGAAAATTCACTGCTTACCCCTGGGATAAGCAGTATGGAATCTGCCTACCTTTTAGGATCCTGCCTTGGATTGGCAAATCTTGTGGATTCGATATTCAGTGGCAGTGGCTAGCTGTTGTAAAATGGCTAGCCACCACTGCTGAACTATAAACCTGAATATGCAATGCCAGGGCTATATCTAGGCCCAGACACTGAATATCCGGGTTGCCCGGCTAGCTTCTGCAGCGAAGTTAGGCTAGCCTTTACTATGCCTGACTTTTACCACATGTCGATAACTGGGCAGTGACTCTTCTGGAACACTCTGGCGTGCCTCGAGACCAATCCATTAGCATCAGGGCATGCAGCAGCAACACCCACAGATATTCAGAGGCACTAACCATGTTAATGCTGCTGAATATCTCAGACAATGGCATTAACATGGCTAGTGGGTCTGCTAACAATGTTAATTTCTTTCAATATCCAACCCCCACCGTGATTTTATATTCTTGTGAGTGTGCACTTTTACACTCAGGCACTCGGAGGAGAATGCAGAGGAAGAGTAAGGGTTGGATTTTGAATGAGAGAACGCATTAGCGAATCAGTTTGGAGTTGGCGGTGAAGCGTAGTGGTCACGCGTGCGAATCGAAGTGTGTCGCGTAGAGGAGTGCGCGCCTCAGCCTTGGAGCGTGCAGGACGTAAAACCACGGTGCAAGGAGGTACCCGGTGTGTGACGGTGAATAAATTCTCAACATTTTAGAGTAGTTACTCACCTGTAACAGGTGTTCTCCAGGAGCAGCAGGAATCAGTCCTCACATATGGGTGTCATCGACGCCGATGAAGCCCTAGCGGAGCATTTCCCCAGCTTTCCATGAAAGCCTTTGGGAATGCAGACACGCATGCGCGGTTCCCTTCCCGCCTAAAGGTGCCATCTTACCTCAGTCAAATGACATAGCTAAGAACAGCACACAAAAAGTAAAAATAAACTATGTACAACTGCAACTCCCAGAGGAGGAGGGAGGGTTGTGAGGACTGATTCCTGCTGCTCCTGGAGAACACCTGTTACAGGTGAGTAACTACTCTTTCTCCAGGACCAAGCAGGAAGTCAGTCCTCACATATGGATGACTCCCTAGCTCTGGGCTACCAAGTAACCCAGGCTGAACAAGAGAACTCCCTCTAGTCCCAGCATCAAAGAAAGGCTTTTCACTGACACAACCTCCACTGGTAGCCCAACAGAGGGCAGGAGGGCAGGCATTGCCTAAACCTCAAAGAGATTCCGGAGTACTGCTTGGCCAAAAGCACTGTCCCTACGGGACTCCCTCTCCAGACAGTAATGGGCCGCAAAAGTCTGGCTTGAAGACCAACTTGCAGTCCTGCAGATGTCTACCAACGGTACAGAGCAGAGATAAGCCACTGAGGCAGCCATTGCCCTGACACGGTGGGCCGTGACCCGACCCTGCAAAGGAAGGTCAGCCACCTTGTAAGCCCAGGTGATACAGTCAGCTATCCAGATGGACAAGGTACGCTTGGACACAGCCAACCCCAACTTATTAGGGTCAAAAGACACGAAGAGCTAAGTAGCCCTTCTATGCCCCTGCGTACGGTCAAGGTAGAAGGATAAGGCCCTCCTACAGTCCAGGGTATGCAGATCTGCTTCAGCCTGGCTTGCATGAGGTCTAGGGAAGAATGCTGGAAGAACCACTTTCTGGTTGAGGTGAAAAGAGGAGACAACTTTAGAGAGGAACTTTGGGTGAGTCCTCAGGACTACCCTGTTCCTATAGAAGCGAGTGTAAGGCCTATCAAAGACCAGGGCCTGAAGCTCACTCACTCGCCTGGCTGAGGTTAGGGCTATCAAGAAGAGTGTCTTCCAGGACAGGAAGCGCAGGGGGCAAGTAGCCATCGGCTCAAAAAGTGGGCGAGTCAATTGCTGCAAGACCACATTCAACTCCCACTCAGGACGACGGATTGGAGGCTTGAGCAAAAGCAAGCCTCTGAGAAAGCGGGACACCAAGGGGTGAACCGACAGAGAATGTCCTTCCACCAGTGAGTGGTGAGCTGCTAAAGCTGTGAGGTGGACCCGAACAGAATTGGACTTAAGTCCCTGATTGGATAAGTGCAGTAAGTACTGAAGTACTACTGGTACAGTACAGGAGAAAGGATCCTGTGTATGTAGCTGACACCACACAGAGAACCTTTTCCATTTGAGAGCATAGGTTTTCCTAGTGGACTGTTTCCTAGAGGCCAGGACAACCTCCTCAACTTCAGGAGGTAGGCCCCAGGGAGCCAAAACTACCCTTGCAGCCTCCAGGCCATCAAATTGAGAGTTTTGAGATTGGGGTGCAGAAGGGAACCCTGATCCTGAGAAAGAAGGTCGGGTTGCAACCCCAGAGGCAGTGGGGGATCCACTGCTAGCTGAAGCAGAAGTGGAAACCAAGGCTGTCTCGGTCACCTGGGAGCCACCAGCAGGACTGAGGCCTTGTCCTGAAGAATTTTGAACAGAGTTCGGGCCAACAAAGGCGTGGGAGGAAACGCATACAGGAGGCCCTGAGACCATGGTATCAGAAAAGCATCTGCTGCTATCCGCAGAGGATGCGGCTGTCTGGAGCAGAACCGAGGCAGCTGTTTGTTCAGTGGACTGGCAAACAGATCTATCAAAGGAAGACCCCATTTTCAGGAAGATCTTCTGAACTACCAAAGGATGCACCTGCCACTCGTGGGGCTGCAGAATTCTGCTCAACCTGTCGGCCAGGTAATTTTCCTGGCCTGGAAGGTATACAGCCTTGAGGAGCATGTTGTGCTTGAGGGCAAATGAGCAAAGGTCCTGTGCCTCCTGACGAAGGAGCCTGGACCCAGTCCCGCCTTGCTTGTTCACATAAAACATGGCCACCTGGTTGTCTGTCTGAACCAGGACAGATTGATGAGCCAGGGCAGGAGAGAAAGCTCTGAGTGCTAACCGAATAGCCTTGAGTTCTAGGAGATTGATCTGCTGTGCGGCCTCCCAGGGAGACCACAGGCCCTGGGTGCACTTGTTCAGACAATGAACCCCCCAGCCCTGCAGGGAGGCGTCTGTGGTCAGTACCACTGTGTACCCAGGAATTTGAAAAGGCACCCCTTTCAGTAGATTGGGCGGGTGCAACCACCAGTTGAGGGAGTCCAGAAAAGGTCTGGACACTCTTATCTTGTCTCTGAGGCTGCCTGTGGCCTGTGACCACTGATTCCGAAGGCACCACTGTGCCGGCCTCATATGGAGCCTGGCATTGGGGGTCACATGTACTGGGGAAGCCATGTGGCCTAGAAGCCTCAGGCAGAGTATGGCGGAGACCAGTGACCTGCTGAGAAACTGGTTTGCTAAGTTTATGAGTCTTTGAGCTCTGTCTTTTGGCAAGAATGCTTTTGCCAGCAGAGAGTCCAACCTCGCCCCTATGAACTCCAAGTTCTGGGAGGGGAGCAAAGTGGACTTTGCGAAGTTTATCACAGACCCCAAGCTTTGAAGAAGAGCTATAGTCCTGACGGTGGCCTGTTGGGCCTCCTGGCATGTCTGACCTCTTATGAGCCAGTCGTCCAGCTAAGGAAAGACAAAGATGCCTTGAGTTCTCAGGTAGGCCGCCACCACTGCCAGGCATTTGGTAAAGACCCTGGGAGCGGAGGTTAGGCCAAAACTCTGTACTGATAATGGTTTCCTCCCACAATGAACCTGAGGTACTTCCTGTGGTCTGGATGAATGAGGATGTGAGTGTACGCATCCTTTAGATCTAAGGAGCATAGCCAATCTCCCTGCTGGAGGTAGGGCAGGAGTGTTCCTAGAGTAAGCATCTTGAACTTTTCTTTCTCTAGGAACTTGAGATTCCTGAGGTCCAGGATAGGTCGAAGGCCACCGGTTCTTTTGGGTACCAGGAAATAACTGGAGTAGAACCCTTGACCTTGCATTTGAAGAGGCACAGGCTCCACCGCCCTGTCCAACAACAGACCATGGAGCTCCTGGAGGAGAAGATGTGTGTGCAGGGGAGGCCTTGGAGGCTCTCCTGGAAAATATGGAGGAGGCAGTTGGTGAAAGTGTAGTGCATAGCCCTGTGTTTAACACCCAAATGTCCCCCGTGATGCGGGGCCACTGGTGGGCAAAGAGGGCGAGGAGACCTCCTGTGCAGAGTTGGGGGAGCAGGGACGGAGAGGCTATGCTTGAGGAGTCAAAAAAACCCACCCTGCTGAGTGGGAGCAGGGGCTGAAGGCTTGGGGGTCCTCTGCCTACGTGGCCCATTACCCTGCCCCTTAACTTGCTGACCCTGGGGTACAGCTTGGGCAGCCTGATACTGAGGGTACTGTTTGTAGGCAGTGCCCTTCCTCGGGTAAAAGGTCTTTTTACTCGAGCCCTTAACATAAGAACATAAGATATGCCATACTGGGTCAGACCAAGGTCCATCAAGCCCAGTATTCTGTTTCCAACAGTGGCCAATCTAGGTCATATGTATCTAGCAGTTTCACCAAGAGACACAAGTTCCACAATGCTTGTACTGGGTCAAGCATTGATATCTTCGGTCACTTCTTAATAATGGTTTATGGACCTTTCCTCCAGGAACTTGTCCAAACCTTTTTTAAACCCAGCTACACTAACAGCCTTTACTACATCCTCCGGTAACAAATTCCAGAGTTTGATTACACGTTGAGTGAAAAAATATTTTCTTTTATTAGTCTTAAATAGTTTACCCTGTAGCTTCATTGCATGTCCCCTAGTCTTTCTATATTCTGATAACGTAAACAATCGATCTACGTTTACCCGTTCCACTCCGTTCATTAATTTATAGACTTCTATCATATCTCCTCCCAAGAGAGAAGGGGCAGATGTCTTCCTAGACAGCCTTGTCCTTGTAAGGTGCTCGGTCTCAAGCTGAGCGGCCTTCTCGGCCATGGGCTTGCCAAAAAGGTTTTCACCTCGGCAAGGGACATCGACCAACTTGTCCTGAACCCATGGCTCGAGGTCCGATGACTGCAGCCATGCCTGGCATTGAGCCGTGATGCCAGCTGCCGCAACTTGGGCCGAAGCCTCAAAGCCATCGTAGGCGGCACGGGACATGAACTTGGAGCATTCCCGAATCCCCGAGGACAAGGACTTGAATCTCTGCAAGGGTTCCCCGGAGAGACCAGCAGAGAACCCGGCCAACTCCTTGGCCAGGTCTCGCAAGTACATGCCCATGTACAGCTGGTAAGACTGGACACGACAAGCAAGCATCGAGCCCTGGAAGCACTTTCTACCAAAACCATCTAGGTTTCGGGCCTCCCTGTCAGGAGGCACCGCGGAGTGCACCTTCTGACTTTTCAGGCGATGCATGGCCGATTCCACCACCATTGAATGGTGTGGTAGCTGTGCCTTCTGGAAGCCAGGGCTCTTCCTGAGTCGATAGATCGAATCGACCCGCTTGCTTAAAACCGGCGCCGAAGTCGGTGCCTCCCACATCTGGAAGAGGAGCCGTTCCAGCATCGGAGGAATCGGGACAGTAAAGGCCTCCTTCGGAGGCTCTTCCTCGGGGTCCGCCAGGATAGCCAACACGGCGGCCATATCCCGGACAAACTCCGAGAACCGGGTATCCTTCGGAGGGGATCTACTCCGGGGCTCAGACTATGGTGAGTCCGATGGGACGCACCGAGTCTTGAATGTGTCAGGGGACTCCTCATCCTCCGTCTCCCAAGCGGACTCGTCCGACGAGGAGTCAGGGTCTGACCCCGCGGGGCCCGGGAGCACCCGCCCCGACGCCAGAGGCACCGGTGCTGATGCCCTCGGTCCCAAACGGGAGGTCGAGGGAGACAGCGACCGAGGTCGATCTCGAGCCTTCACGGTCTCGAGTATCGGCTCGGTCGCGTCGGCTCTCTGGGAGGAGAGTCCCCGAGGACAACAGGACTTACGTGTTCAGCAGACTCCGATTCCACGCGAGGAACCTTGGCAGGCTTCTCTTGTTCCACGGGCCCAGGGCGACGGTCAGGGGTCTTAGACCTGGCCCTCGAGGAGCCAGGGACCTCTTCCGACGCTGCCCTCACGAGCTGTTTCTTCCTCTTGCGTTCCCGGTCGGGGGACCCCCTGTCCGAGGAGCCCCGACGGTGCTCGGGATCCGAATCCCGAGATGTTGAGGCCTCAGACGAGGTCCGGGCCCAGCTGGAGGCTGAGTCAGAAAAAAGCCTTTCTTTCTGCTGCTGGTGACTTCGCAGTGCCTTGGAAGACATCTTCCCACATGGTCCACACGTCTTAGAGTCGTGATCAGGACAGAGGCACCGAAGGCAGCAGTCGTGTGTGTCGGTGAGAGACATCAATTTCTTACACCGATCACACTTTTTAAAACCGCTGGAAGCCATTGGGGAAAAGAGACCCCGCGAGGTCAAATGACCGGCCTTCCAGGGAAAAAGCAAAAAATGGCGCGAACGCCAGCCATGAAGGGCAAAAACCGAAAAAGTAGAAACGGGCTCGATACCAGTGTACCGAACCCGGCGGGAGGGGAACCGGTGTCAGACCGGGAAGAAAACAATAGCGAGAATCATCGAAAAAAAAACCCAAACTTTTATCCGGGATGACAGGACACACGTCCGGTGGGCTTCTCGGAAAAAGAGAGACTGAGGTAAGATGGCACCTTTAGGCGGGAAGGGAACCGCGCATGCGTGCCTGCATTCCCAAAGGCTTTCATGGAAAGCTGGGGAAATGCTCCGCTAGGGCTTCATCGGTGTTGACGACACCCATATGTGAGGACTGACTTCCTGCTTGGTCCTGGAGAACGTTCAAATTCATGTGTGAAGAAGGGGAGGGAGGGGAAGGCAGGGGGAGGGATAGCTCACACTCCGGGGTTTTATAGCTGGCAGAGCCGTAGTCGCCTGATTGGAGACAGAGGGGGGTTCCAGGCTGGGGGAGCTCCTCTTATGCGACTAGGAGTTGGTACCTGGATGAATCTTGACACTGCCCCGTGACTCTGAAGGTAATAACCTGGAATGTATGTGGATTGGGGAACCCTATTAAGCGATATAAAGTATTACAGGCACTAGCTCAACAGCAGTGTGACATTGCACTCCTACAAAAAACTCACCAGACAGCCGACGAGCATAGTAAACTATGTAGGAACTGGGTGGGGCAAGTGTGGGGTTCGCCGGCTAAGGGGAAAAAAGGGGGAGTAGCTATCTTGGTCCACAAACGAGTTCGATTTGGGGTGGGAACTAATAGCGGATGAGGACGGGAGATCTCTTTTGTTATTTGGCCATTTGGAGGGGAAGCCGGTGATAGTTGGGAACCTTTATGGTCTTAACGCGCTGGACTCCAGCTTTTATAATGGCTTGGCCTCCAAAATAGAGCAACTGCCGGATTGCCCCTTGCTTCTTGGTGGGGATTTTAATGGGGTCCTCGATGTGGAACTAGATATGTCTAGGGGGGGGGGAGGCGAGGGAGCGGGCTTCGACGACTATGATGTTGCAACGCTTTCGTAAGAGATTGGGTCTGATAGATCCTTGGCGGCTGATACATCCCTTGGAGAAGGATTTTACTCATCAATCTCGGGCACATGGCACTAGTGCGCGTATTGATTACCTCTTGTTGTCGGGAGACTTGTTCGCTCATACGGGAGATGCACAGATTGGTCCCCTGGAAATCTCGGACCATGCGATGGTCTGGACGGAGTTGCAGTGGGGGAGGGACTCCGCACGGACGCGGCTTTGGCGATTCCCCCTGGGGCTGTATCATGACGTGCAGTTTCATCACTTTATATGACAGCGGTGGAGGGAGTTTGCAAGCGACCATCAGTGTCATATGGAGGATCCAGAATTAGTCTGGGAGACGGCTAAAGTGGTGTTACGGGGTGATATTATAGGGTTTGCAGCCCGGAAATGCCGAAGGATCGCGGAGCGAATAATTGTTCTTGAGCGACAGTTTACTAGACTACGACGTATATTTGCTCATACGCCGACAGCCGCGAACAAGAAAAATTTATGGGAAGCTCAGGTGGACCTAAACGAACTCTTGCATCAGAGAGCCAAGCAGTCGGTTCTTTACTATCGATATCAATTGCACTGCTATGGGGATAAACCAGGGAAGCTGTTAGCTAGATGTCTGCGGGGCCAGCGGGGTTCATCTTTAGTGGCGGCACTCCAAGATAAGGGAAGAGTACATAAGGAGAGCATGGAAATTGTTCGGGTCTTTCGCAAATTCTTCCAATCGTTGTATGCGGCGGATACTGTGTCTGCTACGGAGATGCATGAATACTTGAAAGACTTAGAATTGCCCCAGCTTAGTGAGGAACAGAAGAGGTTGTTGGAACAACCTATCACCCCTCAGGAGATACAATTAGTAATCTCTACAGCCAGCTGCTACAAAACACCGGGACCGGATGTACTGGGTGCAGAATTTTATAAACTCCTTAGCGAGTATGTAAGGCCAGTGTTGATGGAGGTCTTTAGTAGGCGAGCGGAACAAGGGGCCTTTCGATGGGGGCGGAACCATGCGCATATAACACTGAATCCTAAGCCGGGCAAGGACCCGATGATGGCAGCCTCGTACCGTCCCATCTCCCTGCTTAATTTTGATTTAAAAGTGCTTGCGAAAATCTTGGCAGTGTGATTGGCGGAAGTGATAGGACACTTACTGCATGACTCACAGGTGGGTTTTATCAAGGGGCGCTATGCGGTTCGGAACCTCCATAAGATTCTGGCGTCATTGGAGTGGGTGCATACCTGACAGCTGCCTTCGCTGCTTATCAGCTTTGATGCAGAGAAGGCCTTTGATAGGGAGAACTGGCAATACTTACGGTGTCTTCTGCCGCATTATGGCTTAGGTGCAGCTTTCTGCAAAATGGTGGAAAGTCTGTATGCACAACCGACGGCGGGAGTACTCTAACGGGGTGCTTTCAGAGGCTTTTTCTTTGGAACGGGGCATGCGACAAGGCTGTCCTCTTTCTCCTCTATTGTTTGTTCTCTCGCTTGACCCCCTGATACGGACCATCGAGGCCTCACGCGAGATTCAGGGAGTGAGGATGGGATCGCGGGAGTTTAAACTCTCGGCCTTCGCAGATGATCTTCTGGTGCACTTGGTTTCCCCGGTTCGCTCATTGCAGAGGCTGTTGGCAGAATTCACGCAATTTGGTAGTTTTGCAGGATTACGTATTAATAAAGACAAATCGGAGGCTTTGGATATATTGGGGCACCTACGAGGATGTTGGGAGGGGGTGTTCCCTCTCAGATGGGCGGCCGAGGATTTTATCTATCTTGGCATAGTGTTGATTAGACAGCCCCATGCGATGTATGTGCGGAATCTGGAACGTACCCTACGTCGCCTGCAAACTCAGTTGAAGGCGTGGGAGCCTCTCCGCCTATCCCTATCAGGAAGAATAGCGGCAGTAAAAATGGTTATTCTGCCACGGATTTTGTATTGTTTACAGACCTTGCCGGTTTGGCTGTTACGTCGAGATGTGTGTCGGTTGGAAGCTTCTCTTAAAACATTCTTGTGGAAGGGGAACAGGGCGTGTATTCCGTGGGTTCGGTTGTTGGGGAAATGGCGGGAGGGGGGGATGGGATTGCCGGATTTGAGGATGTATGCCCTGGCCTGTCAGGCTAGACACATCGGGGATTGGTTGGGAGGGACAGACACATACACGCCTAGGGCTTTGGAGGAGTGCCTAGTGGCCCCGCTAACGCTGCTAGGGGTTTTGCATGGGGCGAATCGGGACCTTCCGAGTAATGTAGTGCATAGTGAGTTGATTGATTCGGCTAAGAGAACCTGGAAACAACTTAATACATATTGGAACGAACCATGGAGCATCTCTAGCTGGTTGCCATTACAAGGGAATGTTAACTTCCTTCCTGGATCGGAGACGGCGACGTTTCGGGATTGGAGGTTTCGCGGTATATGGAATGTAGGGCATCTGGTGGACCCGTCAGGACGATGCAAATCATTTCTGACATTAAGTCAGGAATTTGACTTGCCTACTAGACATTGCTTTGCCTATATGCAGGTCTCTCATTATGTGTCCTCCTTGTCACGAGCAGCGTTGCAAATTGAACGGTCAGCACAGATATTGGAATTTTTTGGGTTAGGGGAAGACAGTGCACCGTCGATTTCCAGCTTGAAGCTCCGACTAGATCGCTTTCGGGAGGTTCCTGACTATCGGGGGGGTAGAGGCGGCCTGGGAAGTGGAATTGGGTGGGGAAGTGCTCCCGGGGTCGGTTAGTAAGGCCCTGCGACGGATAGTGAGAGTGGCGCAGGGGTCACATTGGAGAGAGATTCAATTTAAGTGTGTAACTAGGGCCCATTTCTCGCCACGGAGAGCACTGCGTAGTCGGTTAACGACTGATGGCCGCTGTCCACGCTGTGCGGAGCCTTTGGCAACCTTGTTGCATATGTGGTGGGGATGTAGGGGATTGAGATCTTATTGGACTAAGATATGCACCTTTCTTAGTGGATTGTTGCAGCAGAGACCGAGATGATCTGGCTCCTTTGTGGTGTTAGATCGGATTGATCCCCCCTGCCCTGCAAAAACAGGGGAACGTTTGCTTATGCGGAAGGCCTGTCTGGTGGGGAAAGGGTCGATTCTCCGGTTATGGAGAGAACACCAGTCGCCTACCTTTCGCGAATGGCGGAATTGTTTTCATCAACTGATGTTATCAGAGCGATGGCTAGCACGGGGCAGTGTCAAGCGTTGGACAGCGTTTATGCTGGTATGGGAACCTTATATCCAACAGTTAGGGGCTCGTTGTCGTAATGAGAGTCTACAAGTAGGCAGTTGAGTGTGGCGATGTCAGTGGGGGAGTATGGAGCAGAGTAGAAGTAGCTGCCACTATATGATCTTACAGAATAGGTAGGGGAGTGTGGGATGGGTGGGTGTGGGGGGAAGGAGGGTGTGGGGGAAGGAGGGTGGGAGGGTCAGGGGTAGGGAGACGGGATAAAATGTAATAACCCACCTATTTTCTTTCTCTTTCTGCTGGCTCCGGAAGGGGATAAGAGTACACCCCCCCTTGGAGATGTTTGTTTAGTGTTTTTTGTTGTTTGTTGGTGGACTATAAATTATATAAAAAAAGAGATACTTGAAAGGGTTAATTCTGTATAAAAGCTAAATTAGTATTAAATTATTTGCATTTTGCAGTAATTTTTTTTTTTTTTTTTTTTTAAAGATTGTGGCCTTCTTGGAAGGATGTTAGCTCTCATGTGGCCTTCAAATCAGAAAAGGCTCCCCACCCCTGATCCAGAGGGTCACCATGCGTCGAGACAGACTCGACGGCACTTATCATTCTGAGAAAAAGGTAGACTTGGGGACATTGAATGAATCATAAAGAGGTTCACCACTGAAAAGATTCTTTTGATTAATAATGCTGGACACAGCTGCAAGTCATGGCTTCTAATTCCCCTACCTGTGCCTTGTAAAGCTGCAGAGACATAATATAATGTAACATACAATCACAAGAATAGACATTTGGGGCACCAAGAGTTGTTTCTGTTGCTTGGACCATTCTGGAGGGGTACTACAGTATGCACTTCAGAAAGTTGCTCTGAGGCATGACTTGCTAGAAGTTGATTTCAACCTGCTACCTGAGCCTCCCATATTTGGCTTTAGTTCACACATCCTTTCAGTGGTAGTTCAGAGTGAGTTATAATTGGGTACAGTATTTCCCCGAGGAAGCATCAATGGAATTTGAACCCTGGCTTCCCTGGTTTTCAGCCTGCTGCTCTACTTTGACTACTCCTCCTTTAGTGGATGCTGTGAGGGAGGGGGGGAAACAAGCTCCAAGCAAAGGTCATAGTGGGCTACTTTTCATGTAAGTTACCAACTTTTGGACTATTCTACCTAGTACCCTAGACGTGGACAATGTTCGGATTTTGATGTTTGCAAAGAATTACGCAATTTCCCCTCAAACTCACAAAGCATCAACTGAAGGAGGAAAGATTGGGTCCAGTGGTTGTCTACTACTATTTCTCACTGTTCTTTTCTGGTGCATGAACAACTAATAGTTGTTACATTAGGGTACAACAATGCTCATTTTTTGGGCTACACAGTATATTGGACATAAAGCAAATTGCTCTGTCCTTGCACCAATACTCCCCCCATTTGTCTTGTCCTGTCCTAAAACAATTAATCTTTAAAACCTGAATACATGGGTCACGGGCCTCTGGAGTGATAGTTGTAGGCCTGGGGTTGCTCTAGCAGCCTTGTTTGTGTCTGAAAATAAAAAGAAATCAACTCAAGTCCTTAGACATGTCAAAACCCCACCATCATCAAAAAACATGCAACACTACATGTGCAAAAAAATAGAGAATATTTATGTTTAAAATATTTTTCAAAAACAAAACTATACTTTTTTAAAATTGAAAGACAATCAAGGGAATAAAGTTAATTTTTAAAAAGTAAAGCAAGGGGAATGAGGAGTAACAGATAACCATGTGGCCAGAGGTGGAATTAATGGGGAGATGCAGCAGTTATAAAACGACAGGCAATGCACTGTACTGTGACAGTGAGCCTGTTGATGCTATTGCCATTTCCAGTTGCAGTGCCACCCGCTTATTTCCCTGTGAATGCTAGTCGGTGTTATGCCCATCTACTCCAGAGTTGAACCCAAGAGAGCATCTCACTCTTCACCCCTCCCCTGGCCCTTTTATCTGTGCCCTTTCTCTGCCACTGCCAACTCCAGACTTTGTTCATTCCATCTTGCTTCTCCATATGCCTGAAACAAGCTACCTGAGTCTGTGCGTCGGGCCCCCTCTCTAGCCCTATTCAAATCCAGGCTAAAACCCCACATCTTTGAAGTCGCTTTTGGATCCTGATGCTCCTCACTCTCTAATCCACTACTTAGGTTATCTTACTATGTTCTCGTCCCCAGTTTCATTATATGCTTTCTCTTGATTAGATTGTAAGCTCTGATGAGAAGAGACTCTCTCATCCATCTATATGTACAGCGCTGCGTACACCTTGTAGCACTATACAAATGATTAGCAGTAGCAGTGTGACTGGTTGGAATTTTGAGCAGCTGAAGAATCAGGTACTCCAGCATTCAGGGAGTACTTTGTATCTAGAGGATCATATGATCCTCTTCCCTCCTCATGTCCCAGGTCTATAAAGGAAAGGGACCCAATAAGGGGAAGGAAACGCTTCTGTTGACCTTTTGAAAAAGTATGATGCCGACGCTGGAAGCTAGCTCAGTTGCGGGAGCAAACCAAAATCCTCACACGGCAGGAGCAAGCGCTCTTAAAGACTATGCACCCGATTCTGTGTCACTGTCTGGCTTGCTAGTGCCTGTACAGAATTTTGCACTGCAAATGCAGAATTCCCCAGAAGAAAAAGAGAAGTTACTGCACTCCTCAGGTGTTAAATCTCACCTTCCCACCCCATGTGAGTAATCTTGCTATATAGGGCAACTCACCAATTATCTTGACGACAAAGATAACAGATTTTGTTATTGGTTGGAAGGAAATATCTAGAGTGTAAATAGTTCCACATTTGGACATCTGTTAAAAGTAAACAATTCGATATATTTGAAAAAGCTCTGATGAAGTACTTTACATAGGGAGCACAGACTATATACCTCAGACATCTCAGATTTTAGTAGCTCAAAGTGATTACTGCTTAGCACACAAGAATATAGAACATAGCTGGTAAATCACATAAGAGGCTGGCTGCTTTTTGTCAAAGACAAATGAGGAAAGGGTTAGAGACTTTTGTAGGTCTTTCTCCTTTTTTTCAACAGCTATCAAAGCTCCAACAACTGAACTGTGACTGGAAAAACTGTTCTGCCAAAGCTGCTGCCCCATTACAGATTCTGCCTCTGTCTAGACAGCCTGATCCCAGTCGAAGGACTGATATCTGAGTGCAAGATGCTTGCAAGCTGAAGCCCTCATAAAACAAGTGTCCTCCTGCAGCTTGGAGACTGGTATGTCAGAATGATGACATCACTGGATATAGCCTGCTACACTCTGTCTTCCCTTCCAGTGTAAACTATTAACAAAGCAGACTCAAAGGAGCAACAAATAAGTAGCTATAACTCATATAACCAATGAACGTTAGATAAGTATCGTAGTAGAAAAACATGCAAACAAAGCGGTCCTACGCCATGCGCTGCCACCAAATTTAGCAGAGAGACGTCGTTGCGCAGCACAAAAAATGCACACTGACTTACCTGTAACGACAGTCCACACGTCACCCGGCTGCCCCCTTACGGAGAAAATTTCTGGGCGGGATGGAGGACTGAACTGTCGTCACTCAAGGAGCTACAATTACCAGGTAAGTGTAATTATCATTTCCTTATCGTTCCTCCAGTTCAGTCCTCTACCTCTGGGATGTACCAGAGCAGTAATCAATGGGGAGGGCCCTTCCAGCCGGCACGTAACACCGCAGACCCGAAACAAGCATCTTGAGCTGCTGCAACATCCAGACGGTAATGCCTACTGAACGTATGCAGAGACGACCAAGAGGACGCTGTACAAATCTCACTGGGAGGAACCAAGCCGTGTTCTGCCCAAAAAGCCGCCTGCGCTCTGGTAGAATGAGCCCGCAAGCCAACCGGTGCTGCACGACCTCGAAGCAGATAGGCGGAAGAGATCGCCTCTTGAATCCATCGCACAATAGAAGCTTTAGACGCCGCCTCTCCCTTGCGCCTACCACCGAACAACAAAAAGACGATCTGATTTGTGAAAAGATTTCATAGCCCTCAAATACTGATGCAACGTTCTCTTGACATCTAGCCGCCGTAAGCTACGGTCCCCCGCACTGCCTTCCAAGGACCCCAGAACCGGCAAACACACCGACTGATTTAAGTGAAAGGGAGAAACCACCTTGGGCAAAAATGACGGAACTGGTCGCACCACCACCTTCTCCTTTGAAAAGACCAGAAACGGCTCCCTAGAAGACAACTCCTGCAATTCCGAAATGCGCCTTACTGAACAAATCGCTACCAGAAACACCGCCTTCAACGTTAAATCCTTCAACGTCGACCGATGTAAGGGCTCAAAGGGCGGCTCGACCAAAGCTGACAAAACCAAATTAAGATCCCAAGAAGGAACCATTATTCGACGGGAAGGTTGTAACTTAGCCAACCCCTCTAAGAAAATGCAACACATCCATATGCGTACCCAGAGCTATGCCCTGAACTTTGCCGCGATAACATGACAGCGCCGCTAATTGCACCCGCAAAGAGCTAGCTGCCAAACCCTTCTCAAATCCCTCCTGTAGAAAACTGAGGACAGAAGAGACGGAAACCGTTGCTGCCCGAAGTTGCTTGCGCGAACACCAATCCTCAAAAATACGCCAGATCCGCACGTAAGCTAACGACTTGGATGACTTGCGCGCTCTGAGGAGCGTAGAAATGACCGACGCGGAATAGCCCTTTTTCTTCAACCGTGCCCTTTCAATGGCCATGCCGTAAGCGAGAACCGATCCACTTGGGGCATGAATAGAGGACCCTGCAACAACAGATCCGGCCGTACTGGAAGTCTCCAAGGGCATCCGTCTAGGAGATGCATCAGATCCGCGTACCACGGTTGCCTTGGCCAATCGGGTGCTGCTCTATCCTTTGAACCACTCGACCGATCAACGCCCAAGGCGAGAAAACGTACAGGAGACCCGACGCCGGCCACCGTTGTAGGAGCGCGTCGAGGCCCTCCGACATTCTTTCTCAACGCCTGCTGAAGAAGCGCGGGACCTTGGCTGACTGAAAGGACGCCATCAAGTCCATGACGGGCATCTCCCACCGTACCAGCAACTGCGCAAACACCTCGGGGTGCAATTCCCACTCCCCGGCATCCACTCGAACTCTGCTGAGGAAGTCCGCCATCACATTGTCTTTTCCTGCGATGTGCGCCGCTGAGATCGCTGTCAACCGACTTTCCACCCAGGCGAACAGCAAATCCGACTCCTCCTCCATTGCCGCAGTCCCTGTGCCACCTTGCTGATTGATGTAGGCGACCGTGGCGGAATTGTCGGATAGCACTCGAACAGGACGCCGGAGCACCAAGTCCTCGAAGGCCTGCAGGGCTCTGACTACCGCTCGCAGTTCCAGACGATTGATTGACCACGCAGTTTCCAGCGGGGACCAACGCCCCTGCGAGAACCGGCCCCCGCAGTGAGCTCCCCAGCCCGCTAGACTGGCATCCGTCATCAAGGGAAGCCACTCCGGCTGTTCCAGTGGCATCCCGGCTGCTAACGATGCCGGAAGCAACCACCACCAGAGTGACTGCCTCACCTTGATCGGGCACGGAAGCCGCTTGCTCAAGGGATCCCGCTGATGCGACCAGCGGCGCAGCAAGGCTCTCTGCAAGGGACGCATATGCACTTTGGCCCAAGGCACCGCCTCCAGCGTCGCTGCCATTGTTCCAAGTACGCGGAGATACATCCATGCCGATGGCGCTGGAGTAGACCGGAAGCTGCGCACCAGACTGCGAAGAGCCCTCGCCCTCCTGACCGGCAAAAACACCTATCCTCGGAGTGTGTCGAATTGCACTCCTAGATACTCTAGCACCTGGGAAGGTTGAAGACAGCTTTTGGTCGGATTGACTACCCAACCGAGGCTCTGCAAAAACTCTACTACCCTGTCGGTCACCTGATGGCTTTCCGACTCGGACTTCGCCCGAATCAACCAATCGTCCAGGTAAGGGTGCACCAAGATACCTTCTCTGCGCAACGCCGCTGCTACGACCACCATGACCTTGGTAAACGTGCACGGCGCCGTCGCTAGACCGAAGGGCAATGCTTGGAACTGATAATGACCCCAGGGCAAAGCGAACCTTAACCACCGCTGATTTGCCTCCCGGATGGAAATGTGCAAATAGGCCTCCGAGAGATCTAACGACGTTAAGAACTCCCCCTGACGCACTGCTACGATTACCGACCGCAATGTCTCCATACGGAAGTGAGGCACCCTCAGACAGCGATTCACGCCTTTGAGGTCTAGGATAGGCCGCATCGCTCCATCTTTCTTTGGCACCACGAAATAAATGGAGTACCGACCCTAACCGTACTCTTCATTCGGGACTTCCACGACTGCACCTAAGCGTAGCAGATGCTCCAAAGTGCTGCAAACTGCCAGGGTCTTCCTCTGGCCCCTGCAAGGGGACATGACGAAAGAATCACGCACGGGGCGCGCGAGCTCTAGACCATAACCCTGACGAATCATCTCTAGAACCCATTGATCGGACGTGATACGGGTCCAGGCGGACAGAAACTCCCGAAGCCGCCCGCCTATGGAAGCTTCCTCCACCGGAACCTGCCTCATCTCATTGCGGCTTACAAGCTGTTGAGGGGGAGCCGGAGGAGAAACCTCTACTAGCTCCTCGAAACCCCCGAAAACCCTGCGCTCAGGAAGCAAACCTACCCCTCTGAAAGGGCCCGTAGCGCGGTGACTGAAATCTGCAAAAGTCCCGAAACTGGCCTCGAAAACTTGGACCGGACTTTCCTTGTTTCGGTTTGTCCTCTGGAAGCCTACCCTGCTGTGTCTCTCCGAGGTCTTTCACCAGCTTATCCAGATCTTCTCCGAACAGCAACCTCCCTTTGAACGGAAGTTTACTAAGGCGAGACTTAGAAGAACTGTCCGCCGCCCAATTACGCAACCACACTGATCTGCGGGCGACCACCATGGACGCTGTACTATTCACGAGCGCCCTGATCAAATCATAGTGCACATCTGCCAAATACGCTGTGCTGGACTCAAGGCGCCCCAGCTCCTTGAGCTCCTCGAGATCCAAATGAGGCGAGTGGTGCAACCGTTGTACCCAGCGCAAACACGCCCGAGCCACCCAGGCCCCACAAATAGATATCTGCAACGAAAGGGAATCTGCCTCGAAGGTCTGTTTCAGGAGACCGTCAACCCTATGGTCCTGGGCATCTTTTAGCGCTGTGCTGCCTTCCACCGGAATGGTAGTCTTCTTGGTGACTGCCGAAACTACCACGTCCACCTGCGGCATCCGGAACTTTTCCTTGTCCTTGTTGGCCAGCGGGTACAGCCTATTCATGATGCGCACGCCTCTGAGCCCTGTTTCCGGCTGGTCCCATTCGTCCTGAATCATCTTATCTACCACCTTATGGATGGGGAACACAACCTGGGTCTGACGGACCGCTTGAATGACGGGATCTTCTACTTTGACCTCCGGGGATGGCTGAGTCGCTAGCTTCAACATCTGCAATGATTCCGTAATCAACGCCGGAAGCTCTTCCCTACGAAAGACACTTATGATTTTAGACTGCTCCTCAGGCTCCAGAATCTCTCCTTCCTCCAGATCCTGCAGCTCCTCATCATTTTCGCAGTCATACTCCTCGACCTCTGGCCAATCCTGCTCCACCGTCGAGGAGGCATGGGTCTTAGGCTTCTTAGGCGCCGAGGGACCCTCACCGACGTCGACCGAGGCCGCTGAAGGAGCAGCCACCCCGGATAGAGGTGAAACGTCCGCCACCTTACCTAAACGCCTCAAACAGAACGCCTTGTGAAGCATTAATATAAATTCCGAAATCCGCGGGATTCTCTTGTTGCTCGCCTGGCAGCGCTGTAGATACCCCCACCAGTTCCTCCACGAGACTCTCCTGGACTGGGGTTTGAGGAGACTCAGATAGCGCCCCCTCCTGTCCCCCCAACGCCTCCACAGCTTCCTTAAGGTCCATCTGCTGCTCCACTGTGGACGAAAGGGAAGCACAACCGCGACAGACCCCTGACTGCCACCGTGCCTCTCCAGGTACCACAGATGACACACTGTGGACACCCGCCATAAAGGAGGCAAGCTGAACTGATATTCTCCTGAGAAAACTATCTCCACTGCAGTTCTCTCTTGCTTAATCTTTGTGATTATTATTAAGGTTTTGGTTTTTTTTAAAACTGAGTGAGCACTACTATCTGTGAGGACAGAGCAACAAGCAATAATATGCCGTCCCCTGTCCCTACACCGGGCCAAAAGACCGGGCTGAAGCAGCCCCGAGGCGAAGCCCCTCCCCCCTCAGCGAACTGCCCACAGCCCCGTCGAAAACAAAAGTAGAAATGCCCCAAATAAAAACGAGGGAAATTAGCACTCTCAAAAACAAAAGAAACTAAGCGGTAAAATGAACCTGGTGCCTGCTTACCTGCTCAGATCGCGGCGAAAAGAAGACACTACGCGGCTTGCCGCGCTAACTAAAATGGCCGCCAGCAGACCGAGACTTAAAAGGGCGCCAAAAAGCAGCCGGCCTGGTGCCTTCACCTCCCCAGGCCGACGCTGCTGCCACCGCAGCCTACCACCGGTGGAAAGCTTACCGGGCAGGTCTGCGTTGCCCCCGTTAGCGTCCCGGAGTCGCGCTGGAACCCCGAAGCCTGGGTAAGGGGAGAGCAATTCACCGGCAGATATAGTGCCGCGCGAAACTGCGACGAGCAGCCTCGGCAGTGCGGCGGATTACAGGGCAATCAGAGAGAGCTCTCCCCCGAAGAGTCCGGGGGAGAGATCCTCCGGCTGCCAAGCCTCAAGTCCTACCCGTGCTGCCTCTGACGGGAACTTTGGTGACAGGCAGGGAGCAAGGAGTGCTAAGCAAATTAGCCTGAAACAGTATCAATTAGTCAGCTCTTTTGTTCTTTAATATTATTATTAAGCCTGTTTTCTTTTTTTTTTTTTGTAAGAACCAAAGCCAAATCAAACTAACTATTCTAGACCTAACCTCTCCTTATCTGTCTCTCCAGTGAGCCCCCTCCTGGGCTCACAAAGTCCTCCTGCTGCATGGAGACTGGTAACACTGGAAGGGAAGACAGAGTGCAGCAGGCTATATCCAGTGATGTCATCATTCTGACATACCAGTCTCCAAGCTGCAGGAGGAGGTCGACAACCCTGAGGTAGAGGACTGAACTGGAGGAACGATAAGGAACTAGCAGTTTCCCCAAAAGACAGGTTCCACAATGCTTCTGCTAGGTCAAGCATTGATATCCTGGGTCCCTTTTTTAATAATGGTTTATGGACCTTAACCCCAGGAACTTGTCCAAACCTTTTTTAAACCCAGCTACACTAACAACCATTACTACATCCCCGGGTAACAAATTCCAGAGTTTGATTACACGTTGAGTGAAAAAGCATAGTTACTCACCTGTAACAGGTGATCTCTGGGAACAGCAGGAATTTAGTCTTCACATATGGGTATCGTCGGTACCGACGGAGCCTGCGCGGGAACGCTCCCCAGCGTCCAATTGGAAAGCTTTTGGGAGCATCCCACAGCGCCTGCGTGCTGCCTTCCCGCCTTTCCCAACTGCCTCTCTCCAATTGAGTTTTAAAGCTGAGACAAAGAGAGAGAGAGAGAGGGAAAGAGAAAGAGATAGAGAGATACAACTCCTAGGGGAGGTGGGTGGGTTGTGAAGACTAAATTCCTGCTGTTCCTGGAGATCACCTGTTAAAAGTGAGTAACTATGCTATCTCCAGAAACAAGCAGGAATGTAGTCTTCACATATGGGGACTCCCTAGCTTTAGATGCCAGGGAGAGACACCAGAAGTTGTGGGTCCGTAAGAAAGGGCTCCACTTCCACCCATGGATCTCTGGCATCCTACCAGGGATGGTGGGTAGGAGTTGATTAGGTATGGAACAGGTGTTGGAGAACAGCCTGACCAAACAAGGCATCCCAGCGGGTGTCCTTGTCCAAGCAGTAATGGGCTGTGAAGATATGAACCGAGGCCCAGGTGGCTGCTCGACAGATGTCGTCGATAGACACAGAGTGTACATTAGCCATTGAAGCTGCCAAGGCTCTCACATTGTTAGCTGTGACATGGCCCTCCAGAGGAAGATTCTTACTCTGATAGGCAAAGGAAATACACTGAGCAATCCAGTCAGACAGTATTCTCTTGGGGACCGGAAGTCACAAATAAGAAGGATCAAAAGCAACAAAGAGTTGAGAGGACTTTCTATGTTGCTGTGTTCTTTGTAAGTAAAAGGCTAAAGCTCTTTTACAGTCTAAAGTATGAAGATTCCTTTCTGCATTTGATGCATGAGGCCTTGGAAAGAACACAGGTAGGTAGACTGCCTGGTTTAGATGAAAAGGCGAGACCAACTTTGGCATAAAGTGTGGATGAGTCCTGAGGACTACCTTGTCATGATGGAACCTTGTATAAGGTGGATCAGCCACCAGTGCCTGCAACTCACTGATTCGACATGCTGATGTGATTGCAATGAGAAAGATAACCTTCCAAGAAAGGAATTTCAAGAAGGTAGTAGCTAGGGTTCGAAAGGGGGCTTCACAAGCTGACCAAGAGCCAAGTTTAAGTCCCATGCCACAGGTGGTGGCCCAATGGGAGGCTTAGTTAGCAAAAGGCCTCTCATAAGTCTAGCTATAAGAGGATGAGAGGAAATAGGTTGTCCATTCAGAGGCTTGAAGGAAGCTGCAATAGCACTCAAATGGACTCTGAGTTAGTCTTAAGTCCTGCATTGGATAAATGAAGGAGATACTCCAGCAATGATTCCGGAGGTATCACAAGGGGGTTAAGACCCTTCTGCGAGCACCATATGGTAAACCTTTTCCACTTAAAAGCATAAGAGCGTCTTGTGGAAGGTTTCCTGGAAGCATCAAGGACATCCCTTACTTGCTGAGAGAGGTTAAGATCATGAAGATCTAGGCCTTCAGCAACCAAGCTCTGAGATGCAGAGGCTGGGGATTGGGATGCCATAATATTCCGTCCTCCTGTGATAGGAGATCTGGAGCAGATCCTAACTGCAGGGAGGGAGCTTGAGAGAGATGTAGAAGCAGAGGTTACCACACTTGCCGTGGCCAATGTGGAGCTATGAGAATCATACGCCCTCTGTCTCTCTGAAGCTTGAACAGGGTTTTGAAAATTAGGGGAATAGGTGGAAAGGCATAAAGGAAGTCTTGACCCCAGTGAAGGAGGAAAGCATCCCTCGCCTGAGAGCCCTGAGCCGGAATCCTGGAACAGAACCGGGGAAGTTTGGCATTCAACGGACTTGCAAAGAGGTCTATGTCCGGGGTTCCCCAAATTTGAAAAATCTTGGCCATCTGGTCTGCATGTAGAGACCATTCGTGTGGAAGCAGAACTCGACTGAGTTTGTCTGCCCAAGAGTTTTGTATGCCTGGAAGATACACTGCCAGGAGATGAATCTGATGCTTTCTGGCGAGGGCCCATAGTTGCAAAGCTTTGTTGCAAAGCAACAGAGAGCCTGTTCCCCCATGCTTGTTCACGTAGAACATGGCTACTTGGTTGTCCGTGTGAATGAGGATTGTCTTGTAGCTGAGCAGGGTGTGGAACATTCGAAGAGCAAGGAAGATTGCTCTGAGCTCCAAGAGATTGATGTATAGATGAGTCTCCTGTGGAGTCCAGGTGCCTTGGGTGGAGAGGTCTTGCAGATGAGCTCCCCAACCCATTGGTGAAGCATCTGTTGTGAGAGTTGCTTGGGGTAAAGGTTGCTGAAATGGGGACCCCAGCAACAGGTTCTGAGGGGACTGCCACCATTGGAGAGACAAAATAAGGCAACTTGTGTTGGCTATTTTGTCTGACAGGCATCCTGATGCCTGAGTCCACTGAGTTGATAAAGTCCACTGAGCTGCTCTCATATGGAGGCGAGCATAAGGGACCACATGCACTGTAGATGCCATGTGGCCTAGTAGCTGTAACATCTCCCGAGCAGCGAGATGAGGTCTTAGCACTGCTTGAGAAGCTAACTGCACTATGCGAAGGCAACGGGACTGAGGAAGATAGGCCCTTGCTTTTCTGGTATCCAGCAAAGCTCCTATGAACTCTAGAGACTGAGTGGGAGTTAGACTTGATTTTGGGATGTTTATGACCAGACCCAAATACTGAAGGATACGCATTGTGCAAGATAGGGAGGTCCTGGTCTCTGCCCCTGAAGGGGCTCGAATGAGCCAGTCATCTAAGTAGGGGAAGATGAATATCCCTAGAGTGCGGAGAAATGCTGCTACCACAGTCATGCATTTCGTGAACACTCTTGGTGCTGAGACCAGGCCAAAAGGAAGCACCCTGTATTGGTAGTGCTTTCCTTGAAAAAGGGACCGAAGGAACCTTCTGTGGTTTGGATGGATGAGAACATGGGTGTACGCATCCTTGAGATCTAGAGAACAAAGCCAATCCTGACTCTGAAGGTATGGCAACAGAGTTCCCAGAGAAATCATCTTGAATTTCTCTTTGAACAGGAATTTGTTCAATTCTCTGAGGTCTAAAATAGGTCTGTGTCCCCCTGTTTTCTTTGGAATAAGGAAATAGGGGGAGTAAAACACTGTACCCTGTTGAGGAATGGGTACTTCTTCTATTGCCCCTTGGGCAAGAAGCATAGTGACCTCTTGATCTAATAGGTTGATGAGAGAGGTCTGAGAATTGAACTGTCTTACTATGGTGGAAGGGGGCATGCACAGGAAGTGCAGCTTGTACCCCTCTCTTATAATTGCGAGTGTCCACTGCTCTGCTGTTATCTTCTCCCACCTGGGGGCAAAGTGACATAACCTTACTGGAATGGTGGAAGGCTCTGGTCCATTGAGGGCCAGGAAGGCTAAGTTCTCTAGATGAAAGTCAAAGGCCTTGTGGAGGCTGAGACTGCTGAGATGGTTGAGGCTTAGCAGTCTTTGCCTTCCTTTGTTTAGGTGGTTGCTGACTCTTCTGGGCAGGCTGACCTATAGAACATCCCTGCTGGGAATAAGAGGGATAAAACCTCTTCTTCTTTGAGAAGAAAGGCTTCTTAAAAGACTTTTCTCGCAGGATCAGCTGTGGCCTTGGATAGCCTATCCAAAGTGGAGTTGTCAGCATCCAAGTCATTGGCTTTTTCTTGCCAATCTTTACCAAACAGGATCTCACCAGTACAAGGGATATTGCCCAGTTTGTCTTGTACCCAGAGCTTCAAGTCAGATGCCTGGAGCCCTGCAATTCTACGTGCACCTATGGCAATAGCAGAGGTTCTGCTTATGCAAAGCTGCATGGATGACAAATTTAGAAACATCCTGGGCATGTTTGACCAATGTGAGAAAATCCAGCCTCCTATCCTCAGGAAGAAGAGGGCTCAGGGCCTCTAAATCTCCTGTAACTTCTTTCAGGAACATTCCCATATATAAAATATAGGAACTGATCCTGGCAGAAAGCATGGAAGCTTGGAAAGTACGACGTCCAAAAGCATCCAAAGTTCTGCACTCGCGTCCTGGAGGATTAGAGGCATGCCTCTTGGCACTGCTGATCCTTCTCATAGCTGATTCCACCACAACAGCGTGGTTAGGAAGCTGAGTCTTCTGGAAACCAGGACAAGGAGGGACTCGATACATAGTATCCAGTCTACGAGAGTGAGGAAAGGTGGTAAGAGGCGTCTCCCACATTCTTAGCATGAGATCATGCAAGATGTCATGGATGGGTAGAGTAGCTGCCTCTTTAGGAGCTTTGGGATATTGTAAAATTTCCAACTCCTTTGCTCTGGGCTCTGATTCAGGAGCCACAGTAATGGACAGACTTCGAGCCACCTCCCTGATGAAGTCCTGAAAGGAAATATCCTCTGGAGGAGACATCCTGCGCTTAGGGGAGGAAGGCTCCTCTGGGAGAAGTATTCCTGCATCGACAGAACTGTCAGAATCCTCAGATTCTTCTGAGGACTCGAAGTACCACCTGTCCGGATGCTCTTGAAGAGCCCAATACCCGTACCGATCGGTCGGTACCGGGGGAAATCGGTACCGGTGTATCGGTACCAGAGAGCATCGCATGACTGGGTGCCGGCAATGTGGACACCGATGTCGATGCTGTCGGTACTTGTACCGATTACAGTTGAACTGTCTGACGCGGTTCCAATGGTGTCGATGCCGCAAGGAGAGACGCCAGACTGCGTTCAATAACCAGGATCCTCTGGTCTATCAACGCTGCCGATGCCTGGATGTCAGTACCGGAGAAAACAGCCAGTACTCCAGAGCATGGCACCAGTAGTTCTGCCAAGTTTGAGGCCTCGAGAACGTCCTGGAGCCCCGATAATGCTTCGGAAGCCGAAGCCTCCCGCTGGGGCAATTTTGCCAGTGCAGAATCATCAAGGGCAACGCCAGAGGCATCTCGATGCTTGGAAGGAGATCTACCCTTTGAGGACCGGCTAGATTTATGTTTAGTTACCTGAGATCCACGGGAGGAAGAGGAAGCCCTGGAAGACGTCGATGCCACCGAGGCTGCGTCGGAGGGAAACAGGGTACTGAGCTTAGCAGCTCGGTTCTGCCGACCTCTTTTGGACATTATGGAACAGGCCATACATTCCGTGATGGAGTGGTAAGTACCTAAACAATTGAGACACCACTCATGGGTGTCAGTGACGGAGATGGTACCGCCACACTTGGTGCACTTTTTGAAACCCGAAGCGGGTTTTTCCATTTTTGAGGAAATTTGGGCCTAAGGCCCAAAATGGCGCATGTACGTGGAAAAAAAATACTAATTTTATTTTATTTTTTAAAGAAAAGAAAGAAAGAACTGGCGGTACCGGTAAAACGTCGAGGAAGACAGACGCGACCACAAAAAAGAAGGACAAAAAAGGAAAATTTTCAGCGGTGACAGGAACGACCTGCTGGCTCCGCGGAAAAAGAACTGGAGAGAGGCAGTTGGGAAAGGCGGGAAGGCAGCACGCAGGCGCTGTGGGATGCTCCCAAAAGATTTCTACTTGGATGCAGGGGAGCGTTCCCGCGTGGGCTCCGTCGGTACCGACGATACCCATATGTGAAGACTACATTCCTGCTTGTTCCTGGAGATAATATTTTCTCTTATTTGACTTAAATAGTTTACCCTGTAGCTTCATTGCATGTCCCCTAGTCTTTCTATATTCTGAAAACGTAAACAATCAATCTACGTTTACCCGTTCCACTCCGTTCATTAATTTATAGGCTTCTATCATATCTTCCCTCAGCCGTCTCTTTTCCAGGTTAAAGAGCCCTAACCTTTTTAGCTTTTCATAGGGGTATCCTTCCATCCTCTACCATTTTGGTGGCTCTTTTCTGAACCTTTTCTAATAACGCTATATCCTTTTTAAGATACGGCGACCAGAATTGCACACAATATTCAAGGTGCAGTTACACCATGGAACGATAGAGGCATAATAATATCCTTTGTTTTATTTTCCATGCCATTCCTTATGATACCTAGCATTCTATTTGCTCTCTTGGCTCAGCAGTCCAGCAGCGAAATGGGGGCTTTCCAGTCTTTTGCATTTAGTGTCACATGTTTGATTTTCTCCCAGTTGGTGAGAGGTCTTGCATGTGCACTAGGTGCAAGGAGCTCTTTGCTCTCAGGGAACGAGTCAGTTCTCTAGAGGCTAGAGTAGCAGACTTGGAAGACATAAGACAGAGAGGTACATAGACGAGACCTACGGGGATATAGTCCTGAAGTCCCACCTCCCGTCTGGCAGTATCCCTGTAGCCATGGAGGAGAGAGGTCATATTACAGGAGACCATCACCCTGGTGTGGCAGAAAGTGATCCTGTAACTAGGACCTCTCCTCCAGGTGATGTAAAACCCTCCTGCACCCAGGAAGTTTCTCCAGGGCCATGTGCCCAGGAGGGAAGGGTTAGGATAGCAGTTATAGTTGGCGATTCGATCCAATGACATAGGAAAATGTGGTAGGGAGGATCTGGAGGCTAAATTTAGGCTTTTAGGTAGGAAGTTGAAATCCAGAACTTCCAGGGTAGCGTTATCCGAAATGCTTCCCATTCCACACACAGGACCCAAAAGGCAGGCAGAGCTCCGGAGTCTCAATGCGTGGATGAGACGATGGTGCAAGGATGAGGGTTTTGGATTTGTTAGGAACTGGGGAACCTTCTGGGGAAAGGAGGGGCTCTTCCGAAGGGATGGGCTTCATCTTAACCGGGATGTAACCAGGCTGCTGGCATTAACCTTTACAAAGGAGAGAGAGCAGTTTTTAAACTAGATAATAGGGGAAAGCCGACAGTCACCCAAGAGTGCGTGTTTCGGAAGAAAGTATCCTTGAAGGATATTACCAAAAGCAGAGAGGTTCAAAAAAAGAGTAAAGTAGCCTAAATGCCCTTGAGTATGGAGCAGACAGAGCTTAAAGATTCCAAATTACCCATGCCTACCAATAGCCTGATTAATATGAATAAAATACAGTCTCTAAAATGCTTGTATGCAAATGCTAAAAGTCTAAAAAATAAGATGGGAGAGTTAGAATATATAGCACTAAATGAAAGGTAAGATATGATTGGAATCTCAGACATGGAGGAAGGAGGACAACCAGTGGGACACACTGATACCTGGGTACAAACTATATCGTAATGATAGAGTTCATCATATTGGTGGAGTTGTTGCGCTCTATGTTAGAGAGAGCATTGAGTCACAAAGGATTAAGTTTTGCAGGAAACAAAATTTGCCGTAGAATCTCTATGGATTGAAATTCCATGTAAATAGGGGAAGGCGATGGCAGTTGGGGTATATTATAGACCGCCTGGCCAGAATGAACAAATGGATGATGAAATTCTTAAAGAAATCAAGGAAGCTAACAAACGTTACAGCACAGTAATAATAATGGGTGATTTCAATTACCCCAGTATCGAGTGGGTCAGTGTCACGGCAGGACATGCTAGGGAGATAAGTTCCTAGATGAAAAATGACTGCTTCTTGGAGCGCTGGTTCACGAACCAATCAGAGGGGAAGCCATATTAGACCTAGTCCTTAGCGGAACACCAGATCTAGTGCAAGAGATAAGGGTGTTGGGGCCACTTGGCAATAGTGATCATAGCATGATCGCATTTGATTTCATTAGTGGAGGAGGGATGGTAAGGAAATCCACAGTACTACCTTTTAGCTTTCGAAAGGGAGATTATCATAAAATGAGAAAAATAGTTAAGAAAACACTAAAAGGAGCAGTTACAAGTGTTAAAGACTTACATCAAGCTTGGGTGTTTAAAAATACTATCTTAGCAGCCCAGACCAGCTGTATTCAACGCTTTAAGAAAAGTGGAATGAAGTCCAAAAAATTGCCAGCATGGTTTAAAGGTGAGGTCAGAGAGGCTGTTGTTGCCAAAAAAGCATCTTTCAGGAAACGTGAAAAAAAAGAGCCAAATGACAAAAACTGGAAACAGCACAAGCACTGGCAAGTTAAATGCAAGGCATTGATAAGGTAGGCAAAGAGAATTTGAGAAAAAGCTTGCTGTGGAAGCAAAAAGCGTAATGAAGACACTTTCAAGTACATTTATAGCAAAAAACCTTTGAGAGAGTCAGTAGGACCATTAGATGATAGAGAGCTAAAGGGGCACTAAGAGGGGACAAGGCTACAGCAGAGAGACTGAATGAATTCTTTGCTTTGGTCTTTACTGAGGAGGATGTAGGAATGTTACCCATGACTGAAAAGGTATTTAAAGGAGACGCTGCAGAAGAATTAAAAGAAATACCGATACATCGGGAAGATGTATTACAACTAGGATAAACTGAAGAGTAGCAAATCACCTGGAGCAGATGGTATACATCCAAGGGTGTTGAAAGACCTGAAATATGAGATTGCAGACCTACTATTAGTAATCTGTAAAATATCATTAACATCATCTGTAATACCTGAAGATTGGAGGACGGCCAATGTAATGCCAATTTTTAAAAAGGGTTCCAGGGGTGATCTGGGAAACTACAGACCGGTAAGCCTGACGTCAGTACCGGGAAAAATGGCAGAAACCATCATAAAGAACAAAATTACTGAACATTAGATAGTCATGGCTTAATGGGAGACAGCCAACATGGCTTTAGACAAGGAAGATCTTGTCTTACTAATCTGTTATGTTTTTTTGAAGGCATGAATAAAAAGGTGAGTTGGTTGATATAGTGTATCTGGACTTTCAGAAAGCCTTTGACAAGGACCTTCATCAGAGGGATAGGAGACAGTTTACTATTGTGGATCAGTAACTGGTTAAAAGATAGAAAGCAGAGGGTAGGGCTAAATGGCCAGTTTTCCCAATGGAGAAAGGTCGATAGTGGAGTACCCCAGAGATCTGTGCTGGGTCCGCTGCTTTTTGACATTCATAAATAACCTCACTCGTTATTTCCTTTTCCAGGTCATCAAATTTGCAGATGACAAAACTAAAGTTGTTAAAACCCATGAGGATTGTGGAAAATTGCAGGAGGATCTTGATAAATTGGAAGACTGGGCATCCAAATGGCAGATGAAATTTAATGTGGACAAGTGCAAAGTGATGCACCTAGCAAAGAACAACCCAAACTATGGATACACGATGCAAGGTTCCACATTAGGAAACACCACTCAAGAAAAAGATTTAGGTGTCATCGCGAATAACATGTTAAAACCCTCTACCCTGTGGGCAGCGGCAACCAAGAGAGCAAATAGAATGCTAGGTATCATAAGGACAGGAATGGAAAATAAAACAAAGGATATTATAATGCCTCTATCATTCCATGGTGGGACCACACCTTGAATATTGTGTGCAATTCTGGTCTCCATATCTTAAAAAGGATATAGCGTTACTAGAAAAGGTTCAGAGAAGAGCCACCAAAATGGTTAAGGGGAAGGATACCCCTATGAAGAGAGGCTAAAAAGGTTAGGGCTCTTCAACCTGGAAAAGAGACAACTGAAGGGAGATATGATAGACGTCTATAAATTAATGGAGTGGAACGGGTAAATGTAGATCGATTGTTTACATCAGAATATAGAAAGACTAGGGAACATGCAATGAAGCTACAGGGCAACCTATTTAAGACTAATAAGAGAAAATATTTTTTTCACTCAAAGTGTAATCTAATTCTGGAATTTGTTACCGGAGGATGTAGCAAAAGCTGTTAGTGTAGCTGGGTTTAAAAATGGTTTGGACAAGTTCCTGGCAGAAAGGTCCATAAACCATTATTAAAAGGGACCCAGGATATCACTGCTTGACCAAATACAAGCATTGTGGAACCTGTGTCTTTTGGGGAAACTGCTAGGTACTTGTGACCTAGATTGGCTACTGTTGGAAACAGGATACTGGGCTTGATTTATTTATTTATTTATTTACATTCTCTTATATATCGCGCTATTCTGCATCAGTGCGGTTTACATTGAACAAACTGAAATTACATTGAATAGGGCCTTATAACTTGGAGATAACTATTTTACAGGGAACATGGGCTATGGAGGGTTAAGTGGCTTGCCGAAGACCACAAGGAGCACCTGTGGGACTAGAAACCTCAGTCCTTCTGGCCCAAGGTTGCTGTCCTCTAGTGGGATTTGAACCTCCGACCTTCTGGCTTGAAGTACCTTGCCCCAACCACTAGGCCACTCCTCCACTCCAATGGAGGACCTTGATGGACCTTGGTCTAACCCAGTATAGCATATCTTATGTTCTTATGTTTTTAAAAGAAATACAATAAAAGCCCTCATCAAGAGGGAGATCATTTAAGAAGAAAAAGAACACAAGCAAAACCCATAACAAGCAAAAACAAACAGGAAAGACATGCATCAACGCCCCTGCAAAGTTTTTATTAAACTAATGCCCATTTAAACTTAAGCCAGGAAGTCCGAACAATCTAAAGGAAAATTTAAAGATTAGACCTCCCCAGAATAAAGGCCTCTTAGCTGCTCTGGTTCTATAAAAATATACTTAACCCTGTGTAACAGCAATACAAGGATGTTTCAGAAAAAATGAAGCTCCAAGTGCAAGCACCCATGGCTTCAATATCAAGAAAGTCTTCCTACGCCTCTGCATTACCTTGCTAACATCAGGAAATACTTAAATCCTACTTCCACAAAACGTGGCGGTCTTCTTGTTATAATACAAGTTCCTTACCAAATTCGTATCGCTCATAGATAAAAATGTCATCAACAATGTTGCACGATATGAAATTACATCGAAAAATGATTCTAAGAAAGCTGAAATATCTCATGACTCCAAGGAGGGAGGATAAACTGCCTATCTCCTCGTATATTTCTGACTGACCCGAGGGGATGTAAAAAATATTAGATAACCATCTCAACAACATCCTCAATCAATAATACCCCTTTCAAATACTTCTAAAACAATATAGACAGAGCTAAATAATGAGTAAGTGGAAAATTGAGTAACCTCAAGTTCCTGGCTCAGGCAGAATTTTCTATTGCCTCCAGTTGTGATGAAGCACCAAAATATCACAAACATTTGAGGAGAGAAGCCAAGGAAACTTGCCCCTCCAACTTAGACAAAGCAGTATTACAGAGAGAATTCAAATATCATGCTCATTTAACTTATCAATAACATCAACAGAAAACTTCGCAATTTGGGAAAGAGATGACCACAGCAACAATTCTGTGCAAGTCACTACTTCTCAAATGTCATGCAGTTTAACGTCCTTTGGGGGAGATACTTCCTGGGGGACTATTGGAAACGACAATAAACTAATCGTCCTCTAAGTCAAAAGAAACAGTTCCCTGGTCTGAAACAGAAAAATACCCCAATAGGTAGGTAAGCGGATTACCTTCCCCCTTGTCCACAAAGGGGGAGGCATCTGCGCGAAGGCACGGTCCCTAGCTGGGCTGGGCAGGGCAATGTCCATTAGTGATGGAGAAGTCTGAGGGCCAAAAGAACCTCCAAGCTCTGGAAAACAGGTCCCCATGCTGGTTGATTGAAGATGGCGATCCATAGACAAACACTTTCTCCGTTTCCCCATTTTACTCCCTCAGATGTTGTTTTGTTCCTCCAGGCTCCAAACGGACTCCAAAGGGGCAGAGCGTGCTCCTTTGGTCATGCCTCTTTGGTCACAGGCCCACAGGCACATACTTGCAGCCACGTCTCACAGGAAGCAAGGGCTGTTATAGCAGCACACCTATGATGTCAGCAACTGCTCCTTCTCTCTCAGGGCATACAGGGGCTCCAATTCAAAGCAGAAAAAAAGGAAGCAAGCAAAGTTCTTCCCTACTGATCCAACTTTTATTGCATAAGCTAACTGGGCAGTGGCTGAATCTCTGCTGCCCAGTTAGCTCTGCAGCAACCCAGGCAGCCCAGATATGGTGCTGGCATTGAAAATCTGAGTTTTATGTTCAGCACCAGTGGCTAGCCGCTTTAGCAATGCCAGCCACTGGCGCTAGTGGGCCCATATGATGTCCTAAGTTCCTTTTTGTATACCACTTGGGATAAGCACATTCTCAAATATGCACTTTTTATATATATTGTTTTGCTGGTACTGTTCCCCCTTTTATAAATAGCTCATTTTTTCACAGTAAGTTCACAGGTGGTTTTCTACTAAGTTTTTTTGTCCTCCAGGTTTAATTTCTTTTTTTCTTTTAAATTCTCCCAGATTAAATTCCTTGAAGAGCCAATATACCATTTTGCTAAGATTTTGATGACTATTCAGCTTGTCAATGTGGTTTTATTTGGTTGACTATTTGGTTGACTTTTTGATTTTTTTTCCAATTTTAAACAATCTTTATTAGAAAATAAAGCAGGAATACAAAAATCAAGTCCACATCTAGGAGACAATCAACTAAAATAAAGAAACAAATACAAGATAATAGGATCAAAATTACAAAGCCCAATTTACATGGAAAGGAAGAAAAGCAAACATTCATATAGATTCTTTACCAATCAGAAATGCCTCAAATTGACCGACATCAAGAAAGACATACTTAACGCCCTCCATCACCACAATGCATTTACAAGGGTATTTAAAAAAAAAAAAAGAAGAGGCCCCAATAGCTAAAACCCGTTCTTTAAGGGCCAAAAATGCCTTCCTACGAACCTGAGTGCTTCTACTCACATCAGGAAAAATTTGTATGGAATCCCCGCAAAAAACACTGATTTTTCTTTTTAAAGTATAAATTCAAAATTGTAAAGAAATAAAAGAAGCGATTAAAGTAGCTCGCTGAGGAATTAAATCAGTGGAGGATTCCAAAAACTGAGATACATCTAGAGAATCTGCACCAACAGGATTCCCTTCCCGAGAAGCACCAGGAGAGGAAGCCTACACAGAAAAAGGAGCAGGAATATAATATAAAGAGGAAAACTTGATAGATTCCACATCAATTAACAAGACCTCCTTAAAATATTTTTGTAACAAAATCAAAGGAGTAAGGTAATGGGTACAAGGAAAATTTAAAAAAGGCAAATTTTTTAAACGATTATTATTCTCTAAGGCCTCTAACTGATGGTGAATTAAAGCATTATCTTTTATAGTAGAAGACATAGCTGCTTCTAATACAGTAAAACGACCCTCTAGTTTAGTCTGCGACCTATTGGTATTAGAATGCAATACATCATGGTCTGAAAGTTTTTGTACTACTTCAGAGAAACGCTCAACTTGGGAGAAGGAGGCACGAAAGGAACCATCCATACGTGCCACCAACTCCCAAATGTCTTTCAATGAAACTTCTGCAGGTACAGTCACTTCCAATGTCCCAGGAGAAAATACAACCGGAGAGGGCATTTTAACCTTCTGCTCCCCTAATGGCAGTAAAGATGATGACTCCTGAAAACAGGGAGGATTTTCGCCGGCTGAACCCTCCCGGACAGAACAAACCTCCGGTAACTCTTCCCTTCCGGGTTGGACAACCCCCTGCGTATTTAAAGAGGACTCAGACACAGTACTCACAGACTCCCTCAAAAGATCTTCCTGAGAGGGAGAGGATCCAGTACCCACAAGATGACGATCCATGGGACCAACAGTTTTACCAACTTTGGCGGGAATTACTGGAAACACCTTCTTCCTCCGTCTCCCCATGAGGCCATGACAGAGCTCCTCAAGGCTCCGAAGGGGCTGCAAAGGGGCGGGACCTGCCCCTTTGGTCACGCCCCTTCGGGCACACACCCACGGGTACGCGCCCGCGGGTCGCGTTCCGCGGCAGGCCGACGTTGAAGTAGCGGCCCAAGGGGGCGGGGTCTCCCGGTCTCCTCCTCCACCCCACGCCGCACCAGGATCCAGCAAACTAAAGGTAATGTCTCACCAAAGCAGCGGCGGGCCGGCGTTGAAGTAGCGGCCCAAGGGGGCGGGGTCTCCCGGTTTCCTCCTCCACCCCACGCCGCAGAAGGATCCAGCAAACTAAAGGTAATGCCTCCGACTTTTTGATTTTTATTGATTGATTTTTATGTCTTGGCAAATATCCTATAGACCTATGACTGATCTCTATATTGTTCAAAGTTATCTTGCTCTTAATCTTGTTCAAATCCACTTATAGTAACATAGTAAATGACGGCAGATAAAGACCAGTATGGTCATCTAGTCTACCCAGTAAAATGGCAAGAGTAGGTGCACCTGCCGCTCCGTGCAGGCCACCCCTCCCCATATCTTTGTTTAGGGGTGAACCCACCACTCGGTGTAGGACACGCCTGTTTGTTGAGAAATTAGATAGCTTTGATTTTATCCTGCTGCTGTAAAGGGATCTACTGTGTCTGCCCCATGCCATTTTGAATTCTGTCACTGTATTTGCCCCCATCACTTCCATCGGGAGGGCATTCCAAGCATCCACCACCCTTTCAGTGAAAAAGCGTAGTTACTCACCTGTAACAGGTGTTCTCTGTGGACAGCAGGAATCAGTCCTCACATATGGGTGACATCGGTGCCGACGGAGCCCTCGTGCGGAGCAAATCTCCAGCTTTCAGAGAAAGCCTTTGGGAATTGCATCACGCATGCGCGGTCCCCTTCCCGCCCAAGGGTGCCATCTTGCTCAGTCAAATGACATAGCTAAAAAGACGGCAAAAAGAATAAAATATAATAGGACTGCAACTCCAAGGGGAGGAGGGAGGGTCGTGAGGACTGATTCCTGCTGTCCCCAGAGAACACCTGTTACAGGTGAGTAACTACGCTTTCTCCGGGAACAAGCAGGAAGTCAGTCCTCACATATGGGACTCCCCAGCTATAGGCTACTGAGAACCCACAGCTGAAAAATAGGCTCCCTCTATGAGAGCCACAAGCAGCCACAATAGGAATCTAACAGAGCGTAGCACTCCAGTAGCCTGACACAGAAGGGTCGGAGGGCAGGAGTTGCCTAGACCTCAAAAATGTTATGGAGTACAGTCTGTCCGAAAGCATTGTCCTGTGGGGACTCCCTAGCCAGGCAGGAATTTGTTTAAGTTGCGTAGGTCGAGGATGGGTCTGAAGTGGAGGAGTGGCCTAGTGGTTGGGGCAAGGTACTTCAGGCCGGGAGTTCAAATCCCACTAGAGGACAGCAACCTTGGGCCGGAAGGACTGGGGTTTCTAGTCCCACAGGTGCTCCTCGTGGTCTTGGGCAAGCCACTTAACCCTCCATAGCCCATGTTCCCTGTAAAATAGTTATCTCCAAGTTATAATGCCCTGTTCAATGTAATTTCAGTTTGTTCAATGTAAACCGCACTGATGCAGAATGGCGCAGTATATAAGAGAATATAAATAAAGCCTCCTGTCCTTTTTGGTATCAGAAAGTACCTGGAGTAGAAGCCCTTGCCCTGTAGGTGGTGGGGCGCCAGTTCTACCGCCTGATCCTCGAGAAGACCTGCTAACTCCTTCAGAAGGTGGTCCCAGTGAAGGGGAGACCTGAGGGGCTCTCCTGGAAAATGAGGAGGAGGAACTTGGGTCAAATGAAGGAGATAGCCCTGATGGACTTTCTGCAGGACCCAGGCATCGGTGGTAATGGCTGTCCACCTGTGGGCATACAGAGAAAACCTTCCTCCTGTGCATTGCCTGTCTCCTGTGGTGAGAGCTGCTTCCAGGCTGGGCCTGAGCCGGTGCCTGGGGTTTGGGGGCTTTCTACTTACATGGGCCATGCCCCTGTCCCTTGACCTGCTGTCCCTGTTGGGGAGCCGGGGAGGCATGAAATGGGGGGTTGCTTCGGTAAGCAGCACCCTTCCTCGGGTAAAAGGGCTTCTTACCTGAGCCCTTCTTAGAAGGGGCAGAGGTCTTCTTTGAGAGCCGTGTCCTGGTCATGTACTCGGACTTGATCTCAGCAGCCTTGTCGGTCATGGGTTTGCCAAAGAGGTTCTCTCCCTGGCATGGGACATCGACCAACTTGTCCTGAACCCATTGCTCGAAGTCTGACTGTAGCCATGCTTGGCAGCAAGCATATGCCCGCCGCAGCTACCCGGGCCGCCGACTCGAAGCCGTCATAGGCTGCTCGATTCATGAACTTCGAGCACTCATGGACACCAGTGGACAGGCTCTTGAAGCGCTGCAAAGGTCCCTCAGAGAGACCAGCCGAGAACCCGGCGAGTTCCTTCGCCAGGTCCCTTGGGTAAATGACCATGTACAGCTGGTAGGCCTGGATCTGACATGTCAGCATAGAACCTTGGAAGCACTTCTTGCCGAGGGCGTCCAAGTTACGGGCCTCCCTGCCAGGAGGCACCGAGGAGTGTGTCTTCTCGCTCTTCAGCCTCAGCATGGCCAATTCCACAACCATGGAGTTGTGCGGCAATTGTGCTTTTTGAAACCCAGGGCTCTTACGGACTCGATACATCGAGTCGATCCGTCTGCTGATCAACGGCGCCGACGCCGGTGTCTCCCACATGCGGAGCATCAGTCGTTCCAGGATCGGAGGCATGGGTACAGTAAGGGCCTCCCGAGGAGAGTCATATTGGATGATCTCGAGCTCTTCGGCTCAAGGATCCTCCTCGGACTCCGCAGGGAATGCCAAAGCCTTTGACACAGCAAATAATAAACCAATATATCTCAAAGAATAGCAAATACATCTCCTACTGGGGAAAGAGAACAAGTGGCACTGTCACACAAGCTACATGAACAGAATACCTCAGCTCGTATACACATGCAGAGCATAGACTGTCACCAAACATAGAACAAAGGATCACTATTAGAAATATGAAGACAATAATTAAACTGGGAGCCCCAAAAGCCAAACTTGGAATGTATAACACTGGAGAAATAAAACTATAAATTAATTTCCTCTTGTACTAAACAAAATGTAAAGACATTAGTGATACACATTTCCCAAAGCTGACATATTCCAGTTAATAAAGTCAAAATAAAGTATTTTTCCACCTTTTTTTGTTTGGGCATTTTATTTTTCAGTTGCAGTTGCTCCAGTCACTTTATTTTGGTGTCTGTCTCTTCTGCTAACTCTCTATTGTCTGTGCTCGCTACATCTGCTTTAACATACTCATCTTTCCGCTTTTGCTCTTTCCTTCATTTCTTTATTCCTTTTTCGTCCACTCAAATTTCACCCTTCCATCCTCAATGCAGATTTGTTCTCCCAATACCTGGCCAATCGTAGATTTTTCTTCCCTCCAAAACAAAATATATTTTCCGTTCTCCATTCTCACTCCCCCAGCCCCATCCCCTTCTAGTCCTCCCCAACATCAGCTGCCTTCTAGTTCCAGCCCCTCCCATCTTCTCCCTTCTAGTCCCATTCTCCCATCCCCCCATCATCCATTTCCAGTCCTATCCTAGCCTCTCCATCAGCCCATTTCCAGGCCTATCCTAAACCCCCCCCCCCCAATCAGCCCATTCCAGTCCTAGGCCCCCCCAGAAGAGCCCCGTGCCTACCTGACTGGCATCAGAGGAAGCTGGGGAGGTCCGAAGCCCTGTCTCACCTCTGCACAGCTGCTGGAGTATAGAGCGGTATTTTCCTTCACTCCGGCGCCTGTGTTCTCTTGCAGTCCGCTGGCAATCAGCATGCTGGCGGGCTGCAAGAGAACACAGCCGCCAGAGTGAAGGAAAATGACACTTCATGCCGGCAGCTGTGCAGAGGTGAACTGGGGCTTCAGGCTTCCCCGGCTCCCTCTGAAGCCAGTCAGGCAGGTGTGGGGGCTGACCCTGCAAATGGTCGGGAGTCGAAACGCACTCGGTCTATCAGACATCATGTGTGGCAAGAAGTTGGTGGGGCCCCCTGAAGCACAGGGCCCTGTGTGAACCACATTCTCGCACAGGCAACGGGCCACCTTGGATTTGTTCTATGCAAACCGCTTTGACTATAAGATTAGGCAGTATATAAACCACTATATGAATATTAGAATACTCTGAACAAAAACATGAAAGTATAATGTATTTTTCAAGACTTATTTCTTCTCAACAATACTGGTATCAAACGTTTTCAGAAACATTTCACTCATTTTTAGCAACACAGGTCTCAGAACTTCGGGACTGTAATCAACTGACACTAAAATGTCAGACGCTGTTGTGCCCTGTGTATATCACCGACCTGGTCTATTGTCTAACCATTTTTCATATTTTTTTGAAAACTTTTAACAATTAAATAAAACAAAATAACCGTGCTTAATAGAAAAAATTCTACCGATGCCTTCCAAAGCAGTTTTTTTATATAGCAAAAGTTCTTGTACTTAGCTTTTCACCAAAAGTTCACCAAAAGTTCAGCCATGAATTATTCAAACTCCCAACGCTGTCAAGCGCGCTTTGCTTAAAGCGTTTCACCCTTGAGGCTTCATCAGGGGAAATTCATAAATTTCCAACCAACTCGCATGCGTGGCGTCTATATATAGTGGGCGGAGCTGGTTTTGCCAGCTAAGCCCACAAGATATATTGTTCAGATGGTTGTTAAAGCAAGATGTGCTTCAGATTTATTCCTCGTTTTAAAACATTTTTGATGGTGGAAAGTTTGTATTAATTGCACTTTTTTTGTTTGCAGTGCTTTTATGAATTTCCCCTGATGAATAGACTGCGCAAGACCGAGATGGGATCCCAGAGCCGGCCTGAGGCTTGAGATCATTGCGCTCTGAGGCACCATTGGGCTGCTCGCATATGCTTGTGAGCATGGGAAACGACATGTACAGTCGAGGCCATGTGTCCCAGAAAGCGCAGCATGACTCGCACCAAGACACTGATTCGGCTTTGGACCTTGGCAGCCAGAGCGTGGAGGCAGTCCGCGCATGCTTGAGAGAGGAAGGCAGTTGCCCGTTCCGTGTCGAGAAGTGTGCCGATGAACTCCAGTGCCTGCACCGGGGCAAGGTGGGACTTGAAGTAACTGATCAGGAAACCGAGGCGCTCGAGGACGACGACAGTGCGCACCACCGAGAGGCGCGACTCCTCGGCTGATGCACCCGTGATAAGCCAGTCGTCTAGGTAGGGGTAGATGGGTATGCCCTGCAGCTGAAGGTAGGCTGCGGCCACCGACAGGCATTTGGTGAAGACTTGGGGGGCAGACTCAAGCCCAAAGGGGAGCACTCTATTGATAGTGCTCACTCTGCACCCTGAAATGCGGGTACTTCCTGTGCTTGGGATGAACAGGAATGTGGGCGTAAGCGTCCCTGAGATCCAAGGAGCATAGCCAATCGCCCTGCTGGAGGAAGGGCAGTAGGACGCCAAGCGATTGCATTCTGAACTTCTCCCTCACAAGAAATTTGTTCAGATTCCTGAGACCAAGGATGGGGCACAGGCCCTGTCCTCTTCAGAATGAGGAAGTAATGGGAGTAGAACCCCCGACCACGGAGATGCGGCAGGACCCTTTCGACCACCCATTGATAGAGGAGGTTGTCCAATTCTTGCTTTAAGAACATAAGAACATAAGATATGCCATACTGGGTCAGACCAAGGTCCATCAAGCCCAGTATCCTGTTTCCAACAGTGGCCAATCTAGGTCATAGGTACCTAGCAGTTTCCCAAAAGACACAGGTTCCGCAATGCTTGTACTGGGTCAAGCATTGATATCCTGGGACTCTTCTTAATAATGGTTTATGGACCTTTCCTCCAGGAACTTGTCCAAAGCTTTTTTAAACCCAGCTACACTAACAGCCTTTACTACATCCTCCGGTAACAAATTCCAGAGTTTGATTACACGTTGAGTGAAAAAATATTTTATTAGTCTTAAATAGTTTACCCTGTAGCTTCATTGCAATCCCCTAGTCTTTCTATTTATTTATTTATTTTATTTATTAACAATTCTTATATACCGCACTATTAGACATCAGCGCGGTTTACATTGAACAGAAAACATCCGACAGTTTACATATGTCTGGTCATTACATTTAACAGGAAGTATATAACTTGGCGAAATAGGGGAAACTAAATACAATGCAGGGTTATCTGATAAAGGATATCCTGGTTAACTATATACAACAGTGGTACAATAGTATATGGAACAACTAGTTATTTACATTGTGAAGTTGGCCTGTTGCGGGGGTCTATCTGTTTGACCACTTCTGCTATTCACCTGGGGGTTATGTTCGGAGCTGTCATTGAGGTATTTAAGGAAGAGGAAATGCTTTAAAGCCTTTCTGAACTGACTTAGATTAGGTATTGCTCTGATTTGTGCTGGTAAGGTGTTCCATAGAGATGGGGCGCAGAATTGGAAGGCTCTGTTGGCTGTTGATCTAGTGCATCTTGTGGTGTCATTTGGGATAACTAGTGTGTTTAATTCTGGTGCAAGTGGTTGTATGAGGTTGGAGAGAGAGGAAGAGGTGAGCCCCTTAGCCGCTTTGAATGTTAGCAGTAAGGTCTTGAAACTGATCCTTGCTTGAATGGGGAGCCAGTGTAGCTGTTTTAGAAGGGGTGTTACGTGATCTCTCCTGGATGCCCCGAGGAGTACCCTCGCTGCACTATTCATGGCTAATTGCAGGGGGTTCAGGGTGGACCGGGGGAGTCCTTGTAGTATGGAGTTTGAGAAGTCGAAATGGGGGAGTATAAGGGCTTGATAAATGGTACGGAAATCATCCGGTTCAAGTAGCATGCGTAGGTGTCTGAGGGATCTGATTTTAAAGTAGATTGCCTTGACTGTGTTGGCTATGTGGTTCTTCATGTCAAGGTTTTGGTCCAGCGTTACTCCCAGGTAGCGTATTGCCGGTTTAACTTGGAGTTGGGCATCCTTTACGTTAATACAACTAGGAGGGGTGAAGTTGGTGTTCCTCGAGACGAACAGGACTTCCGTCTTTTTGTGTTGTATTCTCAGGTTTTGTGATAGGAGCCACTCTGATATGGTGTCAAAGCAGTTAGTCAGCGGGGTAAGGTCTAGGCAATCCAGTGATATTGGCATATATAGTAGCACATCATCTGCATATATCATGTAACTGACATTAAAGGATCTGATGATGTCGCAGATGGGTTGGATGTATATATTAAACATCAATGCAGATAAATAGGATCCTTGGGGTACACCTTGACTTTGTTGGAAAGGTTCAGATGTATCCCCGTCGACTCTGACATGCTGCCATCTATCGGACAGGTAAGATTTGCACCATTCGAGTGCTGTTCCACAGATGCCTTTTTCCCTTAGCCGGCAGATCAGAATTTCGTGGCAAACCGAGTCAAAGGCCGCTGCTATATCTAGGAAGACAAGAGCGAAGCCCTGGCGTATGTTATCCATACCTGAGGTTATGTTGTTGAGGAGTGTTGTGAGTAATGTTTCTACTCCATGCGACTCTCTGAAACCATGTTGAGCTGGATCCAGTGGGGCTGATGTGTCTATATGATCCTGTAGTTGCCTGTGCACTATTTTCTCGATGATTTTAGCTAGCATAGGTATGCTAGATATGGGCCTATAAGATTCTACCTTTTGAGGATCAAGTTTGGTGTTCTTTAGCAGTGGTCTTACAGAGGTCTGCTTGAGCGTAGATGGGAAAGAGCCAGTGGTGAAGGAATAGTTTAAGATTTTTGCTATAGTTGAGGATATGTCACATCGCAGGTCCTTTATCCAGTGCGCAGGGCAAGGGTCTGTGTGTGCAGTGGTTGTGTTTAGAGCTAGGATGGTATCTTCAATAGTTTTCTTCGAGGGAGTAGAGAAGGATGCCAGTGATACTGGGTAGTCTTGTTCATCAGGAGGGTCTGGTATTAATATTTTGTTGGTCTTGCACATTTTAGATTGCATGTAAATTGCATAGTCCTGTGGGTGGATCCTGCTGTGGTGCTCAGGGGTTGGCTCTTTGGCAAGTGTTTTAACTAAGTTAAACAAGTCGTGAGGTTTATTCAATGACAGTTTCAGGGTATCTGTGTGGTGTTGTCTGATTTTATCTGAGATGGCTTTACGATGCACTGCCAGTGTTGGATGTAAGCTGATTGGTCACTGTTGGTACGTGACTTTCTCCATCGTTTTTCTAGCCTTCTTAAAATGGTTAGTGAGGTTTTTAAATCGGCTGTGAACCATGGGGCGGTAGATCTCTTCTTTGGGTTCTTGTTCGTTGGAGGGCAGATAGCGATTGCGCTGAGTTTTTTATTCCAGGAGGAGATCAACTCTTCTAAGCTTAGTGAGGAGTCATCAAAGAGTGTGCTCATTTCAGTGAGGATGCGTTCTCTGTTAAATGGGTGGAATCTTCTGGTAGCTGAGTTAGCGGGCCTGCTTTCATCCGTTTTCGTCTTATGTGAACAGTTAGTGGTAGGCATCTGAAAGGTGATGAGTTTGTGGTCCGTCCATGGGACTGCAGATATTGATAACACGATGTTTTGTGGTTGATCCAAAATTAGCTGCGGTGCGAATATTAGGTCGAGGATATTGCCTTTCTCATGAGTAGGTTCTTGCACCATTTGTGTGTATCCTAGGCTATCTAGGGCATCTAGGAATGCTGTTGCTTGAGTGTCCTGTAATGATGGTAGGTTGATATCTCCTACGATCCAATTAGGTTTATTTGGACCCTGGGTGAAGGATGCCAGATTTATTATGGTTGCTAGGTCGTCTGGATCCCCTGACGGTGATCTATAGACCAAATTTATGGAGCAAGTGTTGTTTGAGACTGATACTGTTTCTAGATGGTTGTTACTGTTGGATTCATCCATTTTAAACTGGAGGTCAGCTTTGGTGATGATAAGTACTCCTCCGCCTTTCTTGTTTTGTCTGTGTCCAGTGAAGGCTGTAAAGTTAGGTGGGAGAAGCTGGTTGAGGATGATATTGTCTTCAGTTGAGAGCCATGTTTCAGTGACCATGAGAATGTCTAGCTGGTGGGACATTATTACATCCGTGATCACTGGCCACTTGTTTCGAAGTGAGCGGGCATTTATAAGTGCACACTTCAGTCTACTAGGGTAGAAGTTTTTAGTTTGTTTAGTTTTCATGTTGTATTGTAGTGGGACATGCAATAGGAGGTTGCGGTGCGGGATGTTGGCCCCATGTGGGTTGTAATAAGAGTCTCCTGACCATTTTCTCTCACTGGATAGTACAATAGGAATGTAATTTTGTGAGGTGGTGAGGGCCAGTATATTAGATGGTAGTGTTATAATAAGTAGGAAAAGGCACATTAACCTGATGATCATGTCTTCCATTTTAACCCTGTGAAGTATGAGGCTTATTCGAGAGGCGAATAGGGGGGGTTTTGGCACGCTGGGGCTGACTGGATCTTAGCTTGTGTATTGTGCACCCAGCAAACCGGCTCAGTGTGTCATACAATAACCTTTCTAGCAGCATTCAACTTTTAGGTCTAAATTGAATGTAAACACCTACACAGAATAAAGCATAACAGAGAAAGAGAAACAGATGAAAAAGTGGCTACTTCAGTAAGTCAGAAATGAGTTACTGACAACAGTAATATATTTTAGAGTGAAACACCGATAGTAGTGATATTTCAAGTTGAGTTACTGATAACAGTAATAAATCTAGAGTGAGTCACAAAGTGGTAGAAATATATCTGAGTTACAGACGACTGTAATCTAACTGAAACTTACTACTGACAACAGTACTAAATCTGAGATGAGAAGTAGCAGGTGAGACTTGCAAGTGAGAAAGGAGCAGATAAATATTATTGTAATTTTAGTTGAAATTGATACTTTTGTATCAAGTAATACAATTGCAGGTATAAACAGTGTTAAGTATCAATGAGTTGTAGTAGAGACTTTTGTAGCAAATAGAACAATTACAGGGAATAAACAGTGACTACATATCTACGTGTAGAAACATGTGAGCAATTATGTAACAAACCACAATTTCAGAGTAAAGAACAGCTGAAAGTGAATGAATAACGTCCATAAGAGGCTGTAGTTGAATACTTGCCGCATGTAGGCAGGTAGTGGACAGTTAGAGAGTTTGAATCTCAAGGTACAGTTGCAGCTTTCTTCAGGATCAGAGCATAGAATGGTAGAAATTCCTGACTCTTGTTTGTCGAATATTGGGTACTTCAGGGGTTGTATGGAGTAGTAAATACCTTTGCCGAAGGCCACTGCCCAAGGGCCCTCTGGCGAGGCCCTCAGGCGCGGGCCCGACAGGCGCGGGCCTGCCGGAGGCAGGCTGCTTTTAACGGGCCGCTGCTCCTCCTCCCACAGCCCCGGATGGGCTGGAGTACCTGAGCAGGGCAGCTGGCTGAAGCGGAGCGGTGCTCTACCCCGAATCGGGGGAGTTTCAAGATGGTGCTTGTTCCCGCCGAAAACGGGCTGCTTTTAAAGGGCCGCTGCTCCTCCTCCCACAGCCCCGGATGGGCTGGAGTACCTGAGCAGGGCAGCTGGCTGAAGCGGAGCGGTGCTCTACCCCGAATCGGGGGAGTTTCTATATTCTGATAACGTAAACAATCGATCTACGTTTACCCATTCCACTCCGTTCATTAATTTATAGACTTCTATCATATCTCCCCTCAGCCGTCTTTTCCAGGTTAGAGAGCCCTAACCTTTTTAGCCTTTCTTCATTGGAGTATCCTTCCATCCCCTTTACCATTTTGGTAGCTCTTCTCTGAACCTTTTCTAATAACTATATCCTTTTTAAGATACGGCGACCAGAATTGCACACAATATTCAAGGTGCGGTCTCACCATGGAACGATATAGAGGCATTATAATATCTTGTTTTATTTTCCATTCCTTTCCTTATGATATCTAGCATTCTATTTGTTCTCTTGGCTGCCGCTGCACACTGGGCCGAGGGTTTTAACATGTTATCCACAATGACGCCTAAATCATTTTCCTGGGTGGTGGTTCCTAATGTGGAACCTTGCATTGTGTAACCATAGTTTGGGTTGTTCTTCCCTAGGTGCATAACTTTGCACTTGCCCACATTAAATTTCACCTGCCATTTTCATGCCCAGTCTTCGAATTTATCAGATCCTCTTGCAATTTTCCACAATCCTCTTGGGTTTTAACAACATTAAATAGTTTTGTGTCATCTGCAAATTTGATAACCTCACTCGTTATTCCACTTTCCAGGTCATTTATGAATATGTCAAAAAGCAGCGGACCCAGCACAGATCCCTGGGGTACACCACTATTCACCTTTCTCCATTCGGAAAATTGGCCATTTAGCCCAACCCTCTGCTTTCTATCTTTTAACCAGTTCTTGATCCACAGTAGTACACTGCCTCCTATCCCATGACTCTTTAGTTTTGCCAAAAGTCTCTGATGAAGGACCTTGTCAAAGGCATTCTGAAAGTCCAGATACACTATATCAACAGACTCACCTTTGTCCACCTGTTTAATCACACTTTCAAAAAAACATAACAGATTAGTAAGACAAGATCTTCCTTGTCTAAAGCCATGTTGGCTGTCTCCCATTAGGTTGTGACTATCTACATGCTGAGTAATTTTATTCTTTATGATGGTTTCTACCATTTTTCCCGGTACTGACGTGAGGCTCACCGGTCTGTAGTTTCCCGGATCACCCCTGGAACCCTTTTTAAAAACTGATGTTACATTGGCGATCCTCCAATCTTCAGGTATTAGAGATGATTTTAATGATAGTTCACAGATTACTAATAGCAGGTCTGCAATCTCATATTTCAGTTCTTTCAACACCCTTGGATGTATACCATCAGGCCCAGGTGATTTGCTACGCTTCAGTTTATCTAATAGTTGTAATACATCTTCCCGATGTATCGATATTTCCTTCAATTCTTCTGCACCTTTAAATACCACTTCAGTCATGAGTAACATCCCTACATCTTCCTCAGTAAAGACTGAAGCAAAGAATTCATTCAGTCTCTCCGCTATCGCCTTGTCGCCTTCTACTGTCCCTTTAACTCCTCTATCATCTAATGGACCAACTGACTCTCACAGGTTTTTTGCTACAAATGTACTTGAAAAAATCTTTATTTCACGTTTTTGCTTCCACAGCAAGCTTCTTCTCAAATTCTCCCTTTGCCTACTTTATCAATGCCTTGCATTTGATTTGCCAGTGCTTGTGCTGTTTCCAGGATTCGTCGTTTGGCTCTTTTTTCCATTTCCTGAAAGATGCTTTTTTGGCAACAGCCTCTCTGACCTCACCTTTAAACCATGCTGGCAGTTTTTTGGACTTCCTTCCACTTCTCTTAAAGTGTGGAATACAGCTGGTCTGGGCTGCCAAGCTAGTATTTTTCAACACCCAAGCTTGATGTAAGTCTTTAACCTTTGCAACTGCTCCTTTTAGTTTTTTCTTAATTATTTTCCTCATTTTAACATAGTCTCCCTTTCGAAAGTTAAAAGGTAGTACTGTTAAGCAAGCCTGGTGTGAGGGAAGCAGAGTAGGCTCTGCTGGGGAGAAGGGATGAGGGGAGCCTGTCCATATGAAGACGATAACCATCCTGGATTACATGGAGGACCCAGGTGTCCGATGTGATGGCCTCCACTTGGGGGCGAAAAGGGACAGACATCCTCCTACCAGCAGGAGCGCTGCCGGAAGACCAGAGGCTATGCATTTGGCATCAAAATCCCAGAGCTGGTTGGGGTGGCACTGATAGTTGTGTCTTGGGCCACTTAGGTTTCTGGTGACTCTGAGCTCTGCCCTTGCCTTTGCAGCTGGGCATCAGCACTGGGGTGGGCAGATAGGGTGAGTATCCCCGGTAAGGAAGCCCCTTTCTCTGAAAGAAGGGCTTCTTGCTGTGCTGTTTCTTCCAATGAAGGAACAAGGTTTTCCAAGAGAGATGGGTGAGGGTTATGAACTCCGTCTTGATCTAGGCTGCCTTGTCCTCCATGGGCTTGCCGAACAGTTGTTCGCCGAGGCAGGGAACATCCAGGAGTTTCTCTTGGACCCATTGTTCCAGGTCTGAGGACTGGAACCATGCTTGATGCCGGGCTCCAATGCCAGCCGTTAGCACACGGGCGGAAGACTCGAAACCAGTCATACACGGCACGAGAAAGGTATTTCGAACAGTCCGCGACCGATCTGAAATCTGAGCAGGTGGTCACCTTCAAGGCCCACGGAGAAACTGCCAAGCTCTTTAGCGAGGTCGTGAAGGAACATACCCATATATAGTTGGTATGCCTAGATGCGACATGCCAGCATGGATCCCTGGTAAGCCTTACGTCCGAAAGCATCGAGGGCATGGGATTCTCTGCCGGGCAAGAATGCAACTTCGGGCTCTTCTATTTCCGCATCGCGGATTCCACTACCATGGAGGTATGAGGAAGCTGGGCCTTTCGAAACCCAGAGCCGTGCTGGACTCTGTACATGGCATCTAGTCTTTTACTGATGATAGGGACCAAGGCAGGTGCTTCCCACATGTGGGGCAGCAGCCGGGTCAGGATGGATGGCACAGGGACCGTGAGACTCTTGGAAGAGACTCATATTGCAAAATGTCAAGTTCTTCTGCCCTTGGCTCTTCCCTCGGTCTGCGTGGGCAGATCGAGGGCCCAAGCCATATCCCACATGAATACCAAGAAGGAGGTATCTTCGGGGGGTGACCGCCTTTGCGAGGCGGGTGGGGACGGGTCAGAAGGAAGGTCCCAATGCGCATGGGTTTCAGGGGACATATCCCCATCTGATTCCCAGCCTGAGAGGTCCAAGGAGGATTCGGAGTCGGGCTGATCCCCATGTTCGGTGGCCGAGGCCCATCTGGAGCTGGATGCACTGACTCTGGAAGACCTCACCCCCAAGGAACGGGACAGTGAGCAAGACCAGTGCCAAGGCCCCTCGTTGAGGCCCGTGGCTCTCGGGGGTTTCCAAGGCAGTTTTCGGGACCACAGTCGAGGGACCCTCTGTCACGAGGCGCAAGCCAGCCGTGTTGGGCAAGAGCACCTGCTGAGCAGCTAGGAAGGCAGAAACGCTGTGCTCTAGTGCCAGCATATGGGACACCGCGACTCAGGAGTGGGTCCCTGGGACACCGCGACTCAGGAGTGGGTCCCTGGGACACCGCGACTCAGGAGTGGGTCCCTGGGACACCGCGACTCAGGAGTGGGTCCCTGGGACACCGCGACTCAGGAGTTACTGGGTCTGGCGTGGAGGAGGAGAGGAGGTCCTCACCGGAATGACCCTCAGGAGACTGGGTGCCATCACCGGAGGCCTCCATGTCTGTACGAGGTACCTTTCGAGGCTGCTCCTTGTCAGACTCTCCGGAACTTCGGGAAGGGCTAAGAGAATGAGCGCAAGACCGCTCATGCTTATCCGGAGCCCCCGACACCGTCTTTGAGATAGTCTTTTTTTGCCGTTCCACCTCAGGCGAACCCTGGTCAGAGTGACACCTGGGACGCGAAGTCACTGCTGGGGGATCCTGCAAGCGGTGGATCGGTGAGTGGGGCACCACCGGGGACTCTGGTACTGACTTACAGAAAATGTCATCTGACTTCTGCTTATGGCTTTGTAAAGCCTTAGTGGACATTTTCTCACAAAGCGAACAGAGCTCCTGGTTGTGGTCAGCCCCCAGACACCATAGACATCAGTTGTGTGTGTTCGTGAGCGACATGTTTTTGGAACATCTGTCACATTTTTTGAAGCCAGTGGCCATTGGGGCAAAAATAAGCCCTGCGAGTTCGAATACCCTCGAGGCCAGCAGTTAGGAAAAAGGGCGTGAAAAGGCCCCGAAGTTAGAAAAAACTGAAGAATGGAAAATTAGGGATCCCCTAGCCCATAGCCGAAGCAGGGGTGATGGGGAGGATGGGAGAGGACCAGTGCAACTGGAAAAAAGGCCAAAGGCTGAAAGGAGAAAACCTTTTTCCAAGGGACGAGGATGTGCATCCAAAGGGCTCCACGGAAAAAGGGAGACTGAGCAAGATGGCACCCTTGGGTGGGAAGAGTATCACGCACGCATGGCAGCAATCTCAAAGGCTTTCTTTGAAAGCTGGGGAATTGCTCCACGCGGGCTCCAGTGTTGACGTCACCCAAAAGTGAGGACTGACTTCCTGCTTGTTCCTGGAGAATTTCTAATTTTTCTTTTTTCTACTAAGCTTCCCAAGAAGTAATTTGACCTCCGATTACACATTTCATGAAGTCCTATACAATGGGGCTCCCACTTCCAGAGTTCAACCCCTCTATCATGGCATAGAATACAAACCCAACCCTCCTTAGGAGCATGATATTTCAACACGTTTTCCAGCAAATGAAAGCCACAAATCTCTGAAAGCATAAGTTTGCTAATCAGGCCCAAAGCTCCAAGTTCCAACTGCCATCACTCTCACGTTTACTGGTTTTTTATTCTTGTTCGTAAACCGCAGTGGTAACACATACTGTATCTGTTTAAACTGCTATGTACCAAATTTTGTATAAATAAATATATTAAGTTCTATGTGGCAGGAATTCACCATAGCCAACTGAAAAGCAAAAAATTGTTTTAGTCCTATTTTTGTCTATTTTTGTTCCATTAAATATTTAGCTGTGCATTCTATAGTGACAGGAAATCTTTACACCTATGTTGATGTTAAAAATGTTCTGAATGGCAACACTGCTGTTTTAATCATTTTAGTCCTGAGTAGAAACAAGGACAATCTTTCCCAATTCAGGATTTAAAAATGTGCAGAGGGGGAGTAGAGGGTGTCTGCCTGGAGCCGGACGTCGCAGCTGAGCAGTGGGTGTCGGTTTAGCCTGCCTGAAGCCCGGAGATCGGCGTGAGAGTTGTGGCTCCGCCCATTTGCTGGTGTCATCTGCCTGCACCTCCTCTTTAAAAGCCAGGGCTTTTTTTGCACGGCCACGGACACTTCAATGAAGGGACACGAAACAAAGGAACTTGTCCCTTCGTTTTTAGTTCGGTGTTAAGAGGCGGACTTGGAGAGATGCTGCATAAAAGGAAGAACAAGAGGCAGGTGTCTTCTGGGAGCTCAGCAACTGAGTAAAATCATGGGCCCTATGGATAGACATGTTTCTTCTTCTGTTGTAACAATCCAGGCGAGTTCTCCCACGCAGCTATCTTCACCCACTGAGATGGGGGCTAGTTTAAGCCCCATTGCTCGAACTCCACCTCCACAACCTTTAGCTGCCCTGGAGCCAATGGGTGAGAGGGAACAGACTTCGGGACTGGTTATCCCAGAATTTAATTTCTCTGTCTCCCCCTTCTGATGTTTTTTCGTGCCTATGACATGTTTGCATTTTGATGTTTCTTTAGCTCCTCAGTCTTCGCTGGGATCTGCTCCTGCTTCTTTTACTTTAATGGATATTTGGACTGTAGTTGCTCAGACAAATCAGTATCTTAAAACTGTTTTTGATCAGACAGCCAGTTTCTCTATAGAGGTTGTTGCTAAGTTTGAGCAACAGGATGTGGTCCTTGATCAACTTAGCAATGGATTATCTAGATTGGATCGTCAGTTCTCCAATGTTCAGGCAGCCAGTTTGGCAGGGATGAGAGATGCCCTGCTTTTACATGAGCGGCTTGAACTGCTGGAGAATGTGATACGTAGTAAAAATTTAAGATTTCTTAACTTTCACCATTAATTTTGCTGCAGAAATACTTTAAGGAATGTTTAAAAATGGAAGATGTGGAAAAGATACAAGTTACTAAGTTATATTATTTGCCGGATAAGCCAGCTAATATACCAGTGGTGTCCTCTCCAGTTTCCATTGATTTGCCTCAACGTTTGAAAGTCAGTGGATGATAATCCTGGGAGGGCCACTTTGGTAGTTTCTTTTGCTACTGATATTGAGAAATCTCAGGTTATGAAGTTATATTTTAAGTATAAGACTGTTTTATTTTGTGGTCAGTTGGTTCAGGTTTTTCAAGATGTGGCTAGGGCCACTCAAATTTGATGTAAGGGCTTCCTTCAGTTAAAATCCCAGGTGATAGCACTGGGAGCTACTTTTTATTTGAGATTTCCTTGCAAATGTGTGGTATCTCTGTTGGGTGTCTTATGTTTATACGGACCCTCAGAGGGTATTTTTGAAGAGCAGGGAAGGTGGGGTACATAGTGGTATCTAATGGGTAGTCTTCTTTTGTATATTATATGTGATTTTGTTTTGTTATTGGGATCTGGGAATTTAGAGCTTGACAAAGTAATTTGCTCTAGGTTATTGTTGCCCTCTGCACTCCTGGATGTGGTCTAATTGCAGTATATTTCTTTTTGTTAATCCATTAGGGATATGGTTCCCCTTTTTTTTCCTTCTTTTGATGTATTTCACATATTTCTTTGTATATGTTTCTGTTGTATTAAATAGAAATTCGTAATAAAAAAAATAAAAAAATATGTGCAGAGATGCTGTCTCTTTGAAAGCTGAAGATAGTCTTAAACCAGTATCAGATACAAAATCCTCAGAAAAAGCTAAACATCTACTAAGAAAGAAGTCTTTAAACTATGCAGCTGCCTAGAGAATTTTGACTATGATTTCTTTATCAGAATTGAAACAGAGCATCTCAAAGGAAATGAGTTGCCTAGTGGTTACAAAAGCCTAGTAACCAAGAGATCTGGGTACTCCTTGTGACCTTCAGCAAGTCACTTAACCCTCCATTGCCTCAGGTACGAAAAGATTGTAAGCCCTCTGGGGACATGGAAATACCTATGTACCTGAAAGTAACTCACCTCAAACAACCATTGGAAATGCGTGAGCTAAATACCAATAAATAAATAAATTAATTAATGTAATCTGTCCAAAGGAGGATGCGAGTATACACATCAGCAGCAACCTGGCTATACAGGAGATTTTAAAAAAATTGAATGTAAATCCAATGGATGACCCTCCTTATGATTTAGGTAAATTTACTGACTGCCATAAACTGAGATAAAATATAAAGTCTTTAGCAGAATAATAATCATTTCAATCTGCCTGAATATTATTAACCCCAAATTTATCCAGTCTGGATAAGCTAGAAACAGCTCCCAAAAAGAGTAGTTACTCACCTGTAACAGGTGTTCACCAAGAGCAGCAGGAATAAGTCCTCACATATGGGTGACATCGACGTCGATGGAGCCCTTTGCTGAGCATTTCCCCAGCTTTCCATGAAAGCCTTTGGGAATGCATGCACGCATGCGCGGTTCCCTTCCCGCCTAAAGGTGCCATCTTGCCTCAGTCAAATGACATAGCTAAGAACAGCACACAAAAAAGTAAAATAAACTATGTACAACTGCAACTCCCAGGGGAGGAGGGAGGATTGTGAGGACTGATTCCTGCTGCTCCTGGAGAACACCTGTTACAGGTGAGTAACTACTCTTTCTCCAGGACCAAGCAGGAAGTCAGTCCTCACATATGGGTGACTCCCTAGCTCTGGGCTACCAGGAACCCAGGCTGAACAAGAGAACTCCCTCTAGTCTCAGCACCAAAGAAAGGCTTTTCACTGACAGAACCTCCACCGGTAGCCCAACAGAGGGCAGGAGGGCAGGAGTTGCCCAAATCTCAGAGAGATTCCGGAGTACTGCCTGGCCAAAAGCACTGTACCTACGGGACTCCCTTTCCAGACAGTAATGGGCCGCAAAGGTCTGGCTTGAAGACCAAGTAGCAGCCCTGCAGATGTCTGCCAACGGTACAGAGCGGAGATGAGCCACCAAGGCAGCCATTGCCCTGACACGATGGGCTGTGACCCGACCCGGCAAAGGAAGGTCAGCAGCCTTGTAAGCCCAGGTGATACAGTCAGCCACCCAGATGGACAAGGCACGCTTGGACACAGCCAACCCCAAATTATTAGGGTCAAAAGAGATGAAGAGCTGTGTAGCCCTTCTGTGCCCTTGCGTACGGTCAAGGTAGAAGGATAAGGCCCTCCTACAGTCCAGGTTATGCAGAACTGCTTCAGCCTGGCTTACATGAGGCCTAGGGAAGAATGTTGGAAGAACCACCTCCTGGTTGAGGTGGAAAGTGGAGACAACCTTTGGGAGGAACTTTGGATGAGTCCTGAGGACTACCCTGTTCTTATAGAATCTGGTGTAAAGCCTGTCACAGACCAGGGCCTGAAGCTCACTCACTCGCCTGGCCGAGGTTAGGGCTACCAAGAAGAGTGTCTTCCAGGACAGGAAGCGTAGAGGGCAAGTAGCCATCGGCTCAAAAGGTGGGCTAGTCAGTTGTTGCAAGACCACATTGAATTCCCACTCAGGAGCAGGAGGACGGATTGGAGGCTTGAGCAAAAGCAAGCCTCTGAGAAAGCGGGACACCAAGGGGTGAACCGACAGAGAATGTCCTTCCACCAGTGAGTGGTGAGCTGCTAGAGCTGAGAGGTGGACCCGAACAGAATTGGACTTAAGTCCCTGAATTTGATAAGTGCAGTAAGTACTGAAGCACTACTGGTACAGTACAGGAGAAAGGATCCTCTGTACGTAGCTGACACCACACAGAAAACCTCTTCCATTTGAGAGCATAGGTTTTCCTAGTGGACTGTTTCCTAGAGGCCAGGACAACCTCCTCAACTTCCTGAGGTAGGCCCCAGGGAGCCAAAACTACCCTTGCAGCCTCCAGGCCATCAAATTGAGAGCTTTGAGATTGGGGTGCAGAAGGGAACCCTGATCCTGAGAGAGAAGGTCGGGTTGCAACCCCAGAGGCAGTTGGGGATCCACTGCCAGCTGAAGCAGAAGTGGAAACCAAGGCTGTCTCGGCCACCTGGGAGCCACCAGCAGGACCGAGGCCTTGTCCTGAAGAATCTTGAACAGGGTTCGGGCCACCAAGGGCGTGGGAGGAAACGCATACAGGAGGCCCTGAGACCATGGAATTAGAAAACCATCTGCTGCTATCCGCAGAGGATGCGGTTGCCTGGAGCAGAACTTCAGCAGCTGTTTGTTCAGTGGACTGGCAAACAGATCTATGGATGGAAGTCCCCATTTCAGGAAAATCTTCTGAACCACCAAAGGATGGAGCTGCTACTAATGGGGCTGCAGAATCCTGCTCAACCTGTCGGCCAGGTAGTTTTCCTGGCCAGGGAGGTACACAGCCTTGAGGAGCATGTTGAGCTTGAGGGCAAACAAGCAAAGGTCCTGTGCTTCCTGGCAAAGGAGCCTGGACCCAGTTCCGCCCTGTTTGTTCACATAAAACATGGCTACCTGGTTATCTGTTTGAACTAGGACAGACTGATGAGCCAGGGCTGGAGAGAAAGTCTTGAGGGCCAACCAAATAGCCCTGAGTTCCAGGAGATTGATTTGCTGTGCGGCTTCCCAGGGAGACCACAGGCCCTGGGTGCACTTGCCCAGACAATGAGCTCCCCAGCCCTGCAAGGAGGCATCCATGGTCAACACCACTGTGAATCCAGGAATCTGAAAAGGCACCCCTTGCAGCAGATTGGGTGGATGTAGCCACCAGCTGAGGGACTTCAGAAATTGTCTGGACACCCTTATCCTGTCTCTGAGGCTGCCTGTGGCCTGTGACCACTGAGTCCGAAGACACCACTGTGCAGGCCTCATATGGAGCCTGGCATTGGGGGTCACATGTACCTTCGAAGCCATGTGGCCTAGAAGCCTCAGGCAGAGTCTGGCGGAGACCACTGACCTGCTGAGAAACCGGCTTGCCAGGTTTATCAGTCTGTGGGCTCTGTCTTCTGGCAAGAATGCCTTTGCCAGCAGAGAGTCCAATCTTGCCCCTATGAACTCCAAGTTTTGGGATGGGAGCAAAGTGGACTTTGCGAAGTTTATGACAAACCCCAGGCTTTGAAGAAGAGCAATAGTTCTGAGGGTGGCTTGTCTGGCCTCCTGGCACGTCTGACCCCTGATGAGCCAGTCGTCCAGATAGGGGAAGACAAAGATACCCTGATTCCTCAGGTAGGCCACCACCACTGCCAGGCATTTGGTAAAGACCCTGGGAGCGGAGGTTAGGCCAAAAGGTAGTACTCTGTACTGATAATGGTTTTCTCCCACAATGAACCTGAGGTACTTTCTGTGGTCTGGATGAATGAGGATGTGAGTATACGCATCCTTTAGATCTAAGGAGCATAGCCAATCTCCCTGCCGGAGGTAGGGTAGAAGGGTTCCAAGAGTAAGCATCTTGAACTTTTCCTTCTCCAAGAACTTGTTGAGGTTTCGGAGATCTAGAATAGGTCAAAGGCCACCGGTTCTTTTGGGTACCAGGAAATACCTGGAGTAGAACCCTCGGCCTTGTAATTGGGGAGGCACAGGCTCCACTGCTCTGTCCACCAACAGACCTTGTAGCTCCTGAAGGAGAAGATCTGTGTGCAGGGGAGACCTTGGAGACTCCCCTGGAAAGTATGGAGGAGGCAGTTGTTGGAAGTGTAGTGTATAGCCCCAGTGGATATTCTTAACACCCAGCTGTCTCCAGTGATGAGTGGCCACTGGTGGTCAAACAGAGCGAGGCGACCTCCTGTGCAGGGTTGGGAGAGCAGGGACGGAGAGGCTATGCCTAAGGAGTCAAAAAACCCCACCCTGCTGAGTGGGAGCAGGGGCCGGAGGCTTGGGGGTCCTCTGCCTACGGGGCCCATTACCCTGCCCCTTGGCTTGCTGACCTTGACGGGCAGCTTGGGCAGCCTGATATTGTGGGTACTGTTTGTAGGCAGTGCCCTTCCTCGGGTAAAGGGACATTTTACATGAGCCCTTCTTCTTGTGAGAAGGGACAGACATCTTTCTAGACAGCCTTGTCCGTGTGAGGTGCTCGGTCTCGAGCTGTGCGGCTTTCTCGGTCATGGGCTTGCCAAAAAGTTTCTCACCTCGGCAAGGGACATCGACCAACTTGTCCTGAACCCATGGCTCGAGGTCCGATAACTGCAGCCATGCCTGGCGTCGAGCCGCGATGCCGGCTGCCGCAACACGGGCCGAAGCCTCGAAGCCATCGTAGGCAGCGCGGGACATAAACTTAGAGCATTCCCGGATCCCCGAGGACAAGGACTTGAACCTCTGCAAGGGTTCCCCGGAGAGACCAGCAGAGAACCCGGCCAGCTCCTTGGCCAGGTCCCGCAAGTACATGCCCATGTACAGCTGGTAAGACTGGACACGGCAGGCAAGCATCGAGCCCTGGAAGCACTTTCTACCAAAACCATCTAGGTTTCGGGCCTCACTGCCAGGGGGCACCGCGGAGTGCATCTTCTGACTTTTCAGTTGATGCATGGCCGATTCCACCACCATGGAATGGTGTGGTAGCTGCGCCTTCTGAAAGCCAGGACTCTTCCGGAGTCGACAAATCGAATCGACCCGCTTGCTTAAAACCGGCGCCGAGGCCGGTGCCTCCCACATCCGGAAGAGGAGCCATTCCAACATCGGAGGAACCGGGACAGTAAAGGCCTCCTTCGGAGGAGAGTCGTACTGCAGGGCCTCGAGCTCCTCGGCTCGAGGCTCCTCCTCGGGGTCCGCCAGGATAGCCAATGCAGTGGCCATATCCCGAACAAACTCCGAGAACCGGGTATCCTCCGGAGGGTATCTACTCCGGGGATCAGACTGCGGTGAGTCCGAGGGGACGCACAGAGTCTTGAAGGTGTCGGGGGACTCCTCGTCCTCCGTCTCCCATGCGGACTCGTCCGATGAGGAATTGGGGTCCAACCTCGCGGGGCCTGCGAGCACCCACCCCGACGCCAAAGGCACTGGCATCGACGCCCTCGGTCCCGAACGGGAGGTCGAGGGAGACCGCGACTGAGGTCGACCTCGAGCCTTCATGGCCTCGAGTATCGGCTCGGTCTCTGGGGTCAACTTCGATGTCGATGTCCCGGTGGTCGGGGCAGATGCGCCAGACAGGCAGGCTATCAGTGCCCGCTGCTGTTCCATGAAGGCAAGGCTGTTAACCTGAGACCCAGCTCAGGAGACTCAGCAGCTCCCGACTCGGGCCCCGGCACTGCCGGGCCCGATGTCGGCTCCCTGAGAGGAGAGTCCACGAGGACTACAGAGCTTACGTGTCCAGCAGACTCCGGCTCCAGTCGAGGGACTTTGGAAGGCTTCTCCTGTTCCACAGGCCCGGGGCAACGGTCAGGGGTCTGAGACTGAGCTCTCGAGGAACCCAGGACCTCTTCTGACGATGCCCTCATGAGCCATTTCTTCCTCTTGCGTTCCCGGTCGGGGGACCCCCTGTCCGAGGAGCCACGACGGTACTCGGGATCAGACTCCTGAGATGTCGAGGTCTCAGACGAGGTCCCGGCCCTGCCGGAGGCCGAGTCAGAAAAAAGCCTTTCCTTTTGGTGCTGACGACTTTGCAGTGCCTTGGAAGACATTTTCCCACAAGGTCCACGCGTCTTAGGGTCGTGATCAGGACCGAGGCACCGAAGGCAGCAGTCGTGTGTGTCGGTGAGAGACATCAGTTTCTTGCACCGATCACACTTCTTAAAACCGCAGGAAGCCATCAGGGAAAGCACAGTTACTTACCTGTAACAGGTGATCTCTGGGAACAGCAGGAATAAGTCTTCACATATGGGTATCAGTGGTACCGACGGAGCCTGCGCGGGAACGCTCCCCAGCGTCCAAAAGGAAAGCTTTTGGGAGCATCCCACAGCGCCTGCGTGGTGCCTTCCCGCCTTTTCTAACCGCCTCTCTGCAGTTCGAGTTTTAAAGCTGAGACAAAGAGAGTGAGGAAAGGAAAGAAAGATAGAGAGATACAACTCCTAGGGGAGGTGGGTGGGTTGTGAAGACTTATTCCTGCTGTTCCCAGAGATCACCTGTTACAGGTAAGTAACTGTGCTATCTCCAGGAACAAGCAGGAATGAGTCTTCACATATGGGGACTCCCCACCTAGAGATGCCAGGGTGAAAGGGTAAATACCTCCGTGGCATAAATGCAGAGGAGGAGAGCCTCTTTCGATTGAAAGCAAGTTCTGCTACAAGGGGACATGTGATGAGGGTGAAAGGGTATAGATTCAGGAGTGATATGCGGAAATATTTCTTTATGGAAAGAGTGGTGGATCTGTGGAATAGTCTCCCAGTGGAAGTGGTAGAGATGAGGACAGTATCTGAATTCAAAAAAGTATGGGACACAGAGGCTGCTTACAACAACCAAGCGGTAGATGCCTTTCACCTTTACTGGGGTCAGGGCTTCCTATACACCTTCCCTACCATTCCCCTCATCCCCAAAACACTTTTCAAACTCCAGAGAGACAAGGGCTACATGATTCTTATAGCCCCGCGTTGGCTACAGCAGCCATAGTATCCTCGGCTTCTATGTCTCTCGAGTTCCAGTAGATTTGGAGTCTGCCCCAGATCTCCTCTCACAGGAGATCGGGACACTGCTGCATCCCAATCCGCAGTCCCTACACCTTACAGCGTGGCTGCTGACGGCATAGAATTCCAGGGCATCAGCCTCTCTCAACAAATGAAAGCTATCATTTTGTCTTCTAGGAAATCCTTCCACAAGGTGCTCCTACACCTTCAAGTGGCATAGATAAATATATAGAAAAATGACGACAGAAAATGACCACATGGCCTATCTAGTGTCCTTCCATATCAAGAACTACAGCAGTCCCCTTTTTTCCTTTAGAGATCCTCTGTGTCCCATGCTTTTTTGAATTCAGATACTGTCCTCATCTCTACCACTTCCACTGGGAGACTATTCCACAGATCCACCACTCTTTCCATAAAGAAATATTTCCGCATATCACTCCTGAATCTATACCCTTTCACCCTCATCACATGTCCCCTTGTAGCAGAACTTGCTTTCAATCGAAAGAGGCTCTCCTCCTCTGCATTTATGCCACGGAGGTATTTACCAACAAACTACCCTTTAATCTCTGCGGCAATTGTGTGTATTCAGAGTGCAACACCGCCAGCAATGACCATGGGGCAACATAAGCCTCCTCCAATCTCCTTGGCGTATACCGATCTGTGTACCCCAACCAATCCCCCAAATGCCAGAGCTGACATGCCTGGGCCTAACTAGCAATATCAGGAAGGCCCAAACCCCCACGCTTTCACAGCCCTCTCATCCTCACCAAAGCCAATCGCTGCCTACATCCCCTCCATAAATATTACCTTAACGCTCCCTCCAAAAGACAAATATCCTTATGGACAAGACTCACCGGGAGCATCTAAAGTACCTACAGCAGCTTCGGAAACAGCACCATACGGCATGCTGCCACCTGCCCCAACAAAGACAATGGCAAGAGATTCCAATCCCTCAGTCTAGATCTCACCTGCCTTAATACCTTATTATAATTACACTGATATAATTGCCTCAGATCCTGAGTCAACTGAATACCAAGATAAGTAAAAGCCTCACCAGCCCATCTCAATAGAAAAGTTGGCCCCCCACTTCGCTTCCCATACCCCCAGCACATCTAAAGCCTTGGACCGCTCCGTTTATCCACAGTCCCGAAAAGTCTCCAAATCTGGCAAACTCCTCCAAGACCCTAAAGCAAAGCCCTCTGGGGCGAGCTCAAATGAACCAACATATCATCCGCAAACGCAGCTATCTTAAACTCTACTCTGCCAATCTTTATCCCAGGGACCTCCCTACAATTCTCCAGTTTACGTATCAAAGGATCAAACGAAAGGACAAACAACAAGGGAGAGAGAGGACACCCCCCTGCCTGGTCCCCCAATCCACCTCAATTTCGCCGGCGATCCTCCCGTGGACAGTCACCGCAGCCCTTGGGTGAGCATACAAGAGCCGAATCATCCAAGCATAAGAGTCCCCTATCCCATACTTTGGGAGGAGATGGAACAAATAGTCCCATTCTACCCGATCAAATGCCTTCTTGACATCAAAGCTCACCAACAGATACCACCTGTTGTTCATGGGCCCATTCAAAGGAAGCAATCTTACGTAAATTCCTAGCAGCATACCTCCCTCGCACGAATCCCACTTGTGATTCATGGATCAGGTCTGCCAACATAGGGGCCAGCTTCTCTGCCAGAATCTTAGCCAAAAGTTTAAAATCAATGTTTATTAAGGAGATTGGCCGGTACGACCCCGCTAAAAGGGGATCCTTGCCAGGCTTAGGGATTAAAATGATATGTGCCTTGTTATTCCCCCACCGCATCCTGCCACACTCAACCTGCTCTCCGTACACTGCTAACAGTGCGGGGGCCACCCCTTCTTAAGAACATAAGATATGCCATACTGGGTCAGACCAAGGTCCATCAAGCCCAGTATTCTGTTTCCAACAGTGGCCAATCTAGGTCATATGTACCTAGCAGTTTCCCCAAGAGACACAAGTTCCACAATGCTTGTACTGGGTCAAGCATTGATATCTTCGGTCACTTCTTAATAATGGTTTATGAACCTTTCCTCCAGGAACTTGTCCAAACCTTTTTTAAACCCAGCTACACTAACAGCCTTTACTACATCCTCCGGTAACAAATTCCAGAGTTTGATTACACGTTGAGTGAAAAAATATTTTCTTTTATTAGTCTTAAATAGTTTACCCTGTAGCTTCATTGCATGTCCCCTAGTCTTTCTATATTCTGATAACGTAAACAATCGATCTACGTTTACCGTTCCACTCCGTTCATTAATTTATAGACTTCTATCATATCTCCTCTCAGCCGTCTCTTTTCCAGGTTAAAGAGCCCTAATCTTTTTAGCCTTTCTTCATAGGAGTATCCTTCCATCCCCTTTACCATTTTGGTGGCTCTTCTCTGAACCTTTTCTAAAATCGCTATATCCTTTTTAAGATACGGCGACCAGAATTGCACCCAATATTCAAGGTGCGATCTCACCATGGAACGATACAGAGGCATTATAATATCTTTTGTTTTATTTTCCATTCCTTTCCTTATCATACCTAGCATTCTATTTGCTCTGTTGGCCGCCGCTGCACACTGGGCCGAGGGTTTTAACATGGTATCCACAATGACGCCTAAATCTTTTTCCTGGGTGGTGGTTCCTAATGTGGAACCTTGCATCCTGTAACCATAGCTTGGGTAATTCTTCCCTAGGTGCATAACCTTGCACTTGTCCACATTAAATTTCATCTGCCATTTTGATGCCCAGTCTTCCAATTTATCAAGATCCTCTTGCAATTTTTCACAATCCTCTTGGGTTTTAACAACTTTAAATAGTTTTGTGTCATCTGCAAATTTGATAACCTCACTCGTTATTCCACTTTCCAGGTCATTTATGAATATGTCAAAAAGCAGCGGACCCAGCACAGATCCCTGGGGTACACCACTATTCACCTTTCTCCATTGGGAAAATTGGCCATTTAGCCCTACCCTCTGCTTTCTATCTTTTAACCAGCTCCTGATCCACAATAGTACACTGCCTCCTATCCCATGACTCTTTAGTTTTGCCAAAAGTCTCTGATGAGGGACCTTGTCAAAGGCTTTCTGAAAGTCCAGATACGCAATATCAACCGACTCACCTTTGTCCACCTGTTTATTCACTCCTTCAAAAAAACATAACAGATTAGTAAGACAAGATCTTCCTTGTCTAAAGCCATGTTGGCTGTCTCCCATTAGGTTGTGACTATCTACATGCTAAGTAATTTTATTCTTTATGATGGTTTCTACCATTTTTCCTGGTACTGACGTCAGGCTCACCGGTCTTCTTGCAAGATCTTATAAAATTCTGCACCATACCCATCTGGACCCAGAGCCCTTCCAGAGGGGGCACCTTGTATGCACTGCAAAATTTCCTTTAGCGAAATGGGCTGCTCCAACTGTGCAGTCTGTGGTGGGGAGAGACTGGGCAATGGGAGATCCCTCAAGAACTCCTCCATCTGGGGTACTGAGGATCCTTCAGCCGTATATAATGCTTGATAAAACCTTTTAAACAATTGGGCGATCTTATCCTAATCCTTGCAAATTCGTCCCCCCTCGTCCTGAAGTGCTGCAACCCCGTTGGGCTCCCTAGACCCCGAATACATCAGGCTAGCAACTTCCTAGATTTGTCTCCATATTGGTACAACTTGAATTTGTAATATAATTGTGACTTCTTTGCCCGTTGGGGCAGCACTTCATTTAATGCCACCTGTCTCTCTAAAAAGTGAGCCCTATTTCCTGGTAAGGGAAACTGAGCGTACCTCCGCCGTTCTACCCAAACCTCCCTCTACAGCCCTAAAATTGTGGCATTTATCTGTCTACATCTATTTGACACATAAGCAATAATGTCCCTCTGAAGGTCCACCTTTGCTGCCTCCCAAAATAACTCTGGGGTCTCCCTATGCCGCCCATTAAACATCTCATACTTCCTAAAACATCCTTGTGCATACTCCCAGAATTGGGCATCCCAATATAGATAACTGGGAAACCACCACTGTCTCTGTTGGACCCTCGGATCCCACCAGGAGAGATCTAGCCACACCGGGGAGTGGTCGGAGATCTCATCCGGGCCTATCTCAGCGCCCATCACCTGCGCAAACAATGACTCTAATCAATATGAAGTCTATACGGGCACTGGTGTCATGAGCTCTGGATCTATGAGAGTAATCCCGCTCCACGGGGTGCAGGAGTCTCCATGGATCCACCACACTCGTCCTATGCACCAATCTCCCCAACATTCACGATGTGACTTTTTGCGATATCCCACTCTCACGATTGGAGACATCCAACTCTAAATCCAGCACCCCATTAAAACCTCCTCCCAGGATTAAAGGATCCTCCAGCAGTCCCTCGAGTTCTGCAGCCACTTTTGCATAAAAGAGAGCGTCTGGAGAATTGGGGCCGTAAATATTCCCTAAAATGACTGGCTTGCCCCTCCAACTCACCCCAAAAATCAACCACCTCCCCAAGTCATCAGAACGCATATTTGTGAGACTGAACCTAAGGTTCTTGCGAAACAAAACGGCCACCCCCTCCTTTCTTCCCTCTGGCAGGGGCCCCAAAAACCTCACCAACCCACTCCTGATTAAGCTTAACATGCTCAGCATCACTCTGATGGGTTTCCTGTAATAGTGCAATATCACATCTATGTCTCGCCAGTGCTCACAGCACTTTAGACCTTTTTATGGGAGACTTCAGCCCACACACATTCCAGGATACAATCCTTAGGGGGGTACCTATATTTTAAATCGGTCAACATAGTACAAACCATTTCCTTGGTCATGGATGGCCCCCCAGCCTAAGCCCCCCGCCTCCTCTTGTCTCCACAGTGTCCAGACTCCCCCAATTAGGTCCACTCCACATAAAAAACTGCTGTTACCACCTCCCCTCGCACCTACCCCCCCTCCCCCTCAGAGCCTCCCACACCATCTGTGGATCACCCCTAGGTGTTCAGCTTGCCCCCCTTATAAGAACATACCCCCGCCCCCGCCCTAACCCTGACTTGGAACCCACTGGAAAGAGATCCCTCCCCCCCCCCTTATCGGTCTGTGGGCCCCTGCAGAGTCCCTGGGATACCTTCTCTCCCTTCAACCCCCTGAACAACCAAGGCAACTCTAAAGCCCAACCCCCCTCCAATACTACATGCCACCGCCCTCAGTACAAAGCACAGCAACCAACAATCCCCTCAAGGAGGGCAACAACCACTGTGGAAGGTAGGAGAGAGAAGAGGAAAAAAAAAAAAAAAAAAGATACCCAGGCAGTCATTCTGAGCTTCCAATTTTGCACGCTGGCTCCCATCGCCACCTCCGTCTCGTGGGAAAAACGAGGGTAGCTCCACACCACTGCAATCATAGGTTTCTCCCCTCATATACCAAATCCCACATGCCATATCTGGGAGACCACCAAATGCCTTTCCCACTATACATAAGGCTGCACATCAGGCCCAAATCAAATCACCCACAGTCTCAAATCTTCATATGCCTTTTCCCGCGAAACAAAAGTTCCTTGTTGCCCTAAACATATTAGGCTCTATTCCCGAGCCGCCAGAGTAATGCTGTCCACATATGGAGCCGCTGCCTCCGCCGCATCAAAACCTTTCACAGCTCCATTGTGATTCACACGAAGTCACAACAGGTACAGAACTGTGAATTTGATCTTAGCATCCACCAGTTTCTGGCAAACCCCAGCATATGCCCTCTGTTTCTGACTTACCATAACCGAATAGTCATGGGAGATTTTCATTTGTAGTTCATCATGGGAGAGGGACCCTTTAGCACGTGCCATTCGAAGGATGTGATCCTTTTGTGCATAGATCAGGAACCTTGCAAGTACCAAGGCCGCTGATCCCGTTCTCTTACAGGGCCCAAACGGTGAGCTCTCTCAATAACTATGGGGCCAGGGATCGCCAACTGCAAAGCCATTGGTAGCAGAGTTTCCAAGAAGCCACGCAACTCTCCCTCTAATTGATTCAGGCACCCCGAAAAAACACAGGTTCTTACGCCTGCTCCTATTTTCCAGGTCATCCAGCTTTTCTGCATGTGCTACCGGCCAGCTCCGCCAGCTGCTTGATTTTTCTCTGCCACCATGAGCGCCTCCTCCTGCTTGACTATACGTTCCTCCGCCGTCTGGAGCCTATTTCTGAACCCGCTGAAAGTTGGGGCCATGGTGTCCAATTTGCCATTAAGTTCTTCCAGCTTCATGCTGAGCACACCCACTACAGCTCCAGTGACCTCCTCCACCAGCATGGCAGACTGAGGCAATACAGGGTAGGCCAGAGGGTCTGCCACCTTCCAAGCCCCCGCTGCTCCTTTCTCCCTCTCCTTCTGCGCAGATTTCATGCTCTTCCAAAGTCAAACCATCAATTCAGACTCCGGGGGGGTTCCAGCTTATACTCTCCTGGGGAAGATCGCTGGGCAGCAGGTATTGCCAACCAATTTGAAAGCTTTCAGGGCAAAGCCTTGAGGAGAGATCTCAGCACGCAGCCATCTCTCCCCGTGCACCACGTGATCTCTAGTTCTACCTTTTAACTTTCAAAAGGGGGACTGCAATAAAATTTGGAAAATGGTTAAAAAAATTAAAAGGAGCAACTGCAAAGGTTAAAGGTGTATATCAAGCATGGGGGGTGTTTAAAAATGCTGTTTTGGAAGCCCAGACCAGATATATTCCATGATTTAAGAAAAGTGGAAGGAAGGCCTGAAAAATGCCAGCATGGTTTAAAGGAGAGGTCAGATAGGCTGTTGTAGTAAAAAAAAAAAGCATCTTTCAGGAAATGGAAAAAGGAGCCAAATGATGAAAACAGGAATCATAAGCACTAGTAAGTTGAATGCAAGGCATTGATAAGGCAGACAAAGAGAATTTGAAAAAAAAATCTTGCTGTGAAAGCAAAAACGCATAATAAAAACTTCAAATACATTCATAACAAAAAACCTGTGAGAGAGTCAGTTGGACCATTACATGATAGAAGGATAGAAGGGTGCTAAGGAAGAACAAGGAAATAGCAGAAAAACTAAATGAGTTCTTTACTTCAGTCATTATGGAAAATGTAGGGAAGTGACCTATGCCTAAATGGTATTTAAAGGTGATTTATCAGAAGAATTGAAAGAAATATCAGTAAACCGGGAAGATATATTAGAACTATATGATAAACTAAAGAGTAGCAGATCACCTGGACCAGATGGTATACACCCGAGGGTGTTGAAAGAACTGAAATATGAGACTGCAGACCTACTATTAGTAATCTGTGAGCTATCATTAAAATTATCCATAGTACCAGAAGATTGGAAAATGGTCAATGTAATTCCAATTTTTAAAAAGGGTTAAAGGGGGTGATCTAGGAAACTACAGTCCGGTGAGTAACATCAGCACTGGGAAAAATGGTAGAAACCATTATAAAGAATAAAATTACTGAACATATAGTCAGTCGTGGTTTAATGGGAGCAAGCCAACATGGATTTAGCCAAAACGTCTTGTCTTAATAATCTGTTATATTTTCTTGAAGGTGTGAATAAACAGATAGACAAAGGTGAGCCAGTTGATATCTCGATTTTCACAAAGTCCCTCATGAGACTTTTGGCGAAATTAAGTCGTCATGAGATTGGAGGCCATGCACTATTGTGGATCAGGAACTGGTTAAAAGACAGAAAGCAGAGTAGGGCTAAATGGCCAATTTTCTCAGTGGAGAAAGGTGACTAGTGGAGTACCCCAGGGATCAGTGCTGGGACTGCTGCTTTTTAACTTATCCATAAATGACCTGGAAAGAGTAGTTACTCACCTGTAACAGGTGTTCTCCAGGAGCAGCAGGAATCAGTCCTCACATATGGGTGACATCGGCGCCGAAGGAGCCCCCATGTGGAGCATTTCCCCAGCTTTCAAAGAAAGCTTTTGGGAATGCAGCGCACATGCGCGGTCCCCTTCCCGCCCAAGGGTGCCATCTTACTCAGTCTGATGACATAGCTAAAAGACAGCAAAAAACAAAAATGAATGATATGACTGCAACTCCCAGGGGAGGAGGGAGGGTTGTGAGGACCGATTCCTGCTGCTCCTGGAGAACACCTGTTACAGGTGAGTAACTACTCTTTCTCCAGGACCAAGCAGGAAGTCAGTCCTCACATATGGGACTCCCCAGCTCTAGGCTACCGGGGACCCAAAGCTGAACAATGAGCTCCCTATAGAGCCCCAGCATGCGTGACAGAATCTTCTGAGAACACCCCCGTACCAACACCAGGGCCGGAGGGTAGTAGTTGCCTATACCTCAAAGAGAGTACGGAGTTCCGCCTGTCTGAAAGCACTGTCCTTGCGGGACTCCCTCTCGAGGCAGTAATGGGCCGCAAAAGACTGGCTTGAAGACCAAGTAGAGGCCCGGCAGATGTCTGCCAACGGAACAGAGCGGAGATGAGCTACTGACGCAGCCTTCGCCCTGACATGGTGAGCCGTGACCCGACCCTGCAACGAGAGGCCGGCTGCCCTATACGCCCAGGTGATACAGTCTGCTACCCAAATGGATAGGGTACGCTTGGAGACAGGTGACCCCAATTTATTAGGGTCAAAAGATATGAAGAGCTGAACAGCCCTTCAATGCCCTTCGTACGGTCAAGGTAGAAAGACAACGCCCTCCTACAGTCCAGGGTATGCAAGACCATCTCAGCCCGACAGGCATGCGGCCTGGGAAAGAAGGTCGGAAGAACCACCTCCTGATTGAGATGGAAGGAGGAGACAACCTTAGGAAAGAACTTTGGATGGAGTCTGTAAGACCACCCTGTTCCTATAGAACCTTGTGTATGGTGGCTCTGAGACTAGAGCCTGTAGCTCACTGACTCAGGTAAGAGCTACCAAAAACAACACCTTCCAAGAAAGAAAGCATAAAGGACAAGTAGCCATAGGCTCAAAAGTTGGGCAAGTAAGTTGTTGCAAGACCACATTCAAATCCCACTGAGATGCTGGTGGACGGATCGGAGGCTTGAGCAAAAGCAGGCCTCTGAAGAAACGGGACACCAAGGGGTGGCCCAACAGAGGTTGGCCCTCTATTGGTGAGTGGTGTGCCGATAGAGCACTGAGGTGGACCCGAACAGAGTTGGATTTAAGGCCTAGGTCTGAGAGGTGGAGCAAGTACTGCAGCACTACTGGAACCATGCACGAGAAGGGATCCTCCTGGCGCTGAGCACCCCCAGGTGGAGAACCTATGCCACTTCAGGGAATAAGATTTTCTAGTGGAGTGCCTCCTAGAGGCCAAGACCACCTCCTCCACTTCCCTAGGTAACAGTAAGGGGGCTAAAACTATCCTTTCAGCATCCAGGCCATCAACCTGAGGGACTGGAGGTTGTGGTGTAAGAGAGATCCCTGATCCTGAGACAGAAGATCGGGTTGCACCCCCAGAGGGAGTGGACTGCAGGAGGAGTGGAAACCACGGTTGCCTCGGCCATCTGGGGGCTACCAGGATCACCGAGGCCTTGTCCCGAAGCACCTTGAAAAGGGTCCGGGCCACTAGAGGCATGGGAGGAAACGCATACAGTCGGCTCGTCGACCAAGAGATTAGAAACGCATCTGCTGCTATTCTCAGAGGATGCGGTTGTCTGGAGCAGAATCTGGGTAGTTGACGGTTGAGTGGACTGGCAAAGAGATCGATGGTTGGAAGACCCCACTTCAGGAAGATCTGTTGAACCACCAGGGGATTCAACTGCCATTCGTGTGGCTGCAGAATCCTGCTCAATCGGTCCGCCAGGTAATTCTCCTGGCCGGGTAGATTTTTATTTATTTATTTAACAGTATTTCTAAACCGCCTTATCATAATAATCAAGGTGGTATCACAGCAAACAATCTGGTAGTGTGAGTGTGTTATACATGCAGTGAGGGTGAGGATTTTGTTGAGTGTGTGTTGTATTATGTGCTAGATTGGTTTGAGCTATGTACAATGTGGGCTATATACAGTGGTGCTAAAGACATTTATATACATACAGTGTTAGGCGGTAACATGTGCTGTTATACAGACAATTAGGTTATGTGATGTGACCATAGTGTTCTATGAACAGCATGGTTTTCAGCTGTTTTCTGAAGTCTTTGAGGTCTGTGGTTGCCCTCAAGTCGTCCGGTAGTTTGTTCCATATTGTTGGAGCAGCCATGGATAGTGCTCTGTCTATTGTGTCCTTGCGTGTGTGTTTGTATTCACTTGGGGTGCTGACTCGATTGTGTGTTTGTTTTCTTCTAGGACGTGTGCTGGTGTCTGGTTGTATGAGGGTGTGCAGGCTGTTGGCTGATGTGTGCTGTTTTATCTTGAATAGGTTTATGATAGTTTTGTATCTGATGCGTGCACCGATTGGAAGCCAGTGTAAGTCCTTCAAGGTGGGTGTGATGTGCTCCTGTCTTGCAGTTCCGGATATGATTCGTGCTGCTGTGTTTTGTGCCAGTTGGAGTGGTTTGATGGCTTGTTTCGGTAGTCCAAGGTATATCGGATTGCAGAAGTCCAGTAGTGGGGTTATCAGTGCTTGACAGACGGTACGGAAGTGTTCTGGGGCGAGTAGTGGTTTCAGTCTCCTGATGATTCGCATCTTGTAGTAGGCTTTTTGGATGGTCTTGTCTATGTGTGGCTTGAGATTGAGTTTATTGTCCAGGGTAACCCCGAGGTATCTCACTTCTGACCTTATTGGTATAGTAGTGCTTTGTATCTTTATATTTGGTGGGTGTATGAAGCTTTGGTTCCGAGTGATGATTAAAGCTTCAGTCTTGTTGTAGTTTATTGCGAGGTTGTTGTTTTGACACCAACTGGTCATTTGGGTAAGGCAGTCTGTTATCTTAGAGAAATCCGGGTTGTCGATTGATATCGGGGTGTATATCATGATGTCATCCGCATAGATTGTGTATTGAATGTTGTTCTCTTTCATGATGTTGGATGTAGATGTTAAATAGGAGTGCTGAGAGCGCAGATCCTTGAGGTACTCCTTGTCGGACTTTTATGGGTTGGGAGGTGATGTGTCCCACCTTGACCTGTAGCTGTCTTTCGGTTAGGTACGAGTGGAACCATTTCCATGTGATACCGTGTATACCAATGTTCTTTAGTCTTTCCAGGAGCGTGTTGTGGTCCACTGTGTCGAAGGCTGAGGAGATGTCGATGAAGATCATTATGATTCCATTCCTGGTGTTGTCAATTATTCTTAGGATGCTGTCGAAGAGATAGATCAGTAGCGTTTCGACTCCATGGTTGGGACGAAATCTGTGTTGGTTGTCGTCGAGTGTTTCGTGTTTGTCGATGTGATCCTGAAGTTGTAGTTGAACTGTTTTTTCGATGATTTTTGCGAGGAAGGGTATGCTGGAGATTGGTCGGTATGCTGCTGGGTCTTTTTTGTCGAGAGTTGTTTTCTTTGTGATGGGTCTTACTGAGGCAAGTTTTAGTTGCTTTGGCATGAGGCCTTGAGTGAGTGAGTCGTGTACCATTTTATGTATGGTGGGGATGAGGCTTGATTTGGTGGCTTTGACCCATGATACTGCCTTGAGAAGTATGCCATGTTTGACTGCCCATGAGCACAGGGCTTGAGTCTCCTGACACAGAAGTTGGAACCCTGTGCCTCCTTATTTGTTCACATAGAACATTGCAACTTGATTGTCTGTCTGAACCAGAACAGACTGGTGAGAGAGGGCATGAGAGAAAGTGTGGAGAGCCAAACAGATAGCTCTCAACTCCAAGAGGTTGATCTGCTGTGTGGCCTCCCAGGGGGACCAGAGGCCTTGGGTGCACGCTCCCTGGCAATGTGCACCCCAACCCTGAAGAGAAGCATCCGTTGTCAGCACCTGTGTTTGTGGCGGTGGCTGAAAAGGCACTCCTTGCACTAGATTTGGGAGATGCAGCCACCATTGCAGGGAGGCCGCCAGCAGTTTGGACACCCTGACTCTGTCTCCCAAATGTCCTGTGGCTTGCAGCCACTGAGTTCTGAGGCTCCACTGAGCAGGCCTCTTGTGCATACGTGCATTTGGAGTAACATGGACCATGGATGCCATGTGGCCTAGTAGTCTCAGGAATTGCCTGGCGGAAACCAGAAAATTGCTGTGGAACTATCTGGCCAAGTCCATCAGTCTGTGGGCCCTTTCCACAGGCAGATAAGCCTTTGCCTGAAGGGTATCCAGCTTTGCTACAATGAACTCTGTGTTCTGTGAGGGGTGCAAAGTGGACTTTGCGAAGTTTATGACAAACCCCAGATGCTGTAGAAGGGAGAAAGTGCGAAGAGAGGCTTGTCTGGCCTCCTGTGGAGACTGACCCCTGATGAGCCAGTCATCCAGATATGGAAAGACAAAGATGCCCTGGTTTCTGAGGTAGGCCACCACCACCGCCAGGCATTTGGTGAAAACCCTGGGTGCAGAGGTTAGGCCAAATGGAAGTACCCTGTACTGAAAATGATTTCCTCCCACTACAAATCAGATATTGTCTGTGGTCTGGATGAATGAGGATGTGAGTATAAGCATCCTTTAGATCTAAGGAGCATAGCCAATCTCCCTGCTGGAGGCAGAGCAGCGGTATTCCAAGGGTAAGCATCTTGAACTTTTCCCTCACCAGGAACTTGTTGAGATTTCTCAAGTCGAGGATGGGCCTGAGGCCTCCTGTCCTTTTTGGTACCAGAAAGTACCTGGAATAGAAGCCTCGCCCTCTCAGGTGGTGGGGCACCGGTTCCACCGCCTGCTCCTTTAGAAGACTTGCCAACTCCTGAAGGAGTAAGTTCCTGTGCAGAGGGAGTCTTGGAGGCTCCCCTGGAAAGTAGGAGGGGGTAACTGGGTGAAGTGGAGCAAATAGCCCCTTTGGACTATGCTGAGCACCCAGGTATCCCCTGTTATGGCTAACCACCTGTGGGCATACAGGGTCAACCGGCCTCCTGTGCTGAGAGGGGTCAGCTGGGGAGGAGAGGCTATGCCACTGGAGTCAAAACCCCGCTCCCTGCTGTGGAGCCGGAGCTTGTGGCTTGGGGGTTTCCTGCCCATGGGACCCATGTCCCTGCCCCCTGGCCTGCTGACCCTGTTGGGGGGCTTTGGAGGCCTGGTAGTGAGGGTAAGATTTGTAGGCAAATGACTTTCTCGGGTAAAAGGGCTTTTTTCCCCCGAGCCCTTCTTTTGAGAAGGGGCAGAGGTCTTTCTGAACAACCTTGTCCTGGTGAGAGTCTCGAACTCGAGTTCTTCAGCCTTTTCATCCATGGGTTTGCCAAAGAGGTTTTCACCTCTGCAAGGGACATCGACCAACTTGTTCTGCAAATATGGCTTGAGGTCCGATGACTGTAGCCAGGCCTGACGGCGTGCACCGATGTCGGCCACAGCTCCTCGGGCCGAAGCCTCAAAGCCATCATAAGCTGCTCGAGACAAACTTCGAGCACTCTCGGATTCCAGTTGACAAGGCTGTGAACCTCTGCAAAGGTTCCTCGGAGAGACTAACAGAGAACCCGGCAATCTCCTTTGCCAGGTCTCGAAGGTACATGCCCATGTACAGCTGATAAGTTTGGACACGGCAAGCAAGCATAGAGCCCTGGAAACACTTTCTACCGAGGGCATCCAGGTTCCGGGCCTCCCTGCCAGGAGGCACCAAGGAGTGCATCTTCTGACTTTTCAGGCGATGCATGGCCGATTCCATAACCATGGAGTGCTGCGGCAGCTGTGCCTTCTGGAACCCAGGGCTCTTGCAGACTCGATAAATGGAATCGACCCGCTTGCTAAGAACTGGCGTCGAGGCCGGCATCTCCCACATGCGGAAGAGCAACAGTTCCAGCATTGGAGGAACCGGTAAGGTAAAGGCCTCCTTGGAGGGCGGAGAGTGTCTTACTGCAGGGCCTCGTGCTCCTCGGCTCGAGGCTCCTCCTCGGGGTCTGCGGGGAAAGCCAAGGACTTGGCCATGTCCCTCATGAAGTCTGAGAACCGGGTATCCTCCGGAGGGGACCTTCTCCGAAAATCAGACTCCGGTGAGTCCGAAGGAACGCACCGGGTCCGAAAGGTGTCCGGGGACTCCTCGTCCTCCGTTTCCCATCCCGACCCCTCCAAGAAGGAGTCGAGCAGCTCCGGTCGGGCGGCCACCGATGCCATCCGCCCCGATGCCGAGGGCACCGGCGTCGACAACCTCGGTCCCGCACAGGAGATCGAGGGTGACCTCGGCCGAGGATCGACTTGAGATCTCATGGACTCAAGGATCGGCTCGGCCTCCGGGGTCGACTTGGATGTCGAGGTCCCGGTGGTTGGGGCAGATGCACCAGTGAGAACGGCGATCAGTACCCGCTGCTGTTCCATGAAGGTAGCCAAACTGCTCTCCAAGGCCGTCAACCTAAGTCCGAGCTCAGGAGACCCAGAAGCCTCAGACTCGGGCCCCGACAGCGTCGGGTCCGACGTCAGCTCCCCTGGAGAGTCCACGAGGACTACAGTATTCACGTGACCCAGGGCCTCCGTCTCTACACGAGGTTGTTGAGCAGGCCCCTCCGACTCCAAAGACCCAGAATGGCGGTCAGGGCTATGCGATCTGGCCCTCGAGGAGCCAAGATCGTCCACCGATGCCACCCTCGCGGGTTTCTTCTTCCTGCAGTGCTCCCGCGAGGGAGACCCCCTCTCAGAGGAGCCCCGACGACGCTCGGAGTCGGACTCCCGAGACGTCAAGGCCTCTGACGAAGTCCGGGCTCGGCCGAATGCGGAATCAAAGAAGATCCTTTCAAGTTGGTGCTGTCGGCTCCTCAATGCCTTGGAAGACATTTTGCCACACGGGACACAGACCAGCGGGTCATGGTAGGGCCCGAGGCACCGGAGGCAGCAGTCGTGTGTGTCGGTGAGAGACATCAGTTTCTTACACTGATCACACTTCTTAAATCCACTGGCAGCCATCGGGGGAAAAAACAGCCCCTGCACGTTCAAAAGACTGGGCTGCCAGGAAAAAATGGCACGAACGCTAGTCTTTAAGGAAAAAAAACGAAAAAAGAGATCCGGGCTCGATACCAGTGAACCAGGCCCAGGCAGGAAAGGGAGCCGGCGTCGAACCGAGAAAAAAACAGATCCACACAGAAAAAAAACACGACTTTTTCACAGGTGACCACGACACACTTGCGTTGGGCTCCGTGGAAAAATGAAGACTGAACAAGATGGCACCCTTGGGCGGGAAGGGGACCCGTATGTGAGGACTGACTTCCTGCTTGGTCCTGGAGAAATAGCAACAAGTGAGGTGATCAGATTTACAGAAGAGACAAAATTATTCAAAGTTGTTAACACACAATAGGATTGTAAAAAATTACAAGATGACCCTGATAAACTGGACGACTAGACAGCCAAATGGCAGATGAAATTTAATGTGGACAAGTGCCAAGTTAAGCACCTTGGAAAGAACAACCCAAACTATGGCTAAATGATGCAAGGTTTCACATTAGGAACCACCACCCAGGAAAAGGATATAGGCGTCATCATGGATAATACAATGAAACCTTCCACCCAGTGTGCAGCGGCGACCAAGAAAACAAACAGAATGCTAGGAATAAGGAAAGAAATGAGGAATAAAACAAAGGATATTATAATTCCTGTTTCATTCCATGGTGCGACCGAACCTTAAATAGTGTGTGCGCAATTCTGGTCACCATATCTTAAAAATAATAAAGCAGAATTAGAAAAGGTACAGAGAAGAAACAACAAAATGGTAAAGGGGATGGAAGGCTTAAAAGGTTAGGGCTCTTCAACTTGGAAAAGACAGCTGAGGGGAGAGATGAGAGAGGTCTATAAATTAATGAATGGATTGGAATGGGTAAACAGATCGGTTGTTTACACCATCAAAAAGTAGACTGACTATGAGACATGCAATGTAACCCATTAAAGAGTAATAGGAGAAAAGTGTAGTTACTCACCTGTAACAAGTGATCTCCGGGAACAGCAGGCATTTAGTCTTCACATATGGGTATTGTCGGTACCAAGGGAGCCCGTGTGGGAACGCTCCCCAGCGTCCAATAGGAAAGTCTTTGGGAGCATCCCACAGCGCCTGCGTGCTGCCTTCCCAACTGTCCTTCTCCAGTTGAGTTTATAGCCGAGACACAAGAGAGAGAGATATACAACTCCTAAGGGAGGTGAGCGGGTTGTGAAGACTAAATTCCTGCTGTTCCCGGAGATCACCTGCTACAGGTGAGTAACTACGCTATCTCCAGGAACAAGCAGGAATGTAGCCTTCACATATGGGGACTCCCTAGCTGCAGATGCCAAGAAAATGACCCCAGGAAGTTGTCAGCCCTTGTGAAAGGGCTCCACTTCCTCCCATGGGTCTCTGGCATCCTACCAGGGACGGTGGGTAGGAGTTGATTAAGTCTGAAAAAGGTGTTGAAGAACAGCTTGGCCAAACAAGGCGTCCTAGCGGGAATCCTTTAAGCAGTAGTGGTCTGTGAAGGTATGTACCGAAGCCCAAGTAGCTACTCGACAGATGTCGTCGATAAATACACAGAGTGAAGATGAGCCATTGAGGCTGCCATGGCTCTCACATTGTGAGATGTGACATGGCCTTCAAGAGGAAGGTTCTTACTCTCATAGGCAAAGGATATGCACTGTGCGATCCAGTTGTACAGTGTTCTTTTGGAAACTGGAAGTCCCAAATGACTAGGATCAAAAGCAACAAGGATTTGAGAAGATTTTCTATGCTGCTGTATTCTTTGCAAGTAAAAAGCTAAAGCTCTTTTACGGTCCAAGGTATGAAGGTTCCTTTCTGCACTGGAGGCATGAGGCCTTGGAAAGAATACAGGAAGGTAAACCACTTGGTTTAAATGGAAAGGCGAAACCACCTTTGGCATAAAGTGTGGATGAGTCCTAAGAACTACCTTATGGTGGAACCTTGTATAAGGAAGATCAACCACTAATACTTGCAACTCACTGATGTGACATGCCGACGTGACTGCGATGAGGAAGATGACTTTCCAGGAAAGGCATTTCAAAGATGTAGGGGCTAATGGTTCAAAGGCCGGTTTCATGAGCTGCCCGAGCACCAGATTTAAGTCCCATGCTACCGGTGGTGGGTTAATGGGAGGCTTTATTAAAAGAAGGCCTCTCATAAATCTCGCTATGAGAGGATGAGAGGAAACAGGTTCTCCACTTAGTGCTGTTGCAGCTTCTTACAAGCCTCTAAGATGGACTCTTACTGAATTTGTCTTGAGACCACTGTTCCCTCTAAGCTGTGCGCATGTGCGCGCGCACACACCTCACCGAGCGAGCGCACATACTTTACAACAGAGCGCACAAAAATTACAGCTCTGATTCTGATAGAAAACACAGACGTCTTAAAATTTAAAAGTTATGATTGTAATTACTAGAAATTTCCCGTTTCATTTAGTAATCTATTTTCATTTAATTTGATTAAAATCAATATGGTGTACATACTGTATTCTGACATGTAGTCAAATTTTAAAGTATATAACTCCGAGTGTCATTATGTGGCGCACAAAAATTTAACCTTCCTTCAAAAGCTGCACACAGCTGATATTTTATGCGCACACAGCCTACAGAAAATTAGAGGGAACATTGCTTGAGACCCACATTTGACAAATGAAGGAGATACTCCAGTATCATAAGAACATAAGATATGCCATACTGGGTCAGACCAAGGTTCATCAAGCCCAGTATCCTGTTTCCAAGAGTGGCCTATCTAGGTCATATGTACCTAGCAGTTTCCCCAAAAGACACAGGTTCCACAATGCTTGTACTGGGTCAAACACTGATATCCTGGGTCCCATCTTAAAAATGGTTTATGGACCTTTCCTCCATGAACTTGTTCAAACCTTTTTTAAACCCAGCTACACTAACAGCCTTTACTACATCCTCCGGTAACAAATTCCAGAGTTTGATTACACGTTGGGTGAAAAAAATAATTTTCTTTTATTAGTCCTAAATAGTTTACCCTGTAGTTTCATTGCATGTCCCCTAGTCTTTCTATATTCTGATAACGTAAACAATCAAACTACATTTACCCGTTCCACTTCGCTCATTAATTTATAGACTTCTATCATATCTCCCCTCAGCCATCTCTTTTCCAGGTTAAAGAGCCCTAACCTTTTTAGCCTTTCTTCAAAGGAGTATCCTTCCATCCCCTTTACCATTTTGGTGGCTCTTCTCTGAACCTTTTCTAATAACGCTATATCCTTTTTAAGATACGGCAACCAGAATTGCACACAATATTCAAGGTGCGGTCTCACCATGGAACGATATAGAGGCATTGTAATATCTTTTGTTTTATTTTCCATTCCTTTCCTTATGATACCTAGCATTCTATTTGCTCTCTTGGCTGCCGCTGCACACTGGGCCAAGGGTTTTAACATGTTATCCACAATGATGCCTAAATCTTTTTCTTGGGTGGTGGTTCCTAATGTGGAACCTTGCATCGTGTAACCATAGTTTGGGTTGTTCTTCCCTAGGTGCATAACTCTGCACTTATCCACATTAAATTTCATCTGCCATTTTGATGCCCAGTCTTCCAATTTATCAAAATCCTCTTGCAATTTTCCACAATCCTCTTGGGTTTTAACAACTTTAAATAGTTTTGTGTCATCTGCAAATTTGATATCCTCACTCGTTATTCCCTTTTCCAGGTCATTTATGAATGTCAAAAAGCAGCGGACCCAGCACAGATCCCTGGGGGACACTGCTATTCACCTTTCTCCATTGGGAAAATTGGCCATTTAGCCCTACCCTCTGCTTTCTATCTTTAACCAGTTCCTGATCCACAATAGTACACTGCCTCCTATCCCATGACCCTTTAGTTTTGCCAAAAGTCTCTGATGGGAACCTTGTCAAAGGCTTTCTGAAAGTCCAGATACATTATATCAACTGACTCACCTTTGTCCACCTGTTTATTCACACCTTCAAAAAAAACATAACAGATTAGTAAAACAAGATCTTCCTTGTTTAAAGCCATGTTGGCTGTCTCCCATTAGGCCATGACTATCTACATGCTGAGTAATTTTGTTCTTTATGATGGTTTCTACCATTTTTCTCGGTACTGACGTCAGGCTCACCGGTCTGTAGTTTTCCGGATCACCCCTGGAACCCTTTTTAAAAATTGGAGTTACATTGGCGATCCTCCAATCTTCAGGTTTTACAGATGATTTTAATGAAAATTCACAGATTACTAATAGCAGGTCTGCAATCTCATATTTCAGTTCTTTCAACACCCTTGGATGTATAGCATCCAGCCCAGGTAATTTGCTACTCTTCAGTTTATCTAATAGTTGTAACACATCTTCCCGATGTATCAATATTTCCTTCAATTCTTCTGCACCTCTAAATACCACTTCAGTCATGGGTAACATCCCTACATCTTCCTCAGTAAAGACCGAAGCAAAGAATTCATTCAGTCTCTCTGCTATCACCTTGTCGCCTCTAAGTGCCCCTTTAACCCCTCTATCATCTAATGGACCGACTCTCTCACAGGTTTTTTGCTACGAATGTACTTGAAAAAGTCTTTACTTCGCGTTTCTGCTTCCACAGCAAGCTTCTTCTCAAATTCTCCCTTTGCCTGCCTTATCAATGCCTTGCATTTGACTTGCCAGTGCTTGTGCTGTTTCTAGGTTTCGTCGTTTGGCTCTTTTTTCCATTTCCTGAAAGATGCTTTTTGGCAACAGCCTCTCTGACCTCAACTTTAAACCATACTGGCAGTTTTTTTTAACTTCCTTCCAGTTTTCTTAAAGCATGGAATACAGCTGGTCTGGGCTTCCAAGATAGTAGTTTTCAACAACACCCAAGCTTGATGTAAGTCTTTAACCTTTGCAACTGCTCCTTTTAGTTTTTTCTGAACTATTTTCCTCATTTTATCATAGTCTCCCTTTTGAAAGTTAAAAGGTAGTACTGTGGATTTCCTTACTATCCCTCCTCCACTAATTATTCAAATGCAATCATGCTATGATCACTATTGCCAAGTGGCCCCAACACCCTTATCTCTTGCACTAGATCTGGTGTTCCACTAAGGACTATGTCTAATATGGATTCCCCTCTGGTTGGCTCATGAACCAGCTGCTCCAAGAAGCAGTCATTTATTTTATCTAGGACCTTTATCTCCCTAGCATGTCCTGCTGTGACACTGATCCAGTCGATACCAGGGTAATTGAAATCACCCATTATTACTGCGCTGTAACTTTCGTTAGCTTCCTTGATTTCTTTGAGCATTTCATCATCCATTTGTTCATTCTGGCCAGGCAGTCGATAGTACACCCCCACTGCCATCGCCTTCCCCTTTTTACAGGGAATTTCAATCCATAGAGATTCTACAGCAAATTTTGTTTCCTGCAAAACTTTAATCCTTTCTGACTCAATGCCCTAACAGAGCGCAACCCCTCCACCAATTTGATCAGCTTTATCATTATGATATAGTTTGTACCCAGGTATCAAGTGTCCCACTGGTTGTCCTCCTTCCAGCATGTCTCTGATATTCCAATCATATCTAACCTCTCATTTAGTGCTATATATTCTAACTCTCCCATCTTATTTTTTAGACTGTGACCAACTTCCTGGGTGATTAACAGTCCTTGCTTGGATAGAAACTGCTGCTACTAGGTCCTGACTGATTTCACAAAAAACACTGGGTTCACAGATTAATTAGCTTTAATACAAAGTCGTCCTTTCAGAAAATTCCCAGAAGTATATACTCCAGAGGTGGAGCTTGAGAGAGATGTAGGAGCAGAGGTTACCACGTTTGCCGTGGCCAACGTGGAGCTATGAGGATCATATGACCTCTGTCTCTCAAGCTTGAATAGGGTTTTGAGGATGAGGGGAATGGGTGGGAAGGCATATAGGAAGTCTTGACCCCAGTGAAGGACGACATCGAGCCGGAATTCTGGAACAGAACCGGGGAAGTTTGGCATTCAGCGGACTTGCAAAGAGGTCTATGTCCAGGGTTTTCCAAATCTGAAGTATTTGGGCAACCTGGTCTACATAGAGAGACCATTCGTGTGGAAGCAGAATTCAACTGAGTTTGTCTGCCCAAGAGTTTTGAATGCCTGGAAGATACACCGCACGGAGATGAATCTGATGCTGTCTGGCGAGGGCCCATAGTCTCAACGCTTCGTTGCATAGCGACAGAGCCTGTTCCGCCCTGCTTGTTCACATAGAACATGGCTACCCGATTGTCCATTTGAACTAGGACTGTCTTGTAGCTGAGATGGGCGTGAAATACTCGAAGAGCAAGGAAGATTGCTCTGAGCTCCAGGAGGTTGATGTGAAGACAGGCCTCCTGTGGAGTCCAGGTACCCTGGGTAAAGAGACCATGCAGGTGGGCTCCCCATCTCACCTGTGAAGCATCTGTTAGAGTGGCTTGGGATAGGGGTTGCTGGAAAGGAGACCCCACCAGAAAGTTTCTGGGTGATCGCCACCATTGGAGGGACGAAATAAGACAGTCTGAGTTTGTTATTTTGTCCGACAGGCAACCTGAGGCCTGTATCCACTGAGTGGATAAAGTCCACTGGGCTCCTCGCATATCGAGGCGAGCATAAGGGACCACATGCACGGCAGATGCCATGTGGCCTAGCAATTGTAGCATTTCCCAAGTAGTGAGACAAGGTTTGAGCACTGCTTGGGAAGCCAGTTGTACTATGCGAAGACAGTGGGGCTGAGGAAGGAAAACCCTTGTCTGTCTGGTATCCAGATGAGCTCCTATAAACTCTAGGGACTGAGTGGGAGTAAGATTAGATTTTGGGACGTTTATGACCAGTCCCCATTGTATAAAACAGAGCAGAGCTGGCTTCTGGCACTGTAGGGGCTTGAATGACAGTTGTTTAAGGGAAGATGAATATTCCCAGAGTGCAGAGAAATGCTGCTACCACAGCCATGCATTTTGTGAACACTCTTGGCGCAGAAGCCAGAACAAAGGGAAGAACCTTGTATTGGTAGTGCTTTCCTTGAAACAGGAATCAGAGGAATCTCCTGTGATTTGGATAGATTAGAATATGAGTATACTCATCCTTGAGATCTAGAGAATAAAGCCAAACCTGACTTTGAAGGTATGGCAGAAGAGTTCCTAGAGAGACCATTTTGAACTTCTCTCGGAACAGATATTTGTTCAATTCTCTGAGGTCTAAAATGGGTCTGTCTCCTCCTGTTTTCTTTAGAATAAGGAATTAGGGGGAGTAGAACCCTGTACCCTGATGGGGAATGGGTACTTCCTCTATTGCTCCTTGAGCAAGGAGCATTGTGACTTCTTGACCTAACAGATTGTCGAGAGAAGTCTGAGAAATGTCCGAGGGGGCAGGCTGTGAAAATGAAGCTTGTACCCCTCTCTTACAGTGGACAGAGTCAAATTTTCTGCTGTTATTTGGTACTATCTGTGGGCAAAATGACATAACCTGCCTGGGATGGTTAAGGGTTCTGGACCCTTCAGGGGCAGGAAGGCGAAGTTCTCTAGAAAGGAGTCAAAGCCCCTGAGGAGGCTGAACCTGCTGAGGTGGCTGAGGTTTTGAAGCTTTTGGCTTCTTTTGTTGTCTAGGTTATTGCTGCTGTCCCTTTTGGGCAGTCTGACCTGGACGGTGTCCCTGTTGGGTATAGGAAGGATAAAACTGATTTTTCTTATTGAAAAACCAAATGGGTACGTCGGAACCGACGGAGCCTGCGTGGGAAAGCTCCCCAGCTTCCCAGAAAGGAAGCTTTTGGGGCCTCCCACAGCGCATGCGCGCTGCCTTCCCGCCTTCCAGACCAACTCTCTTCAGTTCGAGTTTAAAGCTGAGACAATAGAGAGAGGAAAGGAAAGAGAGAGAGAGAGATACAACTCCTAGGGGAGGTGGGTGGGTTGTGAGGACTAATTTCTGCTGTTCCCAGAGATCACATGTTACAGGTAAGTAACTGTGCTATCTCCAGGAACAAGCAGGAATGAGTCCTCACATATGGGGACTCCCTAGCTAAGATGCCGGGGAGATCCCCCCCAAGGGTTCCTCATCTTCCTATGGATCTCAGGCATCCATTCAGGGAAGGTGGGCAGGAGTTGTTTAAGAATGGAACAGGTGTCTGAGGACAGCCTGACCAAACAAGGCATCCCGGCGGGAGTCCTTGTCCAAGCAGTAATGGGCTGTGAAGGTATGAACCGAGGCCCAGGTGGCTGCTCGACAGATCTGATCAATGGATACAGAATGAAGATGAGCCATAGATGTGGCCATGGCTCTCACATTGTGAGCTGTGACATGGCCTTCCAGAGAAAGGCTCTTACTCTGGTAAGCAAAAGAAATACACTGAGCAATCCAATTGGACAGTGTTCTTTTTGAGACTGGAAGTCCTAAATGAGAAGGATCAAAAGCAACAAAAAGTTGAGAAGACTTTCGATGTTGCTGTGTCCTGTGGAGGTAAAAGGCAAGAGCTCTTTTACAGTCTAGAGTACGAAGGTTCCGCTCTGCATTGGATGCATGAGGAGCTGGAAAAAAGACAGGTAAATATACCTCTTGATTAAGATGAAAAGGTGAGACCACTTTAGGCATAAAGTGGGGATTTGTCCTAAGGACTACCTTATCATGATGGAACCTTGTATAAGGTGGATTAGCCACTAAAGCCTGCAGTTCACTGATGCGGCGAGCAAAAGTGATTGCAATAAGGAAAATGACTTTCCAGGAAAGGAATTTCAAGGAGGTAGTGGCTAAGGGTTCAAAGGGTGGCTTCATAAGCTGACCAAGAACCACGTTTAAGTCCCATGCCACCGGAGGAGGCCGAATGGGAGGCTTAGTTAAAGTTAGACCTCTCATGACTCTTGCAATAAGAGGATGAGAGGAAACAGATTGTCCATTGATAGGCTGAAGAGATGCTGCAATAGCACTCAAATGGACCCTTACAGAATTGGTTTTAAGTCCTGCATTGGAAAGATGCAGGAGATATTCGAGTAAAGAATTTAAAGGTAGTGCTAGAGGGTTAAGACCCTTTTCAGCACACCAGATGGAAAATCTTTTCCATTTAAAAGCATAAGAACGCCTGGTGGAAGGTTTCCTAGATGCATGGAGGATATCCTGCACTTGTTGAGAAAGATTGAAGTCTTGAAGGTCTAGGCCTTCAGTAACCAAGCTCTGAGGTGAAGGGATTTGGGGTTTGGGTGCCACAAAGTCCCCTCCTCTTGAGACAGAAGGTCTGGAGCAGCCCCCAGATCCAGGGAGGGTGCCTGGGAGAGATGCAGAAGTAGAGGGTACCACACTTGGCGTGGCCAGCGTGGAGCTATGAGGATCATAGATCCTTGATCCCTCTGAAGTTTGAATGGAGTCTTGGGAATCAAGGGAATGGCTGGAAAGGCATATAGGAAGGCCTGACCCCAATGAAGGAGGAAGGCATCCTTGGCCTGAGCTCCCTGACACGGAATCCTGGAACAGAACCGGGGAAGTCTGGCATTGTACGGACTTGCAAAGAGGTCTATGTCCGGGGTTCCCCATTCCTGAAAGATTCTGAGTACCTGATCCATGTGCAGGGACCATTCGTGTGGAAGCAGAACTCGACTGTGTCTGCCCAAGAGTTTTGGATTCCTGGGAGGTACACTGCCAGGAGATGGATCTGATGCTCTCTGGCGAAGGCCCACAGTTTTAGAGCTTCGTTGCAAAGCGACAGAGAGCCAGTCCCTCCTTGTTTATGTAGAACATGGCTACTTGATTGTCGGTATGAACAAGGACTGTCATGTTGATGAGGAGGGTATGAAAGACCTTGAGAGCAAGGAAAATTGCTCGCAGCTCCAAAAGGTTGATATGAAGGGTGGTCTCCTGTGGAGACCAAGTGCCCTGAGTGGAGAGGTCTTGGAGATGAGCTCCCCAACCTGCTTGGGAGGCATCTGTAGTGAGAGTTGCTTGGGGTAATAAAGGTTGGAAGGGGGCCCCCAACAACAGATTTTGAGTGGATATCCACCATTGGAGAGACCAAAAAAGACGTTTTGAGGTTGCTATTTGGTCTGAGAGAGCTCCTGATGCTTGTGTCCACTGTGTGGACAGAGTCCATTGAGCTGCTCTCATATGTAGGCGTGCATAAGGCACCACATGAACTGTGGATGCCATGTGGCCTAGCAGTTGTAGCATCTCCCTGGCCGTCAAGTGGCTTTTGGACTGAACTTGAGAGGCCAAGTGCACTAGACGGTGGCAACGGGCCTGAGGAAGATAGGCCCTTGCAGTGGTGGTATCTAGCCAGGCCCCTATGAATTCTAGGGACTGAGTAGGGGTGAGTTGAGACTTTGGCAGATTGATGACAAGTCCCAGATACTGCAGTATGCGTCTGGTGTGGTCCAGGGAAGTCTGAGCCTCGGACTGAGATGGAGCTCGGATGAGCCAGTCGTCCAGGTATGGGAAGACAAAGATTCCCAGAGTGCGTAGAAATGCAGCTACTATTGCCATGCATTTGTGTTCTCCATGAATCTTTTGATTTTTACATGTAGTAAGTTTTGTAAATAGTTACCCCTGTTATCCAAGTTTTTTTTTTGTTCCCTGTTATCTGTAAACTCATACATGTTTTTGTACTGAGCATTTTGTTCCATGTAAACCGCGCTGATGCCGAATAGTGCGGTATATAAGAGAATGTAAATAAATAAAATAAATAAATACCCTTGGAGCAGAGGCTAGACCGAAGGGAAGTACTCTGTATTGGAAATGTTTTCCCTGGAACAGAAACCGTAGGAATTTTCTGTGGGATGGATGGATGAGTATATGTATGTACGCATCCTTGAGATCTAGAGAACAAAGCCAGTCCTGACTCTGTAGGTATGGAAGGAGAGTGCCTAGAGAAAGCATCTTGAATTTCTCCTTGTATAGGAATTTGTTCAATTCTCTGAGATCCAGAATGGGTCTGTACCCCCCTGTTTTCTTGGGAATGAGAAAATAAGGGGAGTAAAAACCTGACCCTTGTTGAGGAAGAGGAACCTCTTCTATTGCCTTTTGGGCGAGAAGAGTGGTCACCTCCTGGCCCAACAGGTACAGGAGAGAAGGGGGAGAATTGAATTGTCTCACCATGAAATGGGGAGGAAGGCTGGAGAAATGTAGTTTGTAGCCCTCTTTGATGATAGAGAGGGTCCACGGTTCTGATGTGATTTGTTCCCATCTGGGAGCAAAATGAGTTAACCTTCCTGGAATGGTGAGAGGTTCTGGTTGTTGCAGAGCCAGAAAGGTTAAGTTCTCTAGAATCAAGTCAAAAACCCTGAGGGGGTTGGGACTGCTGGATTGTAGCAACCCCTGTAGACTTTGTTCTGGCCTGTTTAGTTTGCTGACGCTTAGGAGCAAAGCGAACTTGGGAAGATTGCTGGCCAGTATTTGTGGAAAATCTGGTCTTTTTATAGAAAGGTTTCTTAAAAGGTTTTTTCTTGGCAGGGGTAGAGGTAGACTTAGAAAGTCTATCTAAAGCAGCATTCTCTGCATCCATTTGAGTGGCTTTGATTTGCCACTCCTTGCCAAACAGATTTTCACCTGTACAGGGCAGATTGCCCAAGCCTTCTTGTACCCAGGGTTCCAAATCAGAGGCCTGGAGCCAAGCCAGTCTGCGAGCAGCTATGGCAATGCCAGAGGCTCTGCTTGCCCCTTCAAAAGAGTCAAAGGCTGCTCTGTTGGAGAACTTTGAAACATCTTGAGTTTGCTTTAGCAAAAGAAGGAACTCCTCTTGCTTATCCTCTGGGATAAAGGGGAGAAACTGACGTATCTTTAATGCAATCTCTTTCAAAAACATGCCCATTTAGAGGCTGTATGAATTGATTCTGGCAATAAGCATGCTAGCTTGGAAGATTTTTCTCCCAAAAGCATCCAGAGTCCGACATTCTCTTCCTGGAGGGGTAGAAGAGTGCCTTTTGGTACTCTTTATCTTTTTTATAGCAGACTTCACCACAATAGAGTGGTGAGGAAGCTGAGTCTTTTGAAAACCAGGAGAAGGAGGAACCCGATACATGGTGTCCAAACGTCCAGAATGTGGAGATAGGGTGAGAGGAGCCTCCCACAAGTCCATCATGTGTTCTTGAAGAATTTCATGTATGGGTAAGGTGGCTGCCTCTTTGGGAACCTTAGAGTATCCTAAAATATCCAATTTTTTTGCTCTAGGTTCCTTTTCAGAAGATACAGATATGGAAAGTCATTTAGCTACTTCAATGATGAAGTCTTGAAAGGACAAATCCTCTGGAGGAGACACTCTCCTTTTTGGAGAAGAGGGCTCCTCAGGAAGAGTAAAAGAGACGTCAGCAGAATCATCTGATGTATCAGAATCTTCAGAGGATTCAAAGTATCGCCTATTTGCTTCCAGAGATCGATACGCGTACCGACCGGTATCGACATCAGGCGTACCGGGAATCGGAGCGGTATCGAGGAAATCTCCGGAACCGGAGACCGGAACCGGCATGCTACTGGAAGTAGATGCTCTGGGTACCGGTATCGTTGCGGTACCGGAATCGGAGTCGGAACAGATTGTTGCGGTACCGATGGCGTTGCAGCATTAATGAAAGCCAGTAAGGCCTGCTGCATGGATTGTACCGTAGTACCCATAGTCGCCACAACTGCCTGGATGTCGGTACCGGTGTTAGCCGGTACCCCAGAGCAGTCTAACAGGAGATCGGTCGAGGCCGTGCCATCAATGTCTACCTGTAACCCCAAAGGAGGAGCTTTGGAAGCCGGAGCTTCCCGCCGGGGTTGTTTGGCTGGGGCAGGGTCCTCAGGGTCAAATGCAAGGGCCTCTCGCTGCTTAGAGGGAGATTTGCCTTTTGAGGACCTGCCTGAATAATTTTTGGTTACCTGAGATCCATCAGGAGAAGAAGACCTGGAGGATGTTGATGCTGGAGTATCGGTAGAAAACAGCATATGAAACTTAGCTGCTCTGTTCTGTAAGCCCCTTTTGGACATCAGAGAGCAGGATGGACAATCCGGAATGGAATGGTCAGGCCCCAAACATTTAAGACACCACTCATGGGTATCTGTGACTGAAATAGTACCGGTACACTTGGTGCATTTTTTAAAACCAGAAGCTGGTTTTTCCATGAGGGAGACCTGAGAAGGCCTAGAGGCCTCACAGAAAAAATACACCAAGTGAAGAAAAAGTAATTATTTAAAAAAAAAAAAAAATAAACGAAAAAAGACCGGCGGTACCGGTCCGGAATCGGGGACTGAAGAGAGTTGGTCAGGAAGGCAGGAAGGCAGCGCGCATGCGCTGTGGGAGGCCCCAAAAGCTTCCTTTCTGGGAAGCTGGGGAGCTTTCCCGCGCAGGCTCCGTCGGTTCCGACGTACCCATATGTGAGGACTCATTCCTGCTTGTTCCTGGAGATAGAACATATATGCTGTCTAGTCTGTCGTTCCATACCAAGCTCTGTGTTTGTCCCAAGCTGTCTTGAATTCAGATAGTTTTTCTCTCTACTACCTCCACTGGGAGACTATTTCAGTCATCTACCACTCTGTCTGTAAATAAATACTTCCGCAAATTATTCCCGAGTCTCTCTCATTTCACCTTTACCCTATGCCCCCTCATTGCAGAGCTTTCTTTCAATTGAAAGAGGCTCTCCTGTTATGCATTTATGCCATGAAGGTATTTAAACATCTATCATATCTTTCCCTTCTCCCATCTTTCGTCCAAAGTATATATACTGAGATTTTTAAGCCTGTCACAGTATGTCTTATGGCGCAGCCCACTGACCGTTTTGGTAGACACCCTCTGTACTGACTCTATTCTGTTTATGTTCTTTTGAAGGTGTAGTCTCCGGAATTGCACAAAATGCCCTAAATGAGGTCTCAGACTTACACAAAGGCAATATCACCTCCTCCTTCCTACTGGCCATTCTTCTCCCTATGCACCTAAGCATCCATCTGGCTTTCGCCATCACCTTTTCTGTTTAGCCACCTTAAGATCATCATAAACAATATTACTACTACTGAACCACAGACGGTACCTACGTTTCCAAGCCGCAGGGAACCACTTTCAGTACAAAGTCCTCCCTTTCGGCCTCTCACCTGCTCCACAGGTGTTTACAAAGTGTGTTGCAGTGGCGGCCGCTCACCTACGCAAACAAGGGATTTGTGTCTTCCCCTACCTGGACGATTGGCTTATTTCTGCTCCCTCTTTGAAGGAAGCCACGCAGGCAACTCAAACTACCACCTCCCTGCTCTCATCCCTGGGATTTCTTGTGAACTATCCGAAATCACACCTCCAACCATCGCAGCGACTGGAGTTCATCGGAGCCCTCAGACACCACCTGCTCCAAGGCCTTCCTCCCCCTACAAAGGGTAAGAGCCATCATAGATCTAATACGGCACATACAAGCAGGCCAGCTCCCCACTGCAAGGACACTCCTCCACCTCCTGGGGCACATGGCGTCAACCTCCCAGACAGTGCCCCTAGCGAAGCTTCACATGCGCTGCCTCCACTGGTCCCAACACTCACAACCCTTAAACCCCACCACCCCCTTGGTTGAGACAGTGATTTCCTCCCTCCCTTGGTGGACCCACGGGAAAAATCTATCATGCAGGAGACCCCTCTCCCAACCCACGCATCAGCTGACCATCACCACCAATGCCTCCCCAGTGGGCTGGGGGGCACATTGTCTCCACTTCCGAACACAAGGAGCATGGTCAGCACAGGAGCATCAGTGCCACTAACATTCTTGAACTCTGAGCCATGAGGTACGCCGTGGAGACCTTCCAGGGCCTGATCAACGACAAAACGGTTCTGCTACAAACGGACAACCAAGTGGCCATGTTTTACATCAACAAACAGGGCGGCACGGGTTCACGGACCCTCTGCAGGGAAGCCTCCAGATCTGGGACTTCGCAATCTCACAGCACTGCACACACTGGGCCTCCTACCTTCCCGGACTGCAGAACGAGCTAGTGGACAGACTCAGCCGGCAGCTCAACCCACACAAGTGGTCCCTCAAACCACAAGTGGCCCACTCTCTCTTCCAAGTATGGGGTCACCCGGAGGTCGACCTCTGCCACGAAAGGAAACACGAAATGCAATGCCTTCTGCTCGAAGCGTCCCGCCACTCGGAGCCACGCAGTGGATGCATTTGACGTGTTATGGGGGGCTTGGTCTATAGTGTATGCCTTCCCCCCATCCCTCTGATCTCCATGACTGTCCAGCGCATCATCTCTGACAGAGCACAGGCCATACTAGTGGCTCCACACTGGCCACGCCAGGGGTGGTTACCACTTCTCCACCGTCTGGCATTGAGCCCCCCAATCCAGCTCCCCCTGGTGCCGGAACTCCTCTCACAGGACAACGGGAACACCCTTCACCCCAACCTACGAGCTCTGGCCTTAACAGCCTGGAGGCTGAGCGGGTAGCTTTATCCCCCTTCCACCTCCCTCATGAGGTCAAACAGGTGGTCCTCACAGCCCGCCGCCCCGTGACCAGAAAATTGTACAGTCTAAAGTGGCGATGCTTCACTTCCTGGTGCTCCTCCCAAAGACTGGACCCATTCTCCTGCCCAGTACCGCTAATCCTGCAGTACCTGACTTCCCTGTCTCAACAAGGCCTGCAGACACAGTCTGAGTCCACCTAGCAGCTATCGCAGCCTTCAACGACCGCCCAGGCGACAACTCCATCACACAGCTGCCCATCATCACATGTTTTATGAAAGGCCTGACTAACCTTCATCCCCCACTCAGGAAGCCTGTACCGCACTGGGACCTCAATGCAGTTCTCAAGCAGATTACCCTCCCCCCCTTCAAGCCCATGCAGTCGGCTGACATCAAGCTTGTCTCCTGGAAGACCCTATTCCTGGTCGCTATCACTTCAGCCAGGCGTATCAGCGAACTCCAGGCCTTGGTGGCACACCCACTGTACACGCAGCTTTCCGAGGATCACGCCTCCCTCCAGATGCATCCAAAATTTGTTCCGAAGGTAGCCTCTGCCTTCCACATCAACCAAACTATCAAACTTCTTACCTTCCCACCCGGAGCCCCACGCTTCCCCAGAGGAAGAGACGGCTCCACAAACTTGACTGCGTCAGAGCCCTACGCCTCTACCTCCTCAGAACTGCGACCCAGAGGCGGGGCACGCAACTCTGTCTCTTATGACCAGAACAAGCCAGGACGCCCGGTCACCAAGCGTACCCTTTCCCTCTGGATTTCCTCATGCATCTCCTTCTGCCTGGACCAAGCCAGCACTAGGCCCTCACACCCAAACGCACACCAGCCGAGGGCCCTGGCCACTTCTATTGCCAACCAGCGCTCGGGTACCGGTACCCGAGATCTGCAAAGCGGCCACCTGGTCCTCCCTCCAGGTCAAGGCAGTAGTGCTTTTGGAATGTCTGCAGATGGGCTCCTTCGGGTGGGTGGTCCTGGCAGCTGCCAACGGACTGCCCTGAGCCATTGCTATTGCACCCTAACATGCCACTGACACGCCCTTGACCTGTTTACAAATGCTGGATTCTCAGGTTAAAGTTGCACTCTTTTGCACATGTTGTCTGCTCTATTGCACATGTTGAATGCTCATGTTGAAACTACACGTGATGTTACACATGTTACACCGTTGTCTACCTTTTTGCATGTTTGATAATAAAGCCTTGTCCTCATCCTATGGTTTGTGATATGTGACAGGGCCCCTTCCACCTCAGCCCTTCACAGCTAGGGAGGCACCTGGTGTGGCTGACTTCATCCTGCTTGACCTAGGAGAAATCAAGGTTACTTACCTGTAATGGGAGTTCTCCGTGGACAGCAGGATGAAGTCAGCCACACTTTCCCGCCCTTCCTCCCCTGCCAGGGTCCCTGCAAGAGGCCCTACTCCTGGCCTTATCGCCCCTAGCTTCTGGCTCAGCTGGGGACACAGTGGCTGGCTAGGGGCGGGCCTGTGTATAGAGCCAGGGGAGCATGCCCAGAAGGGAAAACCCCTTCTGAGCTAGAGAGAGAGTACTTCCATCCTCAGCACCATCGGTTGACGTCACCTTGTGTGGCTGACTTATCCTGCTGTCCACGGAGAACTCCTGTTACAGGTAAGTAACCTAGATTTCTCCTCAGATTGAGTGCCATTTATCTCTATCCTTTGCCACCCACTCAACCAATTTCTAACCCAGTGGGTAACTTTAGGGTCCATCCCTGGGACACAACTTATTTACAAGTTGCCTGTGTGGAACAGTGTCAAAGGCTTTACTGAAATCTAAGTACACCACATCTAGAGCTCTCCCTCAGTCCAACTGCTCCTGTTCATTGTAATGACCTGACTCTTGTTTATTGTCGGATATTGTTTGTTCTATGTAAACCGCGCTGATCGCAAATAGTGCGGTATATAAGAGATGTAAATAAAATAAAATAAAATAACTCTCTGGTCACCCAAAAAATTAATGAGATTTGTCTGACAATACCTGCTTCATATAAAAACATGCTGACTTGAATCCTGCAATCTACTGGATTTCAGAAACCTCATTCCGTTTTAGCAGCCTTTCCATTAATTTACTCACCACAGAGGTCAGACTAATCAGTCTGTAGTTCTCCACCTCATCCTTAGTTCTGCTTTTGTGTAAAGGGACCACGTACGCCATTCTCCAGTCTTCTGGGACCACACCAGACTCTAATGCCGCATTGAAAAGGTCAAACAGTAGAACCGCTAGTACGTCCCTAAGTTCCTTCAGTACTCTCCAATGTATCCCATCCAGCCCCATTGATCTGTCTACTTTTAGTTTAGCTAGTTCCTTGCAAACACAGTCTTTTGAAAATTGTTCAAGATCTGGCTCACTTCTATTCCTATTTGTCAGTGTTTTCTGAGGTCCTGTTCCTAGCTCATCATCTGTGAACACCGAACAGAAATATTTGTCATGCAATTCAGCTTTATCCTAATCAGCTACTACATATTCCTACCCTTCACCCTTGAGTCTGACAGTACCACTTTTGCACTTCCTCCTCTCACTTACATATCTGAAAAATGTTTTGAACCTACATTTTACTGCATTGGCTATTTTTTCCATTTGTATCTTTACTTTTCTGACTACTTTCCTAGATTCTCTAAGCTTTTCCGAAAATTGATGCTTAACTTCCTCTTTCTGTGACCTCTTATATTTTATGAAGGCCACTCTCTTTTTATTCACCTTTTCAGCTACTTCTTTTGAGAACCCTTTCTAACCCAATCAGCAACTTTAGAGTCCATCCTTAGGGAGCTCAGTTTGTTTATAAGTCGCCTGTGCGGAATGGTGTCAAAGGCTTTACTGAAATCCAAGTATACCACATCTAGGGCTCTCCCTCTGTCCAACTCCCTGGTCACCCAGACAGAGAAATCAATCAGATTTGTTTGACAAGACCTGCCTCTGGTGACTCCATGCAGCCTGATCCTGTAATCCAATGGACTCTAGAAACCTCACTATTTTCTCTTTCAGCAGGGTTTCCAATAATCTACTAATCACAGAGTTTAGACTAACCAGCCGGTTGTTTTCAACCACATCCTTACTTACGCTTTTTTGTAAAGGGACCACATATGTGCCTCTCTCCAGTCCTCTGGCACCACTCCCAACTCCAAAGAGGCATTGAAAAGATCAGTCAGTAGAGCTGCTAGAATGTCCCCAAGTTCCTTCAGTACTCTCGGATGTATCCCATCTAGTCCCATCGCTCTGTCTACTTTTAGTTTAGCTAGTTCCTCATGAACGCAGATTTCTGAAAATCGTTGGAGATCCCCGTCACTTCTGTTCCTATTTATGGGTGTTTTCCCGAGATCCTTCTTCTAGCCCGTCATCTGTTAACAGAACAGAAATACTTGTTAGGCAATTCTGCTTTATCCTCATCAGCTTCTACATATTCCTCCCTTTCACCCTTGAGTCTGACAATATCACTTTTGCTCCTCCTCCTCTAACATACATATCTGAAAAATGTCTTATCCCCTTATTTTATTGCATTGGCTATTATTTCTTCTTTTTGTATCTTTGCTGTCCTGACTACTTTGCTGTCTTCTCTAAGTTTTTCCCAAATACAGATGCCAGTCTTCCTCTCTCTGTGATCTCTTGTATTCATGAAGGACTTCCCCTTTTTCTTTACCTTTTCAGCTACTACTTTTGAGAACCATAGCAGCCTCCTTTTCCTTTTACCTTTATTTACCTTTCTAACAAAAGGTCTGGTTGCCCTTAAAATATCCTCTTAGTTTTGCCCACTGTTTTTCTACATCCCCCCAGCTGTTGGCAAAGTTAGTTTTTCTGAAGTCTAAGACCCTCACTTTTGAATGGATTTTATCAGCCCTAGTCCTAATACTGAACCACACCATCTGGTGATCACTGGATGCGAGATGATCTCCCACTATAACATCAAACATTTTCACCATTGGTAAGCACTAAGTCCAATATGGCCCCTTCACATGTGGGTTCACATGTGGGTTAATAGCTACCTGAATAGTTCTCTGTAGAGAATCCAGGATCTCCTTACTCCTAGATGACACCGCAGCAGGGATGTGCCAATCAGCATCCGACACAGAAATCACCTATCAGTAGCACTTTACCTTTCCTGGCAATTCTGTGTATGTCTTATTAAATCTCCATCCACTTCTTCTCCCTGTGAGGGGGGGGGGTCTGTATATCATGTCAATGCAAATGTATTTCTCTTTCCCTCTTTCTAGTTTAACTCACAGTGCCTCCTCTCTCCCTTTTAAACCCTGCAATTCTATAGCTTTATCTTCTTTTACATTTGGTGCCACGCCACCTCCCCTTCTTCCTACCCTATCCTTCCTGTATAAAGTATAGCCTGGTGTAATTACATCCCAGTCATGGTTGTCCAAACCATGTCTCCGCAACTGCTACTAAATCCAAGTCACCCTCTTCCATTAAAGCCTCAACATCTGGGATATTATTTCCCATGCTACAGGCATTTATACAAACTGCTTTCCAGATGTTTCCCCTTTTACCTATTGCTAGAGGTATTTAATGTTTAACTTACCTGGGAGCTTTCTTTATCCATCCCCAATGAATCTAGTTTAAAGCCCTCCAGTAGGTTAGCCAGTCTACTACTGGAGACATGTTGACCCTTCTTAGACAGATGCCATCTCTGCTTTGCAGCCCTTGGATCATTATCTCATGGGCCAGGAAACCAAAATGCTTTTGATGACACCATCTATGCAGTCATGCATTTCTCTCCAGGATGCAAGCTTCTCTGCCTTGGTCTTTACCCTCAACAGAGAGGATTAAAGAGAACACCACCTGCAAACCTGTCTGCTTCATCCTCTGTCCCAAAGCCATACAGTCACTTTTGATACGCTTAGGGGGATACCTGGCAGTATCATTTGTGCCTACATGGATGAGCAAATTCAGGTAATAGTCAGTAGGCTTGATGAGTCTTGGCAAACTCTCCACAACAACTCAGATTTTGGCACCTGGTAGACAGCAGACCTCTCTGGACATCAAGTCTGGTCGGCAGATGGATGCCTCAGTAACCCTCCGAAGAGAGTCACCAACCACCACTAATGTCATTTCCTCGTAGTAACCTATTCTGCAATGTTGGGGTGCTCGAGCTCTGGTTCCTCCTTTCCTGGGATGCTTTCACTTCTTCCACTTCCAGGGCTCCATAATGTTCTTCAGTTCAAGGGTTGGAGGAATTGGATTGGTGAGTCTACAGACCCTAGTGACTCAAGTCCAACTTTCATCATTTTGTAGGCTCCCATCTTCACCTCTGCTGGAGAGCTTGGATGTTTCAAGAAGCATCTCATCATTGTACTTCTCACTGTCTTGAATGCTCCTCAGCCTTACCACCTCTTCTCTGAGCATTTCAGCATGCAGGCATCCTGCACACGGTACCGGAGTTTCAACTGGCTTTGGGATCTCTGTCTAGACAGAGGCAGAAGCTGTAACGGGGGTAACAGCTTTGGCAATTCCATTTTTCCCAACCATTGTTCAGTTGGAAGAGCTTTGGTACCTGTTGAAATAAAAAAAAGAGAGACCCTTCCAAAGTCCCTGCCTGTTCCTCAGCTGTCCTTTAAAAGAAAAAGCAGTTAACCTCTTAAGTGTGCTCTAAGTCCCTGTGTGAGGCTAAATAGGGAGTTGCCCTATAACGCAAGAATGCTCACATGGGGTGGATGGGAGATGGGGGTGGGTAGAGAGGGACCTAACACCCGATGAGGTCAGTGGCTTCAAACAGCTAGCAAGCTGGAACAAAAAACAAACTGACCGTTTTGCCCACTACCACAAGAAATTCCCCCTTTGCAGTACAGAAAAAAAATTAGCTTTTACAAATGAAAACCAAAACCCCTTTAAGAGTTTTCAGGCAGAGAGACTGTAGTTAAAAGTCACACAGTATTACCTTGCTTGCAACAGAGTCCCTGTTAGGAATGTGAAGACAGCATTTCTGCTTGTTCCTGGAGATATGATTTTTAATGCACAGCATATTAACTCAGACTCCTGGAGGACTATGGTGTCAATTGTATTGTATGAAATCTATTTAAATGGTGGATTCATACAGCTCAGAGAACTCTCCCCTAACTGATTCTGTAGATGAGATACTCAAACAGCATAGAGCAGATCAAAGTCTACCAGGACCATCTCTCCTTCATAGCAAACTTGCACATGTGTTTGACTAGATTATTATTCAACTTGTCTGTCCATGCTAGGGGGTCTGTAGATTACCCCATTGTATTTAGTAATGTTATCACCCCATTACAAAAGTAACCCACTGCATCTTCTATTTTATCTATACCAGTACTTTCCAAATTTATTCCCATATGACCCTATTTTAACAACTGAAAATTAACATGGCCCCCATATAGTGAAATCAAAATAGCAGGTCCCCAGCCTCCTTCCCCTCCCTCTACTCATCTAAAGCAGGAAGGCAGCACAACAGCAATGATAGCATCATAAGCAGTCAGCACAGAGTCCATTGTATCAGTGTCCAGTGTGTGCTTACAGAACCCAGTACTCAACATGGGTTTCCAGGCTAACAGGAAACTTACCTGGAAAACACATGGAGGGGGACTGGGCATCAGCAAGGGCCTATGAATGTTCACTGGCTTTTAGACCACATGCTTACTGGTGGCTGCCACTACTTAGCATAAGTCACAGTGAAAGTCCAGAGAGAAAGGAAAATGGCTATGTTTCTGAGACCCCCATTTGGAGTTGTAACCCTAAGTTTGGGAACCACTGCTCTATACCCTCAGTTCTTCTTTGCTTTAATTTCAGAGCATGAACCTTTCTGCAACAGCGGTAATAAAGAACTTGGGTGAACTGAATCCAAAAGCAACAACATGGTCTTTATAATGTTCTGAAACTTGAGAAACACAATGTCTAACAAGTTGCGTAATACATTACCCCAAAAAGACTGACAAATGTACTCATCACTGGAGAACAGACATTTCACCACAGCATATGGTTTTGCAGCCTCATATATCTACTTAAAGCCCAGGTAAGGAGAAACTAGTAAAAGTGATCCCATATCAATCGCCTTAATACAAACAACACCTCCCCACTTGACCCTTGTCCAATTTCCTGGATCAAGCTCGCCAGATCACACCTCAGTCCCTACCTGAAATCCATTGTGCACGCATCCCTTCTACAGGGTTTCATGCCCACCACTCTGAAACACAGCTCAATCTGTCCACTCCAAGAATTTCAAGCTTGATCCATCCTCTCAATTCCTACAGACCCATTTCCAGTATACCTGGAAAAAGTAATTGAAAGTAGTTCAACTCCATCTCCAAGATCATCTTACTATCCATGCCCCTCTGGATCCTCACCAACATGGGTTCAGACAAAACCATGGAGTTGAGACCCTCATCACATCCCTCTTGAACACTACTAATTTGCGTACAAGACACCTCCCAGGGATTCATACTCATATTCCTTGACATTTCTTCAGCTTTCAGCTCCCTCCCTCACAACCTACTTCTGCAACGCCCAGCAGATATAGGTCTCCAAGACGCCACGCTTAAATGGTTCCAATCCTACTTCGACAGAAGACAGCAAGTAAACATCAGATAGAAGCTATACCTTCCATTTACCCAATCCACAAGGGTACCCCAAGGCTCTAGCCTTTCAGTCCTCTTGTTTAACATATTCATACAGTCAATATGCAAAATATTCAGAGTTCCCAAAATGCTTTACTAGATCTACGCGGATGATATAATGTTCTTCTCCCCATTCAATATCTCAACTCCGGACCTCACATCCTTGCACAATGCTTTATAGAAGTTCGAAAATGGCTGCACCTCAACCACCTTCACATCAATATGAATAAGACAGAAGCACTTTATGTCTTTTCTAACCCAGCCTTCTCACCACCATAAACCCTGAGACTTGATAATGTTGACAAACAAGTTAGGACCGAAGTCAGATGCCTCGGGCTAAATAAATTTCAGCAACTGAACTTCCACAGTCACATAAGGAAAATCTCCTCCTCAATCTACCACAAGCTAAGAGTTTTGAAGAACCTTCGTCCCCATCCTAGCCCTCGACCTCTTCCGGACCATGTGCCAAGCCATGATCACCCCCATATTAGATTATGGCAATATCATATATCAAGGCCAGCCTAAACACTCACTCCACCCCTTGCAAATGGCACAAAATACTGCGGCCAGAATTATACACAGAGCCTCTTGTTGAGATCATATTACCCCTATCCTACAATGCCTCCACTGGCTACCAAGTGAAGCACGAGTCCGGTTCAAGGCACTAACTTTTATATTCAAAGTTCTGAACAGCAAATCATCCACCTGCTTGCAATCCTTGATCTCCAGACCCAAAAAGGGGAGGCCCCAACGACATCCCACCAACAATCTCCTCTCCATCCCCATTCTGAAGACCAAGTCCAAGCAATCTGTCTGTGACAGAGCATGCTCTCTCTCTGCGCCCACCCTGTGAAATTCCTTACCCCCGAATCTCAGAGCATGCACTGATCTGAGCACCTTCAGGAAGAGTCTAAAGAGACATCTTTCAGGTCCACTTTGGCACTTACCCGGTCCCAGAGACATAGCCTACAGCAATCATGAGTCCCCTTCACCAGCTCCCACGTACAGAATCTATGAAAGCTTTACACATGACTTGCTTGACAATCATGCTCATTTGTATACAGGTAGATCACAAACATGTTAGACCTGTTCTATCGCATTGTTGAGTTATGCACTTCCTTGTTATATTGTTCCTTGTTCTATGTATGATCACTAGGCCGCTCCAGACACCCTGGCATGTTATCGTTCTATGTACACCACCTTGAATTGTAGAAAGGCGGTTCAGAAATAAGCTTAAATAAAATAAAAGGTAACTAAATATCCTTACCTTGACCATAAAGGTGAAATCTGTCAGTGCTGGAGAGTAGACAGCTCCACCTGCACATGGGCCCATAATGAGTGAGATCTGGGGGACAACACCAGAGGCCTGAACATTGCGCTGAGGAGAAGCAGTGGGCAGCATATTATTAATAAAACATTGCCCACCCTAAAATCCGGTCAGAATACACAGAGAATCCCCCAACCAAATCTGATAACCATGCATGTGTAGAAAAGGAAAGACAACAGAAGAGTCAATTCTATATTTTCTTAAATACAACAGTTCAAGTGTCAACATTTTCAGCAAGTTTTGTAACTCTCTGTTTCCACTAACACCAGAAAAACGGCATTTCACCACTACTACAGCAATTCAATCGCTCTCTCTTCCTCCATATTATCACTCTGGAGGGCTCTTCTTATTACCATCCTATGTAAAAATTGGATATAATTACCAAGATGGGTGGCCATTCTGCTGCGCAAAAAAACCCACAAAACCTGCTTATATCCCTTTTCCAAGTTTGGATTATTACAGTGCATATGCATGGAGCAACGCTTCCAAAAAGCATTCCTAATGGATGCTGCAGAGTGTTCCTGCGCCGGCTCAGTCAATGCCGATGTTGCCCATATGTGAAGACTGCATTCCTGCTTGTACCTGGAGCTAAGGTGTTCTCCAGGGACAGCAGGAATCAGTCCTCACATATGGGTGACATCGGCACCAACGGAACCCGCAAGGTAGCTTCTCCCCAGCTTTCAAAGAAAGCCTTTGGGAGATGCACCACACATGTGTGGTCCCCTTCCCACCCAAGGGAGCCATTTTGCCTCAGTAGGATGATATAGCTCAAAGGCAAAAATGATACACAAAGTAACTCCACGGGGAGGAGGGAGGGCTGTGCGGATGGATTCCTGCTGTCCCCAGAGAACACCTGTTACAGGTGAGTAACTATGCTTTCTCCGAGAACAAGCAGAACATCAATCCTCACATATGAGACTACTTAGCTACAGACTACCATAAACCTGTAAAAAGCCATGGGTGACCAGGAAAAGGTGAGCTGTGAGCAGCCGCAATGAGTCCTTGAGAAGACAGACTCCTGAGTGGTCCAAGTGTTCAGTGAGAAAACCAGCACTGCAGTAGCCTGAACACACAAGGACCAGAGGGCAGGAGTTGCCTACATCCCGAATAGATGACGGAATACCGCCTGGCCAAAGGCACTGTCCCTACAGGACTCCCTCTCCAGGCAGTAATGGAGCTGCAAAGGCATGGACTGAGGACCAGGTTGCGGCTCAGCAGATTTCCGACAAGGGAATGGAACGCAGGTGTGCCACGGATGCCACCATGGCTCCAGCCTGCTCGTAGGTGAGGGCAATGCAGTCCGCCACCTAGGTGGACAGAGTACGCTTGGTCACCACTGCCCCCAGCCGACTGGGGTCATAGGAGACGAAAAGCTGTGAGGTGGCTTTGTGGTAGCTCTGTGTATGTTGGAGGTAAGAGGGACAGGGCCCTCTTACAGTCCAGAGTGCGAAGGACAGTCTTTACCCTGCTGGCGTGAGACCAAGGTAAAAGGTGGGGATCACCACCTCATGACTGAGGTTGAAAGGGGACACCACCTTGGGAAGGAACTTGTGGTGTGTGCAGAGCATGACCCTTTTTTTTTTTTATAGAGCCTCATGTAGGATAGATCCACCAACACCACCTGGAGCTCGCTGATCCTGCGAACCGACATGAGTGCCACCAGAAACACAACCTTCCAGGAAAGGTACTGCAGGTGGCAGGTAGCCAAGGGCTCAAATAGTGGGCCAGTGAGCTGTAACAGCACCACATTGAGGTCTCACTCCACCGCCAGCGAGCAGAGAGGAGATTTAGGTGGTCAGAGATCCTGCAGAAAGTGGGTCATGAGAGGCTGTACGAAGAGGGACTTGTCCTCGATAAGGTAGTGGTGCACTGCGAGTGCACTCAGATGGACCCTGACAGAGCTGGACTTCAATCCTGCCTGGGACAGGTGAAGAAAATATTGCAGCACAAGCTGCACAGAGCACAAGAATGGGTTGACTTGTCGCTCCATGCACCACACCGAGAATCTGCCCATTTTGAGGCATAAACTTGTCTAGTGTAGGTCCTACGGGAGGGCCAGGAGAATCTCCTCCACCTCCCCTGAAAGGCTGAAAGAGGCCAAGGCTATCCTTTCAGCAGCCAGGCCATTAGCGTCAGAGACCCCAAGTTAGGGTGTAAGAGAGCTGCCCTCCTGCAACAGCAGTCCCGGGGCACTCCCCAGGGAGACAGGGGGCACTGTGAATAAGTGAAGGAGCAGTGGGAACCACAGTTGTGTGGGCCATCGAGTAACTACTAGCATCAGTGATGCCCTGTCACACTGAGCCTTGAACAAGATTTTGGCAATCAGCGGCGTAGGCAGGAAGGCATAGGGAAGCCCCTCTGTCCATGGGATGAGGAATACAACTGCTGCTACCCGGGATGGGTGTGGCTGCCTGAAGCAGCCGGGCATTGGCCAGAATGGTAAAAAGGTCCATCTGTGGCATTATCCAGAGGTTGAAGAGCTGGTAGGCACTCGGGGGGGGGGGGGGGTCTAAGGTTTAAGGTTAAGGTTTAATTATTTGATAAAAACCGCCTTTCACAAACAATCAAGGTCCCTACAATAATAAAAACATAAAAAAAGTCATAAAATACATAAGTTACACAGCGCATAAAACATAATACATAAAACTTTGGCCAGGAGCCGGAAAGGAAAAGGAAATATACAAATGTTATAAAGGACAGAAGGTAAAGTGCAGAGAACACAGGACAAGATACAAAAGGCAGAAAGGTACAATAGAAAAAGACTCACACAAATGGGGAGGGAACATTGAAAGCTATGGAAAACAGGTGGGTTTTGAGATTTTGTTTGAAAACAGTGAATTGTGATTCCAGACGGAGGGAAGAGGGGAGGGAATTCCAATGTGCAGGGCCAGCAAAGTAAAATGCAGAGAAACGTGTAGACTGGAGGTGGGCGTGGGAGGGGGAGGGAAGGGCCAGACGGTTGAGGTGGAAAGAGCGGGGTGTGCACCGAGGAGAATGGAAAGATAGAAGGTCAGACAAGTAAGAGGGAGTACCAGTGTGATAAACCTTGTGAAGAAGAGTCAGTAACTTAAACTGTGAGCGAAAAGAAACTGGCAGCCAATGAAGATTGAAAAGTAAGGGGGGTGACGTGATCTCGAAGAGCAGAATATGTGACAAGACGTGCAGCAGTGTTCTGTATCCTTTGAAGCCTTACCACCTGGTTCTTAGGAAGGCCGAGAAATAGTGCATTGGAAAAGTCCACCCGTGACATAACTAAAGATAACACCAGTGTAGACAGAGCAGAGGGAGAAAGAAAAGGACGAATTGAACGAATTTGCCGGAGAAAGAAAAAGGAAGTTTTGGTAATATGGGAAATATGAGAACGAAAGGAAAGATCTGAGTCGAAGTAAACACCTAAATACCGAAATGTGGTAACCAACGGGACTGGGGAGTTGGAGAAAGAAGGGGCCAAAGAGGGGAGGGGGGATCACCATGAGTAAACCAAATAGCAAGAGTCTTAGTAAGATTAAGATGGAGACAGTTAGTAGTGAGCCAGCATGCAACAGAGGAAAGGCAAGAATTTAAAGGAGTGAGGTCAGGGTAGGAAGGGGAGGTGTGATGGAGTAAGAGAATATCGTCGGCATAAAAAAAAAGCTGAAAGACCTGACTGTTGGATAAGAAGGGCAAGAGGGGCAAGAAAAAGATTAAAAAGAAGGGGGGCAAGAACGGAACCCTGTGGAACCCCACAGGGGAGGTACTGTGGATCGGAGGGGGAAAAAGTAGACGAGGACGGAAGGACTGTGCAGGAGCGAGAGGAAAGAAAAGAGTGAAACCAGTGATGAACAGTGCTACAAAGACCAGCTTCCCGGAGCCGGTGAAGAAGAAGAGAGTGATCGACTAAATCAAATGCCGCTGAAAGATCCAAAGCAACCGCCACCGAAAATGTCACCTCGATCGTGAGCTACATGCAGTGAATTAGTGAAAGCCAGGAGAATGGTGTCAACGCTGTGCCCAGAGCGGAAACCTGATTGACGGGGGTGAAGAAAGTTAATAGAATCAAGATGGTGAGAAAGTTGTGCAAAAACGAACTTCTCCAGAAGCTTAGATAGGAAAGGGAGATTAGAGACAGGACGATAGTTAGATGGAAGGGAAGGGTCGAGGGAGGGATTCTTCAAAGGGGACGAACTAGTGCGTGCTTCCATGATTTAGGGAAAATCCCAGAGGAGAGGCTAGAGTTAAACATGGTGAGGATAGGAGGAAGGGCACCCAGGGAGGGTGTGAGGAGCCAAGAAGAAGGAATAGGATCAAGCGAGCAGGAGGTCTTTCGAGAAGAACAGATAAGGTGATGAAGTTCGGGTGCAGTAATGGGTGAGAAAGTGGCCCAGAAATGGGAAAGCTGAGAGACTGGCGGAGGCGAGGGAAGAGGAGGGGGAGAGGTGATAGGAGGCGGACATGAGGGCAGTGAGACTCTCAAGGCAGTGACCTTTGAGATGAAAAAGGAGGCCAATTGGGTGGGCGATGGAGAAGACTGGGTAGAAGAAGTAGAGGTAGTGGATAAGGGAGTATGTAGAGAGATAAGAGAACGGAGGGTGGAATACAAATGACGAGTTTGGTTGGGAGCCTGCAGGATGGCATTAGAAAAGAAATCACGTTTGGCAGTGTGGAGTTGAGTGCGGTAAAAGGAGTGATGAGATTTAAAAATAGCTAGATTGGTGGGGGAAGGATCCTTGCGCCAGAGACGCTCGGCCCGTCGAAGGTGTCTACGTAGGAGCCGCAGACCACCATGGAACCAAGGATGGGAGGGACACCGATGGGAATGACAAGGACGTGGAGGGGCTAAAAGATCGAGTGTAGCGGAGAGGGAGGAAGACCAGAAAGCAGCTTGGGAATTAGGTGAGAGGAGTGAGAAATCATTCGGCAGAAGCTCAGAAACAGGAGGAAATCTTTGCAATGTGAGAGGGGTGAGGGCTCGGGAAGAACGCATTGGGGATGATGAAGTAGGAGAGGACGAGACTCCTAAGAAGGAGCAGGACAGGGTGAGGTAGAAATGGTCCATCCATGGGAGAGATGTGGCAGTAGGAGCTGATAAGGTTAGGGAGGAAGAAGCGGAGGACAGGAACAAGTCAAGGGTGTGACCAGCTTGATGAATGGGGATAGTGACATGTTGAATGAGGGAGAGATCCTGAAGAAATGAGAGGAAAGAGAGCTCTCTTGATGAAGAGGGGGAGTCCATGTGAAGGTTAAAGTCACCTGCTATGATTAAGTGGGGATAAGCTAAAGAAACATCGGTGATTGTCAGCAGGAGAGAGCGTCCCATAATGAAAGGCGAAGGGCAGGAGGGGAGTAGATAAGAAGTAGATGTATAGGAGGAGAAGTATGAAGACGAAGGAGAAGTGCCTCAGCATAGTGCAAAGATGGAGAGGAGATTGAGGTGTAGGATAAGGAAGGATGAAGGATGGCAGCTACACCACCACCAGATCGCCCCAAGCGAGGGACGGAGGCTGCAGAGAAGCCAGGGGGAAGACAACGTGCTAGGAGAGCGTCCTCGCCATCACGGAGCCAAGTCTCCATGAGAAGGGTGATTCCGGGAGCGGAGCGAAGAACAAGATCTTGAAGAAGAAGGGATTTGTTCCGAAGAGACCTACAATTAAGAAGGCCAATAGAAAAGAAAGTCCGAGAAGAGCCAGGGGGAACAGAGGATGGAGAGGAAGAGGACGAAGAAAGGGGGCATGAACGTAAATTAACGGTGCAGCGGGAGCAGTGAGTGAGACGTTTGGCAGGCCGCCTGCCCCAGAATACAGGGATAGGAGCCATATGACAAAAGGAAAGACAAGACGGGGAAATGTATGGAGAGGGCACGGCTGGGGAGGCTAGTCCAGAAGCAGGCCCGAATGGTGACAGGGGGTAGGAGGGTAACAGGAGTAACTCACCGAGTAGGGGAGTATTAAGGAGAACAAGAAGTAAACCGAACCAGCTGAGGAATACAGAGGGGGTCTTTGTTGCCGGAGCGGTCCCAAGGAGCGCACCTAAGGAGCACGTCTAGCCACCACTCAGGCAGCTGGAGGACCCTGCTCAGCCTGTCCACCAGGGCATTGTCCTGGCCCGGCAGATACACTGCCTGCAGGAGCATCCCGTAGCGGTTCACATAAGAGCAGAGGGTGTATGACCCTGTACACCGCTGCTTGTTGAAGTAGATCACCACCATTTAATTGTCCATCTGGACCAGCACTGAATGGTGTTGAAGGTGGCGACGGAAGGTTTGGAGGGCCAGGGATATGGTTCAGAGCTCCAAGAGGTTGATCTGCTGCAGACTGTCTGTCTGCAACCAACTGCCCTGAGTGCAGAGGCTGTCGCAGTGGGATCCCTAGCCTAAGACGCAGGTGTCTGTAGTTAGGACCCTTGGGGTACAGGGACCTGGAAAGGTATCCCAGCCAGGAGATGCTGAGAGCCTGCCACCAGGCGAGTCGGCCAGTTAGTGGGTCACCACCATCCTGTCCTGCAGTTGGCCTGTAGCCTGTGTTCACTGGGAGCAGAGACCCCATTGAGCCAACCTCATGTAAAGGCGGGCGTCTGGGGTAATGAACTGTGGTTGCCATGTGATCCAACAAGCAGAACAGGAGGCGGGTGGGCACCTAGTGTCAGTGCTGCATGGCCATGGCCAGTGCCCCGAGACGGTTGTCCCGAGGAAGGAAGGCCTTGGTTTGAACTGTATCCAGCCTTGTCCCTATAAACACCAGACACTGTCGGGAGGAGATGGGACTTTGGGGTGGCTTGTTACGAACCCCCAAGTCTGTGGTAGTGCAGCCTCTTATGAGCCAGTCGTCCAGGTATGGGAAGACGAAGATAGACCGTGACTACTGTCAGGTACCTGGTGAACACCCTTGGTGCGGAGGCCAGCCCAATGGGTAGCATACTGTACTGGTAGTGGCCAACTCCTCCCACCATGAACCTGAGGTATTTCCTGTGGTTGGGATGGATGAGGATGTGAATGTACGCATCCTTTAGGTCCAAGGAGTATAGTCAGTCTCCCAGCTGGAGATATGGCAGCAGTGTTCCAAGGGAATATTTGGAACTTCTCCTTCACCAGGAACCTGTTTAGATCCTGCAGGTCCAGGAGGGCCTGAAGCCTCTGGTCCTCTTGGGTACAAGGAAATAATGGGACTAGAATCCTTTGCCCTTGAGGTGTGCGGGTACCGGTTCCAGCGCCTTGTCCTCAAGAAGGCCTGCGACCTCTTGCAGTAGTAAAGTCTGGTGGAGGGGAGTCCTGGGGAGCTCTCCTGCAAAGAAATGAGGGGGCACCTGTGCAGGTGGAGAGATGCAACCCTTCCTCACCACCTACAGTGCCCAGGAATCAGTGATGGATGGCCACCAGTGGGCATAGAGAATCAAATTATCCCCTGTGGGCTGCTGGGCTGGGCCTCTTGGGGGAAGGAGAGGCTATGCGCAAGGAGTCAAAACCCCCACTAGGCTGGGCTGGAGCCGATGTCTGGGGTTTGGGAGCCTTAGGCTTACAAGGGCCATGCCCTTGTTCCTTGGCCTGCTGCCCCTGTTGGGGAGCTGGAAAGGCCTGGTACGAGGGTAGTTTCCATAAACCTTAAACGTCTTCAGGTAAAAGAACCTTTTACCCAAAGGCTTTTGTCAGGAAGGGTCAGGGGTCCTTCTTGGAGAGCCTGGTCCTTGTCAGGAACTCAGACTCCAACTCTGCAGCCTTATACGTCATGGGTTTGCCAAAAAGATTTTCTCCCTGGCAGGGGATATCGACCAACTTGTCCTGAACCCATTGCTCCAGGTCAGAGGACTGTAGTCAGGCCTAGTGTCAGGCACCGATGCCCGCCACAGCTACTCTAGCTGCCGACCCGAAGCAGTCATAGGCTGCCCGAGACAAACTTGGAGCACACTCTGAAACCCGAGGCCAGGGCCCAGTACTGCTGGAGAGGTTCCTCGGAAAGACCAGCTGAGAACCTGATGAGTCTCTTCGTCAGGTCCCTCAAGTACATGCCCATGTATAGCTGGTATGCCTGGATCCAGTTAAGGAGCATGGAGCCCTGGTAGCACTATCTGCGCAGGGCGCCCAAGGTGTGGGCCTCCCTACCCAGGGGCACCAAGGAGTGAATCTTCTGGCTTTAAGGCAACGCATGGCCAACTCCACCACCATGGAGTTGTGTGGCAGCTGTGCTTTCTGGAAGCCAGGGATCCGGTGGACCCAGTACATCGAGTCCAGCCATCTGCTTACTACGGACACTGATGTGGGGGTCACACATGCAGAGAAGCAGTCATTTCAGGATCAGGGGGAACGGGCACCATGAGTGCCTCCTTCGGAGGGACCTCGTACTGGAGGATCTTGAGGTCCTCAGTCTGAGGGTCCTCCTCTAATGCCATCACGAAGGCCAGTGCCTTGACCATGTCCTGCATGAAGTCGAGGAAAGCCATGTCCTCAGACGGGGGATAATGCCAGGTCTCGGTGGGAGACAGGTTGGAGGGCACATTTCGGTGACAACAGGTATCCAGGGATTCGTGGTCCTGTCTCCCAGTCTGACTCATAATTGGTGGAGGTGTCGAGGGCAGTCCAGACTCCGGGGTCAAGCCTCGAGCCTGATGGTCCCTAGCCCCTGCTGTCAGAGCCACAGGCACTCATCGGGGATGAATTCTATGTTGAGGAACCTCTCGAGGCTGGTGGTGCTCGAGGATTGGCTCAACATCCAGGGAATTCCTTGAGGTCAAGGGTCTGGTAGTTGGGAGTGATGACCTGGCGAAGCCAGGCATCAGAGCCCACTGCTGGGCCACGAAGGCAGATGAACTGCGCTCCAAGGTTGCCATCCTGGTCTCAAGGCCAGATGGCTCCACAGCCTTTGGCATGGGCACTGAGAGACTCTGGCACAACACAGACTCCATCAAGGGGGAGTCCTCAACCAGGATGGCCTCGGGGGTCAGAAGCCAGCTGCCGGCGATTCCCATTGGGGTATTTTGATTAGCCATTCCTGCTCCTTCTCCTTGGACTCGCGGCAGGGACTGTGGGCCCAGGGTCCACGGGACTCGCCCACTTTCCTAGGCTCGTTCTGCCGACATGGTCTTCAGGGTTTCCAGCTTTTCTTCCTCCGGGGTTGCTCCGGGGTTCCAAGGCAGCACAGTTTCCCCAGGGTTCCAGAGGGGTCTCTGGAGTGCAGTGTCACCGAAAACTCCGGTGCAGAGTATCTTGTAGAAGAACTCCCACTGCTGCTGACAGCTTTTGATGGTCTTGGAGGTCATCTTCTTGCAGAGACCGCAGTCCAAAGGATCATGATCCAGCCCTAGGCATCGGAGGCAGCATGACATGTTTTTGGCACATCGGTCACAATTCTTAAAGCAACTGGTAGAGGCCATGGTGGAAAAGATGGCCCCTGTGAGATCGAAAACCTCAGGCCCAACCAGGGACAAAAAAAAGGCACAAAGCCGGTCAAAAAGCTCTTGAAAAAAAGAAGGGAAAAAAGAATGAACCCAAGACGCAATATCGAGGCGAGCTCAGGGGCGGGAAAGGGAATGAATACGCAACTGGAGAAGAAAAATTCAAGAGAAAAACGTAACACTTTTCCGGGGAAAACAGACATGTCCAGTGGGCTCCGTGGAAAAGAGGAGGCTGAGGCAAGATGGCACTCTTGGGCAGGAAAGGGACCACGCATATGTGGTGCATCTCCCAAAGGCTTTATTTGAAAGCTGGGGAGAAGCTACCACATGGGCTCCATCGGCACCGACATCACCCATATGTGAGGACTGACTTCCTGATCCTTCATAAAATCATAATTCTCTGGGAACAAAGAGAAAGTAAAGAAACTAGCAAAGTCAATTTCACTAGGTGTTTAGCAATCAACATTTTAGCTTAAAAAAATGAAAGCAAAATTAGACTTACCTGCTAATTGTTGTTCCTTGAACTCCAGTCCGTCCCGCATCTCTGGGTAGTGTATCTCTTCTAGCAGCTTGGTAACTGAGCATTTCATCTTTTGACAACACCAGTACTAATATAGCTGGCACTGCCCACCAGCTCCCAGTAACCTACTGACAAAGTGGACTCAAAGGAGCAACAAATAAATAGTTAAACAATCACAAACAATTCTACAATTACATAAACTGACGCCCCCTCGAACCCGAGGAGGAACCCTTTCTCTTCCCCCCCCCACCCCCCGAGAGAGAGAGAGGGCTTACCTGAGGAATCCCTGGACGATGACACTGAGCTCGAGACCGATAACTCTCCCGGTCTGCACCTGAATGCCGAAAGCCTAGGGATTGCTGGGTTCCCCAGCCCCTCCATTGTCAGGTAAACCGGATACAGAACCGGGTCAATTGTCAACCCTAAAAACCCTGTGCGATCCAGGACTGGATTAGAGTTCCCCAAGGAAAGCACAGTTAATTACCTGTAACAGGTGATCTCTGGGAACAGCAGGAATAAGTCTTCACATATGGGTACGTCGGCACCGACCGAGCCTGCGCAGGAACGCTCCCCAGCTTCCCAAAAAAGGAAAGCTTTTAGGAGCATCCCACAGCGCCTGCGCGCTGCCTTCCCGCCTTTCCCAACCAACTCTCCTCAGTTCGAATTTAAAGCTGAGACAATAGAGAGAGAGAGGAAAGGAAAGATAGAAAAGAGATACAACTCCTAGGGGAGGTGGGTGGGTTGTGAAGACTTATTCCTGCTGTTCCCAGAGATCACCTGTTACAGGTAAGTAACTGTGCTATCTCCAGGAACAAGCAGGAATGAGTCTTCACATATGGGGACTCCCTAGCTGAGATGCCTGGGAGATCCCCAAGGATATGACCCTGAAAGGGGTCTGCGTCCTCCTATGGATCTCAGGCATCCATCCAGGGAAGGAGGGCAGGAGTTGTTTAAGAATGGAACAGGTGTCTGAGGACAGCCTGACCAAACAAGGCATCCTGGCAGGAATCCTTGTCCAAGCAGTAATGGGCTGTGAAGGTATGAACAGAGGCCCAGGTGGCTGCTCGACAGATCTGGTCGATGGACACAGAATTTAGATGAGCCATAGAGGTGGCCATGGCCCTCACATTATGAGCTGAGACATGGCTCTCCACAGAAAGGTTCTTACTCTGGTAGGCGAAAGAAATACACTGAGCAATCCAATTGGACAGTGTTCTCTTAGAGACTGGAAGTCCCAAATGAGAAGGATCAAAAGCAACAAAAAGCTGGGAAGACTTTCTATGTTGCTGTGTCCTATGTAAGTAAAAAGCAAGAGCTCTTTTACAATCCAGAGTATGAAGATTCCTCTCTGCACTGGATGCATGAGGAGCTGGAAAAAAGACAGGCAAATATACCTCTTGATTAAGATGAAAAGGTGAGACCACTTTAGGCATAAAGTGTGGATTTGTCCTAAGGACTACCTTGTCATGATGGAACCTTGTATAAGGTGGATTAGCCACTAAGGCCTGCAGTTCACTGATGCGGCGAGCAGAAGTGACTGCAATGAGGAAAATAACCTTCCAGGAAAGAAATTTCAAGGAGGTAGGGGCTAAGGGTTCAAAAGGTGGCTTCATAAGCTGACCAAGAACCAAATTTAAGTCCCATGCCACCGGAGGAGGCCTAATGGGAGGTTTAGTTAAAGTTAGGCCTCTCATGAATCTTGAAATAAGAGGATGAGAGGAGATAGGTTGTCCATTGATGGGCTTAAGGGATGCTGCAATAGCACTCAAATGGACTCTTACTGAATTTGTCTTAAGTCCTGCATTGGAGAGATGCAGGAGATAGTCTAACAAAGAAGTTAAAGGTAGTGCCAGAGGGTCAAGACCCTTTTCAGCACACCAAATGGAAAATCTTTTCCACTTAAAAGCATAGGAACGCCTGGTGGAAGGTTTCCTGGAAGCATGGAGGATATCCTTCACCTGCTGAGAAAGATTCAAGTCTTGAAGGTCTAGGCCTTCAGTAACCAAGCTCTGAGGTGAAGGGACTTGGGGTTTGGGTGCCACAAAGTCCCTTCCTTCTGGGACAGGTGGTCTGGAGCAGCTCCCAAGTCCAGGGAGGGGGCTTGGGAGAGATGCAGAAGTAGAGGGTACCACACTTGGCGTGGCCAGCGTGGAGCTATAAGGATCATAGATCCTTGATCCCTCTGGAGTTTGAATGGAGTCTTGGGAATCAAGGGAATGGGTGGAAAGGCATACAGGAAGCCCTGACCCCAATGAAGGAGGAAGGCATCCTTGGCCTGAACTCCCTGACACGGAATTCTGGAACAGAACCGGGGAAGTTTGGCATTCCACGGACTTGCAAAGAGGTCTATGTCCGGGGTTCCCCATTCTTGGAAGATTCTGAGTACCTGATCCATATGCAGGGACCATTCGTGTGGAAGCAGAACTCGACTGAGTCTGTCTGCCCAAGAATTTTGGATTCCTGGGAGGTATACTGCCAGGAGATGGATTTGATGCTCTCTGGCGAAGGCCCATAATCTTAGAGCTTCGTTGCAAAGCGACAGAGAGCCAGTTCCTCCTTGCTTATGTAAAACATGGCTACTTGATTGTCCGTATGAATAAGGACTGTCTTGTAGCTGAGGAGGGTATGAAAGACCTTGAGAGCTAGAAACACTGCTCGAAGTTCCAAGTGGTTGATATGAAGAGAGGTCTCCTGTGGGGACCAAGTGCCTTGGGTGGAGAGGTCTTGTAGATGAGCTCCCCAACCTGTTTGGGAGGCATCTGTTGTGAGGGTTGCTTGGGACAACAACTGTTGGAAGGGGAACCCCAGCAACAGATTTTGAGTGGACATCCACCATTGGAGAGACCAAAAGAGACGTTTGGAGATTGCTATTTGGTCTGAGAGAGCTCCTGAAGCTTGAGTCCACTGGGTGGACAAAGTCCATTGAGCTGCTCTCATGTGTAGGCGAGCATAGGGTACCACATGTACTGTGGAAGCCATGTGGCCTAGCAGTTGTAGCATCTCCCTGGCAGTTAAGTGGCTCTTTGACTGAATCTGGGAGGCTAGTTGCACTAGACGTTGGCAACGGGCCTGAAGAAGGTAGGCCCTTGCAGTGGTGGTATCCAACCAGGCCCCTATGAATTCCAGGGACTGAGAAGGGATGAGCTGGGACTTTGGGATATTTACCACCAGTCCCAGATACTGCAGAATGCGCCTTGTGCAGTCCAGGGAAATCTGGGCCTCTGACTGAGATGGAGCTCGGATGAGCCAGTCGTCCAGGTATGGGAAGACAATATTCCCAGAGTGCGTAGAAATGCAGCAACTATTGCCATGCATTTGGTGAACACTCTCGGAGCAGAGGCCAGACCAAAAGGAAGCACTCTGTATTGGTAATGTTTTCCCTGGAAAAGAAAACGTAGGAATTTTCTGTGAGATGGATGGATGAGGACATGTGTGTATGCATCCTTGAGATCTAGAGAACAAAGCCAATCCTGACTTTGAAGGTATGGAAGGAGAGTGCCCAGAGAAAGCATCTTGAACTTCTCCTTGCATAGAAATGTGTTCAATTCTCTGAGATCTAGAATGGGTCTGTATCCCCCTGTCTTCTTTGGAATAACAAAATAGGGGGAGTAGAACCCTGACCTTGTTGAAGAGGAACTTCTTCTATTGCCCCTTGGGCAAGAAGGGTAGTTATCTCCTGACCTAAAAGGTCGAGAAGAGATGTGGGAGAATTGAAGTGTCTCACCATGGTGTTGGGAGGAAGGTCTGAGAAATGAAGTTTGTAGCCCTCTCTTATGATGGAGAGGGTCCACTGCTCTGATGTGATTTGCTCCCATCTGGGAGCAAAATGAGCTAACCTTCCTGGAATGGTGAGAGGTTCTGGCTGTGTTGAAGCCAGAAAGACTAAGTTCTCTAGCATCAAGTCAAAAACCCTGAGGGGGTTGGGACTGCTGAGTTACAGCAGCCCCTGTAGACTTAGGCCTGGCCTGCTTAGGTTGCTGACGCTTAGTGGCAAAGCGACCTGTAGAAGATTGTTGGCCAGAAGTGGAAGGAAACCTGCCCTTTTTGAAAAAAGACTTTTTAAAAGTCTTTTTCTTGGCAGGAATGGAGGTAGACTTTGAAAGTCTATCCAGAGCAGAATTCTCTGCATCCATTTGAGTGGCTTTAATTTGCCACTCTTTGCCAAATAGATTTTCACCTGTACAGGGCAGATTTCCCAAGCCATCTTGAACCCAGAGTTCTAAATCAGAAGCCTGGAGCCAAGCAATTCTGCGAGCAGCTATGGCAATGCCTGAGGCTCTACTGGCACCTTCAAAGGAGTCAAAGGCTGCCCTGTTTGAAAACTTGGAGATGTCTTGAGTATGCTTAAGCCACATGCGGAATTCTTCCCTTTTATCTTCTGGAATAAAAGGGAGGAAAGTGTGCAGCTTTTCTGCCACTTCTTTTAGAAACATACCCATGTAGAGGGTATATGAGTTGATTCTGGCAATAAGCATACTGGCCTGGAAGATTTTCCTACCAAAAGCATTCAAGTTTCTGCATTCTCTTCCTGGAGGAGCAGAAGAGTGTCTCTTTGTACTCTTTATCCTCTTCATAGCTGACTGCACCACAATGGAATGGTGAGGAAGCTGAGTTTTTTGAAAGCCAGGACAGGGAGGGACACGGTACATAGTGTCCAACCTGCGAGAATGAGGAGAGAGAGTGAGAGGAGTCTCCCATAAATCAATCATGTGTTCATAAAGAATCTCATAAATTGGTAAGGTGACTGCCTCTCTAGGAGCCTTAGGGTATCCTAAAATATCCAATTTCTTTGCTCTAGGCTCTGATTCAGAGGCTACTGAGATAGATAGTCCTTTAGCTACTTCTCTTATGAAGTCTTGAAAGGACAAGTCCTCTGGAGGAGACATTCTTCTTTTTGGAGAAGGCTCTTCAGGAAGGGCTATGGATACTTCAGGTGATTCATCTGATGAATCAGAATCACCAGAGGAAACGAAGTATCGCCTGTCAGGGTGCTCTTCCAGCGCTCGATACGCATATCGAGCGGTATCGACATCGGGCGTTTTCGGAACCGGATCGGTACCGAGAAACAGCCCTGGACAAGGAACCGCTGTCCTAGTCGATGTCGATGCGGTCGGAACCGGTATCGGCGCTGGTGCCGGTACCGGAGCCGATACCGACAACGGAGCTCGTTGCGGTACTGCCGGCGTCGCAGCTTGAATGAAGGCTGAAATAGCCTGCTGCATGGACAGAACATTCTGATCCATCGACGCCATGAATGCCTGGAGATCGGTACCGGGAGATTGTGCCGGTACCCCAGAACATTCTAACAGGTGATCGGTCGAGGCCGTGCCATCGATGTCAACCTGTAACCCCATAGGGGGAGCTTTGGAAGCCGGAGCTTCCCGCCGGGGTTGTTTGGCTGGTGCAGGGTCCTCGAGGGCAAGCCCGGAGGCATCTCGATGCTTAGAGGGAGATCTACCCTTCGAGGACCTGCTAGGTTTATGTTTGGTTACCTGAGATCCTTCAGGAGAAGAAGACCTGGAAGATGTCGATGCTACTGCCGGTGCCTCAGCGGGAAACAGCACATGGAGCTTAGCTGCTCGGTTCTGTAACCCCCGTTTAGACATTAGGGAGCAGGACGGACAATCCGGAATGGAGTGTTCAGGACCCAAACATTTAAGACACCATTCATGGGTATCTGTAACAGAAATAGTACCGCTACACTTAGTGCATTTTTTGAACCCGGAGGTTGGTTTTTCCATGAGGGAAATTTTCTTGTGGGCCCTGAGGCCTTAAGAAGAAAAATACACCAAGTGAGGAAAAATATAGATTTTTTTTTTTTTTTAAAGAAAGAAAGAAAAGACCGGCGGTACCGGTCCGGAGTCGGGGAAGGCAGACAAGCGACCAAAGAAATAAAATAAAATAAAGAACTTCTTCAGCGGTGACAGGGCTCGACCTGCTGGCTCCGCGGCAAAGAAGAACTGAGGAGAGTTGGTTAGGAAAGGCGATAAGGCAGCGCGCAGGCGCTGTGGGATGCTCCCAAAAGCTTTCCTTTTTTGGGAAGCTGGGGAGCGTCCCCGCGCAGGCTCCGTCAGTGCCAACGTACCCATATGTGAAGACTCATTCCTGCTTGTTCCTGGAGATCAACAATTAGCAGGTAAGTCTAATTTCGCTTTCCTTGTCATCCCTCCAGTCCAGTCCCGCATATCTGGGATGTAAGAGCAGTTAGCTTAATGGGAGGGACCTGAAAAACCGGCATGAAGCACCACTGACCCAAAACAGGAGTACCTTGCAGTTTGGATATCCAGGTGATAATGCTTTGCAAAGGTATGAAGCGATGACCAGGTTGCCGTCTTACAAATCTCTTATCGATGGCACGAAGCTATACTCTGCCCACGAGGCCGCCTAAGCCCTCGTGGGATGTGTACACAAATCCGCCAGCACCGGACATCCCTTCAAGATGTATGCTGATGCGACCGATTCCCGGGATCCACCTGGAAATGGAGGCCTTAGCAGCCACCTCACCCCTGCGTGGAGCCCCAAATAGTACAAACAAGCAATCCAATTTGCGGAAGGTCACCGTTTCCTTCAAATAATGCTTGAGGGCCCTTCAAACATCCAACAAGAACAACAGAGGGTTGGCGGCATTTTCCCCCGAGCCTCCCAGGACCGGAAGGGAAACAGGTTGATTCATATGAAATGCTGATATCACCTTAGGCAGAAAAGAAGGTACCGGCCGCAGGACAACCTTCTCCCTAGAGAACGAAAGGAAGGGCTCCCAACACAATAAGGCTGGAAGCTCCGAAATCCTGTGCACGGAGCATATGGCAACGAGGATTAAATCCTTCAGCGAAGCCTCGCTCAAAGGGCTTCTTAGCAAGTGCCCTCAGGAAGCACACTACATTCGGGTGTGACCCCAGAGGCACTTTCTGAACTTTCCCCTGAAACAGGCAATTGCTGCCAGTTGCACCCGCAAGGATCTAGCTGCTAGGCCCTTATCAAAACAGGCCTACAAAAAGGCTAGGATATCTGGGATGTTAGCAGTTGAAGGCTGCACCTGCTTATCTGTACACCAGGCCTCAAAGATGCACCATATCTGAATGTAGGCTAGAGAGGTAGATTTCCTCCTTGCCTTCAGTAAGGTTGAAATCACCGGGCCCGAGGAACCCTTTTTCTCAAACGTGCATTTTCAAGGGCCAAGCCATAAGCAAGAACTGATCCATCTGAGGTATGCGCACCAGGCCCTGCATCAGGAGATCCTCCCGGGACGGGAGACGCCACAGCCGATCCACTAGGAGACACACCAGGTCAGCATACCAGGTGCTACGGCCAGTCCGGGGCGATCAGAATGACCTAACCTTGATGTGACTCGATCTGCTGCACGACCCAGCCTATGAGGACCCACGGGGGGAAAACATATAGAAGACCCTCTGCAGGCTACTGCTGCACTAGGGCATTGAGAGCCTCTGACATCCTTTCCCGTCTTCTGCTGAAGAAATGGTTTGCTTTGGCGGTCTTGAACGTTGCCATCAGGTCCATGACCGGTATGTCCCACCTGCACAAAGGCTTCTTGGTTGAGTGCCCACTCTCCGGGATCCACATGCACACAACTGAGGTAGTCTGCCGTCACATTATCAACTCCTGCTACATGCACCGCCGACAGAGCCTGGAGGTGAACTTCAGCCCAGCTGAACAGCAGTTCTGCCTCCTCTTCCAGGGCTGCACTGTCCGTGCCTCCCTGACAGTTGATGTAGGCTACTGTGGTCACGTTGTCCAAAAAGACCCTGACCACCTTCCCTTGCAACCAAGGTTCTATAGTTGGGGGCCCCCTCCCCACTCCCCAAACTTACAATTTTAAATAACCCCCCCCCCCCCGCTCCCTCCTTTACTTAGTCTCCTACCCCTTATCAGTTATACATCCCCTGAGTCCATTCTCCAGCCAGCGCGCCTCTGCAAGCACTGGGCCATCCACTCACCTCCCCCCCCAGTCCAATATGAGCAAGACAGCACCAAAGTCCCCAAATGTTCTGCGAGCCCAGCTGCTGTCGATAACGCCCTCTGCTCCGACTCCCGTGCATCTGGAGCCATGCTTGGGCTTCATACTGTCAGATACAGCTGCGGCTGCCCCCTCACTCCGAGGTTCCACGCTGTTTTTCCGCTGCAGTCTCTGGCCCTTCACAGGGACCCGCTCCCAACCAGAGTGCCCCCCTCTGAAGCTCTCCTTCTCCATCTCCCCTGCCTCGACTGGCAGACGCGGGGCACCCTCCTGTTTCAAGATCTTCCAGGTCTCTGTCTCCGTGCGGGCCCGACATCCCCGACCGTTGATATCCATCAGGATGGTGAAGGGGAACAGCCATCGATATTTGTAGCTCTCCGTGCGCAGATACTGGGTGACCTTCATGTCGCGGCGTCTCTGCAACATACCTGCTGACAAGTCCTGATAAATTTCAACTTTGTGTCCTGCCCATGTAAAGCTCTTCCGAACCAGGGCTGCTCTTACCACCTTTTCCATCACTGCGAAAGATGTTAGACATGCAACTATGTCCCTCGGCTGTCCCCCTCTCGCCGGGCCCAGGGCCCTATTCGCCCTCTCCACTCCGATTTCCGCAGACTCATCTCCCGCATCCCCGCTCTGAAGCAGGGCCGCACACACCTTGCGGAACACATCTATCGCATCCACAAACTCCTCTGTTTCCGGGAGACCCCTCAAGCGCACATTATTGCGCCGGGACCTGTTCGAGGTCCTCCACTTTATCCTTCAAAAGCAAGTGGTCCTCCCAAAGGCTCTTCATCCAGGCCTCTGCCGCCAAATCTTTCTCCGCCTGCTGATCCGCTCGCTCTTCCAGCGCTTCCACTCGATGGCCGAGGTCCCGAACGTCTTCGCGGATGCCCATGGCTTCTTTCATTTCTCCTCTCATGGCTACAATCTCTCTCTTTAACGAGCGCATCCATCCCCACATGTCACCTCTAGTGCAGCCTTCGTCCGCTCTCTCCACTTCTTCCTCGGACTCGTCTCCCGAAGCCATGTGCTCCAGCTGCTACCCAGCTTTCGACCCACGATTTTCCGCATATGGGGACTTGAATTTCGCCAGCTTTTTCCTCACGGACATCCCTGCGCTGTCCACTCTCGTCCGTCACCCCCTGAGTTACCGAGATGGGGTAAAATAAGCACTTTTCCACCAAAATTTCAGCGCCACGATGGGAGCTCAAACTCTAAGCTGCCATCACCCGGGTGATGTCACTTCCTCCACCTGCAACCAAGGTTCAAAGCTGCGGAACGCAGGGCTACTGCCCACATCTCCTGCCTGTGATTGGCCAATTGGCCCACTGCGAGCTCTAGCGCCCCTGAGCAAAGTTCCCTTCGCAATGGGCTCCTCAGCCCGACAGACTGGCGTCTCATCAGCAGGATCCACAGTGGTGACTCGAGGGGCATGCTTACTTCCATATTCCCTAGGCAAAGCCACCATTCAAGCACCCTCCTGGCCCCTTGCGGGCAGGGGAGCTTTTGGGACAGGGGATGCGTCTGGTGCGACCACCGACAGAGCAAAGCCTTCTGCAGTGGGCGCAAGTGCACCCCTGCCCACAGCACCACCTCTAGAGTGGCTGCCATGGTACCCAGGACCTGCAGATAATGCCAGACCATCGGCTCCCACAGATTCAGGAACTGATGCACCAATAGCCATAGCCCCTGAGCTCGCTGCTCCAGCAGGAAGACTCTCCCCACACGGGTGTTGAAGCGTGCTCCTAAGTACTCCAGCTCCTGAGATGAGACCAAGTGGCTCTTCGTCATGTTGACCACCCAGCCGAGACTTTGCAGAAACCGTACTACCCATGACGTCGCCTGCTCACTCTCGTCTCTGGACTTTGCCCGAATCAGCCAGTCGTCGAGGTATGGGTGCACCAGAATCCCTTTCTTGTGGAGCACTGGGTCCGAAACTGGAAATGTCCCATCGGCACTGCAAACCAGAGAAACTGCTGGTGCTCTGGCTGAACAGCGATGTGAAGGTACGCCTCTGTGAGATCGAGAGACATCATGAGCTCCCTGCTTCTTACGGTGATGATCACAGATCACAACGTTTCCATATGAAAATGCGGAACTCAAAGACAATGGTTCACTCGCTTGAGATCTAGGATTAGGCAAAAGGAACCATCCTTTTTGGGTTCCACAAAGTAAATGAAGTATCCGCCGCAGCCATACTGATCTTGGGGGACAGGAACCAACACTCCGAGCTGCAGCAGCCATGACAGGGTGTCTATTACCGCTGCTGCCTTGCTTCGTGCTTTGCAGGGAGACTAGATGAAGGCATCACCCACCGGTCGGGCCAACTAAAGGGCATACCCCTTGTGGATGATCTCTATGACCCACTGGTTGGATATGATCAGGGCCCAAGCAAGGTAAAACCCCTGCAGACGACCTCCCATGTGTTGGACAGCTGCCTGGGTCCCCCTCGCTTCATTGGGGCTTCTTGAGCCCCAAGGCCGAGGCAGCAGCAAATCCTCTGCCCGCCCCTCTTGGAACCCCTGCCCTCTGGCAGGGAACTTTCCCCTTTGGAAGGAGCCAAGGCATGACGAATGAAAATGCCTGAAGTCCCGAGGCTGACCTCAAGATGCAGACGGATTGCGGCTCTGCTTTTGCTTATCCTCAGGAGAGCCCGAGGGGGGACATGCCTGCCCAAATCCTTGACCAACTTGTCTAGTTCCTTACCGAAAAGCAGCTTCCCCTAAAGGGGAGCTTGCTAAGGTGGGAATTGGAGGAGCTGTCCGCCAATCAGTTTTGTAGCCAAAGGTAGCAGTGGGCCACCACCACAGATGCCATGCTCTTAGAGAGCCCAGAAAATGAGATTATAGTGGATATTGGCAAGGTAGGCCGCCCCCGATTCCAACCTAGCTATCTCTGTTGACTGGCCCGTCAGTTTCCCCAGCTGTTGGGAGTTGTTGTGACCAGCGCATGCAGGCCCTAGCAACCTAGGCCCCGCAAATTGAAGCCTGCAAGGACAGGGCGTTGACATCAAAGGCCCATTTCAACAAGGTGTCCAACTTCCTGTCCTGCCCATTCTTTAGGCCATGCTCCTCTCAACTGGGATGGTCATCTTCTTTGTGACTGCTACAGCAGCTGCGTCCACCCGAGGGGATCTAAACATCTCTCTATCCTGATCCGGCAGGGGATAGAGGCACGTTATGGCCTTCACTCCCTTGAGGCTGGCCTCCAGCAGGTCCCATTCATCATCCTGGATCATTTGTCTGATTATCCTATGCACCGGGAACACCTTCTGCATCTTCCATACCGCTTGGAATAGTGGGTCCTCTAACGAATCATCCTCAGCTGGTAGGCTAGCGGGCATATTGAGGGCTTTGAGGAACTCCACTATGAGGGCAGGCAATTCTTCCTGGCAAAACACCAAGACAATCCAAGCCTGGTCTTCCGGTTCTGGGATCTCCCCCTCTTCGAGCTCTTCGCTCTCCAAGTCCGGTTCCATATCCAGGTCTTCTGCCGACGCCCCTCAGACAAGGGAGACTGCCCTAATCACTCTTCTGGGGGCTTGGCCCTCTTTGCAGGCACCACTCACAGCTTGCTCGCTTTCACGGCTACTGTATGTTTGGCACCACACTTAAATGTCGAGGAACTACCCGCTGATCCCTGCTCATGCAAGCAGAAGGCTTGATGCAGCAAAAGGACAAACTCTGGGGAGAACACTCCCGGAGCCCGTCCCTTCCCCTAGACTCAGGTTGTGAAGGATTCGGGAACCGCCATGGAGCCAGAAGCTGTTTCTAGAGGTGGAGGCAGGGACTCCACAGTCCTGAGCCTCCCGAGAATGAGAGGAAATCGCCTCCTAATGTGCTCTGTCCTGCAACTCTTGTCCCATGGAGGTGGCTTCTAAGGCACAGCCACGGCACACACCGGCATCTGACACTGTCTCCCGCCTTGTTCCACAGACAAGGCATTGCGGTCACACTAGCATGGGTGCAAAACTGCTGTCCACTTGACCCCTCAGGAACTGTTTGTCCAGGGAGTGCCTTTCCCTATCTGGCTGCACAGGGAGAGCCCCTTAACAGTAAGGGATAAAACAAATAAGAGTAGACATTCTTCTTTCCCCTTACCATTTCTCCGATTCCTTTTTATTTATTTATTTTTTCCAAAAACATGCACAACAAAATGCCTTCCCCAAAAATAAGAGAGCGCACTGAAGAAGTCTGTTGAAAATTCAGCGCTCCCAGTCTGGCTGCAATCGGAGAAGCACAGAGAGAGAAAAGAGCGGGAAGAGAAAGAAATGCGCTGCTTACTGCACCAGCCATGCCACGTGGCACGTGCAGCTGCACCAGTTGTGGCCACGTGGCACAAGGCTTCCCTCAGCAGACCGGGCCGCCTGTAAAAAAAAACAAAAACAAAAAAAAAACAACCCTTGAACTGACGTTCAAACAGCCCCAGACAGTACCTGAAAACAGCGCTGGCTTCTGGAGTGCCTCCGATGATCACACGCACCACCGGATACTGCTCTGCCTTCCTTGCACAGCGGCTTCGGTGTTGAGAGGCCCCCAGGAACACACTCTCATAGTACGCTGTGCCGAAGTGGCAGCTCCTTGCCCGATCATGGGTTCGGGAGCCACCAGAGTCCCAGGATGCAGGTAAGGCTTCCCAACACCTCCTGGATCTCAAGAGGGGGGTCCTCCTCTGCCGTTCTCTGAAAATAATTACTCTCTAACCTGTCTTCCTTTTCTTCTTTTTTTTTTAAACTGAGAACTTTAACCAAAAAAGGAACCAAATAAACCAAAGTAAAACAGAGCAAAATAAGAAACCCTCCAACCTAAACTAAGCTCCTTATTTGCCCCTTCAGTAAGGTTCAGCACCCTGGCTCACTACCTCCTCCAGCTGCTTGGAGACTGAGCATATTGCGAGCTAGTGGGTGGTGCCAGCTATTAGTACTGGTGTCATCAAAAGATGATATGCTCAGTCTCCAAGCTGCTAGAAGAGGTACACTACTCAGAGGTGTGGGACTGGACTGGAGAGACGATAATTTCTACTCTTCATGAATTCCAGTGGTTCATAGCTGTGGACTCTGATCCCAAATGGAATCTCAAATGCATTCCAGTGATTTTAAAAAAAAGAAAGCATAACTGGCATCATGCGGCTAGCTGACCTGAACAGCAAGTCCATGCTGTCTTGAACATCCATCAGTGATTGCTGACTAAGGAAAGCAAGGGGCAGTTGCCACATATTCAAAAATTACCTTACCACAGACACTGCCAATCCCACTGCCACCAAACTAGAAATGTGGATCAGCTCCATACCTTGCAGTACGATCACTGCCATCCGGCCAGTCAGAAATACTGCTGCAGATCTGTTTCATCCCCTGTGGTCATGATTACTGCCATTACAGAAGAGATGGTCCGATGTACTCCAGCGTGCCTCCTTAGAATCCAAATTTATTTATAATCTACTCTGTTACTCAGAGTGACGGAGGGAATAAGTTTGAGAATGGGGCGAGCGAGAAGAGAGTAAAGGTGAAAGGAGAGTGAGTGGATTCGCTTGTGAGGGAGTGAAAGAAAGGAAGGAAGATGACCAGGGGATAAAAGCAAATTAGAGTGAGTGAGAAAGGCTCACTTAAGAGAGGAACTCAGGTAAATGAGAAGCAAGGGCATTGATGGCATTGGGGGTTACGCAAGAAAGTTTTAAAACTTGGGAAAGTGAAAGGACAAGAGGAGATCACCTGAGAAGAGAGCGACAAAGGGAGTCAAGGGATCAGCTGGAGGTTAAAAAGAACAGATCTGGGGATTTTGAGGGGAAGGCTGTTTGGACTCCATCTCTACCAATTTTTTTGTCATTATCTGGGATTATGAGAATGTTTTCAGGCTAAAATGGGGTTGCACCTGCTAAACATTTAAAGAAGCCCTGCACTAAAAATATCTAGTATCACACCACAAAATACCGTATTTTCACGCAAACATGCTCATGTATATAACATACATGCATTATAATGTGCAGAAATGTCGTCGTTCTGCTCTAGAATCTTGGCATAATACACCCACATGTATAACACGCATGCCCTTTCTGCTGTTGGCTATGCCGGGAATGAAATGCATGTCCTACACCGCAGACTTCAAACTAAAGTCGTAGTGAGAGCAGAAGAAACAAGCAGAGTGGCAGCGAGAGAGGAGGTTAGAGACATCAGTTCACAAATGGAGAAAGGAGAAAAAGGAGTTTGAGAATATGAACACCTGCAAATGTGCACGTTCTGGGTCCAAAGCTAAATGGCCTAAACTGGAGAACGACTTGAGAGATTGGGTTCTTTCTTGGAGGGAACAAAATCAAGCCCTCACTACTGTCGCAATTCAGATCAAAGCAAAGCTTCTGGAAAATGAAAGAGGAATCACTGATTTCAAAGCAGGTTTCACCTGTATTTCTAGATTCATGAAAAGAAATGGACTTTCAATAAGAATGAGAACCACTAAGACAGCAACTTCCAGACAACAGAGCAAAAGATGAACAACTTCTGTGAATTAGTCTCCAAAGAAATCTCCGAGCATAGTTTCTCTGCAGTGGACATTATAAATACGAATGAAGTTCCAATGTCTTTCAACATCTCTGCCACCAGGACTGTAGATGTTTGAGGTACAGTGAAGCAGGCCCTCTCATGCCATTAAACCACTGGGCATGAGAGGGCCTGCTTCGTTGTAGTCCCTGGATGCTCCGAGTTGAGTGAAATTAAAGCCAATGATAGTTTAAGAGAGCTACCATGCCCCGCGAAAAACTGCCCATCGGTTCGGTTGTCCATTACAATAGAAAGCAATGGAGGGACAGTAACCTTATGAAAGTATGGGCTGATACATGTTATAGGGCCAGGCAGGGGATTCTTCTCCAAGAAATCCTTACTAATTTTCGACACTATGGCTTTCCACAAAGAAAAAAAATGTACAAAATTATATCAACTTCACATAGCTGTAATACCTGGTGGACTTATCTGCAAGCTATAGCAGATATAGCAGTTAACCACCCATTAGAGATGTTTGTGAGAAGAGAGTTGGATGAATGGATGCAGTCTGGGATTCACAAATTTACACCATCAGAAAGACTGAAGCAGATTCAGTTTTTGGAGGTCTGCAAGTGGGTATCTTCTGCTTGGGGTAAAAACGCCACAAACCATCTGCAATGGCTTCAGAATGGCTGGGATTGTCTACCAGCAGAAGACAACACATTTGAATACCAAAGACGAAGGTGAAGATGCTGATAGCAGTAACCATTTCGGAAATCACAGAAGAGCACCTGCAGTTGGTTCTTAGTTACTTCAACGATGACAATGAAGAGGGAATGGACTTTGAAGGGCTCAAGGAGTCAGATGGTGAGTGAACTGGAATTGGCAGTCTATTTTAGTCTCGTTTACCCACATTTCATTGAAATTCAGCATTTTAGAAAAAAAGACGTTATTGAGAAATTAAAAACCACTCCAAGTTTCTTTTCGAGTTGTGTTCATAATTACGTATATAACACGCTCACGTATATAATGCACAGGGGAGGGCAGGTCAAATGTAAAAAAGTGTATAATGCACGCGTTATATGCATGAAAGCATAGTTGCTCACCTGTAACAGATAATCCCCAGGAACAACAGGAATTAAGCCTTCACATATGGGTATCGTCGGAACAGACGGAGCCTGCGCGGGAACGCTCCCTGGCGTCCAATAGGAAAGCTTTTGGGAGCATCCCACAGAGCCTGCATGCTGCCTTCCCACCTTTCCAACTCTCCTTTGTCAGTTGAGTTTATAGCTGAGACAAAAGGAGAGAAGGAGAGAAAAAGAGCGAAAGAGACAACTCCTAGGGGAGGTGGGCGGATTGTGAAGACTTAATTCCTGCTGTTCCCGGAGATCACCTGTTACAGGTGAGTAACTACGCTGGTGAGATGGGTCATTCTTCCTCCATTGGATCTCTGGCATCTAAAACCTGGGACGGTGGGTAGAGTTGTACTAAGTCTGAAAGAGATGCTGTAGAACAGCCTGTCCAAATGAGGCATCCTGACGGGCGTCCTTGTCTAAACAATAAGCTGTAAAGGTGTGTACTGAAGCCTAGGTGGCTGCTCTACAGATATCGTCAATGGACACAGAACGAAGATTAACCATAGAGGCTGCCATTGCTCTCACATTGTGAGCTGTGACGTGGCCTTCGAGAAAAAGTCCCTTACTCTCGTATGCAAAGGATATGCAATTTGCAATCCATCTAGAGAGAGTTCTTTTGGAAACTGGAAGTCCCAAATGACTAGAATCAAAAGCAACGAAAAGCTGAGAAGATTTTTTATGTTGGTTAGTTCTTTGAAGGTAAAAAGCCAAGGCTCTTTTACAATCCAAGGTATGAAGGTTCCTTTCTGCATTAGAGGTATGAGGCCTAGGAAAGAATACAGGATGGTAAACTGCTTGGTTTAAATGAAAAGGCAAAACCACCTTTGGCATGAAGTGAGGATGAGTCCTAAGAACTACCTTATCATGGTGAAAATCTTGTATGAGGAGGATCAGCCACTAAGGCCTGCAACTCACTGATGCATCTTGCAGAAGTGAGAGCAACTATGAAGATGACTTCAGGTCCATAGTGGCTCAAAGGGCGGTTTCATAAGCTGCCCGAGAACAAGATTAAGATCCCATGCCACAGGCGGCAGTTTAATGGGAGGTTTTGTTAAGAGTAGACCTCTCATACATCTTGCTACGAATGGATGAGAAGAGATAGGTTGTCCATCTAGTGGTCTGTGGGAAGCAGCAATGGCACTAAGATGAACCCTTATTGAATTGGTTTTAAGACCAGAATTTGATAAGTGGAGGAGATACTCCAGTAGAGATTCCACAGGCACCGAAAAGGGGTTAAGTCCCCCTTGAGAACACCATACAGAGAACCTTTTCCACTTAAAGGCATAGGATCGTCTTGTGGAAGGTTTTCTGGAGGCCAGCAGGATATCCCTTACCTGTTGAGAAAGGTTGATATCTGGAAGCTCTACGCCCTCAGCAACCAGGTCCTGAGATGCAGGGACTGGGGATTCGGGTGCAATAGCGTCCCGTCCTCCTGGGACAGAAGACCTGGAGCATGTCCCAACTTCAGTGGCGTGGCTTGAGAGAGGCATAGAAGCAGAGGATATCACGTTTGCTGTGGCCAACGTGGAGCTAAGAGTATCATACATCCTCTGTCTCTCTGAAGTTTGAACAGTGTTTTGGGAATGAGGGGAATTGATGAGAAGGCATAGAGGAAGTCTTGCCCCCAGTGGAGGAGGAAAGCATCTCTTGCCTGACAGTTTTGAGCCAGAATTCTGGAACAGAATTGGGGAAGTTTGGCATTCTGTGGACTTGCAAAGGTGTCTATATCTGGGGTCCCCCAGATTCGAAACACTCGAGCAACCTGGTCTGAGTGAAGAGACCATTCGTGTGGCAGCAGTATTAGACTGAGTTTGTCTGCCCAAAGATTTTGAACGCCCAGAAGATATACCACTAGGAGGTGGATTTGATGCTCTCTGGCGAGGGCCCACAGTCGCAAAGCTTTGTTGCATAACAGAGCGCCTGTTCTGCCCTGCTTGTTCACGTAGAACATGGCTACCTGATTGTCGGTCTGGACTCGAACTGTCTTGTAGCTGAGCTGGGCCTGGAATACTCGAAGAGCATGGAAAATGGCTCTGAGTTCTAGGAGGTTTATGTGAAGACAAGCCTCGGGGTCCAAAGACCTGAGTCAAGAGATCATGCAAGTGAGCACCCCAACCCAACTTGGGGCTGCTGGAAAGGAGAGCCTACTAGGTTTTCCAGCGACTGCCACCATTGAAGGGGCGAAATGAAACGTGTGGAGTTTCTGATTTTATCCGATAGGCGACCTGAGGCCTGTGTCCACTGAGAGGAGAGGGTCCACTGGGCTGCTCGCATGTGAAGGCGAGCATAGGGAACCACATGGACAGTGGATGCCATATGCCCCAGAAGCTGAAGCATTTCCCGAGCAGTTAGGAAGACTTTCATAGCTGCTTGGGATGCCAGCTGCATTATACAAAGACAGCGGGGCTGTGGTAGGAAAGCCCTTGACCGTCTGGTATCCAGTCGGGCCCCTATGAACTCCAGGGACTGAGAAGTGGTAAGCTGAGATTTTGGGAGGTTTATGACCAGTCCCAAGTAGCGAAGAATTTGCATCGTGCGAGAAAGAGCAAATCTGGCTTCTGGAGCAGTGGATGCTTGAATGAGCCAGTCGTCTAAGTAGGGGAAGATGAATATTCCTAGAGTTCTCAGAAATGCTGCTACTACTGCCATGCATTTTGTGAAGACTCTTGGGGCAGAAGCCAGACCAAAAGGCAGAACCTTGTATTGGAAGTGTCTTCCCTGGAAAAGGAATCAAAGGAATCTTCTGTGATCTATATGGATGAGAATATGAGTATATGCATCCTTTAGATCTAGAGAACATAGCCAGTCCTGACTCTGAAGGTATGGCAGGAGTGTTGAGAGAGAGATCATTCTGAATTTTTCCCGGAACAGATATTTGTTTAATTCTCTGAGGTCCAGAATAGGCCTGTGTCATCCAGTTTTCTTAGGAATGAGAAAATAGGGGGAGTAGAATCCCGTCCCCTGTTAGGGTATGGGTACTTCTTCTATTGCTCCTTGAGAAAGAAGTGATGCGACCTCCTGACCCAAGAGATTGGTGACAGGGACCTGAGAATTGAACTGCTTTATGATTGTAGGAGGAGGCATGCTGTGGAAGTGAAGTCTGTACCCCTCTCGTACAATAGATAGAGTCCACTTTTCTGATGTTATTTGTTGCCATCTGCTGGCAAAATGGCAGAACCTTCCTGGAATGGTGAGGGGTTCTGGACCTTTCAGGGGCAGAAAGATTAAGTTCTCTAGGAAAGAGTCAAAGCCCCTAAGGAGGCTGAGCTTGTGGAGCCAATTGAGTTCTTGGAACTTCTGGCTTTCGCTGCTGTCTGTTCTGTTGGTTCCCCTTTTGGGAAACATGAACTGGACAGTGAACATGATGGGTGTAAGATGGGTGAAACCTCTTTCTTATTGAAAAAGGGTTTATTAGCTGACATTTTCTTTGCTGGGTTGGCTGTAGACATTGATAGTCTGTTCAAGGTAGTATTTTCAGATTCAAGCTGATTTGCCTTGTCTTGCCAATCCTTGCCAAAGAGATTTGCTTCTGTGCAAGGAATATTTCCCAGTTTCTCTTGCACCCACTGTTCTAAGTCCGATGCCTGGAGCCAGGCAATACAACGTGCACTGATAGAAATCGCAGAGGTTCTGCTAATATATTCAAAGCAATCAAAGGTTGCACGGTTCACAAACTTAGAGACATCCTGGGCGTGTTTGACCAGAGTAAGAAAATCCCCTATTTTGTCCTCAGGAAGAAGAGGGCTCATGAGCTCCAAGTTTCCTGTAACTTCTTTGAGGAACATTCCCATGTAGAGGATGTAAGAGCTGATCCTGGCTGCCAACATGGAGGAATGGAAGCATCGATGCCCAAAGGCATCGAGCGTTCGACTCACAGCCTGGAAGATTGGAAGAATGAGTTTTAGCACTCTTAATCCTACACACTGCCGATTCCACTACCATTGAATGGTGTGGTAACGGAGTCTTTTGAAACCCAGGACAGCTTGGAACTCGGAACATGGTATCGAGTCATCGGGAGTGTGGAGACACCGTTAAAGGGGTTTCTCACATTCTTAGCATAAGATCCTGCAAGATCCTATGAATGGGCAGGGTAGCTGCCTCTTTAGGAGCCTTAGGGTATTGAAGAATTTCTAATTCTTCTGCTCTGGGTTCCTTTTTCTGGAGTCACCGTGATTGCAAGACCTCGAGCTACATCACGTATGAAATCCTGGAAGGACATGTCCTCTGGAGGAGACATTCTGCATTGAGGATGAGATGGATCCTTCAGAAGGATTGCTCTAGTACCAGCAGAGTCATCGGACTCGGAGGATTCAAAATATCTCTGTGCCGGGTGTTCGTGCAATGCTCGGTACCGGTACCGCTAGAAGTCGGTATTGGGGTGTCTCGGTACCAACCCCTCGATACCTGAGATAGACTCAAGGCTCGGCATGGGTGGCAGCATACCTGCTGAGGAAGGTGCACGGTACCGGCACCAATACCTGTGGAACCGTCTGTAGCGGTCTTAGTGGTACCGAAGCTGCTAAGAGAGCTCCTAGATTGCGTTCGATGGCGAGGATTCTCTGATCTATCGCTCCTGCCGATGCCCGGGTGTCGATACCAGTGGAAGCGGCCATGACCCCAGAACATGGCACCAGTAGTTCTGCAGAGGTTGAAGCCTCTGAAACATTCTGGAGCCCCGTTAATGCTTTGGAGACCAAGGCCTCCCGCCAGGGCTGTTTTGCCGGTGAACTTTCCTCAAGGGCAACACCAGTGGCATCTCGATACTTAGGAGATCTACCCTTTGAGAACCGGCCAGTCTTAGAAGACTTAGGTTTAGTTACCTGAGATCCATGGGAGGAAGATGAAGCCCTGGAAGACGTCGATGCAACGGACATCATATCTGCGGCAAAAAGGGTACTGAGTTTTGCAGCTCTATTCTGCAGGCCCCTCTTGGTCATCTTTCTGCAGGAGAGACTCCAATGGAGAATGGTCAGGACCTAAACATTTAAAAGATACCATTCATGGGTGTCGGTGACGGATATGGTACCGCCACATTTAGAACATTTCTTAAAACCACTAGCTGGTTTTTCCATGTTTGAAGAAAAAAAATGGGCCTAGTGCCCAAAATGGCGCCTAACCCCAAGAGGGGAAAGGCTCCTAAAGAAAAGATTTTTAGAAGCTAGGTTTTTTTTTGTGTGAAAAGAAAAGAAAACAGGCGGTACCGGTAGGCGTCGAGTGAAGGCAGACGCGACCACAAAAAAAATCAAAAGAAGAAGACATTTTCTGCGGTGACAGGGTATACGTCCTGTCGGCTCCGCAGAAAATGAAGAACTGACGAAGGAGAGTGGGGAAAGGTGGGAGGGCAGCACGCAAGCGCTGTGGGATGCTCCCAAAAGCTTTCCTATTGAACGCTGGGGAGCATTCCCGTGCAGGCTCCATCGGTACCGATGACACCCATATGTGAAGAATACATTCCTGCTTGTTCCTGGAGATAATACAGTACTAGTCAAAATTTCTTTACTACAACAGTCCCAATATAAAGAACAAGTTCCTGCCCTTCTTTCTACTGCAGCAATGGCAATGGATTTACCCAAAAGGAATGTATCTAGAGCAGGAAAGATAAAGTAGTGGCAACAGTCAATGACGGCATCCAGCAAGCTAATATTCTGTTTATCAGCCATAGAGGATTGACCAACTGTAGAACACCCTTTCTTAAAGTCAGTGCTTCCTCTTGGTTCTGTACCATCCTGTGTAATCATACAAGATCCAGTGGCATAGCCAAGATTGATTGTTTGGTGGGACCTAAGGTTTAGATGGGCACTGGGCAATGTGAATGACGACAACATTGTCTCCAGTTCTCACTGGCCTGTGCCACTGCCTGGGTGAGCTCAATACCAAAAAAGGGGTGTGGGGAGTGGCAACAGACCATCTGTGATTTACCCCCCCCAACAAGAACCCATACCTCATCTACCAACAATCCTTTTAAAAATTCAAATAGCTACCAAATCTAGTGAGTCTATTACCTTAATATCAAGCCTCCTGAGCCCCCATGGCCTTGCTGGACTGTACCCAGCCATAATCAACTTGTCAGCATTAACCCAGTTGGTTTCTAGGGAGTTACAGCCTGCTGATCTCAAGTTGTCCACACTAGAGGCCTGCAGTATCATTAGATCATGTTTTCTTTCTCCACACTGTTTTGGTCCTATTACTTCTACACTTGCATACGTTCTTCATGGAGAGGCAAAAGGGTTGTTTATAATCCTGCAAACTCATAATCCTATTCCTACCACCATTATAGAATATGACAGAAGATAAGGGTCACCGGACTCATCTAGTCTAATTTCACTTCTGGTGCAGCGTGTCACAGACCCAAGCAGACATCATTATTTTATTCCATTTTTAATTCTATTTCCAAATCTATAACCACTGCAGAGTCCATTCCATGCATTCACCATCCTTTCAGTGAAGAAATGTTTTCTGATGTTGCTTAAGACTCCCTCCTTAGAGCCTCATACTATGGCCTCTTGTTCTAGGGTGTTTTTTCTTTAAAAAAATTTTGCTTTTTAAGTTTGATATCTGAGGTATTTGAATAAAGTGCAGTTACTCACCTGTAACAGGTGATCTCCGGGAAAGCACAGTTACTTACCTGTAACAGGTGATCTCTGGGAACAGCAGGAATTAGTCCTCACATATGGGTAAGTCGGAACCGACGGAGCCCGCGCGGGAAAGCTCCCCAGCTTTTCAGATGAAAAGCTTTTGGGGCTTCCCACAGCGCATGCGCGCTGCCTTCCCGCCTTCCTTACCAGCTCTCTTCAGTTCGAGTTTATAGCTGAGACAATAGAGAGAGGAAAGGAAGGTAGATAGATAGAAGATACAACTCCTAGGGGAGGTGGGTGGGTTGTGAGGACTAATTCCTGCTGTTCCCAGAGATCACCTGTTACAGGTAAGTAACTGTGCTATCTCCAGGAACAAGCAGGAATAAGTCCTCACATATGGGGACTCCCTAGCTAAGATGCCTGGGAGATCCCCCTCCAAGGGTAAACCATCTTCGTATGGATCTCAGGCATCCATTCAGGGAAGGTGGGCAGGAGTTGCTTAAGTATGGAACAGGTGTTTGAGGACAGCCTGACCAAACAAGGCATCCCGGCGGGAGTCCTTGTCCAAACAGTAATGGGCTGTGAAGGTATGAACCGAGGCCCAAGTGGCTGCTCGACAGATCTGATCTATGGATACAGAGTGAAGATGAGCCATAGAAGTAGCCATGGCTCTCACATTGTGAGCTGTGACATGGCCTTCCAGAGAAATGTTCTTACTCTGGTAAGCAAAAGAAATACACTGAGCAATCCAATTGGAAAGTGTACGTTTGGAGACTGGAAGTCCCAAATGAGAAGGATCAAAAGCCACAAAAAGTTGGGAAGACTTTCGATGTGGCTGAGTCCTGTTGAGGTAAAAGGCGAGAGCTCTTTTACAGTCAAGAGTATGAAGGTTCCTCTCTGCACTGGATGCATGAGGAGCCGGGAAAAAAACAGGTAGATATACCTCTTGATTAAGATGAAAAGGCGAGACCACTTTGGGCATAAAGTGGGGATTCGTCCTAAGGACCACCTTATCATGATGAAATCTGGTATAAGGTGGATTAGCCACCAAAGCCTGCAGTTCACTGATGCGGCGAGCCGAAGTGACTGCAATAAGGAAAAGAACCTTCCAGGAAAGAAATTTCAAGGAGGTAGAGTCCAAAGGCTCAAAAGGTGGTTTCATAAGCTGACCTAGAACTAGGTTCAAATCCCATGCTACCGGCGGAGGTCGGATGGGAGGTTTAGTTAGGGTCAGGCCTCTCATGAACCTTGCAACGAGAGGATGAGAGGAGACAGGTTGTCCATTTATAGGTTTTAAGGATGCTGCAATAGCACTTAAATGGACTCGTACTGAATTCGTCTTGAGGCCTGCATTGGAACGATGCAGGATATAGTCTAGTAGAGAATTCAAAGGAAGTGCCAGAGGGTCAAGACCCTGTTGAGCACACCAAATGGAAAAACGTTTCCATTTGAAAGCATAGGAACGCCTGGTAGAGGGTTTCCTAGAGGCATGAAGGATATCTTTCACTGGCTGAGAAAGATTAAACTCATGAAGGCTTAAGCCTTCAGTAACCAAGCTCGGAGATGTAGGGACTTGGGGTTTGGGTGCCACAAAGTCCCTTTCTCCTGAGACAGAAGGTCTGGCGCAGCTCCCAGGTCCAGGGAGGAGCCCTGGGAGAGCTGTAGAAGTAGAGGGAACCACACTTGGCGCGGCCAGCGTGGAGCTATAAGGATCATCGACCCGTGATCCCTCTGAATTTTGAACAGAGTCTTGGGAATCAAAGGAATGGGTGGAAAAGCATACAGGAATTCCTGACCCCAATGCAGGAGAAAGGCGTCGTTGGCCTGAGCTCCCTGACACGGAGTCCTGGAACAGAACCGGGGAAGTTTGGCATTCCACGGACTTGCAAAGAGGTCTATGTCCGGGGTCCCCCATTCCTGGAAGATTCTGTGTATCTGGTCCATATGCAGGGACCACTCGTGTGGAAGCAGAACTCGACTGAGTCTGTCTGCCCGAGAGTTTTGAACTTCTGGAAGATACACTGCCAGAAGATGAATTTGATGCTCTCTGGCGAAAGCCCATAATCTGAGAGCTTTGTTGCAAAGCGACAGAGAGCCCGTCCCTCCTTGCTTGTTGACATAGAACATGGCCACCTGATTGTCTGTCTGAACTAGGACAGTCAGGTTGGCAAGGAGGGTATGGAAGACTGAGGGCAAGGAAGATTGCTCGCAGTTCCAGAAGGTTGATATGAAGGGTGGTCTCTTGGGGAGACCAGGTTCCCTGAGTGGAGAGATGTTGAAGATGAGCTCCCCACCCTGTTTGGGAGGCATCTGTTGTGAGGGTTGCTTGGGGCAACGAAGGTTGGAAGGGGGTCCCCAACAACAGATTTTTGGAGGATGTCCACCACTGGAGAGACCAGAACAGACGTTTTGAGGTGAGTACCTGGTCTGACAGCAGTCCCGATGCTTGAGACCACTGGGTGGCCAATGTCCATTGAGCTGCTCTCATATGGAGACGAGCATAGGGCACCACATGAACCGTGGAGGCCATGTGGCCCAGAAGTTGCAGCATTTCTCTGGCTGACAAGTGACTTCTGGACTGAGCCTGGGAGGCCAAGCTTATTACCCGTTGGCCTCGGACCAGAGGAAGGTAGGCCCTTGCAGTGGTGGAATCCAGATAAGCCCCTATAAATTCCAGGGACTGAGTAGGGATGAGTTGGGACTTGGGAATGTTTACCACAAGTCCCAGATATTGAAGAATACGCCTTGTGCGGTCCAAGGAAATCTGGACTTCTGACTGAGATGGAGCTCGGATGAGCCAGTCGTCCAGATATGGGAACACGAAGATTCCCATGCCTCTTAGAAATGCGGCTACGACTGCCATGCATTTTGTGAATACTCTTGGAGCAGAGGCGAGACCGAAGGGAAGTACTCGGTATTGGAAATGTTTTCCCTGGAACAGAAATCGAAGATATTTTCTGTGGGATGGATGGATGAGTATATGAGTGTACGCATCCTTGAGATCTAGAGAACAAAGCCAATCCTGACTCTGAAGGTATGGAAGGAGAATGCCCAGAGAGCATTTTGAATTTCTCCTTGAATAGAAACTTGTTCAATTCTCTCAGATCTAGGATAGGTCTGAAGCCCCCTGTCTTCTTTGTTATGAGAAAATAAGGGGAGTAGAACCCTAACCCCTGTTGAGGAAGAGGAACCTCCTCTATTGACCCTTGGGCAAGGAGAGAGGAGACTTCCTGACCCAACAGGGTCAGAAGAGATGGGGGAGAACTGAATTGCCTCACCATAGTATGGGGAGGAAGGCTGGAGAAATGAAGTTTGTAGCCCTCTCTGATGATAGAGAGGGTCCATTGCTCTGATGTTATTTGCTCCCATCTGGGAGCAAAGTGAGCTAACCTTCCCGGTATGGTGAGAGGCTCTGGTTGTTCCAGAGCCAGAAATGGTAAGTTCTCTAGGGGCAAGTCAAAACCCCTGAGGGGGTTGAGCCTGCTGGGGTGTAGCAGACACTGCAGACTTTGACTTTGACTTTACTTGCTTAGATTGCTGACGTTTAGCAGCAAAGCGAGGCTGAGAAGATTGTTGGCCAGTATTTGTGGAAAATCTGGCCTTCTTGTAGTACGGCCTTTTAAAAGGTTTCTTTTTGGCAGGAGTAGAAGTAGACTTAGAAAGTCTATCTGCATTTTCTGCGTCCATTTGAGCAGCTTTAATTTGCCAGTCCTCACCAAATAAGTTCTCTCCTGTACAGGGCAGATTCCTTAAGCCATCCATGACCCAGGGTTCTAGGTCAGAAGCCTGGAGCCAAGCAAGACGTCGGGCTGCAATAGCGATTCCCGAAGCCCTGCCAGCAACCTCAAAGGAATCAAAGGCTGCCCTGTTGGAAAACTTGGAGACCTCTGAAAGTTGTGTCACCAGAGTAGTGAAGTCCTCCTTTTTATCCTCAGGGATAAAGGGGGCTAAATGCCGTACCTTTAGGGCAAGTTCTCTGAGAAACATGCCCATATAAAGGCTGTAAGAATTGATCCTGGCTATAAGCATACTAGCCTGAAAGATCTTTCTACCAAAAGAGTCGAGGGTCTTACATTCTCGCCCTGGAGGGGTAGAGGAATGCCTTTTAGCACTCTTTATCTTCTTCATAGCAGACTTCACCACAATGGAGTGGTGAGGCAGCTGAGTCTTTTGAAACCCAGGAGAAGGAGGGACCCGGTACATGGTGTCCAACCTACGGGAATGAGGAGACAGGGTTAGAGGAGTCTCCCACAAATCCATCAAGTGTTCTTGAAGGATTTCATGGATAGGCAGAGTAACTGCCTCTTTAGGAGGTTTAGAGTATCCTAAAATATCCAATTTTTTTGATCTGGGTTCCTTTTCAGCAGATGTAGCAATAGAAAGTGCTTTAGCTACATCAACAATGAAATCCTGAAAGGATAAATCCTCTGGAGGAGACATCCTCCTCTTTAGAGAAGAGGGCTCCTCAGGAAGACCAAACTCAGCAGAGTCATCAGAGGAATTGAACTCATCAGAAGAATCTGAGTATTCTCTCTGTGCTTGCAATGCACGATACGCGTACCGATCGATATCGACATCGGGCGTATCGGGCATGGGATTGGTATCGGGCAAAAGCCTGAATCCAGCAAGCGGAACCGATCGACGCTTGGAAGTCGATGGTCTCGGTTCCGGTGTGGATACCGGAACCGGGGTCGGTACCGATGGAATCGGTACCGAGGGCGTCGCAGCCTTAATGAAAGCCAAAACGGCCTGCTGCATGGTCTGGACAGTATTGCCCATGGACGCCACTGCTGCCTGGATGTCGGTACCGGTATCGACCGGTACCCCAGAGCAGTCTAACAGGTGATCAGTCGAGGCCGTGCCATCGATGTCAACCTGTAACCCCATAGGTGATGCTTTGGAGGCCGGAGCCTCCCGCGGGGTTTTTTGGTCTGGGCAGAATCCTCGAACTCAAGATTGAGAGCCTCTCGATCTTTTGAAAGAGATTTGCTTTTAGAGGATTTGCCCACAGAAAGTTTGGTTACCTGAGATCCATCCGGAGAGGAAGACCTGGATGACTGTGATGCTGGATTATCTGAAGCAAACAGCACATGGAACTTGTTGGCCCAGTTCTGCATACCACATTTAGACATCTGGGAGCAGAATGGGCAGTCCGGTATGGAATGGTCAGGTCCTAAACATTTAAGACACCATTCATGGGTGTCTGTGAGAGAAATAACAGCATTGCACTTGGTACACTTTTTAAAACCAGGGGCTGGTTTCTCCATGAGGAGAATTTGTGTAGGCCTGAAGGCCTAACAAAAGTTACCAAGCTGTGCTGAGAAAATAAAAAAAGATTTTTTATTTTTTTTTAAAAGAAAGAAAGAGAGACCGGCAGTACCGGTTTTGGTATGGGGAAGGCAGGTACGCGGTCAAAAGAAACAAATTAAAATAACAATCTCTTCAGCGGTGACAGGAACACGACCTGCTGGCTCCGCGGAAAAAGAGAAACTGAAGAGAGCTGGTAAGGAAGGCGGGAAGGCAGCGCGCATGCGCTGTGGGAAGCCCCAAAAGCTTTTCATCTGAAAAGCTGGGGAGCTTTCCCGCGCGGGCTCCGTCGGTTCCGACTTACCCATATGTGAGGACTTATTCCTGCTTGTTCCTGGAGATCAGCAGGAATTTAGAGTCCTCACATATGGGTATCTTCGGTACCGATGGAGCCTGTGTGGGAACGCTTCCCAGTGTCCAATAGGAACGCTTTTGGGAGCATCCCTCAGCACATGCACACTGCCTTCCTGCCTTTCCAACTGTCCCTCTTCAGTTAAGTTTGTAGCTGAGTGAAAGGATAGAGGGAGAGAGGAAAGACAGAGAGAGACAACTCCTAGGGTAGGTGGGTGGGTTGCGAGGACTAAATTCCTGCTGTTCCTGGAGATCACCTGTTACAGGTGAGTAACTACGCTATCTCCAGGAACAAGCAGGAATGTACTCACATATGGGGACTCCCTAGCTGAAGATGCCAGGGATATATCCCCAGGAAGGTGCCACCAAAGGTGAGAATCCTTCCTCCCATGGATCTCTGGCATCCCACCAGGCTTGGTGGGTAGGAGATGGTTTAAGTTTGAAAGAGATTTTGAAGAACAGCTTGGCCAAAGAAGGCATCCCAACGGGAGGCTCTATCTAGGCAGTAGTGGGCTGTGAAGGTGTGTACTGAAGCCCAGGTGGCTGCTCGACAAATGTCGTCGATAGACACAGAGTGGAGGTTAGCCATAGAAGCTGCCATGGCTCTCACATTGTGAGCTGTGACATGGTCCTGAAGAGGAAGACCCTTACTCTCATAAGTAAAGGATATGCATTGGGCAATCCATTTAGATAAAGTTCTTTTGGAGATTGGAAGTCCCAAATGACTAGGGTCAAAAGCTACAAAAAGTTGCGAGGACTTTCTATGTTGCTGTGTTCTTTGAATGTAAAAGGCTAAGGCCCTTTTACAATCCAAAGTATGAAGGTTTCTTTCTGCATTAGAGGCGTGAGGCCTCGGAAAAAATACAGGAAGATAAATTGATTGGTTTAAATGAAAAGTTGAAACCACCTTTGGCATAAAGTGTGGGTGAGTTCGAAGAACAACCTTATCATGATGGAATCTAGTATGAGGATCAGCCACTAAAGCTTGCAATTCACTAATGCGACGGGCAGAGGTGATTGCAATCAGGAAGATGACCTTCCAAGTCAAAAACGTAAGGGCTGCAGTGGCTAAAGGTTCAAAAGGCGGCTTCATGAGCTGCCCGGGAACTAGATTTAGATCCCATGCTACCAGTGGTGGCTTAATTGGAGATTTAGTTAATAAAAGGCCTCTCATAAATCTTGACAGGAGTGGATGAGAGGAAATTGGTTGTCCATTTAGAGGCTTATAAGAAGCTGCAATTGCACTAAGATGGAATCTTACCTAATTGGTCTTTAACCCAGAATTCGATAATTGAAGGAGATACTCTAGTATCGAATCTAAGGGTATGACCAGGGGGTTTAATCCCTTTTGGAGCACCATATAGTAAAACGTTTCCACTTAAAGGAATAAGATCTTCTTGTGGAAAGTTTCCTAGAAGCCTGAAGGATATCTTACCTGCTGGGACAGGTTGAAATCCTGGAGGTCTAAGTTTTCAACAACCAGGCCGTGAGGTGCAGGGACTGAACATAAGAACATAAGATCATAAGATATGCCATACTGGGTCAGACCAAGGTCCATCAAGCCCAGTATTCTGTTTCCAACAGTGGCCAATCTAGGTCATATGTACCTAGCAGTTTCCCCAAGAGACACAAGTTCCACAATGCTTGTACTGGGTCAAGCATTGATATCTTCGGTCACTTCTTAATAATGGTTTATGGACCTTTCCTCCAGGAACTTGTCCAAACCTTTTTTAAACCCAGCTACACTAACAGCCTTTACTACATCCTCCGGTAACAAATTCCAGAGTTTGATTACACGTTGAGTGAAAAAATATTTTCTTTTATTAGTCTTAAATAGTTTACCCTGTAGCTTCATTGCATGTCCCCTAGTCTTTCTATATTCTGATAACGTAAACAATCGATCTACGTTTACCCGTTCCACTCCGTTCATTAATTTATAGACTTCTATCATATCTCCCCTCAGCCGTCTCTTTTCCAGGTTAAAGAGCCCTAACCTTTTCAGCCTTTCCTCATAGGAGTATCCTTCCATCCCCTTTACCATTTTGGTGGCTCTTCTCTGAATCTTTTCTAAAATCGCTATATCCTTTTTAAGATACGGCGACCAGAATTGCACACAATATTCAAGGTGCGGTCTCACCATGGAACGATATAGAGGCATTATAATATCTTTTGTTTTATTTTCCATTCCTTTCCTTATCATACCTAGCATTCTATTTGCTCTCTTGGCTGCCGCTGCACACTGGGCCGAGGGTTTTAACATGGTATCCACAATGACGCCTAAATCTTTTTCCTGGGTGGTGGTTCCTAATGTGGAACCTTGCATCGTGTAACCATAGTTTGGGTTGTTCTTCCCTAGGTGCATAACCTTGCACTTGTCCACATTAAATTTCATCTGCCATTTTGATGCCCAGTCTTCCAATTTATCAAGATCCTCTTGGGTTTTAACAACTTTAAATAGTTTTGTGTCATCTGCAAATTTGATAACCTCACTCGTTATTCCACTTTCCAGGTCATTTATGAATATGTCAAAAAGCAGCGGACCCAGCACAGATCCCTGGGGTACACCACTATTCACCTTTCTCCATTGGGAAAATTGGCCATTTAGCCCTACCCTCTGCTTTCTATCTTTTAACCAGTTCCTGATCCACAATAGTACACTGCCTCCTATCCCATGACTCTTTAGTTTTGCCAAAAGTCTCTGATGAGGGACCTTGTCAACGGCTTTCTGAAAGTCCAGATACACAATATCAACCGACTCACCTTTGTCCACCTGTTTATTCACTCCTTCAAAAAAACATAACAGATTAGTAAGACAAGATCTTCCTTGTCTAAAGCCATATTGGCTGTCTCCCATTAGGTCGTGACTATCTACATGCTGAGTAATTTTATTCTTTATGATGGTTTCTACCATTTTTCCCGGTACTGACGCCAGGCTCACCGGTCTGTAGTTTCCCGGATCACCCCTGGAACCCTTTTTAAAAATTGGTGTTACATTGGCGATCCTCCAATCTTCAGGTATTAGAGATGATTTTAATGATAGTTCACAGATTACTAATAGCAGGTCTGCAATCTCATATTTCAGTTCTTTCAACACCCTTGGATGTATACCATCCGGCCCAGGTGATTTGCTACTCTTCAGTTTATCTAATAGTTGTAAGACATCTTCCCGATGTATCGATATTTCCTTCAATTCTTCCGCACCTTTAAATACCACTTCAGTCATGGGTAACATCCCTACATCTTCCTCAGTAAAGACTGAAGCAAAGAATTCATTCAGTCTCTCCGCTATCGCCTTGTCGCCTCATAGTGCTCCTTTAACCCATTTATCATCTAATGGACCAATTGACTCTCTCACAGGTTTTTTGCTACGAATGTACTTGAAAAGGTCTTTATTTGGTGCTTTTGCTTCCGCAGCAAGCTTCTTCTCAAATTCTCTCTTTGCCTGCCTTATCAATGCCTTGCATTTGACTTGCCAGTGCTTGTGCTGTTTCCAGGTTTCGTTATTTGGCTCTTTTTTCCATTTCCTGAAAGATGCTTTTTTGGCAACAGCCTCTCTGACCTCACCTTTAAACCATGCTGGCAGTTTTTTGGACTTCCTTCCACTTTTCTTAAAGCGTGGAATACAGCTGGTCTGGGCTTCCAAGATAGTATTTTTCAACAACATCCAAGCTTGATGTACGTCTTTAACCTTTGCAACTGCTCCTTTTAGTTTTTTCTTAACTGTTTTCCTCATTTTATCATAGTCTCCCTTTCGAAAGTTAAAGGGTAGTACTGTGGATTTCCTTACTATCCCTCCTCCACTAATTAAATCAAAGGCGATCATGCTATGATCACTATTGCCAAGTGGCCCCAACACCCTTATCTCTTGCACTAGATCTGGTGTTCCACTAAGGACTAGGTCTAATATGGCTTCCTCTCTGGTCGGTTCATGAACCAGCTGCTCCAAGAAGCAGTCATTTATTTCATCTAGGAACTTTATCTCCCTAGCATGTCCTGCTGTGACACTGACCCAGTCGATGCCGGGGTAATTGAAATCACCCATTATTATTACTGCACTGTAACGTTTGCTAGCTTCCTTGATTTCTTTGAGCATTTCATCATCCATTTGTTCATTCTGGCCAGGCGGACGATAGTACACCCCCACTGCCATCGCCTTCCCCTTTTTACATGGAATTTCAATCCATAGAGATTCTACAGCAAATTTTGTTTCTTGCAAAACTTTAATCCTTTCTGACTCAATGCCCTCTCTAACAGAGCGCAACCCCTCCACCAATTTGATCAGCTCTATCATTACGATATAGTTTGTACCCAGGTATCAGTGTCCCACTGGTTGTCCTCCTTCCACCATGTCTCTGATATTCCAATCATATCTAACCTCTCGTTTAGTGCTATATATTCTAACTCTCCCATCTTGTTTTTTAGACTTCTAGCTTTTGCATACAAGCATTTTAGAGACTGTATTTTATTCATATTAATTTGGCTATTGGTAGACATGGGTAATTTGGGATCTTTAAGCTCTGTCTGCTCCATACTCGAGGGCATTTGAGCTACTTTACTCTTTTTTGGAACCTCTCTGCTTTTTGTAGTATCCTTCAAGGATACATTCTTCCGAACCATGCGCTCTTGGGCGACTGTCGGCTTTCCCCTATTATCTAGTTTAAAAGCTGCTCTATCTCCTTTTTAAAGGGGATTCAGGTGCTATAGCATCCCGTTCTCCTGGGAAAGGAGATCTGGAGCATGCCCTAACTCCAGAGGTGCCGCTTGACAGAGTTTCAGAAGCAGGGAATACCACTTTTGGTGTGGCCATCGTGGTGCTATGAGAATCTTGCGACCCCTGTCTCTCTGAAGCTTGAGGAGTGTCTTGGGGATGAGGGGAATGGGTGGGAAGGCATAAAGGAAGTCCTGACCCCAGTGAAGGAGGAAGGCATCCCTTGCCTGACAGTTGTGCGCCGGAATCCTGGAACAGAACCGGGGAAGTTTGGCATTCAGTGGACTTGCAAAGAGGTCTATGTCTGGAGTGCCCCAGAGATGAAATATCTTTGCCACCTGGTCTAGGTGGAGTGGCCAATCGTAAGGTAGCAGTACTCGACTGAGTTTGTCTGCCCAAAGGTTTGGAATGCTTGGAAAATATACCACTAGAAGGTGAATTTGATGCTCTCTGGTAAATGCTAGTCGTAAAGCTTCGTTGCATAATGACAGAGAGCCTGTCCCGCCCTGCTTGTTCACACAGAACATGGCTACCTGATTGTCTGGACTAGGACTGTCTTGTAGCTGAGCTGGGCATGAAACACTCGAAGAGCTAAATAAATTGCTCTTAACTCCAAGAGGTTTATGTGTAAACTAACCTCCTGTGGAGTCCAGGTGCCCTGGGTAGAGAGATGATTCAGGTGTGCTCCCCAACCCACCTGTGATGCATCTGTTAGGGTGGCCTGAAAGAGGGGTTGATGGAAAGGAGACCCTATTGTCAGATTTTCTAATGACTGCCACCATTGAAGGGACAAAATTAGTCGTTGAGAGATTGTTATTTTGTCCGACAAATGACCTGTGGCTTGTGTCCACTGTGTTGAGAGGGTCCACTGAGCTGCTCGCATGTGGAGGCGAGCATATGGGACTACATGAACTGTGGATGCCATGTGTCCCAGTAACTGCAGTAGCTCCCAAGCAGTGAGGGAGGATTTGCCTGCTGCTTGGGAAGCTAACTGCATTATGCAAAGACAGCGGGCTTGTAGAAGGAAAGTCCTTGCCTGTCTGGTATCCAGACAGGCTCCTATGAATTCTAGGCATTGGGAAGGAACTAGTTGAGATTTCGGGAAGTTTATTACCAATCCCAAGTATTGGAGGATTCACATTGTACGAGACAGTGCAGTGCTGGCCTCTGTCACTGTGGAGGCTCGGATGAGCAAGTCGTCTAAGTAAGGGAAGACAAACATCCCCAGGGTTCATAGAAATGCAGCTACTACTGTCATGCATTTCGTGAATACCCTTGGTGCTGAAGCCAGACCAAAAGGAAGAACCCTGTACTGGAAATGTCTTCCCCTGAAAAGAAAACAAAAATTTCCTGTGATCTGGATGGATAAGAATGTCAGTGTATGCATCCTTTAAGTCTAGAGAGCAAAGCCAGTCCTGGCTTTGAAGGTATGGCAGAAGAGTTCCCAGAGAAATCATTTTCAATTTCTCTCGAAACAGATATTTGTTCAATTCTCTGAGGTCTAGAATGGGTCTGTGTCCTCCTGTTTTCTTTGGAATAATAAAATAGGGGGAGTAGACCCTTGCACCCTGCTGAATAATGGGTAATTCCTCTATTGCCCCTTGGGCAAGAAGTGTGGAGACCTCGTGATCTAGCAGATTGTCTGTAGAGGTTTGTGAATTGAACTGCTTTAGAATTGTAGGAGGGGGTAAGCTGTGAAAATGAAGTTTGTACCCCCCCCCCCCCCAACAATGGACAAAGTCCAATCTTCTGCTGTTATCTGATGCCATCTGTTGACAAAGTGGCATAGCCTGCCGGGAATATTGGGGGGTTGAGGACCCCTCAGAGGCAGGAGGACAAAGCTCTCTAGGAAGGAGTCAAAGCCCTTGAGGGGGCTGAACCTGGAGAGTTGGTTGGTCTCACGGGCCTTTTGGTTTCTTTTGTTGTCTAGTTTGTCCCTTTTGGGCAACCTGACCTGGAGTCTGAGTCTGGTGGGTATAGGAAGGAAAAAACTTCTTGCTAAAAGACAATTTTTTATAAGGCTTCCTTTTGGCTGGAGTGGCTGTAGACTTTGACAATCTAAGGTAGAATTGTCAGCATCTAACTCGTTAGCCTTCTCCTGCCAGTTCTTGCCGAAGAGATTCTCTCCCGTGCAAGGAATGTTGCCTAACTTGTCCTGTACCCAAGTCTCCAAGTCTGATGCCTGTAGCCAGGCAATCCGTTGTGCACCAATGGCAATAGCAGAAGTTCTGCTGATGCATTCAAAGCAGTCAAAGGCTGCACGATTGACAAACTTGGAGACATCCTGAGCATGCTTAACCAGAGTAAGAAAATCTTGCCTCTTATCTGGGAGAAATGGGCTCATAAGTTCCACGTCTCCTGTGATTTCTTTGAGGAACATTCCCATATATAGGATATATGAGCTGATCCTAGCTGAAAGCATGGAAGCTTGAAACGTTCTGCGTCCAAAAGCATCCAGAGTCCTGCATTCACGACCTAGAGGATTGGATGCATATCTTTTTGCACTTTTCATTCTACGCATGGCTGACTCCACTACCATTGAATTGTGTGGCAGCTGAGTTTTCTGAAATCCAGGACATGGTGGGCACTGTTCCCTCTAAGCTGTGTGCGTGTGCACGCGCACACACCTCGCTGAGCGAGCGCACATACTTTACAACAGAGCGCACAAAAATTACGGTTCTGATTCTGATAGAAAACAACAGACGTCTTAAAATTTAAAAGTTGTTGTGCATTTACGGTTTTCATAAGTTCTACAATATTTTCTAGTGCAATCAATGTGGTGTACATACTGTATTCTGACGTGTAGTCAAATTTTAAAGTATATAACTCCGAGTGTCGTTATGTGGCGCACAAAAATTTAACCTTCCTTCAAAAGCTGCACAGCTGATATTTTATGCGCACACAGCCTACAGAAAATTAGAGGGAACATTGATGGTGGGACTCGATACATAGTATCAAGTCTCCTAGAGTGAGGAGAAGTAGTCAGAGGTGTCTCCCACATTCTGAGCATCAAGCTATGCAGAATTTCATGGATAGGCAGAGTAGCTGCCTCCTTAGGAGCTTTAGGATATTAGAGGATTTCCAATTCCTTTGCTCTGGGTTCCTCTTCAGGAACTACTGTGATTGAAAGACCTTTAGCCATATCACGGATGAAATCCTGAAATGACATGTCCTCTGGAGGTGACATTCTGCGTTGAGGAGAAGAGGGATTTTCTAGGAGAAAACCTCTAGTGCCAGCAGAATTGTCAGAGTCTTCAGAATCGGAGGAATCAAAGTATTCATGATCCAGATGCTCCTGCAGACCACGATCCCGGTACCGATCAGTCAGTACCAAGGTAACCCAGCACCACTTTATCCCCTCCAGCCGGAGGTGGAATGGGAAGAGTTACCATCGGTACCGGCATCGTCGTCGAAAAAAGAGCTGCGATACTGCGTTCGATAGCAAGAAATCTCTGGTCTATCGATGCTGCCGATGCCTGGGTGTTGGTACCGGTAAGAACGGCCGGAACCCCTGAGCATGGCACAGGTAGTTCTTGCGAGGTTGACGCCTCGAGAACATCCTGAAGCACCATCGATGCTTTGGAAGCCGAAGCCTCACGCCGGGGCCGTTTTGCCGGTGTGGTTCCCTCAAGGGCAATGCCAATGGCCTCTCAATGCTTAGCAGGAGAGCTACCCTTTGAGGATCGGCTTTTGTGTTTAGTTACCTGGGAAGAAGCAGCAGCTCTTGACAATGTCGATGCAATGGATCTGTACTAGCACTGGCTCTACGCGTCAGTTTACAGAGGGTGAACAAACTGAAGATAAAGGTAGATAATCCCTCCAATTGTCTAAGGCTGTGTTCTCAACTATTGTCCGATTATCCAACACTAAAATAACATTACTTCAGCGCATTCAACAGTGTACTGTATTGTTAAATAAATTTTCACTTTTCATTATCAAAGACTCTTAGTACTAAGTGTTGAATGACTTATTTATAGATTAATAAGGGGTACATAGGTCTCAGACTTCTCCTGGCACCGGCTAATCAGACGATGTCCTTTGCCGTAGTGCCTGTTTGCATCAACGACCTATGCAGTCTGGTCCCCTTAAATGATTAGTGTGGAATAAACATTTTAGGAAATGATTGTGCTTATCTGAATAGATGTAAGACTCCCCAATGCCAACAACTGGCTCCGTTCCTGCGTTTCACAAATGAGTTTCTTCAGGGGGAATTTTTTATAATTCAAGCACTTCATGCAATAACTGATACTCCATTATCTGGCGGGTATAGATGTTCTACTTTCAGAATGTGCTAAGAAAAATGACAATTATACATTATGGTGACAGACCTTAATCGCAATTGTGTACATAGAAAAACCACTCTCCTATGCTAGCTCATGTGCCGATGATCATACCTTATTGTCTCTGCTTCTCACTCTCCTTCTTGTGATCAAAGACTCTCAAAAAACACCGCGCATGCGGGTCTGCTTCTCTTGAGATTTTATGGGCAGTGTGCTTACAAACGTCACCAATGACGTAGAAGATTGTTTCGGGAGAACCTCCGGTGCGATCCACACAGAAACATCATAGTGTCTTAGGGATATTCACTCAATTTCTAAGTTGGCTATGAAATAAATCCCTACCTAAATGTTGAAAACAGAGTATAGGTTCATGCAAACCAAACATGGACATATTCAGATGCAGCCTCCCCATTCAATCATATTGTTTAAACCTCCCGGGCATACTGTGTTCAAGTTATAGATCCAACATTGTTCAGTAATGAATAAAGTCTGTTGTCGTGATTTCCCCCCTTTTCCTGATTCAACTCTTTCCAGACAAAAACATCTCAGATCTTCAAATATATGCTGTTGCTGCAGACAATGTGCTACCTATGGGGCTTCGATAACTTTACAATGTAATCTACTTCGATGTTCAATCATTCTAGTGCGAAACATTCGGGTAGTCTTGCCTATGTAGCGCAAACCACAGGGGCAGGTAATGCTATATACTACAGAACTGGAGATACATGATGTGGAATGCCGAAGTTTATAAGTAATCCCATGATGTTCAAAAGTTGTTCTTTCTTCTGTAATGGAACATACGGTACAATTCCCACACATTCTATGACCAGCCTCCACAGTCTCAGAAGGGTCTACGATCGGTCGCAACTGTGCTGGACTCAAGCGCTCCTTAAAATTGCGTTGTCGCGTCCACACGCAACATATTTTATGTTGTTGTAATCCAGGAATCGCAGCTAAAATGTTACTATGGCGTTTTATAATTCTTTTTATATTACCACTATATGGTGAAAATGGTGTAACCAAATTGATCGTGTCATCCCCACCTTTATCAGAGTTAGGTTGTAGTAATAATGCTCTATTCATATACAAGGCTTTTCTATAAGCTGTTTTGACGATCTGTTTTGGGTATCCCTCTTTGTATAAAACTCTGTTTTAATTGTTGAGATTGATGCTGAAAATCCCTCTGGTCCGAACATTTTCTTCGAAATCTAATAAACTGAGATAGAGGGAGATTATCCCTCAACTGTTTAGGATTACTACTACCATAGTGCAAAAAGGTGTTCCTATCAGTTGATTTTTCTATGAACCAACGTAAGCCAGCCATCATAGCTTTTCTGAACTAACACGTCTAGAAACACTATGCGTTCCTCTTGGTATGAATGTGTAAATTGAATATTAGGGTCTAAAGTATTGACCCAACCAAAAAATCTAAGGACCTTTTGGATCCATTCCAAAGTAGGAATATATCGTCAATGTATCTTCGCCAAAGGATTATCTGTTCCCGATAAGGGGAAGTGGCTATCCACATTTTTTCATACGTAGCCATAAATAAATTGGCCACAGAAGATGCACAGGTGGCTCCCATGGCCACTCCTTTGAGTTGTTGGTAAATAGTTTGTTCAAATAGAAAATAATTCTGAAAGAGCATTATTTAAGTGATTTGGTCCATAAATTCCAGTTGTCGAAGAGTTAAATCTCCTCTTTCTTGAAGGGACTTCATAACCACTTCCTTTGCAGCCAGTTGAGGGATGTTAGTATATAATGACGCGACGTCTAATGTTACCAATAATGTGTTTTTATGTGTAGCCCATTGTTCATATTCTTTTAATATTTGTAAAAAACGTGTTGTGTCCCTAAGGATTGCGATTAAGGTCTGTCACCATAATGTATAATTGTCATTTTTCTTAGCAAATTCTGAAAGTAGAACATCTACACCCGCCAGATAATGGAGTATCAGTTATTGCATGAGGTGCTTGAATTATAAAAAAATTCCCCCTGAAGAAACTCATTTGTGAAACGCAGGAACGGAGCCAGTTGTTGGCGTTGGGGAGTCTTACATCTATTCAAATAAGCACAATCATTTCCTAAAATGTTTATTCCACACTAATCATTTAAGGGGACCAGACTGCATAGGTCGTTGATGCAAACAGGCACTACGGCAAAGGACATCGTCTGATTAGCCGGTGCCAGGAGAAGTCTGAGACCTATGTACCCCTTATTAATCTATAAATAAGTCATTCAACACTTAGTACTAAGAGTCTTTGATAATGAAAAGTGAAAATTTATTTAACAATACAGTACACTGTTGAATGCGCTGAAGTAATGTTATTTTAGTGTTGGATAATCGGACAATAGTTGAGAACACAACCTTAGACAATTGGCAGGATTATCTACCTTTATCTTCAGATGCAATGGATCTGGCATCTGAAGAAAAAATGGTACCGAGCTTTGCGGCCCGGTTCTGTCTTCCTCTTTTGGTCATTCCCATGCAGGAGAGACATTCAGTTGGAGAGTGATCAGGTCCTAAACATTTTAGACACCAATCATGGGTGTCAGACGGAAATGGTACCGCCACACTTAGTACATTTTTTAAAACCACTAGTTGGCTTTTCCATGTTGGAAAAATGGGGCCTAATGCCCAAAATGGCGCCTAGCACCAAAACAGGAAAGTTTCTTAAAATTAACAGTTTAAGTCTAGGTTTGTTTGGGTTTTTTTGTTTAGAAAAGAAAAGAACCGGCGGTACCGGTAGACGTCGTGCAGTAGGCAAACGCGACCGCAAGAAAGAATTTTAAAGACGGAATTTTCTGCAGTGACAGGGAATAGGTCCTGTGTGATCCGCGGAAAACGAAGAACTGAAGAGGGACAGGCGGGAAGGCAGCGCGCATGTGCTGAGGGATGCTCCCAAAAGCGTTCCTATTGGACGCTGGGGAGCGTTCCCGCGCAGGCTCCGTCGGTACCAACAATACCCATATGTGAGGACTACATTCCTGTTTGTTCCTGGAGATCTATCATATCTCCCCCATCTCGTCACAGACGACTTTTGATGCAGACCCCACACCATTTTGGAAAAGTGCATAAATGCCATCCATTTTTTAATGATTGCTATACGGTTATAAATGAGTTCAAAATTTAAAAAAAAATGACATAACATAAAAATCCAAAATAAATTCATGCAGGAACATACTGAAAAGGTGTGCAGCTAGTCATATGTAGCTGGGTCCTAAGAGAAGAGGGCCATAGTAAAAATCACAGAGGTAGATGACAGTGTATAGACTGACCAATTTATAGATATGAGATTTGAAGGACTAGAGTCTACTTTGTCAGATGTCACAGTACTCTTATCTCCAAACAAGTTTAGATTTGCTGCATGTCTAAAATGGGCTTGAAAACTATTGAAGGCAGTCCCTACAAGACAAATGACTTACCAGGAAGATATCAGCATAACCAGCCAAAGATTCCACCCCTTCCTGGATCCGAGCTCCTCCAGAATCATTGAGACCAATGATGGGAGCTCCCACCAACACAGCCTGGTCCATGATCTAGAAAAACACAAAATAACTGAGTTTTGCTTAGTTAAATTTAATTTGGTGATTTCTAATCCATCAATTTCACTCTGAAGGATGTACAAGGCAAGGGATAGTATGCATCACTATACAACAATGACTACTAAAATACAAGCCAAACAACTTATTGTCCACTTTACAAAACACAGTTGTAGTAGCAATACCAACCCCCAGTTAAATTAAAATCAATGTCAAATCTACCAAACTCACTATATGTGCCATCATAGTAAAATTTAAAATCATGCCAAACATTTTCTAATCTAACCTAATCTATGGAAAAGCAAAGCCTGATTTACAGCAACATAGAATATAGGGGCCTTTGTACTAAGGCCCGATGACCAGTTAACAAGCGTTTTGATACATGACAGCTGGCAGCCAGGAACACTAATGTAGGGGACCGCCAGCAACCATGCATTAAATGCACAGTAATCACCATTGTGCGATGAGGCAGGAAATGGGCAGAGTGTGAGCATGGAGAGTACACTGCTGCTAGTACAAGAATGGCGGCCAAGTACTGAGTGGTAATGTGACAATTAGTGCAAGTGCACCTAATGACACCACTATGGGTACTGTTAGGTGCATCTGCACTAAGTAACATAGTATATAACGGCAGATAAAGACCAGGCGCCCAAACATTGCCCTGTTTACACTTACAGAGTGAAACTAGCTGGCCTTACTCAAAAGGACCGCAGCTCCTCTGAGCTGGGTTGGGGAAGAGACCTGGATAAACCCCCAACAGAAAAAACCTGGCCAACTCAATGGCCTCCACCCAGTGAGAGTAGTCTCGGCTTCCCGTTCCCAAGACTGTACACCAGCCAGGATAAAAGGTTCTCAAGAAAAAAATCCCTTCTCTTTTTTTCCCTCCTCCTTAGTCCTTTCAGTGGAGTCCAGACTACACAGAAGCTCCTCACCAGCTGCTGGAGACTGAATACTGGTTCTGGAATCAGTGCGGGGAGCTCTTTCACTGTGACATCACAAACCTGACATGTTAAGTCCCCAGCTGCTGGTTGAGGAAGATAACCCAAACATCTAAACTGGACTGGAGGGACGATAAAGAAAAATGTGTTAAAAAGCAGTAAGCCCAGCACAGATCCCTAGGGTATTCTACTCTTTACATTTCTCCAAAGAATAGAGCTAAATGATTCTAGAGGGGATATTCAAAGGCATTTACATGGTTTGCAAAACTGCAAACCAGGTAAATGCCAGTTCACAGGATATTCAGTGGCACTAACACGGTTAGTGCTGCTGGATATCCATGGATGCCGCTGCTACACACCCCAATGCTACGTTGTTAGCATCGGGGCATTCCGAAAGTGTTCGCGGTAGAGCGGAGGTAGCACCCATCGTTAACCAGGCAGCAGTGATATTGAGCTGCTGCCCAGTTAGCGACCCAGAGGTAAAGCATAGTTATTCACCTGTAACGGGTGATCTCCGGGAACAGCAGGAATTTAGTCTTCACATATGGGCAACGTCGGTACCGACAGAGCCTGCGCGGGAACACTCCCCAGAGTCCAATTAGAAAGCTTTTGGGAGCATCCCACAGTGCCTGCATGCTGCCTTCCCGCCTTTCCCAACTGCCTCTCTCCAGTTGAGTTTAAAGCTGAGACAAAGAGAGAGAGAGGGAAAGAGAAAGAGATAGAGAGATACAACTCCTAGGGGAGGTGGGTGGGTTGTGAGGCCTAAATTCCTGCTGTTCCCGGAGATCACCTGTTACAGGTGAGTAACTATGCTATCTCCAGGAACAAGCAGGAATGTAGTCTTCACATATGGGGACTCCCTAGCTTTAGATGCCAGGGAGAGACCACAGAAGTTGTGTGTCCCTGTGAAAGGGCTCCACGTCCCCCCATGGATCTCTGGCATCCAACCAGGGATGGTGGGTAGGAGTTGATTAGGTATGGAACAGGTGTTGGAGAACAGCCTGACCAAACAAGGCATCCCAGCGGGAGTCCTTGTCCAAGCAGTAATGGGCTGTGAAGGTATGAACCGAGGCCCAAGTGGCTGCTCGACAGATGTCGATAGACACAGAGTGCAGATGAGCCACTGAAGTTGCCATGGCTCTCACATTGTGAGCTGTGACATGGCCCTCCAGAGGACGATTCTTACTCCGATAGGCAAACGAAATACACTGAGCAATCCAGTTGGACAGTGTTCTCTTGGAGACTGGAAGTCCCAAATGAGAAGGATCAAAAGCAACAAAGAGCTGAGAGGACTTTCTATGTTGCAGTGTTCTTTGTAAGTAAAAGGCTAAAGCTCTTTTACAGTCCAAAGTATGAAGATTCCTTTCTGCATTTGATGCATGAGGCCTTGGAAAAAACACAGGCAGGTAGACCGCTTGGTTTAGATGAAAAGGCGAGACTACCTTTGGCATAAAGTGTGGATGAGTCCTGAGGACTACCTTGTCATGATGGAACCTTGTATAAGGTGGATCAGCTACTAGTGCCTGCAACTCACTGATGCGGCGTGCTGATGTGATTGCAATGAGAAAGATAACCTTCCAAGAAAAGAATTTCAATGAGGTAGTAGCTAAGGGTTTGAAAGGTGGCTTCATGAGCTGACCAAGAACCAGGTTTAAGTCCCATGCCACCGGTGGTGGCCTAATGGGAGGCTTAGTTAGAAGAAGGCCTCCCATAAATCGTGCTATAAGAGGATGGGAGGAAATAGGTTGTCCATTTAGAGGCTTGAAAGAAGCTGCAATAGCACTCAAATGGACTATTACTGAGTTAGTCTTAAATCCTGCATTGGATAAATGAAGGAAATACTCCAGTAATGGTTCCAAAGGTATCGCAAGGGGGCTAAGACCCTTCTGCGAGCACCATATGGTAAACCTTTTCCACTTGAAGGTATAAGAGCGTCTTGTGGAAGGTTTTCTGGAAGCATAAAGGATATCCTTTACTTGCTGAGAAAGATTAAGATCATGAAGATTTAGGCCTTCAGCAACCAAGCCCTGAGATGCAGAGACTGGGGATTGGGATGCCATAACATTCCATCCTCTTGAGACAGGAGATATGGAGCAGACCCTAACTCCAGAGAGGGAGCTTCAGAGAGATGTAGAAGCAGAGGGTACCACACTTGCCGTGGCCAATGTGGAGCTATGAGAATCATATGGCCTCCATCTCTGAAGCTTGAACAGGGTTTTGGGAATTAGGGGAATGGGTGGAAAGGCATAAAGGAAGTCTTGACCCCAATGAAGGAGGAAAGCATCCCTGGCCTGAGAGCCCTGAGCCGGAATTCTGGAACAGAACTGGGGAAGTCTGGCATTCAACCGACTTGCAAAGAGGTCTATGTCCGGGGTTCCCCAAATTTGAAAATTCTTGGCCACCTGGTCTGCATGTAGAGACCATTCGTGTGGAAGCAGAACTCGACTGAGTCCGTCTGCCCAAAGGTTTTGTATGCCTGGAAGATACACTGCCAGGAGATGAATCTGATGCTCTCTGGCGAGGGCCCATAGTCGCAAAGCTTCGTTGCAAAGCGACAGAGAGCCTGTTCCTCCCTGCTTGTTCACATAGAACATGGCTACTTGATTATCCGTCTGAATGAGGACTGTCTTGTAGCTGAGCAAGGTGTGGAACACTCGAAGAGCAAGGAAGATTGCTCTGAGCTCTAAGAGATTGATGTGTAGATGAGTCTCCTGTGGAGTCCAAGTGCCTTGGGTGGAGAGGTCTTGCAGATGAGCTCCCCAACCCATTGATGAAGCATCTGTTGTGAGAGTTGCCTGGGGTAAAGGTTGTTGAAAAGGGGACCCCACCAACAGGTTTTGAGTGCACTGCCACCATTGGAGAGACAAAATAAGGCGATTTGTGTTTGCTATTTTGTCTGACAGGAACCCTGATGCCTGGGTCCATTGAGTGCATAAAGTCCACTGTGCTGCTCTCATGTGGAGGCGAGCATAAGGAACCACATGCACGGTAGATGCCATGTGGCCTAGTAGTTGTAACATTTCTCGAGCCGTGAGATGAGGCTTTAGCACTGCTTGAGAAGCTAACTGCACCATGCAAAGGCAACGGGTCTGGGGGAGATAGGCCCTTGGTATCCTGGTATCCAGCAAATCTCCTATGAACTCTAGAGACTGAGTGGGAGTTAGGCTGGATTTTGGGATGTTTATGACCAGACCCAAATACTGAAGGACAGGCATTGTGCAAGATAGAGAAATCCTGGCCTCTGACTCTGATGGGGCTCGAATGAGCCAGTCGTCTAAGTAGGGGAAGAAGAATATTCCTAGAGTGCGGAGAAATGCTGCTACCACAGCCATGCATTTCGTAAACACCCTTGGTGCTGAGGCCAGGCCAAAAGGAAGCACCTTGTATTGGTAGTGCTTTCCTTGAAAAAGGAAGCGAAGGAACTTTCTGTGAGTTGGATGGATGAGAACATGTGCACACATCCTTGAGATCTAGAGGACAAAGCCAATCCTGACTCTGAAGGTATGGCAGCAGAGTTCCCAGAGAAATCATCTTGAATTTCTCTTTGAACCGGAATTTGTTCAATTCTCTGAGGTCTAAAATAGGTCTCTGTCCCCCTGTTTTCTTTGGGATAAGGAAATAGGGGGAGTAAAACCCTGTACCCTGTTGAGGAATGGGTACCTCTTCTACTGCCCCTTGGGCAAGAAGCATAGTGACCTATTGATCTAACAGGATGATGAGAGAGGTCTGAGAATTGAACTGTCTTACCATTGTGGGAGGGGGCATGCACAGAAAGTGAAGCTTGTACCCCCTCCTTTATAATGGAGAGAGTCCGATGTTCTGCTGTTATCTGCCCCCATCTGGGGGCAAAGTGACACAACCTTCCTGGAATGGTGGAAGGCTCTGGTCCATTGAGAGCCAGGAAGGCTAAGTTCTCTAGATGGCCTTGTGGAAGCTGAGACTGCTGAGACGGTTGAGGCTTCGCAGTCTTTGCTTTCCTTTGTTTAGATGGTTGCTGAGTCTTTCGGGCAGGTTGACCTGCAGAACGTCCCTGCTGGGAATAAGAGAGATAAAACCTCTTCTGTTTGGAGAAGAATGGTTTCTTGAAAGATTTCTTCCTTGCAGGATCAGCTGTGGCTTTGGATAATCTATCAGCATCCAATTCTTTGGCTTTCTCTTGCCATTTCTTGCCGAATAGATTCTCACCTGTACAAGGGATATTGCCCAGTTTGTCCTGCACCCAGAGCTCCAAATCGGATGCCTGGAGCCAGGCAATTCTACGTGGCAGAGGTTCTGCTTATGCACTCAAAACAGTCAAAAGCTGCACGATTGACAAACTTAGAAACACCCTGGGCATGTTTAACTAGTGTGAGAAAATCCTGCCTCTTGTCATCAGGAAGAAGAGGGCTCAAAACCTATAAATCTCCTGTGACTTCCTTATGGAACATTCCCATATATAAAATATAGGAACTGATCCTGGCAGAAAGCATGAAAGCCTTGGAATGTATGACGTCCAAAGACATCCAAAGTTCTACACTCACGTCCTGGAGGATTAGAGGCTTGCCTCTTTGCACGCCTGATCCTTCTCATAGCTGATTCCACTATAATGGAGTGGTGAGGAAGCTGAGTCTTCTGGAAGCCAGGACAAGGAGGGACTCGATACATGGTATCCAGTCTATGAGAGTGAGGAGAGGTGGCAAGAGGTGTTTCCCACATACTTAACATGAGATCATGTAAGATCTCATGGATAGGCAAAGTAGCTGCCTCCTTAGGAGCCTTGGGATATTGTAGAATCTCCAACTCCTTTGCCCTGGGCTCTGATTCGGGAGCCACAGTAATGGAAAGACCTCGAGCCACCTCCCTGATAAAATCCTGAAAGGAGATATCTTCTGGAGGAGACATCCTATGTTTAGGAGAGGAAGGCTCTTCCGTGAGAAGTACTCCGGTACCGACGGAGTTGTCAGAATCCTCAGATTCTTCCGAGAATTCAAAGTATCTTCTATCCGGATGCTCTTGTAGAGCATGGTACCCGTACGACAGGAATCGGTATCGGTGTATCGGTACCGGAAGGCATAGCATGACTGGGTGCCGGCAAAGCAGACACCGATGTCGATGCTGTCGGTACCGGTACCGATGCTGGTGCCAGAGTCGATGCCGGTACTGGTTGAACTGTCTGATGCAGTTCCGAGGGTGTCGATGCCGCAAGGAGAGACGCCAGACTGCATTCAATAGCCAGGAACCTCTGGTCTATCGACGCTGCCGATGCCTGGGTATCGGTACCGGAGAAAGCAGCCGGTACCCTAGAGCATGGCACCAGTAGTTCTGCCGAGGTTGAGGCCTCGAGAACATCCTGGAGCCCAGATAATGCTTTGGAAGCCGAAGCCTCCTGCTGGGGCAATTTTGCCGGTACAGAACCCTCAAGGGCAGCACCAGAGGCATCTCGATGCTTGGAATGAGATCTACCCTTTGAGGACCAGCCAGAATTATGTTTAGTTACCTGAGATCCGTGGGAGGAAGACGACGCCCTGGAAGACGTCGATGCCACAGAGGCTGCATCGGAGGTAAAAAGGGTGCTGCAGCGCTTAGCAGCTCGGTTTTGTCGACCCCTCTTGGACATCATGGCACAGGCCATACACTCTGAAATGGAGTGGTCAGGACCTAAACATTTAAGACACCGCTCATGGGTGTCGGTGACGGAGATGGTACCGCCACACTTGGTGCACTTCTTGAAACCCGAAGCAGGTATTTCCATAATAAAGGAAATTTTGGGACTAAGGCTCAAAATGGCGCGTGCACCTGAGGAGAAAAGTTTGGAAAAAAAAGAACTATATATATATATTTTTTAAATAAGAAAGAAAGAAAGAACTGGCAGTACCGGTATAGCGTCGAGGAAGGCAGACGTGACCACAAAAAAGAAGGATAATAGGAAAATTTTTCTGCGGTGACAAACGACGACCTGCTGGCTCCGTGGAAAACGAAGAACTGGAAAGAGGCAATTGGGAAAGGCAGGAAGGCAGCACACAGGCGCTGTGGGATGCTCCCAAAAGCTTTCTAATTGGACGCTGGGGAGCATTCCTGCGCAGGCTCCGTCGGTACCGACGATACCCATATGTGAAGACTACATTCCTGCTTGTTCCTGGAGATAGCAAGGCGCAACAAAGGCTGTCCTAACTTTATCCATGGAAGCTAACCAGATAGCGGTGATATGGAGCCACTGCTCAGTTAGCTACTGTTTTCTGTGGTGACCTGGATATTCAATGCCGGTGGCTGGATATGGCCCCTTCATTGAATATCCGTGGTTAATTTTCAGCAGTGATGGCTAGCCACATAAGCACTAGTGATAGCCGCTGAATATCCCCCCCCCCCCCCTATCTTTTCTTTTTTTTTTTTTGTTAGGTTTCAAAATTTTTTATTTGAAAATTAAGTAAGCATACAATCAAGTCCACATCAAGAGGAAAGCTTAAGGTACACAATAAGGAATTCCATTAACACAATAGTAGGAAAAAAATACAAAGAAAAATAAATGTTTTAAACCAATCATAAAACTAAACAGATATGGATCCCGATGAATATAATATCTTAACCCTGTTATACTTGGAAAGGAAGGAGACAAAACTCAACCATTTTCCTTACGTAACAGAAAAGCCTCTAACTGCCCAGATTCAAGAAAAACATACTTAACATGCTCACATATTGATACATTTACAGAGATATTTTAAGAAGAAAGAAGCTCCAATAGCCAGAGTCCTGGGTTTTAATACAAGAAAAGCTTTTCTACGTTTGAGTGAGTCTACATACATCAGGAAAACTCTGAATAAAGTTACTACAAAAAGCCTGATCCTTCTTTGAAAAACATAAGCGCATTATCAAATTCTTATCAGCCAATGACAGAAAGGAGACTATTAAGGTAGCTCGCTGCGAAATCACATCTAAAGAAGACTCCAAAAACACCAACACATCCAAGGATTCTGCAGGAGGGGGATTCCCTCTATCATTATTTGGGGAGGAGGTCTCTGTGGAAGGCAACAAGGAGACGTAATAAACAGAATAAAATTTTACAGCTTCAACATCCTTAATTAACAAAATCTCCTTAAAATACTTATACAATAATATAGTAGGAGAAAAAGAGTGCGGGGAAAATTTTAAAAACGCAGATTTTTTACACGAACAGCATTTTCCAACGACTCCATTTGATGATGTATAACACTATCAGGAATTGAGGACGAAATAGCAGCCTATGCCACAGAGACCTGACCCTCCAACTTATTTAAAGATTTGTTAACTTTAACAAAAGACTCATCGTGATCAGAAAACCTCTGCAAAACGTCCTTAGAAAATTGTGTAATTTGGGAGAGAGATGAATGTAAAGATGCCTCAATGCGAGCCACTACCTCCCAAACATCACACAAAGAAACATCCACAGGAGGCACTACAGTTGTGACAGAAGGAGAAAGATCCAATATCGAAGGCAAAGTAATTTTTCCTTTACCCAAATTAGCAGATAACAAAGAAGAAACTTTCTGTATAGCAACAGAAGTTCTCCCAACAGTTGAACTTCCCTGGGGGGGGGGGAACAATCTCATTTAACACTTCCTGACCAGGTAGGGTAAAACCCAATGTATTCAAGGAAAGATCAGGGCTAGTACTCAGACTCCACCGAAATGTCCTTCTCCGACAGTTCAGCCTGGGCACTCAGCAAATGGCGATCCATAGGGTCAAAAGTTTTAATAGATTTAGCACCCAAGACAGGAAACACCTCCTTCCTTCTTTTGCCCATAAGTGCCCCCAGAAAGTTCCTCAGAGCTCTGAAGGGGCAGGACAAGTTTAATAATGTTTTTTGAACCTTTCCTCCGGGAATTTGTTCAAACCTCAATTTAAACTCAGCTACAATAACAGCTTTTACTACATCTTCTGGTAACGAATTCCAGAGTTTGATTAAGCATTGAGTGAAAAATATTTTTTCTATTAGTCTTAAATGGGTTACACTGTAACTTCATTGCATGTCCCTTAGTCTTTCTACTTTTTGATGGCGTAAAGAACTGATCTAAATTTACCAGTTCCGCTCCATTCATGATCTTTATCGCCAAACTTGGCTAACCGACCTTCGTAACATTAGGGCAGTGTACACTGTAATAAGTAGTAGAGACCGAGGCCGAAAAGGAAAAGAACTACAATATCGACCGGAAAGAAGCACAGTCACACCAGAGAGAAGAGAGAAACAGTAGAGAGAGGAGAGTAGCCTTATAGGTCAGAAGGGAGATCAAAACCCAGACAGAAGAGGTGAGTTGAGGGCAGGGCCGGCCCGTCCATTGAGCAAGAATGTTTTTTGCACAGGGCCCCGCGTTTCAGGGGGCCCCGCGCAAAAAACATTCTACATCAGCTCAAACAGATTTAAAAGAAAAAAAGGCTGCTGCTGCCGCCGTGGCAGCGGCAGAATCAAGCGTCCCACCGCGGGGCCCCCCTGCCCAGCAGAGCCTCCCTGCAGCATCATTCAGCTCCCAAGTCCCAAAGCGTGGGCTTTCAGAGCCACGAAGGGAGAGCTTCTCTGACCTCTCGCGGCTCTGTTAAGCCCGCCGGGGCTGATGGGAAATTCCATCAGCCCCGGCAGGATTAACAGAGCCGCTAGAAAGGGAAACTCTCACGGCTCTGAAAGCCCGCGCTTTGGGACTCGGAAGCTGAATGATGCTGCAGGGAGGCTCTGCCAGGCAGGGGGGGGGGGCCCCTGCGGCAGGACACTTGATTCTGCCGCTGACACGGCGGCGGCAGCAGCCATTTTTTTTTAAAATCTACTTGGGCTGATGGGGGGAGGGGGGTTAGGACTGGTAATGGGCTGATAGGGGGCTAAGACTGGAAATGGGCTGATGGGTTAGGAATGGTAATGGGCTGATGGGGGGCTAGGACTGGAAATGGGCTGATGGGGAGGTTAGGACGTAATGGGCTATCGGGGGCTGACTGGAAATGGGCTGATGGGGGGGTTAGGACTGGTAATGGGCTAGGGGGGCTAGGACTGGAAATCGGCTGATGGGGGGTTAAGACTGGTAATGGGCTATTGGGGGCTAAGACTGGAAATGGGCTGATGGGGGGCTAGGACTGGAAATGGGCTGATGGGGGGCTAGGACTGGAAATGGGCTGATGGGGAGGTTAGGACGTAATGGTAATGGGCTATGGGGGGCTAGGACTGGAAATCGGCTGATGGGGGGGTTAAGACTGGTAATGGGCTATTGGGGGCTAAGACTGGAAATGGGCTGATGGGTTAGGATTGGTAATGGGCTGATGGGAGGGCTAGGGCTGGAAATGGGCTGATGGGGGGTTAGGACGTAATGGGCTATCGGGGGCTGACTGGAAATGGGCTGATGGGGGGTTAGGACTGGAAGTGGGCTGATGGGGGGTTAGGACTGGTAATGGGCTATGGGATGCTAAGACTGGAAATCGGCTGATGGGGGTGTTAGGACTAATAATGGGCTATGGGAGGGCTAGGACTGGAAATGGGCTGATGGGGGGTTAGGACTGGAAGTGGGCTGGGGGGGCTAAGACTGGAAATGGGGTGGGGGGCTTAGGACTGGTAATGGGTTATGGGGGGCTTAGGACTGGTAATGGGTTATGGGGGGCTTAGGACTGGTAATGGGCTGAGGGGTTGCTAGGACTGGAAATGGGCTGAGTGGAAGGAGGGCTTGAACTGCAAATAGCTGATGGGGAGGGGGGCTTGGAATGGAAATGGGCTTGAGGGGAGGGAGCTAGGACTGGAAATGGGCTGAGTGGGGGGGCTAGGACAGGAAATGGGCTGATGGAGGGGCTAGGATAGGACTGGAAATGGGTTGTTGGGGGGTGCTAAGATTGGAAATGGGCTGAGGTGGGGGCTTGGATTGAAATGGACTCATGGAGGGGCTAGAACTGGAAGCAGGCTCATGGGGGGCTTGGATTGGAAATGGGCTGAGTGGAGGGGAGCTAGGATTTGACATGGGCTGATGGTGGGGCTAGGAAAGGACTAGAAATGGGCTGATGGGGGCTGGGATTGGAAATGAGCTGATGGAGGAACTCGGATAGGACTGGAAATGGGCTGATGCGGGGACTAGAAGGGAGCGGATGCTGGGTGGGGCTGGAACTAGAAGGGAGCTGATGTTGGGGGATGATTAGAATGGGATGAAGCTGGGAGAGAAATGGAGAGGGAAAAAATATTTTGTGTGGGAGGGAAGACAAATCTACAATTGGCCGGATATTGGGAGAGTAAGTTGGGATTGAGGATGGAGGGGTAAAATTTGAGTGGATGAAATAGGAATGAGGAAAGAGCAAAAGGAGAAAGATTAGTATGTTAAAGCAGATGTAAGAGAGAGAATGGAAAAAAAAAATTAGAAGAGAGAAGAAAGGACAAATGGACAGCAGGCGATGGAGAGTCAGCAGAAGACACGAAGAAACCAGAAGAAAGTGGCTGGAGCAATTGCAACTGAAAAAAAATGCACAAAAGGTAGAAAAATCTCTTTATTTTGAATTTATTAACAGGAATATGTCAGCTCTGGGAAATGTGCATCATTAACATCTGCGCTTTGTTTAGTACAAGAGGAAATTAATTTATAGTTTTATTTCTACAGTGTTGTTGTACATTCCAAGTTTGGCTTTTGGGGTTCCCAGTTTAATTATTTTCTTCCTGTTTCTAAATTGTGATTCCTTGTTTGATGATGGTCTATGTTCTGCATGTGTAACTGAGCTGAGGTATTCTGTTTATGTAATTCCTATTTGACATTGCCACTTGTTCTCTTTTCCCAGTAGGTCATGTATTGTTATTCTCTGAAATGTATTGGTTTAATATTTTGCAGTGTTTCCTTTTGATAGGTAGGGTATGGGAGTCCTGGTAGTGCTGTTAGGATACGGCGGGTTTGCTATGGATTCTAAATGGGCAGTGTTTGTAGTAGTCCCTAATCTGCTTGGCGGTTGGCACCGGATTATAGTAATGTAGAAATCTTTTAGTCTTTCTTTATCCATACACTCATTAAGAGGCATGTTTACTAAAAGTTAATGTATGGTAACATTATGCAAATATTTATGCAAATGAGGTCCCTTACGCAAATGAGGCCCCGCACCCCCCTTGGGCCGCCCCTGGTTGAGGACACACTTAAAATTAGAGTATGACTGTTCTTGGCGAAGGGTAAGGGGGAGGGAGCTCCAGAGGGAGGGGACCCGAAAAAAAGAAGGCAGTATGGCGGGTACATTCCAGATGAGCCAGGGTAGGGGATGGAGATGCAGGTGGTGATTATGGATGGAACGAAGGGTGCAGGGTACTGAACGGTGATGCATAGAGTCAGCCAAATATTGCAGTGTATGAGTATGGAGGGCCTTATGGGTGAGAATTAAGATTTTATAGGAGATACAATGTAGGACAGGTAACCAGTGCAGGTCGATGATACGCAGTGTGATATGAATGAAATGAGGGGAGTGAGAGAGAATCCTTGCTGCGGTATTCTGAATTAATTGGAGGCAGTGGAGTTGGTTCTCAGGGAGACCTGCAAAGATGACATTGCAGTAATCAATCTGAGATATTACCAGTGAAAGCAGAAGAGTAGTAAGGGCAGATGGGGGCAAGATGTCACGGACAGAGCGAATTTGACAGAGAAAAAAGTACAAGCCATCTTTACCAGGCTGAAGAGCCCCAACCTTATAAACCTCTCCTCAGAGGTATCCTTCCATCCCCTTTACCAGTTTGGTGACTCTTCTCTGTACTTTTTCTAATTCCGCTATATCCTTTATAAGATAAAGCGACCAGAGTTGCACACAATATTCAAGGTGTGGTCGCACCATGGAATGATACAAAGGCATTATATCATCCTTTATTTTATTCTCCATTCCTTTCCTTATGATTCCAAGAATTCTATTTGCCTTCTTGGCTGCCAATGCACACTGGGCGATGGGTTTCAACATATTATTCACAATGATGCCTAAATCTTTTACCTGGGTGGTGGTTCCTAATGTGGAGTCTTGTATTGTGTAACCATAGTTTGGGTTGTTTTCCTAGTGCCTAACTTTGCATTTGTCCATATTAAATTTATCTGACATTTCAACGTCCAGTCTTTCAGTTTATGAAGGCCCTCTTGCAATTTTACACAGTTCTCTTGGGTTTTAACAACTTTGGATAATTTTGTCTCATCTGCAAATTTGATTACCTCACTCGCTATTCCCACTTCTAGGTCATTTACGAATATGTTAAAAAGCAGCAGACCCAGCACAGATCCTGGGGGTACTCCACTATTCACCTTTCGCCATTGGGAAAATTGGCCATTTAGCCCTATCCTCTGCTTTCTATCTTTTAACCAGTTCCTGGTACACTGCCTCATATCCCATAACTTTTTAATTTCACCAAGAGTCTCTCATGAAGGACCTTGTCAAAGGCTTTCTGAAAATCCAGATACACTACATTGACTGGCTCACTTGTCTACCTGTTTATTCACACCTTCAAAAAAAATAACACTGATTAATAAGACAAGACCTTCCTTGGCTAAAGCCATGTTGGCTTTCTCCCATTAAACTATGCTACAGACATGTTCAGTAATTTTGTTCTTTATCATGGTTTATACCATTTTGCCCGGTACTGACGTCAGGCTCACCGGTCTGTAGTTTCCCAGATCACCCCTGGAACCCTTTTTAAAAATTGCCATTACATTGGCCATTCGTCAATCTTTGGTATTACAGATGATTTTAATGATAGTTCAGAGATTACTAATAGTAGGTCTGCAAGCTCATATTTCAGTTCTTTCAACACCCTTGGATGTATACCATCCGGTCCAGGTTATTTGCTACTCTTTATTTTATCAATCCTTAACAGGATAAGGACACAGAGCTGAACCAATTCCTCTTCTCATTATGGCAATACCAAACGAGCACCAGTTTTAAGGATGACTAAATGCAGCCTCCAGCTCTGCACTCCAGTGAGAATGTCACCTCATGGGTCGTCATTCATGAGTGAAATCAATCTCATTTTTTTTCCAGATTTCATCAGAGTTGTACAAACTTGCATCCACCATGTGCTGGAGATGGAGAAATATTGGAGTATGCCCCTAGGAGTACAGGCTGTTAATGGCACAATGTTTTAAGAAGCCTCTAGAATTTCCACATCTGCTGGTAGAGGAACACCACAATTATCTGAACTAGTCTAGCAGAACAATATTGATATATTTTCAGTAGCTTAACCACTGACAGAGTCTCACAAGATGGACATGTTTCAGCTGAGGTGCCAGACTAAGACAAAGCACTCAGCTGGGCAGCAGCAGTATGTGACAGTGGATCCCATTTGTTAACAATGGCAACACTGGTGTTACCTGCATGGAAGGAAGGCCTGGCAATAGACTTCCCTATCTTGATACAAAACTCAATGGACAGGTCACAAAGTGTAGTTACTCACTTTAACAGGTGTTCTCTCCAGGGACAACAGGAATAAGTCCTCACGTATGGGCGACGACAGATCTGACGGAGCCCTCACGGAAGCTTTTTTTTGCTTTTGAAGAGTGAAGTATTGGCTATTGGTGCAAGTTTGTTTTTAAAGTTTTCATGCAAGTGCTTGGTCACATATCTGGGACTCCGTACATATTTCTTGACTCCTTGCAGCCTGAGAACTTTCTCAGGGACAAAGTGCCTGTTTAACGTCCACTGGGGTCAGTGGGGGTTTGGCATTTGCCTTTTTGTGTTAGGACTGTAAAGTGATAAATTTTGTCTTTTTTCTTCGACTGTTTCTGAAGTGATGGTAATTCTTAATTTTTGTTTTTTCATTGACTATCTGTTCCCCAGGCAAAGATTATCTTTTTTCCTGTGAAGTAATTGTATGAATATTTCTTGTAGAGAAAGTTTTCCTGGTTGTTTTCTGTTTTCTTTGCTTGTTTAGTAAGCAATATAAAAAATTCTGATAAACAAACAATTATCTGCCTGACTGAAGATCAAACACAGTTTAGACATCTACCTACAAGGTCACTGACTTGACAGACTCAACAGCACTTAACCACCATATTCCTTAGCATGGACGTCAGTCATCCCAGTCTGTAGTTTCTTGAATCACACCTGGAACTCTTTTTAAAGCATGGCATTACATTAGCTACTCTTGAATCTTCAACTACTATAGACAAATGATAGTTTACAAATTACTAATAGGTCTGCATTTTCATATTTTAGTTCTTTCAGCACCTTGGGATGTATATCATATGATCCAGGCGATTTGCTACTCTTTAGCTTGTCAAATTGCTCTATTACATCTTCCAGGTTCACTAGACTTCTTTCAATTTCTCAGATTCATCACTTTTAAATAACATTTCTGGCATGGATATCTCCTACACCATCTTCAGTAAAGACTGAAGAAGGGAATTCTTTAGTCTCTCTGCTATGGCTTTGTCCATTAGGTGACAGAGAAGTAAAATGGGCCATGCCCATTTTACTCCTCTATCATCTAATGGCCCAAGTGACTTGCGCACAGGCTTTTTACTTCAAATGTAAATTTATTTATTATTTATTTATTTATTGAACGGTTTTATATACCACCTTCAGAAAAATCAAAGCGGTTTACATAGAACAAAACTTGAAACATTACATCAAAACTTATTCAAACAATTGAAATTACAGCGAACATTAAATTGTACATAATAGAAAAGGTAATTTGAGGGTTACAATGTTTAGTAAATGCTGATTAGGTATATAGATAGTTTAAACATATACAGATTTAAAATATTTCTAAGTTTAAAATCTTTTCATCTTATCTGAGCAAGGAAAAATGTATTTTAGTTCACTAGAATTATTAATGTAATGATTAAATATGATAATGTGGAGGATTGAGTATTGTAAGATAGAGTAATAAAAAAGAAAAAAGTAAGTTGTGTATTAATGAATAAGGGTATACATGAGTTTAAGTGGGAAGTATTTCATCTTTAGGGAATGAGTCTCCAAAGTACTCTATAAATAGGTGAGTTTTAAGATCTTTTCTAAATGTTGAAAGATCTGTGATATTTCTGAGTTTATCCGGCAGAGCGTTCCATATTAAAGGAGCATTGAAGATGAATGCCCTATTTGTTGTAGTTTTATTGAGTTTTGAAAAGTTGTTTGGAACAAATAAAGTGTTCAGGTTCCTTTGTCTCACTGTTCTGGTCCTTGAATGAATTGTCAGTAGATCAGTTAGATATGATGGGGCTATATCTCTTATCAGTTTGAGCGTTATGATAACTTTATATTTTATCCTACTTTGTATAGGTAACCAGTGAAGTTTGTACAGTATAGGGGTTGTGTGTTAAGCTGGACCTGCATTTATAAGCATTCTTGCAGCAACATGTTGTGCTACTTTTAATTGATGTAAAGCATGTTTTGGAATACCTTGTAGAATTATGTTACTAAAATCTAAGTGAGGTAGGATCAGGGCTTGAAGGACTGATCTGAAGTCCAGGTTTGATAATAATGGTTTTAGATTTTTAAGATATCTTAATTTATTATATATTGTGTGTGTTGTATTCCTGATGTGTGGTGTTAGACTTAATGTTCTGTCTATGATAATTCCAAGATATCTTATTTCATCTTTTATGGGGATGCTTATGTTATCAATTTTTATTTCTGTTGGGAGGGTAAATTTTTTTTGATTTCTAGAAACAAAATGCTTCTGTTTTCTTGAAGTTAATGTGTAGATTGTGTTCATTTAGCCATTGCGTCATTTTAGTGAAGCATGATTTGATATTAGAGACGTTGAGAGAGTCTATGTCCATAGGGAGGTAAATCATATCAGCATAAATTGCATATTTTAATTTGCACTGTTGAAAGATGTGGCATATAGGTTGTAAATATATGTTAAAGAGTAGAGCTGACAATGCAGATCCTTGTGGGATTCCTTGTTTTTGCGTATAGGTTTTAGATGTATGGTTTCCTATTTTTACTTGTTGCGATCGATCAGTTAGATAAGATTGGAACCATGCGAGAATAGTACCATGTATTTTTTTTATTTATTTTATTTATTTATATTCTCTTATATACCGTGCTATTCTGCATCAGTGCAGTTTACATTGAACAAACTGAAATTACATTGAACAGGGCATTATAACTTGGAGATAACTATTTTTACAGGGAACATACCAATCTGAGTCTTTCAAAAAGGATACGATGGTTAATTGAATCAAAGGCAGCCGATATATCCAAAAATATAAGTAATACTGCTTGTTTTGATTTGTCAATGTATTTTAGAATATCAAAGATAACTGCAAGTAGTGTTTCTACACTATGGTATGGTCTAAAGCCGTATTGGTGTGAATCTAAGGGGGCATGAAGTTCAATGTAATCCTGAAGTTGATTATATACTATTTTTTCTATAATCTTTGCCATAAATGGAAGGCTGATAATGAGTTTTATTATGAACTTTTGCTTTCACTGCAAACTTATTTTCAAATATTTTTCTTAGTCTGACTTAAGTATGTAACATGCAAGAGTCTGGATGGGTGCTGTATAGGATGCATCATCTCCAAATGCTACACTAATCACAGGGTCCTTGATACAACACTGTGATTAAAGTATACCAAACTGCAGGACACCGAATTATTTCTTTTTAGCAAAAGGTTCTCCTATGAGTATAAATTTCCAAAGTCTTTAGAACTACTTGACTTGTCCCAGGTCCTGCGTATCCCAAGTAGGCAAAAAATACAAATTAAGCCAAGATACAAAAACAATCAAAACCCTCTTGCAAATCAAGTCAGTCCAGTTTTTCCACACAGCTCCGTGCTTTAGGCAAGTTGACTGCTCTTCCCTGGGAGCAAAAGGGGACTCACTACCCCCCAGTCTTTTCCTTTCACACTTTCTCAGATCAAATATACAATACCATCAATAGTTCACTTCAACAATTTTGACAATATCCACTCCCCTCTTCTAGGCAAACCCTTACGCCTCCTTCATATATAAAAGTATGGTTAGGGGAACCTTCCACCCACACCTCCTCTAGGCATGCCCTAGAGCCCAGTCCATGTGTGACAAAGGTTAAGCAAGCTCATTCACACTTGGTGTGTGGCCTCCTGATACTCCATATCCTTAGATATGAAGTCAGAAGGTTCTGCTTCTTTGAACGCCATTGGTTCAGGTACTTCCTGGATTGTTGAAAGCTCACAAGGGGACTGACTCCAGGTAAGAATCCTCCTGGTGTTTGGGAGCAGTATCATATACAGCTCATTCTCCCATGGAGGTATGTCAGCCCCACTCTCTTCCTCAGAAACCACTCAGTCATCAGCTCTGCCCCCCTTTGACCTATATTCCAGGTTCTATCTGCAAGAGATTTTCTAAATCCTGGCCCAGATCCTGCATAGCACTTCCCTCTGGGGCTTACCATGGATTCCCTCTTCTTCCCAGCAAGGATGTCTCTAACCTTCATAAGTTGTTGGGACTAGGGACTTCGGACTTCTTCCCCCTCCCTCGAGACTGAAGCAGGCCATCCCCACCACAAATGTGTTGCATCTAACTTGCCAATGCTTATGTTATGCTGTTTTCATTTTGTTCATTGGCTCATTTTTCCACACAACTCATCTCACACATCAATTCCACCCTTTCGCTCCACCCCCATCAATCTGGTTTCAGGGCAGGTCATACATAGCAAGGAAACTATCCTTCTTGCACTTAGTGAAATCCACCACTCCCACGATTGCAGTGATCCATCTATAGATGTCTCTCGATCTCTCTTCCGCCTTTGACGTTGTCGACCACCGCACCCTCCTCACTTGTTTGGCCGACCTTGGCATGCATGGCATGGTTCTTCAGTGATTTTGGTCGTTCCTCTCCTCTCGCACTTTCGCTGTCCAGTCAGGTTCCATCACTTCTCCCTCACTCCCCTTACATTGCGGTGTCCCATAGGGTTCCATTCTCACCCCTCTTCTCCAATATTTTTCTTGCACCCTTGGCCCTACTCATCCAACAAACCGGAATTCCAGCCTATTTCTACGCAGATGACATCCTTCACCACACTAGCCCCCTGGCTCCTGACCTCACTGCTCGACACTTGCCTTGCTTCTGTCTCTAATTGGTTTACCAACAATTTTCTTCATGTCAACCCTTCAAAGTCTTCTGCCATCTGGTTTTCCTTTGGTGCCTCTACTCCATCCATTTCCCCTATGTCCACCTTCCCTATCCCTCGTCCCCACCCTCCGCTACTCTGGACCCTTCATTTTCCTTTCACAAACACATTTCCACACTCGTTTGCAGTTCTTTTTACCATCTTTGTAGGATCAGAGCCATTCGTCCCTTTCTTCCCCTGTTTTCCCTCACTACCTTGGTTCTCCCTCTCGTAGTCACCCACCTTGACTATTGCAATTCGGTCTTGGCAGGCCTCCCCTGCTATCAAGTTAGGCGTCTTCAACTTGTCCAAAACACTGCTGCACATCTCCTCCCTCACTCATCTCCTCATGATCATGTCACACCTTGTCTTCTATCCCTCCACTAGCTTCCGATCAAGGTCAGGTTTATCTATAAAATTCTCACCATTACCCAAAAAGTTCTCCATACCAGCACACCCCAGTATCTGGCCGACCTTATCCATCTTCAGCCCACTCCCCGTCTCCTCTGCTCAATACACGGAAATCATCTCTTCCTTCCCACTCCTTCACAGGCCCATCTCGAACTCACTCATCACTCTGCATTTTTCTTTCTAAGCCCCGCCCTATGGAATTCCCTTCCTCACTCTCTCCGCATGGAATCCTCATTCCCCTGGTTTAAAACTCTCCTTAAGACCCACCTCTTTTGCCAAGCTTATGATATTCCTCCCCCATCTGAGCATTCCTCTTCCCCCCAGTCAGAGTTTTCTCCCATTATCTTCACTACAGGTCAATAGGTTCGGCCTCCCATGTAGCCCTGTGCCTACCCCTCATATCATCTTAGCAATTCATATATGGCACTGTCGAGGCACTGCCTGAGAAAACTCACACTGCTCTACCCTAGACCAAGGGCGGGGAATGCAAGAGGGACAGCCAAATAGCCCTTACTTTAAGACGGTTGATAGACCACACCACCTTCCTGTGGCTGCAACAGCCCTGGATCATTCGATCTTGACAAGAGCTCCCCAGCCTACAAGACTGGCATCATTGCCAGAAGAATCCACAAGGGGACATCCAGCAGCATGCCCCTCTTAAGATAAAATGGGCATAGCCAACACCTCAAGCTGGCTCTCACTCCCAACTAAAGTGGAAGCATGAGCTCGAACACGAATCACTAAGGACTGCTAGTGCAGCATCAGATGAGCATTTGTCCATGGCACCATCCTGATAGCCGGCACCATCAAGCCGAGCAGCTTTAGATAATCCCATACCCTGGGAGCCTGTTGAGAACAAAACACCCCAAGTCATGCCAACATAACATAAGATATGCCATACTGGATCAGACCAAGGTCCATCAAGCCCAGTATCCTGTTTCCAACAGTGGCCTATCTAGGTTATAAGTACCTAGCAGTCTCCTCAAGAGATACAGGTTCCTCAATGCTTGTACTGGGTCAAGCAGTGATATCCTGGGTCCTTTTTAATAATGGTTTATGGACCTTTCCTCCAGGAACTTATCCAAACCTTTTTTTAAACCCAGCTACACTAACAGCTTTTACTACATCCTCCGGTAACAAATTCCAGAGTTTGATTACACATTGAGTGAAAAAATATTTTCTCTTATTAGTCTTAAATAGGTTACCCTGTAGCTTCATTGCATGTCCCCTAGTCTTTATATTCTGATGACAAACAATCGATCTATGTTTACCTGTTCCACTCCATTCATTAATTTATAGACCTCTATCAAATCTCCCCCTCAGCCATCTCTTTTCCAGGTTGAAGAGCCCTAACCTTTTTAGCCTCTCTTCATAGCAGTATCCTTCCATCCCCTTTACCATTTTGGTGGCTCTTCTCTGTACTTTTTCTAATAACGCTATATTCTTTTTAACATACGGTGACCAGAATTGCACACAATATTCAAGGTGTGGTCACACCATGGAACGATACAGAGGCATTATAATATACTTTGTTTTATTTTCCATTCCTTTCCTTATGATACCAACAATCTCTGCACTCTCTCCAGCAGGAACACTGCCCACTCAAGCATCGAATCGTGATCCCAGAAATTAGGAAGGCTTCAACAGACTTCCCCAATTGACCACTCAACCAAGGTCTTCCAGAAGGACACCACTTGAGCTGAAACCCGGAGATACCTCCAACAGAGAAAAGGCTCAGATGAGCCACTCACCCAGAAATGGGTGTACACAGTCCGTAGCGCCATAGCACAGCAGCAACCACTGCCATGACCTGGAGAATGTGCTTGGGGAAGTGGAATGCCAAAGGAGAGCACTGAACTGAAGGTGAGAGCCAAACATGATAAAATGCCAACATCTCTGCTGATCCTCTTGGATTGAGATATGAAAATAAGCTTCAGCCAAAGCCAGATATGCTAGGAACTCCATTTGGCACATTGCAGAAATCACAGATCATAGAGATTCCATTCGGAGACACAAGACAAACAAATGAGCATTGAACCCCTCCCCCCCCCTTGAGACAGAGCAACAAACAGTTAAAGGGGACCCATGAAATCCACCTCTTGCCCCAATACAAGCATTATGGAACCTGTGTCTTGGGGAAACTGCTAGGAACTTTTCCTGGAAGACAGAAAGTGTTAAGGCAAAGCAAAAATTTGGGCATGCTAAAGCTACAAAGGCACTAGAATGTGCGTTAATGGAGCATGTACATGAGCAAGCATAATGGGTGCTTGGGCATGAATGTGCGTTGGAGTTGCTCAGGCAGAATGCATATTGGAACCAGTTAGACACAAGGCACGCAAACACAAAAATGTTAACAGCACACATTGGAAAATGGCAGAAGCACCGATGTCAAAATAGCAGCCCGCAGTCCACCCCGACTTACAACCCAACATGGAGGGATTCAGGAATTCCCAACAATGAGGTCAAGCCTGATACTCACCTACCCACCCCCCCCCCGCCCCACCCCCGGGAGCCTCCAGCAGGGCAAACCATGCCAGGCTCAATGCTACTCTCCAGATGCTGTTTTTCCATTCCACCCCCCCCCCCCCCTTTAAAACAGGCTTGCAGCCACATACCTCTGTGCAGTCTTCGGGAAGAGTGGAGGGAGAGAGGAGGAGGAAGGGAACGTTGAGGATATATGATGTGCAATCCGCTTTGATTCCAGGATAAAGCTGTATTATTTATTTTTTTTTTATTTATTTAGCAAGCATTTGTATACCGCTCCTTCCAGCGATCAGAAGCGGATATGATTACATAGAAACAGCTGTCGAATCAAGACCAACATTTTTGTTGTATACATATAGATTCGTAAGGTAAGCACGGCACATAGAAAATTATCTACTTCGTATCTTATGGGGAAAAGAATTTATATATGTACATTTTTACATAGAGGGTTTTCTGTTTTTTAGTGCCATCAAGTCAGTGTTGACTCATAGCGACTCAGCTACCTCTGGGTTTTCTTGGCAATGTATCACCGGAATAGATTGCCAGCCTTTTCTTCCGAGGCAATGGAGGGTAAAGTGACTTGCCCAAAGTCACAAGGAGTGCCAGTGGGAATCGAACCCTTGATCTTCTGGGTACTAGGCAGTTGCTCTAACCACTAGGCTACTCCTCCACTCCAAAGCGGTATATAAATCCTTTTAAATAAAATAAAAATAAAATGAGCTAGATGAATTCCTTTCAATATTCTGACAGGTAAGTAACTGTGCTATCTCCAGGAACAAGCAGGAATGAGTCTTCACATATGGGGATTCCCCAGCTAGAGATGCCTGGGAGATCACCCAGATTGTGAGTCCCTGGGAAGGGCTCCACCTGCACCCATGAATCTCAGGCATCCAGTCAGGGATGGAGGGTAGGAGTTGATTAGGTATGGAACAGGTGTTTGAGAACAGCCTGACCAAACAAGGCATCCCGGCGGGAGTCCTTGTCCAAGCAGTAATGGGCTGTGAAGGTATGAACCGATGCCCAGGTGGCTGCTCGACAGATTTGGTCGATGGACACAGAGTTAAGATGAGCCATAGAGGCTGCCATGTCCCTCACATTGTGAGCTGTGACATGGCCCTCCAGGGAAAGATTCTTGCTCTGGTAGGCGAAGGAAATACACTGAGCAATCCAATTAGACAGAGTTCTCTTGGAGAGTGGAAGTCCTAAATGAGAAAGATCAAAAGCAACAAAATGTTGAGAGGACTTTCTATGTTGCTGTGTCCTTTGTAAGTAGAAAGCAAGTGCTCTTTTACAATCCAGGGTATGAAGATTCCTCTCTGCACTTGATGCAAGAGGTCTTGGAAAAAAGACAGGTAAATACACCACCTGGTTCAGATGAAAAGGTGAGACCACTTTAGGCATAAAGTGTGGATTAGTTCTGAGGACTACCTTGTCATGATGGAACCTTGTATAAAGAGGATTAGCCACTAAAGCTTGCAATTCACTGATACGGCGAGCTGAAGTGACTGCAATGAGAAAAATAACTTTCCAGGAAAGGAATTTCAAGGAGGTAGTGGCTAAGGGTTCAAAGGGTGGCTTCATAAGCTGGCCCAGAACCAGATTCAAGTCCCATGCCACTGGAGGTGGTCTAATGGGAGGTTTAGTCAAAAGAAGGCCTCATGAATCTTGCTATAAGAGGATGAGAGGAAATAGGTTGTCCATTGAGAGGCTTAAGGGATGCTGCAATAGCACTCAAATGGACTCTGATTGAATTTGTTTTAAGGCCTGCATGGGATAAATGCAGCAAACAGTCTAGTAAAGAATTCAAGGGTATTGCAAGAGGGTTGAGACCCTTCTCTGCACACCAAATGGAAAACCTTTTCCATTTAAAAGCATATGAACATCTGGTGGAAGGCTTTCAGGAAGCATGAAGGATATCCTTCACTTGCTGAGAAAGGTGTAAATCTTGAAGGTCTAGGCCTTCAGCAACCAGGCCCTGAGATGAAGAGACTGAGGATTTGGGTGCCACAAGGTTCTCTCCTCCTGGGAGAGGAGATCTGGAGCAGACCCCAGGTCTAGGGAGGGAGCTTGAGAGGGATGCAGAAGTAGAGGGTACCACACTTTGCGTGGCCAAAGTGGTGCTATGAGGATCACAGACCCCTTGTCTCTCTTGAAGTTTGAACAGAGTTTTGGGGATGAGGGGAATAGGTGGAAAGGCATAGAGGAAGTCTCGCCCCCAATGAAGGAGGAAGGCATCCCTGGCCTGAACTCCCTGACATGGAATCCTGGAACAGAACCGGGGAAGTTTGGCATTCCACGGACTTGCAAACAGGTCTATGTCTGGGGTACCCCAAATCCAAAAACTCCTGGCTATCTGGTCCCCATGGAGGGACCATTCGTGCGGAAGCAGAACTCGACTGAGTCTGTCTGCCCAAGAGTTTTGAACCCCTGGAAGATACACTGCCATGAGATGGATTTGATGCTCTCTGGCGAAGGCCCACAATCTCAGAGCTTCGTTGCAAAGCGACAGAGAGCCAGTCCCTCCCTGCTTGTTCACGTAGAACATGGCTACCTGGTTGTCCGTGTGGATGAGGACTGTCTTGTAGCTGAGCAGGGTGTGGAAGTCTCTGAGAGCCAGAAAGATTGCTCTGAGCTCTAAGAGGCTGATATGAAGAGATGTCTCCTGTGGAGACCAGATGCCCTGGGTCGAGAGATCTTGTAGATGAGCCCCCCAACCCTTTGGAGAGACATCTGTTGTAAGGGTTGCTTGGGGTAACACCTGTTGAAAGGGGGACCCCAGCAACAGACTCCGAGTGGACTTCCACCAGTGGAGGGACCAAAATAGGCGACTGGAGGTTGCTATTTTGTCTGACAGGCAACCTGATGCCTAGGTCCATTGGGTGGATAGGGTCCACTGAGCTGCGCTCATGTGAAGGCGAGCATAGGGAACCACATGCACCGTGGATGGCATGTGGCCTAAGAGTTGCAACATCTCTCGAGCAGTTAAATGGGATTTTAACTGAATCTGGGAGGCTAACTGCACCAAGCGTAGGCAACGGGCCTGGGGAAGATAGGCCCTTGCAGTTGTGGTATCCAGTAAGGCCCCTATGAACTCTAGAGACTGAGTAGGGGTAAGATGGGATTTTGGAATGTTGATTACCAGTCCCAGATACTGAAGAACATGCCTTGAGCAGGCTAGGGAAGTCTGGGCCTCTGACTGGGATGGAGCTCCGATGAGCCAGTCGTCCAGATATGGGAATACGAATATTCCTAGAGTGCGTAGGAATGCAGCTACTACTGCCATTCATTTTGTGAACACACTTGGAGCAGAAGCCAGACCGAAAGGAAGCACTTTGTATTGGTAGTGCTTTCCTTGGTAAAGGAACCGAAGGAATCTTCTGTGTGTTGGATGGATGAAAACATGGGTGTACGCATCCTTGAGATCTAGAGAACAAAGCCAGTCCTGACTCTGGAGGTATGGAAGGAGAGTTCCGAGAGAAGTCATCTTGAATTTCTCCTTGCACAGAAACTTGTTCAATTCTCTGAGATCTAATATGGGTCTGTAGCCCCCTGTTTTCTTTGGAATGAGAAAATAGGGGGAGTAGAACCCTGAGCCCTGTTGAAGAAGGGGTATGTTTATGTTTATTAAAATACTTTCTATACCGCCCCATACCAATGGCGTCTGAGCGGTTTACAAATTAAAAGAATAAAATACAATACAGGCTGTCAGAAAAGTTAAAAAGAACGCCAATTAAAATCTTAAAAGGGACAGAAAAGAAGCAAAGGATAGAAAACACAGCAAAAGTATAAAAAAAGAAAACATCAACAAGAAGAGGGAGAAGGAGACAAAGACGGGGGAGGGAGGTCAAACGCCAGACAAAACATATGGGTTTTTAGTTGCTGTTTGAAAGCTTGGTATGATTGCTCTGCACGAAGGGGGGGAAGTGAGTTCCAAAGCCTAGGACCCAGGAAATAAAAAGCCGAAGAGCGTGTGGACTCCAGGTGAGCTTGAGAAGGGGAAGGAAGGGCCAACCGATTAACGTGAATAGAACGGAGCAGGCGATGGGGAGTGCAGAAATGAAGAAGATCTGCAAGATAGAGAGGGGTACCTGTGTGAGTCACCCTGTGCACAAACGTAAGAACCTTATACTGTACACGAAAAAAACCCGGTAACCAGTGATGGTGCAAAAGTAGGGGAGTGACGTGGTCATAACGGGAAGCACAAGATAGTAGACGGACAGCTGCATTCTGGACACGCTGCAAACGGGAAAGTTGAGATTTTGGTAGGCCAGCTAAAGAAACGTTGCAGTAATCGAGTCGGGAGATTATAAAAGAGAGAATAAGGGTAGCAAAAGCAGAGGGCGAGAGAAAAGGGCGCACAGGCCGAAGTTGTTTAAGAGATAGAAAAGAGCGTTGAACTATGGACGTGATGTGTTCTTTGAATGAAAGAGAGGCGTCAAGAATAACACCAAGGTACCTAAGGGATGAAACAAGAGGAATGGGCTGGGAAGAGAGAGAAGGAGCACAGGTGGGGGAAGGGCTTCCGAGGGTAAACCAGATGGCAAATGACTTAGTGGGATTAACCTGAAGAAAATTAGAGGTGAACCAAGAAGCAACAGCAGAAAGACAGAGATTAAGAGGAGAAATATCGGGCGTATGTGAATCAGTGTGGTGCAGCAGTATGATATCGTCCGCGTAATAGTACGCGGAGATACCAAACTGCTGAACCACAAGTGCAAGAGGGGCCAAGAAGACATTGAAAAGGAGAGGAGCAAGGACAGATCCCTGAGGCACACCACAGGTAAGAGAAGTGGAGGGCGAGGAAGCGGACCCAACAACCACTGAAAAAAGAGCGACAGGAAAGAAAAGAGCGAAACCAGTGAAGAACAGTCCCAGAGAGGCCAGCGTCTTGAAGACGGGCGAGAAGGGTGCAGTGATCCACTAAATCGAAAGCTGCAGAAAGATCGAGAGAGACAGCAAGAGTAAAGAGACCATGATCGTGAGCAGCATACACCTCGTTAAGAAGAGAAAGAAGAATAGACTGTGCTGTGACCAGGACGAAAACCAGATTGCCGAGGGTGAAGAGCAAGAGAAGCCTCAAGGTGAGCAGACAACTGAAGAAAGACAAGTTTCTCAAGAAATTTAGAAAGAAAAGGGAGATTAGAGACAGGGCGCCAGTTTGAAAGTGCTGTAGGGTCGGACGTGTGGGATTTTAGAATAGGACGAATAATAGCGTGTTTCCAAGGTGTAGGAAAGAAACCAGAAGATAAACTAGCATTAAAGAGAGACAGAAAGAAGGAGAAAGAGATAGGGAGGATTCCAAAAGCCAGCGGGAAGGGATGGGATCAGCAGGACATGTGGTCTTTCGGATAGAGAGAAAAGTAGTTTGGAGGACAGCTGGGGAAATCATCTCGAATGAGGACCAGGAGTGAGATAAGATAGGTACAGAGGAGAAAGGAGATAAAGGGGACGGTGGAGAAAGCGGAAAGGACCCTACTACGGGGGAAAGAGGGGAAGGACAGGAAGGGAAGGACTGACGAAGAATCTGGACTTTGGAAGCAAAAAAGGAGGCAAGGGAGGAAGGGTCAGGGGAAGCAGAAGAAGGAGGAGGAAGGGGAGGGAAAGCAGAATGGGATGCTGTAAGGGAACGAAAAATAGTGTAGAGTTGCCGAGAAGAGTTAGAGGAGGAAGAAATAAGCTTAGAGTAGTAATCGCGCTTTGCCGAGTGAAGGAGAATGCGGTAATGATCGTGACAGGAGCGAAAATTGTGGAGAGAAGAAGGGGAGGGATGCTTCCGCCAAAGGCGTTCTGCCCTACGAAGATATTTCCGGTGCAGGAAAAGACCGGAATGAAACCAAGGGTGCCGGGAACAGTGATGGGAAGGTAAGTGGGTGCGAAGAGGGGCAATGTCATTAAGGGCAGCAGACAGAGAAGAATGCCAGAGATGGGCTTGGGCATCAACAGAAAGTGACGCAAAGTCACTAGGGAATAAAGACGCAGAGGGGGGAAACTGACGAAGGGTATCAGCAGTAAGCTTACGGGTTGGTGGGACAGAGGACAAACCAGAACCAGAAGCACGATGGGGAGACAGCAATGAAGAGTCTGAGGAACCTGACAGGGGGGACTGGACAGAAATAGTAAAAAGGCGGCAAAAATGATCAGACCAGGGGAGGGGCAACGAGGAAAGAGAGGGAGGGAGGGATAGAGGAAGAATCAGACGTAATGAGGAGATCCAGGGAGTGACCTGCAACATGAGTGGGGAAAGAAACAAATTGGCGCAAAGACAGATCAGACAGAAAAGTGAGAAAGGAAAGGTCCCTTGCTGAGGAGGGTAGGTCAACATGAACATTAAAATCTCCCAAGATCAGGAGATTCGGATAAAGAAGTGAAGCCTCAGAAACAGTGGCGACTAGGGAATCCCATAGAGACACAGATAAGGAGGGGGGAGCGTAAATAAGAAGAAAATAACAGGAGTGGGGAGAGGAATTTAGGCGAAGAAGCAGAGATTCAGGGTAAAGTAAAGAAGAAGAGGCAGAAACTTCCGTGAGGGGGAGAGAGGAGCGATATACCACCGCAACACCCCCTCCACTCCTACCCCGACGAGAAGTAGATAAGAATGAATAACCAGGTGGGAGGCAATGATTGAGAAAAGATTCCTCGCCTCCTCTCAGCCAAGTCTCGGTGAGGAAGAAGAGGTCCAGAGCATGGTGTGAGAGAAAATCATTGACCAAAAGAGTCTTAGACCGGAGAGACCAACAGTTTAACAGAGCGAGCTGTAGTAGCACGAGAGAGGACGGAGAAAAAGATAAAGCTGGAGCTGACGGGCGTGGCAGCGCCAGCGAGCAGTATGTGAGGTTAGAAAGCTGACGTGTCATAGAACCAGAAAGAGCAGTGGCAGACGTAACGGGGCGCCAGCCCCAATGAACAGGGATGGCTGACATAGCAAGAAGGAAAAATAACAACAGATAACAGAAACGCACCTGAAAACATTTACGGTCTCCCCCGCAGGACGAGACACACAGGGGAGAAGAAAGACAACCAGGGCGAGGAAAGTTTGCAGACGAGGTCACAGAGCACGCTCTAGGAGATGCTGGGCAGCCACAGGACTCAGACTTCTCGCCTCGTCTCTCGCCCCAAGGAGCTCGCCCAAGGAGCAGGTCGTGCTCCTTGAGCGCGCTCCTTCGGCGCGCGCCTCTGCGGCGCGGGACGCCGCACCGGAGCTGATGTTAAGCACGGTGAGGGGTACTTCTTCTATTGCCCCTTGGGCAAGAAGGGTAGCAATCTCTTGACCTAGAAGGTTGAGGAGAGATGTTGGAGAATTGAACTGTTTCACCATGGTGTGAGGAGGAAGGTTTAAGAAATGAAGTTTGTACCCTTCCCTTATGATGGAGAGGGTCCACTGCTCTGCTGTGATTTGTTCCCATCTGGGAGCAAAGTGAGCTAACCTTCCTGGGATGGTGAGAGGCTCTGGATGTTCTAGAGCCAGAAAGGCTAAGTTCTCTAGTGGAAAGTCGAAGGCCCTGAGGAGGCTGAGGCTGTTGGGCCGTAGCAGTCCTCGCAGCTTGGGTTTTGGCCTGTTTTGGTTGTTGCTGTCTCTTTGTAGCAAAACGACCTTGAGAAGAGGCCTGACCATAAGAAGAAAATTTCCCTTTCTTTGGGAAAGATCCCTTTTTGAACAACCTCTTTTTAAAAGGAGCAGTAGTAGACTTTGAAAGTCTATCTAAAGCAGAATTTTCAGCATCCATCTGGTTGGCCTTTGCTTGCCAATATTTGCCAAACAGGTTTTCGCCTGTACAGGGAAGGTTACCTAGACCATCCTGTACCCAGGATTCCAAATCAGAGGCTTGCAACCAAGCAACTCTGCGTGCACCTATGGCAATAGCCGAGGCTCTACTGGCCCCCTCAAAAGAGTCAAAGGCTGCACGGTTGGAAAACTTGGAAACATCCTGTGCATGTTTAAGCCAGGTGATATATTCTTCTCTCTTATCTTCTGACATAAAAGGAGATAAGGTTTGCAGATCTGTAACTTTTTAGAAACATCCCCATATAGAGACTATAGGAGTTGATTCTGGCTACAAGCATACTGGTCTGGAAGATTTTCCTGCCAAAGGCATCTAGGGTTCTGCATTCTCTTCCTGGAGGAGCAGAGGAGTGCCTTTTTGTACTCTTGATCTTTTTCATAGCAGACTCTACCACAATGGAGTGGTGAGAAAGCTGAGTCTTATGAAATCAAGGACAAGGAGGAACACGATACATGGTGTCCAACCTTCTGGAATGAGGGGAGGTGGAAAGAGGAGTCTCCCATATGCCCAACATGTGATCATAAAGAATCTCATGTATTGGTAAGGTGGCTGCCTCTTTAGGAGCCTTAGGATATTGTAGGATATCCAATTTTTTGGCTCTAGGTTCAGTCTCAGAGGTCACTGAGATGGACAGGTCTTTGGCCACCTCCCTGATGAAGTCCTGAAAAGACAAGTCTTCAGGAGGAGACATTCTCCTTTTTGGAGAAGAGGGTTCCTGAGGAAGGATGCCCGATGCTTCAATTGAGGCCTCTGAAGAATCAGAGTCTTCAGAGGAATCGAAGTGTCGACTATCTGGATGCTTTCGTAGAGCCCGATATGCGTACCGGGGGGTATCGACATCGGGAGTAATCGGTACCGGTCCGGTACTGATGGGCATCACTGGATAGCGTACCGCTACAGTCGATGCTGATGTCGATGCAAGCGGTACTGGTATCGGAACCGATATCGGGTCCGGTACTGGAATAGGTACAGGTACCGACAACGGTGTTTGTTGCGGTACCGTAGGCGTTGCAGCTTGAATGAATGCCGTGATGGCACGCTGCATGGTCAGAATATTCTGATCCATTGACGCCACCAATGTCTGGATATCGGTACCGGTAGAAACTGCCGGTACCCCAGAACATTGTAACAGGTGATCGGTCGAGGCCGAGCCATCGATGTCAACCTGTGACCCCATAGGTAGTGCTTTGGAAGCCAGAGCCTCCCTCCGGGGTAATTTTGCCGGTGTGGTATCCTCAAGAGTAAGCCCGGGGGCATCTCGATACTTAGAGGGAAATGAACTCTTTGAGGACCGGCCAGATTTGAGTTTGGTTACCTGAGATCCATGGGATGAAGAAGCAGCCCTGGAAGACGTCGATGCCACGGAAGCTGCATCGGAGGGAAACAGGGTACTGAGCTTAGCTGCCCGATTCTGTAACCCTCTTTTAGACATCAAAGAACAGGACTCACAATCCGCAATGGAGTGGTCAGGACCTAAACATTTTAGACACCAGTCATGGGTGTCAGTGACAGAAATAGTGCTGCTGCACTTTGTGCATTTTTTAAACCCGGAGGCGGGTTTTCCCATGAGGGAAAAATATATCTGTAGGCCTAAGGCCCCATAAGAAAAATGCACCAAAAAGAGAAAACATTTTTTTTTTTTTAAAAGAAAGAAAAAGAACCGGTGGACTGGTGCGGAATCGAGAAGGCAGACACGCGACTAAAGAAAAATAAAAGAAAATAAGAAATTCTTCAGCGGTGACAGGAAACACGACCTGCTGGCTCCGCGGAAAAGAAGAACTGGAGAAAGGCAGTTAGGAAAGGCGGGAAGGCAGCGCGCAGGCGCTGTGGGATGCTCCCAAAAGCTCTCTTTCAGGAAGCTGGGGAGCGTTCCCACGCAGGCTCCGTTGGTAAAGACGATACCCATATGTGAAGACTTATTCCTGCTGTTCCCAGAGATCACCTGTTACAGGTAAGTAACTGTGCTTTCTCAGCTCTGATAAAATCTAAACAATGTGAATTGTCTATACTAACCGCCTCTCTCCAGTTCGAGTTTTAAAGCTGAGACAAAGAGAGAGAGGAAAGGAAAGATAGAGAGATACAACTCCTAGGGGAGGTGGGTGGGTTGTGAAGACTTATTCCTGCTGTTCCCAGAGATCACCTGTTACAGGTAAGTAACTGTGCTATCTCCAGGAACAAGCAGGAATGAGTCTTCACATATGGGGACTCCCCAGCTAGAGATGCCAGGGAGATCTCCAAAGTTGTGAGTCCCTGAGAAGGGCTCTACCTCACCCCATGGATCTCGGGCATCCAACCAGGGATGGGGGGTAGGAGTTGATTAGGTATGGAACAGGTGTTTGAGAACAGCCTGACCAAACAAGGCATCCCGGCGGGAGTCCTTGTCCAAGCAGTAATGGGCTGTAAAGGTATGAACCGATGCCCAGGTGGCCGCTCGACAGATTTGGTCGATGGACACAGTTTAGATGAGCCATAGAGGCTGCCATGGCCCTCACATTGTGAGCTGTGACATGGCCCTCCAGAGAAAGGTTCTTACTCTGGTAGGCGAAGGAAATACACTGAGCAATCCAATTGGACAGAGTTCTCTTAGAGACTGGAAGTCCTAAATGAGAGGAATCAAAAGCAACAAAGAGTTGAGAAGACTTTCTATGTTGCTGTGTCCTTTGTAAGTAGAAAGCAAGTGCTCTTTTACAATCCAGGGTATGAAGATTCCTCTCTGCACTTGATGCATGAGGTCCTGGAAAAAAGACAGGTAAATACACCTCCTGGTTCAGATGAAAAGGTGAGACCACTTTAGGCATAAAGTGTGGATTTAGTCCTGAGGACTACCTTGTCATGATGGAACCTTGTATAAGGAGGATTAGCCACCAAGGCTTGCAGCTCACTGATACGGCGAGTTGAGGTGACTGCAATGAGAAAAATAAACTTCCAGGAAAAGAATTTCAAGGAGGTAGTGGCTAAAGGTTCAAAGGGTGGCTTCATAAACTGGCCAAGAACCAAATTCAAATCCCATGCCACTGGAGGTGGTCTAATGGGAGGTTTAGTTAAAAGAAGGCCTCTCATGAATCTTGCAATAAGAGGATGAGAGGAAATAGGATGTCCATTGAGAGGCTTAAGGTATGCTGCAATAGCACTCAAATGGACTCTTACTGAATTCGTTTTAAGGCCTGCATGGGATAAATGCAGCAAATACTCTAGTAAAGAATTCAGAGGTATTGCAAGAGGGTTAAGACCCTTCTCTGCAAACCAAATGGTAAACCTTTTCCATTTAAAAGCATAGGAACGTCTAGTGGAAGGCTTTCTGGAAGCATGAAGGATATCCTTCACCTGCTGAGACAGATGCCAATCTTGAAGGTCTAGGCCTTCAGCAACCAGGCTCTGAGATGAAGAGACTGGGGATTTGGGTGCCATAACGTTCCCTCCTCCTGGGACAGGAGGTCTGGAGCAGATCCCAAGTCCAGGGAGGGAGCTTGAGAGAGATGAAGAAGTAGAGAGTACCACACTTGGCGTGGCCAACGTGGAGCTATGAGGATCATAGACCGCTTGTCTCTCTGAAGCTTGAACAGTGTCTTGGAAATTAGGGGAATGGGTGGAAAGGCATAGAGGAAGTCTTGCCCCCAGTGGAGGAGGAAGGCATCCCTGGCCTGAACTCCCTGACACGGAATCCTGGAACAGAACCGGGGAAGTTTGGCATTCCACGGACTTGCAAACAGGTCTATGTCTGGGGTTCCCCAAATTCGAAAGATCCTGGCTATCTGGTCCCCATGGAGGGACCATTCATGTAGAAGCAGAACTCGACTGAGTGTCTGCCCAAGAGTTTTGAACCCCTGGAGGATACACTGCCTTGAGATGAATCGAATGCTCTCTGGCGAAGGCCCACAATCTCAAAGCTTCGTTGCAAAGCGACAGAGAGCCAGTCCCGCCCTGCTTCTTCACGTAGAACATGGCTACTTGGTTGTCCGTATGGATGGGGACTGTCTTGTAGCTGAGCAAGGTGTGGAAGACTCAGAGCTAGAAGGCTTGCTCTGAGCTCTAAGAGGTTGATATGTAGAGATGTCTCCTGTGGAGACCAGATGCCCTGGGTGGAGAGATCTTGTAGATGAGCTCCCCAACCCTTTGGGGAGACATCTGTTGTGAGAGTTGCTTGGGGTAGCAACTGTTGAACGGGGGACCCCAGCAACAGATTTTGAGTGGACCTCCACCACTGGAGGGACCAAAAGAGGCGACTGGAGGTTGCTATTTTGTCTGACAGGCAACCTGATGCCTGGGTCCATTGGGTGGACAGAATCCACTGAGCTGCCCTCATGTGAAGGCGAGCGTAAGGAACCACATGCACGGTGGATGCCATGTGGCCTAACAATTGTAACATCTCTCGAGCAGTTAAATGGGATTTTAACTGAATTTGAGAGGCTAACTGCACCAAGCGTAGGCAATGGGCAAGGGGAAGATAGGCCCGTGCAGTTGTGGTATCTAGCAAGGCCCCTATGAACTCCAATGACTGAGTAGGGGTGAGTTGTGATTTTGGGATGTTTATTACAAGTCCCAGATACTGAAGAACACGCCTTGTGCAGGCCAGGGAAGCCTGGGCCTCTGACTGGGATGGTGCTCGGATGAGCCAGTCGTCCAGATATGGGAATACAAATATTCCTAGAGTGCGTAGAAATGCAGCTACTACTGCCATGCATTTTGTGAACACTCTTGGAGCAGAGGCCAGACCGAAAGGAAGCACACTCTGTATTGGTAGTGCTTTCCCTGATAAAGGAACCGAAGGAACCTTCTGTGTGTTGGATGGATGAGGACATGGGTGTACGCATTGTGGCGCTCGCGCCCCTACCAGGCGGCCGCCTAGTAGGGACGGGTGACCACCTCTTATATTTCCTAGGGTTGTAGTTGTGTGAGGAATAATGAACCGAGTGGTTTTTAAAAGCGCACAGGAATTTATTCAGCTTCCTTGCAGGTAAGTGGATACAATTTCTTTAAGCACATTTACTCTCCAGACAAAAGAAAATAATGGATACTTCTCCAGTAACAAATGTCCAAACAAACAAACAGCGAATTCAACTATCCAGTGTTTCAGCTCACACTAATTTACCTTAGTGCAGGCATCACATTCCATCTCTGAAATATTGGAATTTACATCAGCCTCTTTGGCTTCAATCTCCATACTCTCCGCTGAGCTATGGCAGGGTTCTGCTTGGTAGCGCTCAGGGACTTTCTGCTTTAGAGTTTTTAACAGGTCAAACAACCTCTCCCACTTTCTTGCCTTCCCTTCCCTGGGCAGGTCTCCTATGGGGTGCTCTTGCTTAACCTTCCTGGTGAAACATTCCTTTCTGCACTGTGTTCTCTGGGGTATAACAGTTTCCTCAGAGTCAGAAGAGAAAGCACCCTTAGAAGGCCTAGTTGCCTCCCTTCTCCTACCTTGGGCTTTTGGTGCAGTATTCTCTCGGTTGGAACTTTGGCCAGTCAGGACTCCCTCTGCCTCAGAGTAGTGCAGAGACTTGTGGTAGAGCTTTCCCACTCTCTTGCTAGGGTAGGTGGTTCTCCCCCTGGAACCTTCCCTATGTCCTCTGTGGCTACTGTGCTGAATATGGTGGCTTCCTTTGTACCTTCTCTGGTTGTCTTTATAGCGGTTCCTTTCTCTGCTGCTCCTTTTGGCTACAGGGCTGTTCCCTCTGTACCTTCTGGAACCTGGACTGGAACCTGAGCTGCAACTCCCACTTAGGCCTGGACTGCTACTCCGACAGCAACTGCCACTGCAACTGCGTCTCCAATCATGCTTCTCACCATGCTTCCAACCACGCTTCCAACCAGCACTCGAACAATGCTTTCAACCAGCTCTCCAACCATGCTTCCCACCAGCTCCCGAACCAGCTCTCCAACCAACTCTATCTCTAGTGTTTGTTTGCTCCCTTTCAAACACTGAGCAGGGCAACTCCCTTCCTGGCTCCGCCTTTCTGTACCTCCCACTCCTATCTGTGGCTGACCTGGAGTGTGGGCGTGGCTTACAGCTAGGTCTGCCCTCTAGGTTTCTCTCCAGACTTCTGCTGTGGACTATGTGATCATGTGTACCCATTCCCCGCAAAGAGGAAAAATTCTTCTTCTCTTCACTTTTTCCTGGCTGGGCTGCACTCTCCTTACCACAGCATCCTTTAGATCTAGAGAACAAAGCCAATCCTGACTCTGAAGGTATGGAAGGAGAGCACCGAGAGAAATCATCTTGAATTTCTCCTTGCATAGAAACTTGTTCAATTCTCTGAGATCTAATATGGGTCTGTAGACCCCTGTTTTCTTTGGGATAAGAAAATAGGGGGAGTAGAACCCTGAACCCTGTTGAAGAAGGGGTACTTCTTCTATTGCCCTTTGGGCAAGAAGGGTAGCAATCTCCTGACCCAGGTCAAGGAGAGATGTTGGAGAATTGAACTGTCTCACCATAGTGTGAGGAGGAAGGTTTAAGAAATGAAGCTTGTACCCCTCCCTTATGATGGAGAGGGTCCATTGCTCTGCTGTGATTTGTTCCCATCTGGGAGCAAAATGAGCTAACCTTCCTGGAATGGTGAGAGGCTCTGGTTCTTCTAGAGCCAGAAGGCTAAGTTCTCTAGTTGTAAGTCAAAGGCCCTGAGGAGGCTGAGGCTGCTGGGCCGTAGCAGTCCTTGCAGCCTTAGGCTTGGCTTGTTTAGGTTGCTGCTGACGCTTTGCAGCAAAACGACCTGCAGAAGATGCCTGGAGACCATAACCAGGATAATATTTCCCTTTTTTGGGAAAGAAAGCCTTTTTGAATAACCTTTTTCTAGCAGGAGCAGAAGTAGACTTTGAAAGTCTATCTAAGGCAGAATTTTCAGCATCCATCTGAGTGGCCTTTGCTTGCCAATCCTTACCAAAAAGGTTTTCACCTGTACAAGGAAGATTTTCTAATCCATCCTGGACCCAGGGTTCCAAATCAGAAGCTTGTAACCAAGCAAGTCTGCGTGCACCTATGGCAATAGCCGAGGCTCTGCTGGCACTCAAAAGAGTCAAAGGCTGCATGGTTGGAAAATTTGGAAACATCCTGGGCATGTTTAAGCCAGGTGAGAAACTCTTCCCTTTTATCTTCTGAGATAAAAGGAGATAAAGTTAGCAGATGATCTGTAACTTCCTTTAGAAAATCCCCATATAGAGACTATAGGAGTTGATTCTGGCAGTAAGCATATTGGCCTGGAAAATTCTCCTGCCAAAAGCATTAAGGTTCTGCATTCTCTTCCTGGAGGATTAGATGAATGTCTTTTTGCACTCTATCTTTTTCATAGCAGACTCCACCACAATAGAGTGGTGAGGAAGCTGAGTCTTATGAAAGCCAGGACAAGGAGGAACACAGTACATGGTGTCCAACCTGCGAGAATGAGGGGAAGTAGTAAGAGGTGTCTCCCATATGCCCAACATGTGATCATAAAGGATCTCATGAATTGGTAAAGTAGCTGCCTCTTTAGGAGCCTTAGGATATTGTAAAATATCTAATTTCTTGGCTCTAGGCTCTGGTTCAGGGGACACTGAAAGAGAGGCCCCTGGCCACTTCCCTAATGAAGTCTTGAAAAGACAAGTCTTCTGGAGGAGACCTTCTTTTTGGAGAAGAGGGCTCCTGAGGAAGGAGTACCGATGCTTCGACAGAAGCCTCTGATTCATCAGAGTCCTCGGAGGAATCGAAGTATCGCCTGTCTGGATGCTCTTGCAGAGCCCGATATGCGTACCGAGTGGTATCGACATTGGGAGTGATCGGTACCGATTTGGTACCGATGGGCATCACAGGACAGGGTACCGCTGCAGTCGACACCGAAGCCGATGTCAATGCAATCGGTGCCGGTGCCGGAACCGACAACAGAGTTTGTTGCGGTACCGGAGGCATCGCAGTTTGTATGAATGCCGTGATGGCACGCTGCATGGTCAGAATATTTTGATCCATCGACGCAACCAATGTCTGGATGTCGGTACCAGTGGAAACCACCGGTACCCCAGAACATGGCAACAGGTGATCAGTCGAGGCCACGCCATCGATGTCAACCTGTGACCCCATAGATGAAGCTTTGGAAGCCAGAGCTTCCCGCCGGGGTAATTTTGCCGGTGCAGGATCCTCGAGAGCAAGCCCAGAGGCATCTTGATACTTAGAGGGAGATCTACCCTTCGAGGACCGGCTGGACTTATGTTTGGTTACCTGAGATCCATGGGAGGAAGAAGCAGCCCTGAAAGATGTCGATGCCACCGAAGCTGCATCAGAGGGAAACAGGGTACTGAGCTTTGCCGCTCGATTCTGTCGACCTCTTTTAGACATCATGGAACAGGACTCACAATCGGTGATGGAGTGGCCAGGACCCAAACATTTTAGACACCATTCATGGGTGTCGGTGATAGAAAGAGTACCGCTGCACTTCGTGCACTTTTTAAACCCGGAAGCGGGTTTTTCCATGAGGAAAAATCTTCTAGGCCTAAGGCCCAAAAGAAAAAATTGCACAGAAGTGGGAAACTTTAGGTTTTTTTGGGGTTTTTTTTTTTAGGAAGAAACAAGAAAAGACCGGCGGTACCGGTCAGACGTCAAAGAAGGCAGACGCGCGACCAAAGAAATAAAGAAAAAATAAAGAACTTCTTCAGCGGTGACAGGAACACGACCTGCTGGCTCCGCGGAAAAGAAGAACTGGAGAGAGGCGGTTAGGAAAGGCGGGAAGGCAGCGCGCAGGCGCTGTGGGATGCTCCCAAAAGCTTTCTTACTGGACGCTGGGGAGCATTCCCGCGCAGGCTCCGTCGGTACTGACGATACCCATATGTGAAGACTCATTCCTGCTTGTTCCTGGAGATTAGAGTGTGCTACACTATCAACAGCATCATAAACAGATAAGTTGATGTCTAGAGCATAAATTAACAATGCCGGATGTCTGAGTAACTGTAAAGTATGGTTACGCAGTCACACGGAGAACTGATTGCATTATAAGGTAAAGCAATTAACAATGAGGGTTTTTTTCTTGACCCATGAGGAGCAGTCCAAACAGCCTGTTGATACCCCTAATAAAGGGGACTTCCTATGGCTAAAAACAATATGAAGGACCAAGTCTGAGGTTCTTTTCCCCCTCTTATTTTACATTAGTTTGAAGAGGGGAAAAAAAAGCTGGGCAAACAAATTATACATCACAAATGTATCAAATCAAATAATGAAAAATCACTGTCAGACAAATCACTGGTGTCTACCTTGTTTTTCGTGCAAATTCAAATATGCATTATGTTTCATGAATGATTATTATACTGTATATGTCCTTTATCTTATATGTATTTTATGCAATGAACAAAATGCTATTCATAGCATGGTCTCAAAGGTTAAATTAGACTTACCTGCTAATTGTAGTTCCTGTAGAACCTCCAGTCTAGTCCCGGAATCCTAGGAGTTGTCAACCTAATCCAGCAGCTTTGGAGACTGAGAAACTTCATGGCTGTGATGTCACTGGTATATAAGGACCAGTAGCTCCTCTTCTCACCAGTTACCTATTGACAAAGCAGACTCACCAGAGCAACAAGTAAGTAGATATAGGTCAATAAGAATTATAATAATAAAAATAATAAGGGAAATCTGCCCCCCTAACTTAGACGGATGCAGGATCCAACTATGTACACAAAGAACACCAACCAACCTTGCCATGAGGTCCCCCGCTCCCACCATGAAACTGTCGGGACCCCTCCCGATCCGCTACTGCCACCGCCGCAGGCGCCAGGAAGCCGCCAGCGGAAAGCTCAAATCTGCTTACCTGTAAACACCGTTCCGCTTCAGGCCCTCTAGCAGCCTTCACTCAGGGCGGGACCCGGGACTAGACTGGAGGTTCTACAGGAACTACAATTAGCAGGTAAGTCTAATTTAACCTTCCTGAGCGTCCCTCCAGTCTAGTCCCGGAATCCTAGGAGATGTAACAGAGCAGTGAAACAATCAACGGGAGGGCCCTGCTAGCCCCGCCTGAAGCACTGCCGCCCCAAATCGGGTATCTCTTTCCGCCTGCACATCCAGTTGGTAATGCTTGACAAAGGAGTGAGAGGAAGACCACGTCGCCGCTCTGCAGATGCCCTCCACCGGAACGAGGCTACATTCCGCCCAAGAGGCAGCCTGCGCCCGCGTGGAATGAGCTCTCAAAGTGCCCGGCACCGGACGACCGCGCAACAAATATGCTGACGCTATCGCTTCCTTTAACCATCGAGCAATGGAACTCTTCGACGCCGCTTCTCCGCGCCGCGGTCCCGCAAACAGGACGAACAACCGGTCGGACTTCCGAAAAGTAGCTGTCCTAGCGATATACTTCAAAGCCCTTTTAACATCCAAACAATGTCGTCGATCCACAACTCGACCGTTCCGCTTAGCCGAGAAAACGGGCAGTGAGACCATCTGATTAACATGAAAAGCCGTAACCACCTTGGGCAAAAAGGACGGCACTGTCCGCAACACTACCTTAGAATCCGAGAAGGAGAGAAAAGGCTCCCTACAAGACAATGCCTGTAACTCGGAGACACGTCTCGCCGACGCAATAGCCACCAGAAACACTACCTTCAGCGTCAGATCTTTCAGCGTTGCCGTCGCCAAGGACTCAAAAGGCGCTTTCCCCAGCGCTTCCAAAACCAAGGGCAAATCCCAGGAGGGCACGACCTGCCTACACGGCAGCCGCAGCAACACCGCCGCCCGCAAAAACCGCTTCACATCCGCATGAGTGGACAGGGAATGACCACGAACCTTACCTCTGTAACATGCCAGAGCCGCCAACTGGACTCGCTAGGAAGCCGCAGCTAAGCCCTTTTGAAAACCATCCTGCAAAAAGTCCAACACCTGGGGAATGTCCGCTTTTAATGGAATCACCGCTCTCTCCTGACACCACGCCTCAAAAATACACCACACCCTAACATACGCTAGAGACGTGGACCTTCGTCTTGCCTTTAGAAGGGTAGCGATGACGGCCCCCGAATAGCCCCTGGACCTTAACCGCGCCCGCTCAAGAGCCAGGCCGTAAGCGAGAATCGAGCTACCTGAGGCATGAACAGAGGTCCCTGCGACAAGAGGTCCGTCCGCACCGGCAGCCTCCAAGGAGGTGCAATCAAGAGACGAACCAAGTCCGCGTACCACGGCCGACGAGGCCAATCCGGAGCAATGAGGATCACGCGGCCTTCGTGACGCTCGATCCGCTGAAGTACTCTGCCGACCAAGACCCACGGGGGAAACACGTACAGAAGATGTGCCCGCGGCCAGTCCTGAACCAGGGCATCCAGCCCCTCCGACATTCTTTCTCTTCGCCTGCTGAAGAACCGACCGACCTGTGCCGACTGAAAGGTCGCCATGAGATCCATGACCGGCGTCCCCCAGCGCTGCACCAGCATCGCGAAAACGTCCGGATGAAGAACCCATTCCCCCGGGTCCACCCGAACGCGACTTAGGAAATCTGCTTGCACATTGTCCACCCCCGCGACGTGCGCAGCCGACACTGCTACCAGATTGCTCTCTGCCCACTCGAACAACCGGTCTGCCTCGGACTCCAGCTCGACACTGCTGGTGCCCCCTTGCCGATTTATGTAAGCCACTGCTGTCGCGTTGTCCAAAAAGACGCGTACCGCCTGACCCTGAAGAAATGGGCGAAACTCCGACAGCCCCCAAAGTCACCGCTCTCAACTCTAACCGGTTGATCGACCAAGCCTTTTCGAGAACTGACCACTCCCCTTGGGCAAAGCGACCTTGACAGTGGGCGCCCCAGCCCTGGAGACTGGCATCGGTTGTCAGCGGTATCCAGGTCGGAACTTCCAACGACACACCTTGCTCCAAGTTTTCCGGAAGCAACCACCAACCCAGAGCTTGACGAGTCTGCAGCGGGCAGACCAACCGGCAAGCCAGAGGATCTCGCTGATGTGACCACCTTCTCAACAACGCCCGCTGCAAGGGTCTCATGTGGGCTCGTGCCCATGGTACCAACTCCAGTGTCGCCGCCATGGTCCCTAACACCTGAAGATACTACCAGGCCTTGGGACAGCGTTTGCTGAGAAAGCGAGAAATCAACTGGCAAAGCGCGACCCCGCGCTGTTGCGGGAGAAAGACTCGGACCCTCCTTGTGTCGAAACGGGCCCCGAGATACTCCAGGTTCTGAGACGGCTCCAACTTGCTTTTCGCTACGTTGACCACCCAACCGAGGCTCTGAAGCAACGACACCACCTTGTCGGTAGCCGCCACACTCTCCTCCCGGGACTTGGCTCGAATCAGCCAGTTGTCCAGATACGGATGTACTAGGACCCCCTCCTTCCGCAGAGCCGCTGCCACGACCACCATGACCTTGGTAAATGCGCGAGGCGCTGTAGCGAGACCGAAAGGGAGAGCTTGAAACTGATAATGTCCCATAGGTACGGCAAACCTGAGGAACTTCTGATGTTCCCGCCTTATAGGAATATGCAGGTAGGCCTCGGAGAGGTCTAAGGAAGTCAGAAATTCTCCCTTTTGGACCGCCACTATCACGGATCTGAGGGTTTCCATCCGAAAATGCGACACCCGTAGACAACGATTCACCTTCTTGAGGTCCAGAATGGGGCGCCAAGAGCCTTCTTTCTTGGGCACCACAAAATAAATCGAGTATCGACCGCTGCCTAACTGGTCTGCCGGAACCGGTACCACTGCCTGGAGATCCAAAAGCCGCAGTACCGTTTCCCGCACTGCCCGGCGCTTCGCAGACGCCTTGCACGGGGACAGGACGAAAGAATCGCGCACCGGACGCTGCAACTCCAATGCGTAACCCTCTCGAATCACCTCTAACACCCACCGGTCGGAAGTGAGTTGGGCCCAGGCAGGGTAAAACTCCCGCAACCGTCCTCCTACGGGAACCAGCCCTGCCTGGACTCCCCTGACTTCATTGGGCTTTTCGGAAAGTGGAGGAAGAGGCAGCGGGTGAGAACCCTCGGCTCGCTCCTCAAAACCCACGAAAACCTTGACCACGAGAAGTAAAACGTCCTCTCTGTCCCTGACCAAACCGCGGGTTACGAAAGCGGCGAAAATCCCGCTGTTGGCCGCGCAGACTGGGACCCGACCGTCCCTGCTTTTGCTTGTCCTCCGGCAACCGACCACCTTTGGACTCCCCTAAGTCCTTTACCAATTTCTCCAAATCTTCACCAAAGAGCAACTTACCGCGGAAAGGCAATTTACTCAACCGAGCCTTTGACGAACTATCTGCCGCCCAATTTCGTAGCCACAGGCAGCATCTGCCTGCCACCACGGAAGCCATACTCTTCGCTAAACCACGGATGAGATCATAATGAATATCAGTGAGATACGCTGCGCCAGACTCTAACCTGGACGCCTCTTCGGACTCCTCCACCGAAGCGCCCGCCTGAATGTGTTGAGCCCACCGCAAACAGGCACGAGCTACCCAAGCTCCGCATATGGAAGCCTGTAAGGACAACGCATTAGCCTCAAAAACCTGCTTCAGCAACGTTTCTAATTTATGATCCTGTGCATCCCTGAGCGCCGCAGCGCCTTCCACCGGGATGGTAGTCTTCTTGGTCACTGCCGAAACGGCAGCATCTACCTTCGGCGCCTTAAAGAGTTCCTTATCCTGATCCAACAAGGGGTAAAGACGGGACATCACCCTAGAACCCTTTAGAGCGGCCTCGGGCATATCCCATTCTTCCTGAATCATCTCCCGAAATACTCTGTGCACCGGAAACGCCCTCTGCGTTTTACGCACAGCTTGCAATAAGGGATCCTCCAAGGCTGTGTCCTCAGCCGGACCCCCCGCTGGCATGTTCAGCGTCTTAAGAGATTCCGCTATAAGAGCGGGCAACTCTTCTCGCCGGAAAACTCGGACTACTCTAGCCTGATCCTCCTGATCCTTAATTTCGCCTTCCTCCATGTCCTCTTCCAGACCCTCATCCAACAGAGGGTCATCTGCAGGAACATCCTCTGACAGAATAGAGGGTTCCAAGCGATCCCTATCCATCCTAGCTCTCTTCAGGAGTCCCCCCGCAACCTCGGGCGCCACAGGGGAACCGGACCGCTTAGCACCACTCCCCTCCCTGAAAGGCCCCACCATTGGGCCCCCTGGAGGACTTGCCAAAGTCTTCTGCAGTAAGGACAAAAAAATCAGGTGAAAATATGGCCGCCAAAGCCCCCGAAGAAGGCAAATGTGACAGCGGAGGCTGCTGCGCCCCTGAAGTACTGGGCAACGCTTCAGGAGTTGGCAGGGGGGGGCAAAAGGGGCTCCAGCAACTCCTGGGCACTCCCTGACTCAGCCGCTACCCGCTCTGGCTGTGGATCTTCTGCGCTAGCTTCCTGAGCACAGCCTCTACACACCCCTTCAGTAGAAACAGAAGATTTCCTGGCACCACATAACAAACAGAGCTGTTTGGCAGGCATATTGAGCCCAAAAAAAAGAAACAAACCTATAAAGGTGCTTTTTTTTTTTTTTTTTTTTTTAATTTTAAATTTTAGAAACCCCACAGGCTAAACAGTCTTCCCCGATCCAGAGCTGAGGGAAACTGAGAAAAACCGCCGCTACTAAAGGCAGCTATGGGCCGCTGAAAATCGGCACGGACAGAATCGGATTTCCCGCGCAAAGTACATGCGGTGCGGCCTGCCCCTGAATAAAAAAGGAAAAGACGCTGATAAATCAGCTGCTTACCTCCCGCTGAAGGACAAGGTGCCGCTCACGGCTATGTGATCGTCCGTGCCCTCGGGAGTCCCCCCGAGTCCTGGAATCGCTGCAGGGGAGCTACACCCGACACAGAACTACTCAGGCAGGCCGGCTCCAAGCGCAAGCAGGCAGGTCATCTGCGCGCTGAGCCCAACAGCCGACTGCTTTCTGGCTCCCGCTCAATCGGGTAAGCAGTAGCGGGCCCTCACCCTTAGTGCCCCGCTAAGGAAACCGCGGCTCCCAGCGCGCCTCCAGAGGCAGGGGACTGAAAATAAGAAAAGGAGGGAATCGAGGACCTCAGAGCAACTGTCGGCTAGAAAGTGAACCCTGAGCAAGACTTTCAGGGAATGTTCAACAAGGCAAAGAAGCCCCTGTTCAGATTTATATCTTTTTTTTTTTTTTTAAATAATTACCCTAAGAAACCCTAACCAATTTAAGAAAGAAAATCCTCTTAATTGTTCCTCAGTTGAGCCCTGGAATCCCTGGGCTCACAACCTCACCAGCTGCTTTGGAGACTGATAACTGGTGAGAAGAGGAGCTACTGGTCCTTATATACCAGTGACATCACAGCCATGAAGTTTCTCAGTCTCCAAAGCTGCTTGATTAGGTTGACAACTCCTAGGATTCCGGGACTAGACTGGAGGGACGCTCAGGAACCAGTACTGAAGGATAGAAACATTTTAAAAGAAATAAAGGAGTGGGATCTGGGGGTAAATGTATCCAATAATCTTAACATGGCCAAATGGGTGAATAAGGTAACTGAAAAAGCCAGAAATATGGTTTGGGTGCTTAGGGAGAAGCAATAAAGAGGCGGCAATAGTGCCTCTGTATAAATCTCTAATAAGATTTCATTTGGCATATGGTATACAATTCAGGGAGGATATAATTCAGATGGAGTTGGGGGCTACTAAAATGGTCAGTGATCTCTCAACATATGGGGACAAATATTTAAATTTTATATACTACTTTATCTTTAATCAAAGCGATAAACAGAGAACAAAAAACAGAACTCAAATGAATTAGGGTATTACATGGAACTTAGGTGGGGAGCATTCGACTTGGAATTAACAGGGGGAAACAATAAATATGTGGTAGTAAGTCTCTTGTGAAGTCAGATACTAGACAAATATGTATACCTTGGAGGCAAAGCAGAATGGGGAGATTAAGATAAAGACCTCCAAGGATAAATGCACAAAACGCAGGCTTCTTTTATTTTATTTATTTAACTAGGCTTATATACTGCTTTTCACTGGGTCAAAGCGGTTTACATTGAACAAAAACAGTTTTTACATGGAACAGATAAATAACTTAGGTATATAGAGCAGGTTAACATTTTAGTGAATCAATGGAATTAAACATAAACATAACTTCTTAATTACATAATGTACATAACATGTATGTTAGTCAACTATTTACTATCATCAAACTATATACAGTTACAATCAGTATGTCCATTAACTATTTACAAATGTTGGTTCTATAATGCGAGTATCTCATGTTGTAGTCGTCGTCAGTGGGTGGGTTAGGTGATGGGCTCAAAGACGTCAGAGAATAAATGAGTTTTCAAGCATTGGCGGAAAGAGGGAAGGTCGGTGATGTTCCTTAGTGTGTCAGGTAAAGAGTTCCAGAAGGATGGTGAGGAGAGTTCAAATGCTCTTTGGCAAGTATGCTGATTAAATTTGGTTTTGGATTGTGGTATTTTGAGCTTGTTGGATGTGGCAGTTCTTTGTGGCCTGTTTATGGAGCACTTCTGAATGAGAGATTGTAGGAGGGTGGGAGAGTATGAGTGTAGTACTTTGTGTGTTAGGAACAAGGTCTTATATATTTAATTCTGTTTGTGAGGGGCAGCCAAAGGAGCTGTTTTAGGATGGGGGTAATGTGGTCAAATTTCACAGCATTTTGTATTGTTCGTGCAGCTGTGTGCAGTGCAGATTGGAGGGGGAGAAAGTGTAGTTACTCACCTGTAACAGTGATCTCCGAGAACAGCAGGAATTTAGTCTTCACATATGGGTATCGTCAGTACCGATGGAGCCTGTGCGGGAACGCTCCCCAGCATCCAATAGGAACGCTTTTGGGAGCATCCCACAGCGCATGCGTGCTGCCTTCCCGCATCTGTACCTCTCTCATTTCAGTTGAGTTTATAGCTGAGACCAAAGGAGAGAAGTAGAGAAAGAGATAGAGACAACTCCTAGGGGAGGTGGGTGGGTTGTGAAGACTAAATTCCTGCTGTTCCCGAAGATCATCTGATACAGATGAGTAACTAAGCTATCTCCAGGAACAAGCAGGAATGTAGTCTTCACATATGGGGACTCCCCAGCTGAAAGATGCCAAGGGGTGACCCCAGCAAGCTGCGAACCCAGGTGAGATGGGTCATGCTTCCTCCCATGGACCTCTGGCATCCAAACCGTGGAAGGTGGGTAGGAGTTGTGTTATGGAAGAGATGCTGGAAAACAGCCTGGCCAAACGAGGCATCCCGACAGGAGTCCTCGTCTAAGCAGTAGTGGGCTGTGAAGGTGTATACTGAAGCCCAAGTGGCTGCTTTGCAGATGTCATCAATAGAGACAGAACGAAGGTTAGCCGTTGAGGCTGCCATTGCTCTCACATTGTGAGCTGTGACATGGCCCTCGAGAGAAAGTCCTTTACTCTGATATGTATAGGATATGCAATCTGCAATCCAATTTGACAGAGTTCTTTTGGAAACTGGAAGTCCCAAATGACTAGAGTCAAAAGCCTCAAAAAGCTGAGAAGATTTTCTATGTGGCTTAGTTCTTTGGATAAAAAAGGCTAAGGCTCTTTTACAATCCAATGTGTGAAGATTCCTTTCCGCACTAGAGGCATGAAAATGGAAAGGCAAAACCACCTTTGGCATAAAGTGAGGATGAGTCCCGAGGACCACTTTCTCATGGTGGAACCTTGTATAAGGAGGGTCAGCTACTAACGCCTGCAGTTCATTAATGTGTCTTGCAGAAGTGATGGCAATTAGGAAAATAACTTTCCATGAAAGAAACTTTAGGTCTGAACTGGCTCAAGGTTCAAAGGGCGGTTTCATAAGCTGACCAGCTGGTGAGAGGTCTTACGTGTGCACTAGGTGCAAGGAGCTCTTTGATCTCAGGGAACAAGTCCGTTCTCTAGAGGCTAAAGTAGCAGACTTGGAAAGCATAAGACAGAGGTATATAGACGAGACCTACAGGGATATAGTCCTGAAGTCCCACCTCCAGTCTGGCAGCATCCCTGTTGCCATGGAGGAGAGAGGTCACGTGACAGGAGAGCATCACCCTGGTGTGGCAGGAAGTGATCCTGTAACTAGGACCTGTCCTCCAGGTGATGTAAACCCCTCTCGCACCGAGGAGATTTCTCCAGGGCCAAGTGCCCATGAGGGAAGGGTTAGGACAGCAGTTATAGTTGGTGATTCGATCATTAGGCATGTAGATAGCTGGGTGGCTGGTGGACGTGAGGATCGCCTGGTAACATGCCTGCCTGGTGCGAAGGTAGCGGACCTCACGCGCCACCTAGATAAGGTCTTAGATAGTGCTGGGGAGGAGTCTGCTGTCTTGGTACTTGTCGGTACCAATGACATAGGAAAATGTGGTAAGGGAGGTTCTGGAAGCTAAATTTAGGCTTTTAGTTAGGAAGTTGAAATCCAGAACTTCCAGGGTAGCATTCTCCGAAATGCTTCCCGTTCCACGCGCAGAACCCAAAAGGCAGGCAGAGCTCTGGAGTCTCAATGCGTGGATGAGACAATGGTACAGAGATGAGGGGTTTGGATTTGTTAGGAACTGGGGAACATTCTGGGGAAAGGAGGGGCTCTTCCGAAGGGATGGGCTTCACCTTAACCGGGATGGAACCAGGCTGCTGGCATTAACCTTTAAAAAGGAGATAGAGCAGCTTTTAAACTAGATAATAGGGGAAAGCCGACAGTCGCCCAAGAGCGCATGGTTCGGAAGAATGTATCCTTGAAGGATACTACAAAAAGCAGAGAGGTTCCAAAAAAGAGTAAAGTAGCCCAAATGCCCTCGAGTATGGAGCAGACAGAGCTTAAAGATCCCAAATTACCCATGTCTACCAATAGCCAAATTAATATGAATAAAATACAGTCTCTAAAATGCTTGTATGCAAATGCTAGAAGTCTAAAAAACAAGATGGGAGAGTTAGAATATATAGCACTAAACGAGAGGTTAGATATGATTGGAATATCAGAGACATGGTGGAAGGAGGACAACCAGTGGGACACTGTGATACCTGGGTACAAACTATATCGTAATGATAGAGCTGATCAAATTGGTGGAGGGGTTGCGCTCTATGTTAGAGAGGGCATTGAGTCAGAAAGGATTAAAGTTTTGCAAGAAACAAAATTTGCTGTAGAATCTCTATGGATTCAAATTCCATGTAAAAAGGGGAAGGCGATGGCAGTGGGGGTGTACTATCGTCCGCCTGGCCAGAATGAACAAATGGATGATGAAATGCTCAAAGAAATCAAGGAAGCTAGCAAAAGTTACAGTGCAGTAATAATAATGGGTGATTTTAATTACCCCGGCATCGACTGGGTCAGTGTCACAGCAGGACATGCTAGGGAGATAAAGTTCCTAGATGAAATAAATGACTGCTTCTTGGAGCAGCTGGTTCATGAACCGACCAGAGGGGAAGCCATATTAGACCTAGTCCTTAGTGGAACACCAGATCTAGTGCAAGAGATAAGGGTGTTGGGGCCACTTGGCAATAGTGATCATAGCATGATCGCCTTTGATTTAATTAGTGGAGGAGGGATAGTAAGGAAATCCACAGTACTACCCTTTAACTTTCGAAAGGGAGACTATGATAAAATGAGGAAAACAGTTAAGAAAAAACTAAAAGGAGCAGTTGCAAAGGTTAAAGACGTACATCAAGCTTGGATGTTGTTGAAAAATACTATCTTGGAAGCCCAGACCAGCTGTATTCCACGCTTTAAGAAAAGTGGAAGGCAGTCCAAAAAACTGCCAGCATGGTTTAAAGGTGAGGTCAGAGAGGCTGTTGCCAAAAAAGCATCTTTCAGGAAATGGAAAAAAAGAGCCAAATGACGAAACCTGGAAACAGCACAAGCACTGGCAAGTCAAATGCAAGGCATTGATAAGGCAGGCAAAGAGAGAATTTGAGAAGAAGCTTGCTGCGGAAGCAAAAACACGAAATAATAAAGACCTTTTCAAGTACATTCGTAGCAAAAAAACCTGTGAGTCAGTTGGTCCATTAGATGATAAAGGGGTTAAAGGAGCACTAAGAGGCGACAAGGCGATAGCGGAGAGACTGAATGAATTCTTTGCTTCAGTCTTTACTGAGGAAGATGTAGGGATGTTACCCATGACTGAAGTGGTATTTAAAGGTGCGGAAGAATTGAAGGAAATATCGATACATCGGGAAGATGTCTTACAACTATTAGATAAACTGAAGAGTAGCAAATCACCTGGGCCGGATGGTATACATCCAAGGGTGTTGAAAGAACTGAAATATGAGATTGCAGACCTGCTATTAGTAATCTGTGAACTATCATTAAAATCATCTCTAATACCTGAAGATTGGAGGATCGCCAATGTAACACCAATTTTTAAAAAGGGTTCCAGGGGTGATCCGGGAAACTACAGACCGGTGAGCCTGACGTCAGTACCAGGAAAAATGGTAGAAACCATCATAAAGAATAAAATTACTCAGCATGTAGATAGTCACGACCTAATGGGAGACAGCCAACATGGCTTTAGACAAGGAAGATCTTGTCTTACTGATCTGTTATGTTTTTTTGAAGGAGTGAATAAACAGGTGGACAAAGGTGAGTCAGTTTTTATTGTGTATCTGGACTTTCAGAAAGCCTTTGACAAGGTCCCTCATCAGAGACTTTTGGCAAAACTAAAGAGTCATGGGATAGGAGGCAGTGTACTATTGTGGATCAGGAACTGGTTAAAAGATAGAAAGCAGAGGGTAGGGCTAAATGGCCAATTTTCCCAATGGAGAAAGTTGAATAGTGGTGTACCCCAGGGATCTGTGCTGGGTCCGCTGCTTTTTGACATATTCATAAATGACCTGGAATGTGGAATAACGAGTGAGGTTATCAAATTTGCAGATGACACAAAACTATTTAAAGTTGTTAAAACCCAAGAGGATTGTGAAAATTGCAAGAGGATCTTGATAAATTGGAAGACTGGGCATCAAAATGGCAGATGAAATTTAATGTGGACAAGTGCAAGGTTATGCACCTAGGGAAGAACAACCCAAACTATGGTTACACGATGCAAGGTTCCACATTAGGAACCACCACCCAGGAAAAAGATTTAGGCGTCATTGTGGATAACAGGTTAAAACCCTCGGCCCAGTGTGCAGCGGCAGCCAAGAGAGCAAATAGAATACTAGGTATGATAAGGAAAGGAATGGAAAATAAAACAAAAGATATTATAATGCCTCTATATCGTTCCATGGTGAGACCGCACCTTGAATATTGTGTGCAATTCTGGTCACCGTATCTTAAAAAGGATATAGCGATTTTAGAAAAGGTTCAGAGAAGAGCCACCAAAATGGTAAAGGGGATGGAAGGATACTCCTATGAGGAAAGGCTAAAAAGGTTAGGGCTCTTTAACCTGGAAAAGAGACGGTTGAGGGGAGATATGATAGAAGTCTATAAATTAATGAACGGAGTGGAACGGGTAAACGTAGATCGATTGTTTACGTTATCAGAATATAGAAAAACTAGGGGACATGCAATGAAGCTACAGGGTAAACTATTTAAGACTAATAAAAGAAAATATTTTTTCACTCAACGTGTAATCAAACTCTGGAATTTGTTACCGGAGGATGTAGTAAAGGCTGTTAGTGTAGCTGGGTTTAAAAAAGGTTTGGACAAGTTCCTGGAGGAAAGGTCCATTAACCATTATTAAGAAGTGACCGAAGATATCAATGCTTGACCCAGTACAAGCATTGTGGAACTTGTGTCTCTTGGGGAAACTGCTAGGTACATATGACCTAGATTGGCCACTGTTGGAAACAGAATACTGGGCTTGATGGACCTTGGTCTGACCCAGTATGGCATATCTTATGTTCTTATGTTCTTATGACCAAGACCAAGATTCAGATCCCATGCCACCTTCAATGGGAGGTTTTGTTAAGAGTAGGCCTCTCATAAATCTTGATACAAGTGGATGAGAGGAAATAGGTTGTCCATCGAAAGGTTTATGAAAAGCAGCAATAGCACTAAGATGGGCTCTCACTGAATTGGTCTTTAGATCAGAAGTTGATAATTGGAGGAGATACTCTAGTAGCGATTCTACAGGTACCAAAAGGGGGTTAAGTCCCTTTTGTGAACACCAGGCAGAGAACCTTTTCCACTTAAAAGCGTAGAAATGTCTTGTGGAAGGTTTTCTGGAAGCCAAAATGATATCCTTTACTTGTTGAGAAAGGTTAATATCCTGGAATTCTAGGCTTTCAGTAACCAGGCCCTGAGATGTAGGGACTGGGGATTGGGATGCAGTATGCATCCGTCCTCCTGAGACAGAAGATCTGGAGCATTACCCAACTCCAGAGGAGTGGTTTGAGAGAGACGCAGAAGAGGATACCATGTTTATCGTAGCCAACGTGGTGCTATGAGTATCATACGACCTCTGTCTCTATGAGGTTTGAATAAAGTTTTGGGAATGAAGGGAATGGGTGGGAAGGCATAGAGGAAGTCCTGACCCCAATGCAGTAGGAAAGCATCTCTTGCCTGACAGTTGTGAGCCAGGATTCTGGAACAGAATCGTGGAAGTCTGGCATTCTGTGGACTTGCAAAAAGGTCTATATCTGGTGTTCCCCGGATTTGAAACACTCGAGCAAGCTGGTATGAATGGAGGGACCACTCGTGTGGCGGCAGTATTCGACTGAGTCTGCCCATAAGTTTTGAATGCCCAGAAGGTATTCTGCAAACAGATGAATTTGCAACTCTCTGGCGAGGGCCCATAGTCGCACAGCTTCGTTGCAAAGTGACAGAGAGCCTGTTCCGCTTTGCTTGTTCACATAGAACATAGCTACCTGATTGTCCGTTTGGACCAGAAATGTTTTGTTGCTGAGATGGGTCTGAAAGACTTGAATAGCATTGAAAATGGCTCTCAGCTCTAGAAGGTTTATGTGAAGAGAAACCTCCTGTGAGGTCCAAAAACCCCAAGTGGAAAGATTGTGCAAGTGGGCCCCCCAACCCATCTTGGACGCATCTGTTAGGGTGGCCTGATATAGAGGCTGCTGGAAAGGAGAGCCTACAAGGAGGTTTTCTAGAGATTGCCACCATTGCAGGGACAAAATAAGACATGTGATGTTTCTGATTTTGTCCATTAACTGATCCGAGGCCTGTGACCATTGAGAGGATAGGGTCCACTGCGCTGCTCGCATGTGGAGGCGAGCATAGGGAACCACATGAACAGTGGGTGCCATGTGTCCCAGAAGTTGAAGCATCTCTCGAGCAGTAAGGAATACCTTCATAGATGCTTGAGATGCCAGTTGCATTATTCGTAGACAGCGTGGCTGTGGCAGGAAAGGGCTCGACTGCCGTGAGTCTAGATGAGCCTCTATGAATTTGAGAGATTGAGAGGGGGTGAGATGAGATTTTGGGAGGTTTATGACCAGTCCCAAGTATTGAAGAATTCTCATAGCTCGAGAAAGAGCGAAGCTGGCCTCTGGAGCTGCCAATGCTCGAATGAGCCAATCGTCTAAGTAAGGGAAGACGAATATTCCCAGAGTCCTCATAAATGCTGCTACCACTGCCATGCATTTTGTGAAGACTCTTGGAGCAGAGGCCAGTCCGAAAGGAAGAACTCTGTACTGGAAGTGTAGGAGTTGATTAAGCATGGAACAGGTGTTTGAGAACAGCCTGATGAAACAAGGCATCCCGGAGGGAGTCCTTGTCCAAGCAGTAATGGGCTGTGAAGGTATGAACCGAGGCCCAAGTGGCTGCTCGACAGATGTCGTCGATAGACACAGAGTTCAGATGAGCCATTGAGGCTGCCATGGCCCTCACATTGTGAGCTGTGACATGGCCCTCCAGAGAAATGTTCTTGCTCTGACAGGCGAAAGAAATACATTGGGCAATCCAGTTGGAAAGAGTTCTCTTGGAGACTTGTTGTCCCAAATGAGAAGGATCAAAAGCAACAAAGAGTTGGGAAGACTTTCTATGTTGCTGTCCCCTCTGTAAGTAAAAAGCCAGAGCTCTTTACAGTCCAGGGTATGAAGATTCCTCTCTGCACTTGATGCATGAGGCCCTGGAAAAAAGACAGGTAGGTAGACCTCTTGGTTGAGGTGAAAAGGCGAGACCACCTTAGGCATAAAATGTGGATTAGTCCTAAGGACCATCTTGTCATGATGGAACCTTGTATAAGGTGGATTAGCTACTAGTGCTCACAATTCACTGATGCGGCGTGCTGATGTGATTGCAATGAGAAAGATAACCTTCCAAGAAAGGTATTTCAAGGAGGTAGTAGCTAAAGGTTCAAAAGGCTGCTTCATAACCTGACCAAGAACAAAATTTAAGTCCCATGCCACCAGTGGTGGTCTAATGGGAGGCTCTGTTAAAATGAGGCTTCTCATGAATCTTGCTACAAGGGGATGAGAGGAAACAGGTTATCCATTTAGAGGCTTGAGTGAAGTTGCAATAGCACTCAGATGGACTCTTACTGAATTTGTCTTAAGGCCTGCATTAGACAGATGCAGGAGATACTCCAGCAACGATTCCAGAGGTATGGCACGGGGGTTAAGATCCTTTTCAGAACACCAGATGGTAAACATTTCCAGTTGAAGGCGTAAGAACGACTAGTGGAAGGTTTTCTGGAAACTTGAATAACATCTTTCACTTGCTGAGAAAGAGGAAGATGCTGGAGATCTAGGCCTTTAGCAACCAAGCCCTGAGATGCAGAGACTGGGGATTGGGATGCCAAAACTTTCCGTCCTCCTGAGAGAGGAGGTCTGGAGCAGACCCTAACTCTAGGGAGGGAGCTTGAGAGAGATGTAGAAGCAGAGGGTACCACACTTGCCGTGGCCAATGTGGAGCTATGAGAATCATGTGGCCTCTGTCTCTCTGAAGCTTGAACAGGGTTTTGGGAATTAGGGGAATGGGTGGAAAGGCATACAGGAAGTCTTGACCCCAGTGAAGGAGGAAAGCATCCCTTGCCTGAGCCCCCTGAGCCGGAGTTCTGGAACAGAACCGGGGAAGTTTGGCATTCCACGGACTTGCAAAGAGGTCTATGTCCGGGGTTCCCCAAATTTGAAAAAATTTTGATACCTGGTCCATATGTAGGGACCACTCGTGTGGAAGCAGAACTCGACTGAGTCTGTCTGCCCAAGAGTTTTGAACCCCTGGAAGATAGACTGCCAGAAGATGAATGTGATGCTCTCTGGCGAGGGCCCACAGTCGCAGAGCTTCGTTGCAAAGCGACAGAGAGCCAGTTCCCCCCTGCTTGTTTAGGTAGAACATGGCTACCTGATTGTCCGTGTGGACAAGGACTGTCTTGTAGCTGAGCAGGGTGTGGAAAACTCGTAGAGCAAGGAAGATTGCTCTGAGTTCCAAGAGACTGATGTGGAGACAAGTCTCCTGTGGGGACCAGATGCCCTGAGTGGAGAGGTCCTGAAGATGAGCTCCCCAGCCCATTGGAGAAGCATCTGTTGTAAGAGTTGCCTGGGGTAGAGGTTGTTGAAAAGGACACCCCACAGCAAGAGGTTTTGAGGGGACTTCCACCATTGGAGGGACAAAATGAGGCGACTTGTGTTTGCTATTCCCAGCAGCTCAGAATCCGCCTTGTGGAAAAAAAAATTAAAAAAAAAAAATTGCAAACAAGAATACAGTCTACAGCATCAAATCCTTCAAGGTAGCATGTTTCAATGTCTCAAAGGGCTCATACATCAGGGACCCCAGCACCAGAGACAGATCCAGGAAGTGACTACAGACCAGAAGAGAGGATGCAGACACTAACCTCCCTGAAGAAGGTGCAAAACATCCATGTATAAGGCTAGAGACTCACCAAGTCTGAAACAGGCCAAAACTGCCACCTGAACCTTCAGGGAGCTAAGAGAAAAAGCCCTTCTCCAAACCATTCTGCAGAAAAGACCAACAGAGATAGCAGCTTGGCTGCCTCAGGAGCCGGTGGCCATGCACCACACCAGCCCTCAAGACATCAGACCCGCACTTATGCCAGTTGGTAGACCTCCTCCATGCTCTGAGTGCACTGTTGGAGAGTAGCCTGTATGCATAAGCGAGGAGGGAGCCAGGTCATCCAGGCAAGCAGCCACAAAACAATAGGCCCCAAGAGAGAAGCAAACGAAGAGATGATGCTTCAGGAGAGCTGCATCAGAGCTCCGAATCACGTTCTCCTCAGCTAATCTGATGCCGCCAGAATAATCCTTCGTGGGTGGCACTCCATATGCTGAATCACATGCCCCACCAGGTCCACAGATGAAACCCACACAGCAGGTGTTGACTGTCAAGGTTGAGCCAGGGCACCGACACCCTCGTAACCCTTCTCCATGCAGCAACTGAAGCAGCAGAACACTTTGGCATTAGAGTGAGTTGCCATCAGATCCCTCTAGGGTCAACTCCAGCAATGCAGAAACAACTGAAACACCTCCTGACAACTCCCACTCTCCTGAAACTAGAGAGTGTGCTGGCTGAGAAAACCCGTTTCCACAGTGTTCACCCAGCAAACTGCAGTGCTGACAGACTAGGAGCTTCTTCGCCTAAACAATGGAGCTACCTCCAGACTACCTCGGCACGCTTTGTGCTGTCCTGCAGATTGAAATAAGCCATCTCCATAGCGTTGTCAAAGAACATTCAAACCACCTGGCCCTCAACTGGAGGCCAGAAACGTGGGAGACACAACCTAATGGTCCGCACCTCAAGACAGTTGATGGACCACACTGCCTCCCTATGGTTTCAAGGGCCCTGGGCCATTTGGCCTTAGCAATGGGCCGCCCAGCTCGAGAGACTGGCATCTATTATCAGAAGGTTGCATGAGCAATTGTCCAGCAGCATGCCTTTCCTCAGAAGCCTGGGCTGCTGCCACTACAAGCTGGCAATCACCATCATTGGCAGGAGCCTGAGCTTGAACCGCTGCAAACTCAGGGACCACAGTGTTAGTAAGGAGTAGCCACATATGAGCACATGCCCACAGCACCATCTCAAATGTTACTGTCATCATTCTATGGAGCTGGAGAGCAACCCAGACCTCTGGGAGTCTGCTGCGAACAGAAACAGCACTAGGCAATCCTCTGGCAGGAAGACTCCACACACCCAAGTATCAACATGTGCTCTCTAGAACTCCAGGGATTGAGAATGTAACTGGCTCCTTTCCAGGTCCAGTGTTGGGGTTTCTGGCACCCCCCCCCCCCCCACCCTGCAACCTATAAATCGGTGCCTCTCCCTCATGATTAATGTTGGCTACACCATCTCCTCTTTCTTCCCAAAACTCCTTTTTAAACTCTTCACATGATGCTAGTATTTCTCTTTCAAATCCAATGTTGTAAGAAAATTGCAGTAAGGGGCGAATAGCCAGAATAAAAATAACTACTGCGCAGTAAGTACTTAGCATCATTATGAACAGTGATGTGCAAGAGCATTCTAAATTTTAGATAAGGATCAAAAGAAAAATACCCACTTGTATAGACAGCTCATAAATATTGAAAAAACATGCAGGAGAAAGATTTTGTACAGAAGGCAGGCATCAAAAACATAACCATGCAGTCAATAAGAACATAAGAAATATCATACTGGGTCAGACCAAGGTCCATCAAGCCAAGTATTCTGTTTCCAACAATGGCCAATCAAAGTCACAAGTACCTGGCAAGTTCCCAAAAAGGTACGCAGGTTCCACAATGTTTGTCCCAGGGTAAGCAGTGGACACTATAAGTACTGCAGCAGGTTCTAGAACATCCCTATACCTATTTGAAAAGCTGAACAAGTCAAATTACTACAGTACAGATCCCTATGTACAAACTCCATGTGAACAAAAAGAGTAGTTACTCACCAGTAACAGGTGTTCTCCAGGAGCAGCAGGAATCAGTCCTCACATATGGGTGACGTCGGTGCCGACGGAGCCCCCATGCAGAGCATTTCCCCAGCTTTCAAAGAAAACCTTTGGGAATGCAGGCACGCATGCGCAGTCCCCTTCCCGCCCAAAGGTGCCATCTTGCTCAGTCCAATGACATAGCTAAAAGACAGCTCGAAAAAAGAAAGTGAACTATATACAACTGCAACTCCAAGGGGAGGAGGGAGGGTCGTGAAGACTGATTCCTGCTGCTCCTAGAGAACACCTGTTACAGGTGAGTAACTACTCTTTCTCCAGGACCAAGCAGGAAGTCAGTCCTCACATATGGGTGACTCCCTAGCTCTGGGCTACCAGGAACCCAGGCTGAAAAATAGAGCTCCCTCTAGAGCCTCAGCAACTGTGAGAGAATCTTCTCGGAGACCACACCTGAACGGTAGCCCAACACCAGGGCCGGAGGGTAGGAGTTGCCTAAACCTCAAAGAGATTACAGAGTACCACTTGCCCGAATGCACTGTCCCTACGGGACTCCCTCTCAAGGCAGTAGTGGTCCGCAAAAGTCTGGCTTGAAGACCAAGTAGCGGCACGGCAGATGTCTGCCAATGGAACAGAACGGAAGTGAGCTACTGATGCGGCCTTCACCCTGACCCGGTGGGCCGTGACTCGACCCTCCAGGGAGAGGCCGGCTGCCCTGTACGCCCAGGTGATGCAGTCTGCCACCCAGATGGACAACCTACGCTTAGTGACAGGCAACCCCAATTTATTAGGGTCAAAGGAAATGAAGAGCTGAGAAGCCCTTCTATGCCCCTGCGTACGTTCTAGGTAAAAGGACAGCGCTCTTCTACAATCCAGGGTATGCAAGACAGTTTCAGCACTACTGGCGCGCGGCCTGGGAAAGAACGTTGGAAGTACCACCTCCTGACTGAGGTGGAAGGAGGACACTACCTTGGGAAGGAACTTAGGATGAGTCCTCAAGACTACCCTGTTCTTATAGAACCTGGTATACAGCCTATCAGAGACCAGGGCCTGAAGCTCACTCACACGCCTAGCCGAGGTGAGTGCCACAAGCAACACCTTCCAGGATAGGAAACGTAAGTGGCAGGTAGCCATCGGCTCAAAAGGTGAGCGAGTCAGTTGCTGCAAGACCACATTGAGATCCCACTCAGTGGCCGGTGGACGAATAGGAGGCTTGAGCAGAAGCAGGCTTCTGAGGAAGCGAGACACCAGAGGGTGGCCTGAGAGGGATTGTCCATCCACCGGCAAGTGGTGAGCTGAGGGGGCACTGAGGTGGACCCGGACAGAGTTGGACTGAAGTCCCAGGTTGGACAGGTGGAGCAGGTATTGCAGTACCACCGGGACCGAGCAGGAGAAGGGATCCTCCTGCTGTTGAGAACACCAAGTGGAAAACCTACGCCACTTCAGAGCATAGGCCTTCCAAGTGGAATGCTTCCTGGAGGCCAACACCACCTCTTCAACCTCCTTTGGTAGGAGCAAGGGAGCAAGGACTAGCCTTTCAGCAGCCAGGCCATCAAATTGAGGGATTTGAGGTTGGGATGCAAGAGGGACCCCTGATCCTGAGTCAGGTCAGGTTGCAGCCCCAGAGGAAGTGGAGCCTCCACCGCCAACTGCAGAAGAGGGAACCACGGCTGCCTGGGCCACCTGGGGGCTATCAGGATCACCGTGGCTCGGTCTTGCTGGGTTTTGAATAGAGTCCGGGCCACCAGAGGTGTGGGAGGAAACGCATACAGCAGACCTTCTGACCAGGGGATCAGGAATGCATCTGACGCTGCCCTCAGAGGATGCGGTTGTCTGGAACAGAACTTGGATAGTTGCCTGTTCAGCAGACTGGCAAAAAGATCCATGGTTGGAAGTCCCCACTTCAGAAAGATCTGTTGGACTACCCAAGGATCCAACTGCCACTCGTGAGGCTGCAGGAGTCTGCTTAGCCTGTCCGCCAGGTAGTTTTCCTGGCCTGGGAGGTAGACCGCCCTGAGGGTCATGCCCTGATTGATAGCCCAGGAGCAGAGAGCTTGTGCTTCCAGGCACAGGAGTCTGGATCCTGTGCCTCCCTGCTTGTTCATGTAGAACATAGCCACCTGGTTGTCCGTCTGAACTAGGACAGCCTGGTGAGAGAGGACCCGAGAGAAAGTCCTAAGGCTAGTTGAATGGCTCGCAGTTCCAACAGATTGATCTGCTGGGCGGCCTCCCACGGAGACCACAGGCCTTGGGTGCAGGTCCCCTGGCAATGTGCCTCCCAACCTTGCAGGGAAGCATCGGTTGTCAGTACCTGAGTGTGTGGGGAGGCTCGAAAAGGAACTCCCCCGACCAGGTTTGGGAGATGTCTCCACCAGCGTAGGGAGTCCACCAAGGGTTTGGACACCTTTATCCTGTCTGACAACTTCCCTGTGGCCTGTACCCACTGTGCCCTGAGGCACCACTGAGTCGGCCTCATGTGCAGACGGGCATTTGGGGTGACATGCACTGTGGAAGCCATGTGACCTAAGAGCCGGAGGAAGTGTCTGGCAGAGACCAGAGAGTTTGCCTGAACTGGCCGGCCAACTTCATCAGCCTGTGAGCTCTGTCCACAGGCAAATAGGTCTTTGCATGGATGGTATCCAACCTCGCCCCTATGAACTCCATGTCCTGTGAGGGGACTAAAGTAGACTTTGGGAAGTTTATAATGAACCCCAGGTGCTGAAGCAGGGATATGGTTCTGAAGGTGGCCTGCCTGGCCTCTTGTGGAGGCTGGCCCCTGATAAGCCAGTCGTCCAAGTAAGGGAACACAAAGATCCCCTGGTTCCTGAGGTAGGCCACAACCACCGCCAGGCACTTTGTAAAAACCCTGGGGGCGGAGGTGAGGCCAAAGGGAAGCACTCTGTACTGGAAGTGGTTCCCTCCCACCACAAACCTGAGGTATTGCCTGTGACTTGGATGGATGAGGATGTGAGTATAAGCATCCTTCAAGGTCTAAGGAGCATAGCCAATCTCCCTGCTGGAGGTAGGCCAGTAAGATTCCAAGGGTAAGCATCTTGAACTTTTCCCTCTCCAGAAACTTGTTCAGATTTCTCAGGTCTAGGATGGGTCTGAGGCCTCCTGTTCTTTTTGGTACCAGGAAGTACCTCGAGTAGAAGCCTTGCCCTTCCAGGTGGTGAGGCACCGGTTCCACCTGTAGCATACCTTCCAACTCCTGAAGGAGTAAGTTTCTGTGCAGAGGGGGTCTTGGAGGCTCCCCTGGAAAGTAGGAGGGGGGGTATCTGGGTGAAGTGGAGCAGATAGCCCCTCACGATGATGCTTAACACCCAAGTATCCCCTGTGATGGCTGGCCACCTGTCTGCGTACAGGGTCAGCCAACCTCCTGTGCCCTGAAGAGGAGAAGAGGCTATAATGGCATAGTCAAAAAACCCCTCCCTGCTGAGCAGGAGCCGGAGTAGGAGGCTTGGGAGCCTTCTGCCTTCGGGGCCCATGACCCTGCCCCTTGGCCTGCTGGACCTGTTAGGGAGCTGCAGAGGCCTGGTAGTGAGGGTAGGTTTTGTAGGCAGTGGTCCTCCTCGGGTAAAAGGCCTTTTTCCCCGAGCCCTTCTTCTTCTAAGAAGGGGCAGAGGTTTTCCTGGACAGCCTGGTCCGGGTAAGAGTCTCGGTCTAGAGTTCTGCAGCCTTTTTCGCCATGGGTTGCCAAAGAGGTTTTCACCTCGACAGGGGACATCGACCAACTTGTCCTGTACCCATGTCTCGAGGTCCAAGGATTGTAGCCAGGCCTGGTGGCGTGCACCGATGCCGGCCCCTGCTACTCTTGCAGGACTACAAAAGGGGACTGTTACTTCTGGAGAGAGATCTGCAATTGTGAGTATATACTTCTGGGAATTTTCTGTAAGGAATTCTTTGTATTAAAGTTAATTAATCTGTGAACCCACCATTTTTTGTTAAATCAGTCAGGGCCTAGTAGCAGCAGTTTAAGTTTAAATTTAAAACACAGAAGAGAACTTTCTGGTTCCATATCATACCCTGCAGAGATCTTGTAGTTTAAATTTAATAGTCACTCAGGGCCTAGTATCAGCAAAGTACTTTTAGTTTAAATTTAACACACAGAAGAGAGCTTTCTGGTTAAATTTAGAACCCAGCAGAGCGCTTGTAGTTGAAATTTCATAATAAGTTAGAGCCTAGCAGCAGCAGAGCTATAATTTAAAATTTAAAATCAAATAAGAATATAGCTTACCTCAGCAGCACAGGACAGGGGACTGTGTAGCAGCCCTCTTAATAAGTGTTATTTCCCTCCCTCCCCACACCCACCCACCCCTGGGATAATCGTAGCTTTATAGGTACTTACACATCTTAAAAGACAGGGGGTGCTCTCAGGTGCAGCTCGTTACCCAAATCAGTCATACACTAAGGACCTGAGATTAATTAAGCTTCAGGTGAACAAGGTATATTAAACGTATTAGGTACAGTTTTATTAGTATAAATATCCATAGCAACCCTTAGTAAGTAAAGCACAGTTACTTACCTGTAACAGGTGATCTCTGGGAACAGCAGGAATTAGTCTTCACATATGGGTACGTCGGTACCGACGGAGCCTGCACGGGAATGCTCCCCAGCATCCAATCAGAAAGCTTTTGGGAGCATCCCTCGCGCCTGCGCGGTGACTTCCCGCCTTTCCCACTGCCTCTCCTCAGTTGAGTTTCATAGCTGAGACAGAAGGAGAGAAAGAGGAAAGGAGATAGATAGATAGAACTCCTAGGGGAGGTGGGTGGGTTGTGAAGACTAATTCCTGCTGTTCCCAGAGATCACCATCATCATCACAGGTAAGTAACTGTGCTATCTCCAGGAACAAGCAGGAATGAGTCTTCACATATGGGGACTCCCTAGCTGTGGGTGCCAGGGGAGATCCCATAAAATGCGTATCCCTGGAACAGGATGGCATTTCCCAAACCTGGATCCCCGGCATCCCCTGAGGGATGGGGGGTAGGAGTTGAATAGAGAAGAGCTGTAGAGGAACAGCGAATCTAAAGACTAGAGAAAAAATGAGTCTTTAGAATGTATGTCAAGTATCATTAAAATATTTAATGAACTAGTACAATATAGAGCTTACCTACTGGATTGTAGGAAGTAGAACTGTGATGAATGTACTGTAGATGCAGTAGCGGAATCCTCAAGGTAACTTCACAGCAGTGAGGATGAAGTTCCAAACCTGGAATGGGCAGGTAACCCATGTGTCAACTGGGGCAGGAGAAGAACGGCAGGTCTTCAATGGAAAGCTTTATGGGAAAAAGCTGAAAACTCTTAGGTACAGAGTTATTAACATTGAGGACTAAAAGAAGAAGACTGACCGATCTGGAGAATTAGCCCAGTCTTGAAGGGAAGAGGGGGTATGGAAAAAAGCCCCTATTCCCAAGGAGAACAGAAGTGTACTCAGGATACTGAAGATGTACACCGTCTTTCCTAGCTGGTGAGAGATAGGAAGACATTGAAGTTTGATACTTCATAGACAGGGAGATCCGTAACAAAAATAGAAGCTGTTGACATCACAGCCGTAATTGTGTGTATAACCGCTCCCACTTACTGAGCCGCATGAGAATAGGCAAGTAGACTGTCTGGACCTCTTAAGAAGGTAAAAGCTTTATAGCACAGACAGTGAGGGAGATAGCAGGTAATACATGGAGTCATATGGACATCTCACTATTGACATATATATATATATATATATATATATATATATATATATATATATATATATATATGGAGAGACATACATATCTATATATATGTGCATATATGTCTTGATATGCGTGATATATATATATATATAGATAGATATATAGATATAGATAGATATAGATAGATAGATATATCTATATAGATGGGCATGACTTATGCCTACACAGACTACAGAAATATGTATGAATAGGACATATACATACATGAAGACAAGTCTGAGGATACATGCCTGCAACTGAGCCCCACAAAAACATTCCCTTGGGGAATGTGATGGGAAAAGATTCATCTAATAAGGAGGTGAAAACCACCTGAAGATATATAATCTATTTCTGCGGTGCAAGAATGTAGTTCAGTGGAATAACCAGGATGGTTGCGTGAAAAAACAGAGGATAATAGCAGTCTGGCAAGAGCACGTCAGGAGTACTTTAGGACTCCGACATGTCCAAAGGACAAAAGAAAAACGCATAAAGTAAGATACCAGGATGACCCAGCCAAGGGACATAGGGGTATCAGGTACAGTAAGAGAGTATGCGTTGTCCAAGTGGAGCAGGAAAGCATAATGCCAAGCTGTAAGGAAAAAGGGGTAGATTCCTGCAAGATTGGGAACTCCTTGGACATTCACGCAGAAAAAGCTTGTCTTCTGTTACACAACAGGAGACAAGAGGGTATAAAGAACCCATATAGTCAGGGAATGATTATATAAGTTTTTTCTACTATATGGAAAAAAACCCTCAGAGATAAAGTTCAATGCTCTGTAGCAAGGGCCCATAGTAGTAAGCCTCTCTGAAGATTGCAGAGAGCATTGTGCAGGAGAATTATGAGATAAAACTGACTGAAGTCAGGTGTGTTGCCACATCCTAGGAAAGGATATGGCTAGAAGATGATAACTTGCAGTGAGTAGTATTATGCAAGATAGTTGAAAGTAGCTTGCAATGAGCACTAGAGTAATCACTGGAACTCCTGCATACACAGCAACTGAACAAAAGAGCAGAGGGGATTCTCCTGTATAAAGACAGAGAGAAAAACAGACAAAGGGAGCGGAGATATTCCCGTCCCTGTCTGATGAGTTGCACTGAAGGATAACAAAAAAGTCTACACTGGAAAGAAAGAGAAGTGTTTCAGTATGGTACCAACTCAAGCAGGGGAAACCCTGGAAGAGAGGGGGATGGAAGGTGACTAACCATATGGTAAGTTAGCTGAAGGAAAAGATGTCCATATGGGGACAAAAACTATCATGGGATAGTTGTAACCTCCCTTCGTAGTAGTAAGAAGGGGAGAATTTTGTAACCCATAGACAAAAGTATCCTAACAGCTTAGCATACTGAAAAACCAGTGTAGAGTTGTAAGAATAAACCTCTGCTAAGAAGAAGTTAACTGTAGATTGAAACATATAGGAACCTATGGTTGCTGTTTATGATTAGACTGGCTAGAGTCTGGAGATCTCAGACTAGGATGAGATGTCCCTTGCTTGGGTACATCTGGAGGATGGGCAGAAGGGTGAAACCTTCTTTTCTTAGGGAAAGGAGGTTTGGTAGGACATTTCCTACGTCCTGGGGAAAAAGAAGGCTTAGGATGGTTTCGAGAACCAGGGAAGTCAGTGGAGCAATGAGCAACCTGACGTAAAGCCTCTCTATTGAAGAGATTTTCTCCAGTACAAGGAGAATTACCCAGTGTATGTTGTGCCCATCTGCTCAAGTCTGAAGCTTGCAGCTAGGCTTTACGACGTGTCCCAATGGCAATAGCAGAGGATCTGCTAACAGACTCAAAAGAGTCTAGGGAAGCACAAGAAAGAAACCAAGAGATATTCCTGCTATGATTAAGAAGTAAGGAATAGTCAGTGGCGTTAGGCTCTGACAAAAAAGGGGACAAAAGAGATAATTTCTCTGTGACCTCCTGAAGTGTCAGACTCATATAAAAAATATATGAGATAATTATTGAAGCCAGCATAGAAGTTTGGAAGGTTTGACGTCCAAAGGTATCAAGTGCTTTAGATGCACTACCTGGCGAATAAGAAGAATGCTTCTTCTTGCTTCTTACCTTCCTCATTGCTGATTCCACTACAATGGAATGATGTGGAAGTTGATTTTTTTGAAACCCTGGAGAGGGAAGCACCTGATACAGAACATTCATGGCTGTAGAAGGCGAAGGAACCTTTAAGGGTGATTCCCACATCCTCAGAAGAAGATCCTGCAAAGAATGATGTAAAGGAAGCATTATATTTTCCTTATCTGCAGGATCTTGGTCCAGAATAAAGCCAGGAATAGGAATGGCAAGAAAGGTTGCCATGTCAAGGAGAAATTTCTGAAAAGAAGGATCTCCAATAGGAACTATTCCTGGGTAAGCTGAGGTTGAAGGAGCAGCTTGAGCACCAGAAGACATACTGGCCTGGTGCACAAAAAGATTCCTGCTAGATGGACAGTGATACTGACAGTTCTGATTTGAGGCAGTTAGTACAGCATTGTCAGTGCCTGGGATCGATTCCAAACTAGGCATAGAAAGGATCAATGGCACCAATGGAACGGCAGGAATCGACATCGATACCGGTATCGGAGACGATAATGTCATCGAAGCAGGAACCGGGGGCTGCTGAAGCGGTGCCGAGGTAACCAGAGAGCCTTGGTAAATATCCTCGGTACTGCGTAGTCAGAAATGAAATGGATCGGTTCCGAAACACGTCGGTACCAAGTCATCAAGACTGGATATCGATTCTAGACTCGGCATCGAAGGGAGCGAGTCTATCGATGCATGTCTAGAAGGTACCGACGGTGGTGGTGGTATCGGCGATGCCGATACAGGAAAGTCAATCGGAGTCGTATCGATCGGTTCCGAAGGTACCGAAGACGTCCGAAGACGTCCGAAGACGATGCCTGGTGAAGAGTGGAACACTCGACACTGGCGCCGATGTCGGGGTATCGGTACTGCTCGAAGCAGATACCAACCCCGAGCATGGGGAAGATACAAGAAAGTCAATCTGGTTCGTATCGATCGGCCCCGAAGGTGACGATCCTAGGTGAAGAGTGGAACACTCGACACCGATGCAGATACCGGGGTATCGGTACCGCTCGAAGCCGGTACCAACCCCGAACATGGCTGGGATACAGGAAAGTCAATTTGGGTCGTATCGATCGGCACCGAAGGTACCGAGGACACCAGATGACGATCCCTGGTGAAGAGTGGAACACTCGACACCGGTGTCGATGCCGGGTTATCGGTACCGCTCGAAGCGGATACCACCCCCAAGCATGGCTCAGGTATGTTCTGTGAGGGGTGAGCCCCAGGAGCAACCTGAAACCCCGTAAATGCTTTGGAGCCCGAAGACTCCCGCCGGTGTTTTATTGCCAATGAGGTCTTGAGGACAAGGCCGGAGCCGTCATCATGCTGGGCATGAGACTTACCCTTCAAGAACTGGCTAGTCTTAACAGACTGTTTGTGGGTTACCTGATCCTGGAGAGAAGAATAAATCGGTGTCCTCACATCAGGAGGAAAAACGGCATCGAGGGAAACTCGAAAAAGGGAAGGTCTTCTCCCAATAATATAGCCTGAGGTATCAGGGGAAAAAGGGTCAGGACCCAAACAGGTTAGACACCAAGCATTGGAGTCTAAAAAGAAAACTAAGCTTCCACAGTGAAGGCACTTCTTAGGGGAAGAAGGCTCCATATTGGAAAAGGCCTGGTAGGCCCCAAAAGTTAAAACAAAAAACTGAGGAGAAAATATTTCTCTAAGTATGAAAAAGAAAAGAATAAAGCACCGGCGGTACCGGTACCGGTATCGGCGGGAAAGACAGCTGCGACCACAAGAAAACAAGAAAATAAGGATTTTAAAGAAAAAAGTTTCTGCGGTGACAGGAGGACGTCCTGTTGGCTCCGCGGAAAAACAAAAACTGAGGAGAGGCAGTGGGAAAGGCGGTAAGTCACCACGCAGGCGCGAGGGATGCTCCCAAAAACTTTCTGATTGGATGCTGGGGAGCATTCCCGTGCAGGCTCCGTCGGTACCGACGTACCCATATGTGAAGACTCATTCCTGCTTGTTCCTGGAGATAGAACTTTAAGATCTAAACAAAAACTTAAAACTAAGATGCAGACAGCAGTTCAGCAGCGAGATGGGGGCTTTCCAGTCTTTTGCATTGAGTGTCACATGTATGATTTTCTCCCAGTTGGTGAGAGGTCTTACGTGTGCACTAGGTGCAAGGAGCTCTTTGCTCTCAGGGAACAAGTCCGTTCTCTAGAAGCTAGAGTAGCAGACTTGGAAAACATAAGAGACAGAGGTATATAGACAAGACCTACAGGGATATAGTCCTGAAGTCCCACCTCCAGTCTGGCAGCATCCCTGTTGCCATGGAGGAGAGAGGTCACGTGACAGGACAGCATCAACCTGGTGTGGCAGGAAGTGATCCTGTAACTAGGACCTGTCCTCCAGGTGATGTAAAACCCTCTCGCACTGAGGAAGTTTCTCTAGGGCCATGTGCCCATGAGGGAAGGGTTAGGACAGCCGTTATAGTTGGTGATTCGATCATTAGGCATGTAGATAGCTGGGTGGCTGGTGGACGTGAGGATCGCCTGGTAACATGCCTGCCTGGTGCGAAGGTAGCGGACCTCACGCGCCACCTAGATAAAGTCTTAGATAGTGCTGGGGAGGAGTCTGCTGTCTTGGTACATGTCGGTACCAATGACATAGGAAAATGTGGTAGGGAGGTTCTGAAGGCTAAACTTAGGCTTTAAGGTAGGAAGTTGAAATCCAGAACCTCCAGGGTAGTGTTCTCCGAAATGCTTCCCGTTCCACGCGCAGGACCCAAAAGGCAGGCAGAGCTCTGGAGTCTCAATGCGTGGATGAGACAATGGTGCACAGATGAGGAGTTTTGATTTGTTAGGAACTGGGGAACATTCTGGGAAAGGAGGGGCTCTTCTGAAGGGATGGGCTTTACCTTAACCGGGATGGAACCAGGCTGCTGGCATTAACCTTTAAAAAGGAGATAGAGCAGCTTTTAAACTAGATAGCAGGGGAAAGCCGACAGTCGCCCAAGAGCGGATGGTTCAGAAGAATGTATCCTTGAACGATACTACCAAAAGCAGAGATTTTCCAAAAAAAGAGTGAAGTAGCCCAAATGCCCTCGGCTATAGAGCAGACAGAGCTTAAAGATCCCAAATTACCCATGTCTACCAACAGCCAAACTAATAAAATACAGTCTCTAAAATGCTTGTATGCAAATGCTAGAAGTCTAAAAAATAAGATGGGAGAGTTAGAATATATAGCATTAAATGAGAGGTTAGATATGATTGGAATATCAGAGACATGGTGGAAGGAGGACAACCAGTGGGACACTGATACCTGGATACAAACTATATCATAATGATAGAGCTGATCAAATTGGTGGAGGCGCTCTATGTTAGAGAGGGCATTGAGTCAGAAAGGATTAAAGTTTTGCAGGAAACAAAATTTTCTGTAGAATCTCTATGGATTGAAATTCCATATAAAAAGGGGAAGGCGATGGCAGTGGGGGTGTACTATCGACCGCCTGGCCAGAATGAACAAATGGATGATATAATGCTCAAAGAAATCAAGGAAGCTAACAAAAGTTATAGCGTGGTAATAATAATGGGTGATTTCGATTACCCCGGTATCGACTGGGTCAGTGTCATGGCAGGACATGCTAGGGAGATAAAGTTCCTAGATGACAAATGACTGCTTCTTGGAGCAGCTGGTTCATGAACCGACCAGAGGGGAAGCCATATTAGACCTAGTCCTTAGTGGAACAACAGATCTAGTGCAAGAGATAAGGGTGTTGGGGCCACTTGGCAATAGTGATCATAGCATGATCACCTTTGATTTAATTAGTGGAGGAGAGAGAGTAAGGAAAACCACAGTACTACCTTTTAACTTTCGAAAGGGAGACTATGATAAAATGAGGAAAATAGTTAAGAAAAGACTAAAAGGAGCAGTTGCAAAGGTTAAAGACGTACATCAAGCTTGGGTGTTGTTGAAAAATACTATCTTGGAAGCCCAGACCAGCTGTATTCCACGCTTTAAGAAAAGTGGAAGGAAGTCCAAAAAACTGCCAGCATGGTTTAAAGGTGAGGTCAGAGAGGCTGTTGCCAAAAAAGCATCTTTCAGGAAATGGAAAAAAGAGCCAAACGACGAAACCTGGAAACAGCACAAGCACTGGCAAGTCAAATGCAAGGCATTGATAAAGCAGGCAAAGGGAGAATTTGAGAAGAAGTTTGCTGCGGAAGCAAAAAAGCGAAATAAAGACTTTTTCAAGTACATTCGTAGCAAAAAACCTGTGAGAGAGTCAGTTGGTCCATTAGATGATAGAGGAGTTAAAGGGGCACTAAGAGGCGACAAGGCGATAGCGGAGAGACTGAATGAATTCTTTGCTTCGGTCTTTACTGAGGAAGATGTAGGGATGTTACCCATGACTGAAGTGGTATTTAAAGGTGCGGAAGAATTGAAGGAAATATCAATACATTGGGAAAACACAGTTACTTACCTGTAACAGGTGATCTCCGGAACAGCAGGAATTAGTCTTCACATATGGGTACGTCGGCGCCGACGGAGCCCGCACGGAAATGCTCCCCAGCATCCAATCAGAAAGCCTTTGGGAGCATCCCTCGCGCCTGCGCTGTGACTTCCCGCCTTTCCCACTGCCTCTCCCCAGTTGAGTTTCATAGCTGAGACAGAAGGAGAGAAAGAGGAAAGGAAATAGATAGATACAACTCCTAGGGGAGGTGGGTGGGTTGTGAAGACTAATTCTTGCTGTTCCGGAGATCACCTGTTACAGGTAACTGTGCTATCTCCAGGAACAAGCAGGAATGAGTCTTCACATATGGGGACTCCCTAGCTGTGGGTGCCAGGGGAGATCCCATAAAATGCGTATCCCTGGAACAGGACGGCATTTCCCAAACCTGGATCTCCGGCATCCCCTGGGGGATGGAGGGTAGGAGTTGAATAGAGCAGAGCTGTAGAGGAACAGCGAATCTAAAGACTACAGGGAAAAACGTCTTTAGAAGGTATGTCAAGAATCATCAAAATAGTTAATGAACTAGCACAATATAGAGCTTACCTACTGGATTGTAGGAAGTAGACTGTAGATGCAGTAGCGGAATCTTCAAGGTGACTCCACAGCAGTGAGGAAGAAGTTCCAATCTGGAATGGGCAGGTGACCCAGGTGTCAACCGGGGCAGGAGAAGATCGGCCGGTCTCCAATGAAAAGCTTTATGGGAAAAGTTGAGAACTCATTTAGATACAGAGTCATAAACACTGAGGACTAAAAGAAGAAGACTGACCGATCTGGAAAATTAGCCCAGTCCGGAAGGGAAGAGAGGGTATGTAAAAAAAACCCTATTCCCAAGGAGAACAGAAGTGTACTCAGGAACACTGAAGATGTACACTGTCCTTCCTAGCTGTTAAGCGATAGGAAGACATTGAAGTTTGAGACTGCACAGATAGGGAGATGTATAACAAAAATAGAAGCTGTTGACTTCACAGCAGTAATGGTTAGTATAACCCGTCCCAGTCACTGAGCCATATGATAATAGGCAAGTTGACTGTCCGGACCCCATAAGAAAATAAAAACCTAAGCACCGACAGTCAGGGAGATAGGTAGACATAGGGTGCTATGGCCATCTCCCAATATGCATATATATACACATACATATATCTGGAAGACATACATATCTATACCTATGAGAATATATGTATGTAAACAAGTAGTTTATTATATATATATATATATATAGATATATATATATATATATATATATATATATACACACACACACACACACATATGGACATGTAGATAGATATATGTATAGATAGAGGTGGGATGGCAGACGCCCACCCAGGGTACAAAAACATGTATGCCCACATACATAAAAATAATTTTTCAGAATACATGCCTGCAACTGAGCCACAGAAAAAAAACATTCACATGGGGAATGTGATGGGAAAAAATTCACCCAATAATAGGGGGTGAAACCCATCTGAAGAAATATAGAGAATCGATTTCTGTGGAGCAGGCATGTAGGTCAATGGAAGAACCAGTATGGTTGCGTGAAAAACAGAGGATAACAGCAGTCTGGCAAGAGTACGTCAGCAGTACTTTAGGACTCTGATATGTCCAAAGGACAAGAACAACGCATAGACGAAGATACCAGAGTGACCCAGCCAAGGGGTTCAGGGGTATCATGTACGATAAAGGAGTATGCGTTGTCCAAGTGGAGTAGAAAACATAATGCCAAGCTGTAAGGAACAGGAGCATATTCCGGTCAGATTGGGAACTCCGTGGACATTCACGCAGAAAAGCTTGTCTGCTGTATATGAAAGACCCTCAGAGACAAAGGTCAATGCTCTGTAGTAAGGGCCCAGAGTAGAAGCTTCTCTGAAGGTTGCCGAGAGCATTGTGCAGGAGAATTACAAGATAAAACTGACAGAAGTCAGGCGTGTTGCCACATCCGAGGAAAGGATATGGCTAGAAGAAGATAAGCTGCAGTGAATAGTATCATGCAAGATAGTTGCAAGCAGCTTGCAATGAGCATTAAAGTAATCACTGGAACTCCTGCATATACAGCAACTGAACAAAACAACAGAGGGGATTCTTCTGTAGAAAACAGAGAAAACAGACAAAGGCAGCGGAGAGAATCTCTGTCCCTGTCCGATGAGTTGTTCAGAGCATGCAGTGAAGGAAAAAGAATAAATTAGACTTACCTGCTAATTGTTGTTCCTTGCGGAACTCTAGTCCAGTCCCGGAACCATAGAGTTGTGAACCTCCACCAGCAGCTTTGGAGACTGAATATCTTCATCTCTTTGATCATTCAGCTATATGCAGCCCCAAGGACCGCCCACACATCAGTACCTATTGACAAAGCATACTAAGCAGAGCAACAAATAAGTAGATATAACCATAAAGTGGAAAAAAGGATCCTGACCCTAAAGATCCCACTACTAGCGAAAATTTTTTTTTTTTTTTTTTTTTGTATTTCTTATGAACAATCTCCTGCCTACCGGAAGGCGGACCAGAACAGCCGTGGCGACCCCTGCGCAAAACACAAGCAACAAGAGGCGCCACCGCTCACCCTCCAAATTGGCCCCGAAAGGGAACTAAGGCGTGCTGCAAGCAGAGGAGCTCTGACCGAAAGCATAGAGAACAGAAACCCTGGCAGACTCCTATAATGACTGTATCTTCTTGGCTGGCAGCGAGAACCAAGAGACAGGGAGGGATCCGGGACTGGACTAGAGTTCCCCAAGGAACAACAATTAGCAGGTAAGTCTAATTTACTCTTCCTTAGCGTCTCTCTAGTCCAGTCCCGGAACCATAGAGGATGTAACCAGAGCTGTATATCTCAACGGGAGGGCCTCACTAGTCCAGCCTGAAGCACCCGAGAGCCAAACCGCGCATCCGACGCCGCCTGCACATCCAGACGATAGTGCTTAGCAAAGGTGTGCAAGGACGACCACGTCGCCGCCCGACAAATATCCGCCGCCGGCACCAAGCTAACGTCTGCCCAAGACGCCGCCTGCGCCCTAGTCGAGTGAGCCCAAAGCCCGGCAGGAACCACCTTGCCGTGTAAAACGTATGCCGACAAAATCGCCTCTTTCAACCAGCGGGAAATGGAAGACTTAGACGCCGCTTCCCCCTTGCGCGGACTGCCAAAGGCGACAAATAAACGATCGGACTTACGGAAGGATGGCGTTTCCCGCAAGCGCTCGACGGACATCCAACGCGTGCAAGGAGTTATCCGCGTGCTTACCGCGTTCCTTGGCAAACACCGGGAGAGACACCACTTGATTCATGTGAAACGCCGAAACTACCTTAGGCAAAAATGCGGGAACCGGTCGCAATACCACCTTGTCGGCCGAGAAAGACAGATAGGGTTCCCTACACGAAAGAGCCTGCAACTCCGAAATCCTGCGAGCTGACGGATCGCCACCAGAAACACCGTCTTCAACGTCAAGTCCTTCAACGAAGCTTGCGCCAAGGGTTCAAACGGCGAAGCCACCAGAGACCTCAACACCAAATTCAAGTCCCACGAGGGAACTAAAGCCCTGCACGGAGGACGCATAAGCAACACCGCTCGCAAGAAGCGCTTCACATCAGCATGGGACCCCAATAGCTGGCCCTGAACCTTGCCTCGAAAACACGCAAGAGCTGCAAGTTGTACCCTCAAGGAACTGGCCGCCAGGCCCTTGTCCACCCCTGCTTGCAAGAAGGAGAGGATCTGAGGAACGGAGGTCAGCAAAGGCCGCAATTCGCGATCCGCACACCAGCTCTCAAAAATACGCCAGACCCGGACATACGTTAGCGACGTGGACCAACGCCGTGCCCGCAACAAGGTAGCAATGACCTGCGGAGAATAACCTTTGGCTCTCATTCACGCCCTCTCAATAGCCATGCCGTAAGCGAGAATCGAGCCACCTGAGGCATCTGCAGCGGCCCCTGCCGAAGGAGATCCGGCCGAGGAGGAAGCAGCCATGGATCGGCCACACTCAACCGCACCAGATCCGCATACCAAGGCCGACGAGGCCAGTCCGGGGCAATCAGAACCACGGGACCCGGATGCCGCTCGATCCGCTGCACCAGGCGACCCACCAGAGCCCACGGAGGAAAGACAGAGCAGCCCGTACCTTGGCCACCTTTGTGCCAATGCATCGAGGCCTTCCGACATGCGTTCCCGACGCCTGCTGAAGAACCGTTCGACCTGCGCGGAATCGAAGGTCGCCATGAGGTCCATTATTGGCAGACCCCAACGACGGACCAGCAACACAAATACCTCTGGATGTAGAGACCACTCTCCGGGGTCTACTCTGCGACGACTCAGAAAGTCCGCCTCCACATTGTGAACCCCCGCGACATGCTGGGCCGACAGACATTGAAGATGCCGCTCTGCCCATTCTAGAAGCAGATCCGCCTCCGCTTCCAACACCGCGCTGCCTGTGCCTCCCTGGCGATTTATGTAGACTACCGTGGAGGCATTGTCGGACAGCACCCTGACCGCCGCGCCCTGCAGCCAAGGCTGAAACGCAGTCAGAGCCAACCACATGGCTCTCATTTCCAGACGGTTGATGGACCACTGGCTCTCCCGCGAGGACCACTGGCCCTGAGCAATCTGACCCTCGCAATGAGCCCCCCAGCCGCTCAAACTGGCATCCGTCATCAGCAGACGCCAGACGGGAGACTCCAAGGGCATACCGTTCGCCAGAGAGCGCCGACGCAACCACCAGAGAAGGCTGCGCCGAACCCCCAAGGGGCAAACTAACTGACGAGCTAGCGAGTCGGACTGATGACACCATCGACGCAGCAGCGCTCGCTACAAGGGCCGCATGTGCGCCCTTGCCCACGGAACTACCTCGATGGTCGCCGCCATCGTGCTGAGAAGCTGAAGGTATTGCCAAGCCGAGGATGACCATCTCGCTAGAAACTGCTCCACCAGCCGCCTCAGGGCCCGCGCTCTGTGCACTGGGAGAAAAACCTTCCCGTTGCCGGTCTTGAAACGCGCCCCCAAATACTCCAAGGTCTGCGAGGGAAGAAGGCTGCTCTTCACCCGATTGACCACCCAGCCTAACGACTGCAAAATCTGTACGACCCGCGCCGTTGCTCGGAGACTCTCCGCCCGGATCAACCAGTCGTCGAGATAGGGATGCACGAGGACACCCTCCTTCCGCAGGAACGCCGCTACCACCACCATGATCTTCGTGAAGACCCGTGGCGCCGTCGCGAGGCCGAAGGGCATGGCTTGAAACTGAAAATGGCCCATCGGCAGTGCAAACCGCAGAAATCTTTGATGTTCCCGACGAATGGGAATGTGCAAATAGGCCTCCGTAAGGTCTAGGGACGTTAGGAATTCCCCCTCATGGACCGCCGCTATGACCGAGCGCAGCGTTTCCATGCGAAAATGCGACACCCGGAGGCACCGATTCACTCTTTAAATCCAGGATTGGTCGAAAGGTGCCCTCCTTTTTCGGCACCACGAAGTAGATGGAGTATCGACCAGACCCTAACTGCCCCTCCGGCACGGGGGCGACTGCCCGGAGCCGAAGCAGCCGGGAAAGTGTATCTGATACGGCTCTTCGTTTCCAGGGAGCGCTGCACGGGGACATAACGAAGGAATCTAGCACCGGTCGATGCAGCTCGAGCGCATATCCCTCTTGTATCACTTCTAACACCCACTGATCGGATGTGATAGCGGCCCAGGCAGGGTAGAAATCCCGTAGTCTGCCCCCTATGGGGATCACCGCCACCGGAGCCGGCCTCGCTTCATTGTGACTTTTTGGGGACCTGCGCCTGGAAGGAGCCAAAACCTCTACCTGCCCCCCGAAATCCGCGGAAACTCTGTCCGCGCCCCGGGTATCTGGAACGCTGGGACTGACCAAAGCGGAAGGCACGAAATCTCCGAAAGGACTGCTGAGACCCCCGGAAGGTGAAGGTCGGCTTCCCCTGCTTGGGCTTATCCTCCGGAAGCCGACCCCCCTTAGAATCCCCGAGATCTTTTATCAACCTATCCAAGTCCTCTCCAAATAACTGCCTGCCCTTAAACGGCAGCTTACTAAGGCGAGCCTTTAGAAGAACCATCAGCCGCCCTATTGCGTAACCAAAGAGAACGACGTGCCGCTACCACCGACGCCATGCCGTTAGCCAACCCCCTAATGAGGTCATAGTGGATATCCGCCAAATAAGCGGCACCAGACTCCAATCTGGACACCGTGGCCTCCTGTTCCGCCGACTGGGGCCCCTGCAACTGCTGAGACCAGCGGAGGCAGCCGCGTGCCACCCAGGCCCCGGCCACCGCCGCCTGCATTGACAGGGCAGAAACATCAAACGCCTGTCTCAACAAGCTGTCGACCTTTCTATCCTGCGCGTCCTTCAACGCCGCAGCACCTTCCACCGGGATAGTAGTCCGTTTAGTAACTGCGAAAACTGCCGCGTCCACCTTCGGCGAACGAAAAAGCTCTCTATCAGCCTCCGATAGAGGATACAACTTAGGCAACAGTCTAGCCCCGCGCAAGGCGGATTCTGGACTGTTCCACTCCTCCTGGATCATAGCCTTAAAAACCCTATGGAGCGGAAAGACTCTGTGGGAAGTGCGCACCGCCTGCATCAAGGGATCCTCCAACTGGTCCTCCGCAGCGGAATCTTCCACGGGTATGTTCAATACTTTGAGGGTTTCGACAATCAGTGCCAGAAGTTCCTCTTTACGAAATACACGCACTATTCTACTACTCTGCTCGTCGTCAAACAACTCGCCGTCTTCTAAATCTTCCGCAGACTCTAGCCCGAGAGCCTCCCCCAGCCCCTCGTGGGACTCATCCCCAGGAGGCGCAGAATCCGCAACACTCGGGGACCGGCTCTTCTTTTGTGGACCGGTGTCTCCCTCTACTGAAAGTGGGCGCTGTAGCCCACGGCGGGGCGGGACCGAACCTCCACCCGCCGGCTGCAAGAGAGCCAGAGCCTCCTGCATGAGAGAGAAAAAGGCGGGTGGAATTCCCAGGGATCCCTCCTGGACGCCCCCGCCAACAGGCGCTCTGGCACCTCAGAAATCCCCGGATCAAGGACCGTCTCTGCCTGCCTTGATGTCCCTTCTGTAGAGACAGGAGGGAGATCCGCACTGGAGCCCTCCAGAGGATCCTCCATGACAGCACCCACAGCAGAACAAGTGGCACAGAATCTGGCTTCCAAATTACTACTTCTACGAATGCCACAAACCAGACACCGAGGACTAGGAGGCATGCCTATGCACACAGCCCTCTACCAGCAAAGCAGAGACACCTTGCTGAAGCAAACAGAGCAGAAAAAAAAAAAAAAAATCGCGATTTTAAAAGTGCTCAAAAACGCTCCAAATCGCAGGATTAGATAGAGTTGGGGTCAATTAGCTGATATCTGACCAAAAAATTCAAAAACGAAGCTCCTATCCCTAAAAAAAACACGAAGAAAAAATGACGTTGAAAATCCAAAATGGCCGCCGGACCCGATCCCGCCAAAAAAAGGACTATAAAAAGTACCCAAAAGGTCTAAACAAACTCCCCAGAGCTGATTCCAGGCTACCCCAAGGCCTCTATCACTGCCTTTAGAAATAAAAAGCCCCAAACTCTACTCACCCACACACAGGAGAGGAGGGGGGGGTCAAAATTCTGTGAGTGCTGTCCAGCGTGCCTGCCACAAGCTCTGAGTAGCAGTTATCAGAGCCAACATCAGAGTTAATAACCGCTCAGGGCAGCTCGGGGAACCCCTAAATCAGTTAGGGGACCCTCAGAGCCTACTGCTGTATTTAATTGCTGCAGTTAATTGCCTTCAACCTTCTCCTCACCCACCAAGGGGGTTCGGTAGAAAGGAGACCTGTGTCCTTTGCAGCTCCCCTGCTTGTTTGACCTATGGGGAGACTGACAGAGAGAGAAAGAGAAAAAAACAGATCAGATAAAGGCAGAAGGGACACAGCCAAATAATTCCTCCACAGCAGCAGCCCAGCACCTAAACCTAGAAAATAATAAAACACTAAAGCTCTGCTTATTTGTTCCTAAGGAGCCCAGTTCTGGGCTCTGACTTCCAAGCTGCTTGGAGACTGAGATACTGATGTGTGGGCGGTCCTTGGGGCTGCATATAGCTGGATGATCAAAGAGATGAAGATATTCAGTCTCCAAAGCTGCTGGTGGAGGTTCACAACTCTATGGTTCCGGGACTGGACTAGAGAGACGCTAAGGAACAAACAGGCTACACTGGAAGAAAAAAAGTGTTTCAGTATGGCACCAACTCAAGCAGGGGAAACCCTGGAAGAGAGGGGGTTGGAAAGTGACTTACCATAGGGTAAGGCAGCTGAAGGAAAAGATGTCCATATGGGGACAGAAACTATCATGGGATAGTTGTGACCTCCCTTCGTGGTAGTAAGAATGGGAGAATTCTGCAACCCATGGACAAAAGTATCTGAGAGCATAGCATACTGGAAAAGAAACCAGTGTAGAGTTTGAAGAATAAACTTCTGCTAAGGGGAAGTTAACTGTAGATTGCAATACACAGGAACCTATGGTTGCTGGTTATGAGCAGACTGGGTAGAGTCTGGAGACTTCAGACTAGGATGAGATGTCCCTTGCTTGGGTACACCGGGAGGATGGGCAGAAAAAGGATGAAACTTTCTCTTCTTCGGGAAAGAAGGTTTGGTAGGACATTTCCCACGTCCTGGGGAAAAAGAAGGCTTAGGATGGTTTCCAGAACTAGGAAAGTCAGTGGAGCAATGAGCAACCTGACGTAAAGCTTCTCTATTGAAAAGATAGTCTCCAGTACAAGGAGAATTACCCAGTGTATGTTTTGCCCATCTGCTCAAGTCTGAAGCCTGCAGCCATGCTGTACGATGCGCTCCAATGGCAATAGCAGAGGATCTGCTAACAGACTCAAAAGAGTCTAGAGAAGCACGAGAAAGGAACCAAGAGATATTCCTGCTATGATTAAGAAGCAAGGAATAGTCAGAGGCCTTGGGTTCTTACAAAAAAGGAGACAAAAGAGATAACTTCTCTGTGACCTCCTGAAGTGTGAGACTCATATAAAAAATATATGAAATAATTCTCGAAGTCAACATAGAAGTTTGGAAGGTTTGACGTCCAAAGGCATCAAGTGCTTTAGATGCACGACCTGGTGGGAAAGAAGAATGCTGCTTCTTGCTTCTGACCTTCCTCATTGCTGATTCCACTACAATGGAATGATGCGGAAGTTGGCTTTTCTGAAACCCCGGAGAGGGAGGCACCTGATACAGAACATTCATGGCTGTAGAAGGCGCAGGAACCTTTAAAGGTGATTCCCAAATCCTCAGAAGGAGGTCCTGCAAAGACTGATGCAAAGGAAGCATTATGGTTTCCTTTTCTGCAGGATCTTGGTCAAGAGTAGGACCAGGAATAGGAATGGCAAGAAAGGCTGCCATGTCAAGGAGAAATTTCTGAAAAGAAGGATCTCCCAGAGGAACTATTCCTGGGTAGGCTGAGGTTGAATGAGCAGCGTGAACACCAGAAGACCTACTGGACTGGTGCATAAAAAGAATCCTGCTAGATGGAGAACGATACTGACAGTTCTGATTCGAGGCAGTTAGTACTGCGTCGTCGGTTCCCGGTATCGATTCCAAGCTAGGCATAGAAAGGATCGATGGCACCGATGGAACTGCAGGAAACGACGTCGACACCGGTACCGGCATCAGGGACGGTAATGCCATCGTAGCAGGAATCTGAGGTTGCCGAAGCGGTACAGAGGTAACCAGAGAGCTTTGGTGATTATCCCCGGTACTGCGTAGTCGGAGGCGACATGGATCGGCTCCGAAGCGCGTCGGGACCAAGTCATCTAGACTGGATATGGATTCCAGACTGGGCATCGAACCGAGCATCGGTGGAGGAATCGGCGATGCTGCTACCTGAAGGTCAATCAGAATCGTATCGATCGGTACCGAAGGCACCGAGGACATCCGAGGACGACGCCCGGTGAAGAGAGGAACACTCGACACCGGCTCCGATGTCGGGGTATCGGTACCGCTCGAAGCCGGTACCCCCCCCAAGCATGGCGTAGATAGAGGAAAGCCCATCCGGGGTGCATCGGTCGGCCCCGAAGGTACCCAGGGCACCAGATGATGATCCCCGGTGAAGAGTGGAACACTCGACACCGATGCCGACGCCGGGGCATCGGTACCGCTAGACGCCGGTATCAACCCCGCGGTTGGCTGGGATACAGGAAATCTAGACTCGATCGGCCCCGAAGGTACCGAGGACACCAGCTGACGATCCTCGGTGAAGAGTAGAGCACTCGACACCGGTGCCGATGCCGGGGGATCGGTACCGCTCGAAGCGGATACCACCCCCGAGCATGGCTCAGGTATGTTCTGTGAGGAGTGAACCCCAGGAACAACCTGAAACCTCGTAAATGCTTTGGAGCCCGAAGACTCCCGCCGGGGTCTTATTGCCAATGGGGTCTTGAGGGCAAAGCCGGAGCCGTCATCATGCTGGGCATGAGACCTACCCATCAAGAATTGGCTAGTCTTAACAGACTGTGGGTTACCTGATCCTGGAGAGAAGAATAAACCCGCGTCCTCACCTCAGGAGGAAAAACGGCATCGAGAGATACCCGAAAAAGGGAAGGTCTTCTCCCGATACTAAAGCCCGATGGACCAGGGGAAAAGGGGTCAGGACCCAAACAGGATAGACACCAGGCACTGGAGTCTAAAAAGAAAACTAAGTTTCTGCAGTGAAGGCACTTCTTAGGGGAAGAAGGCTCTATGTTGGAAAGGCCTGTTAAGCCTCAAAAAGATAAAAGAAAAACTGAGGAGAAGTTATTTCTCCAAGTTGGAAAATAAAAGAATAAAGCACCGGCGGTACCGGTATCGGCGGGAAAGACAGCCGCGACCACAGGAAAACAAGAAATTAAGGATTTTAAAGAAAAAGGTTTCTGCGGTGACAGGAGGTACGTCCTGTTGGCTCCGCGGAAAAACGAAAACTGGGGAGAGGCAGTGGGAAAGGTGGGAAGTCACCGCGCAGGCGCGAGGGATGCTCCCAAAGGCTTTCTGATTGGATGCTGGGGAGCATTTCCGTGCGGGCTCCGTCGGCGCCGACGTACCCATATGTGAAGACTCATTCCTGCTTGTTCCTGGAGATGAATAAACTGAAGAGTAGCAAATCACCTCGGCTGGATGGTATACATCCAAGGGTGTTGAAAGAACTGAAATATGAGATTGCAGACCTGCTATTAGTAATCTGTGAATTTTCATTAAAATCATCTGTAATACCTGAAGATGGGAGGATCGCCAATATAACGCCAATTTTTAAAAAGGGTTCCAGGGGTGATCCGGGAAACTACAGACCGGTGAGCCTCACGTCAGTACCGGGAAAAATGGTAGAAACCATCATATAGAATAAAATTACTCAGCATGTATATAGATAGTCATGGCCTAATGGGAGACAGCCAACATGGTTTTAGACAAGGAAGATCTCGTCTTACTAATCTATTATGGTTTTTTTGAAAGTGTGAATAAAAAGGTGGACAAAGGTGAGTCGGTTGATATAGTGTATCTGGACTTTCAGAAAGCCTTTGACAAGGTCCCTCATCAGAGACTTTTGGCAAAACTAAAGAGTCATGGGATAGGAGGCAGTGAACTACTGTGGATCAAGAACTGGTTAAAAGATAGAAAGCACAGGGTTGGGTTAAATGGCCAATTTTCCCAATGGAGAAAAGTAAATAGTGGTGTACCCCAGGGATCTGTGCTGGGTCCGCTGCTTTTTGACATATTCATAAATGACCTGTAAAGTGGAAGAACGAGTGAGGTTATCAAATTTGCAGATGACACAAAACTATTTAAAGCTGTTAAAACCCAAGAGGATTGTGGAAAATTGCAAGAGGATCTTGATAAATTGGAAGACTGGGCATCAAAATGGCAGATGAAATTTAATGTGGACAAGTGCAAAGTTATGCACCTAGGGAAGAACAACCCAAACTATGGTTACACGATGCAAGGTTCCACATTAGGAACCACCACCCAGGAAAAGGATTTAGGTGTCATTGTGGATAACATGTTAAAACCCTCGGCCCAATGTGCAGCGGCAGCCAAGAGAGCAAATAGAATGCTAGGTATCATAAGGAAAGGAATGGAAAATAAAACAAAAGATATTATAATGCCTCCATATCGTTCCATGGTGAGACCGCACCTTGAATATTGTGTGCAATTCTGGTCGCCGTATCTTAAAAAGGATATAACGTTATTAGAAAAGGTTCAGAGAAGAGCCACCAAAATGGTAAAGGGGATGGAAGGATACTCCTATGAAGAAAGGCTAAAAAGGTTAGGGCTCTTTAACCTGGAAAAGAGGGGGCTGAGGGGAGATATGATAGAGGTCTATAAATTAATGAACGGAGTGGAACGGGTAAACGTAGATCGATTGTTTACGTTATCAGAATATAGAAAGACTAGGGGACATGCAATGAAGCTACAGGGTAAATTATTTAAAACTAATAAAAGAAAATATTTCTTCACTCAACGTGTAATCAAACTCTGGAATTTGTTACCGGAGGATGTAGTAAAGGCTGTTAGTGTAGCTGGGTTTAAAAAAGATTTGGACAAGTTCCTGGAGGAAAGGTCCATAAACCATTATTAAGAAGGGACCCAGGATATCAATGCTTGACCCAGTACAAGCATTGCGGAACCTGTGTCTTTTGGGGAAACTGCTAGGTACGTATGACCTAGATTGGCCACTGTTGGAAACAGGATACTGGGCTTGATGGACCTTGGTCTGACCCAGTATGGCATATCTTATGCTATGTTATGTTCTTATGTACTTGGGCCGAAGCCTCAAATCCATCATAGGCTGCTCGAGAGATAAATTTCGAGCACTCTCGAATACCAGAAGACAAGGCCTTGAACCTCTGCAAGGGTTCCTCGGACAGACCAGCAGAGAACCCAGCAATCTCCTTTGCCAGGTCTCGAAGGTATATGCCTATGTACAGCTGGTAGGTCTGGACGCAGCAAGCAAGCATAGAGCCCTGGAAATACTTTCTACCGAGGGCATCCATGTTCCGGGCTTCCCTGCCGGGAGGCACAGAGGAGTGCATCTTCTGACTCTTCAGGAGATGCATGGCCGATTCCACAACCATGGAGTGATGCGGTAGCTGTGCCTTTTGGAACCCGGGGCTCTTGCAGACTCAATAGATGGAATCAACCCGCTTGCTTAGAACCGGCATCGAGGCCGGCGCCTCCCACATGCGGAAGAGCAACCGCTCCAGCATCGGAGGAACCGGTACAGTAAAGGCCTCCTTGGGAGGAGAGAGTCATACTGCAGGGCCTCGAGCTCCTCGGCTCGAGGCTCCTCCTCGGGGTCCACCGGGAAGGCCAAGGCTTTGGCCATGTCCCGCACGAAATCCAAGAACCGGGTATCCTCCGGGGGGGGGGGGGGGGACCTTGCCCAAGGCTCGGATCCCGGTGAGTCCAAAGGGACGCACCGAGTCCGGAAGGTGTCAGGGGACTCCTCTTCCTCAGTCTCCCACACCGATTCCTCCGAGGAGGAATCAAGCGGCTCCAAGTGGGCGGGCCCCGACGACGAGGGTACCGGCGTCTACAACCTCGGTCCTGAATGGGAGGCCGAGGGTGACCTCGGCCGAGGATCGACTCGAGTTCGCATAGTCTCGAGGATTGGCTCGGCCTCCAGGGTCGACTTGGACATCCATGTCCCGGTGGTAGGGGCAGATGCGCCGGTGAGGCCGGCGATCAGCACCCGCTGCTGCTCCATGAAGGCAGACAATCTGCTCTCCAAGGCCGTCAACCTGAGTCCAAGCTCAGGAGACCCAGCAGCCTCCGACTCGGGCCCCAACGGTGTCAGGCCCGATGTCGGCTCCCCGGAGCAGAGTCCACGAGGACTACAGTACTCACGTGACTCGGGGCCTCCGACTCTACACGAGGATGCTTTGCAGGCCTCTCCGAAGACCCGGGACGGCGATCGGAGCTATGTGACCTGGCCCTCGAGGGGCCAAGAGCGTCCACCAATGCTGCCCTCGCGGGTTTCTTCTTCCTTCGGTGCTCCCTCGAGGGGGACTCCCTCTCAGAGGAGCCCCAACGATGTTCGGGGTCAGACTCCAGAGACGTCGAGGCCTCTGATGAAGTCCGGACCCGTCCAGATGCAGAGTCGGAGAAGATCCTCTCACGCTGGTGCTGACGGCTCCTCAATGCCTTCGAGGACATTTTGCCACATGGACTACAGACCTTAGGATCGTGGTCATGCCCCAGGCACCAGAGGCAGCAGTCGTGTGTGTCAGTGAGAGACATAAGTTTCTTGCACCTATCACACTTCTTAAAGCCACTGGCAGCCATCGGGGGAAAAAGGGCCCCTGCAAGATCAAAAAATCGGGCTGCCAGGGAAAAGAAAAATTGGCACAAACGCAGTCTCTAAGGACAAAAACAGAAAAAAAGAGATCCGGGCTCAGCACTGGTGTACCGAGTCCAGGCGGGAAAGGGAACCGACGTCGAACCGAAGAAAAAAAACTCGTCTCAACGCAGGAAAATCCACTTTTTCCACGGGTGACAAGGACATATGTCCGTAGGGCTCCACAGAAAAAAGAAGACTGAGCAAGATGGCACCTTTGGGCGGGAAGGGGACCGCGCATGCGTGCCTGCATTCCCAAAGGCTTTCTTTGAAAGCTGGGGAAATGCTATGCATGGGGGCTCCATCGACGTCACCCATATGTGAGGACTGACTTCCTGCTTGGTCCTGGAGAACACCTGGCCTCAGTCACACACTCAGAACCCACTAACCAAGTACAAAATAAGTGAACACAACCTAAAATAAAAATATGTATACTAATTAAAACCCCAAGCAGCCAGACTCTGCATGCGATGCAGCACCAGAGAAATAAAAAATGCAATTCCTACACATTGTGTAAAATATAAAGCGCTCACAAAGTCCATCAATAAACTTAAAACTATTTTTTCTAATTTTGTTGTCTGACCATTTTATTCTCATCATGTTGGTCTTGATCTGAGGCTTCTGTTTTCCTCTGTCTTCTCTTAGCTTTCTTTCTACGGTCTCCAGTCCATTTGCCATTTCTCGTCTCTCCTTTTGTTTTCTTCACTTCCTTTCATCTTGGATATTATTTTTTTTCCTTTCGGCTTTATTCCATTTCTTTCTCTGCACACCCAGATTTTACTGCTCCTTACTATCTAGTTCTAAATCCCTCTCTTTTTTTACACTATCTACCTACTGCTTTTCAATTTTCACCCCAGTCCTTCCATTCCCCAGCTCTTCTTCCCTGGTCCATTATTCCCCAGTTTTTGCTCACACTCTCTCCCCCTCCATGTCTAACATCTCTCACCACCCATGCAGTACCTCTGTTCTCTTCCCCCTGTAGCCTTCCATGTCTGCCCTCTCACTTCCTAACCCCCTGAAACCAGCACTACCCCCATCTCCATGCCATACCATCTCCTCCCTATTACTCCCATGTCCAGCATCTCTCCAACTCTTTCTCAACTTATTTACCCCATGTCCATCTTCTCCCCTCTCTCCCTATTACCCCATGTTCTGCATTCCCTCTCCCCTTATTACCCTGCATCTACAATCTCCCTTCTGTCTACCTCTGCGCCCCCCCCCCCAAGTCCAGCATTTTCCCATAGTCACTCTATAACCACCCTGGCAAACATCACCACTCCATATCCCCTCCTTGCTTCTCCCTATGCCTGTTCCCTTATGCCCCGTCCCATGTCCAGTATCTCCCTTTATCTCCCTAGCCCCACACCTCAGTCTTATCTCCACTGCCTCCCTAATTTCCCCTCCCCCTGCATCCAGCATCTCTTCTGAACTCCCTGGGCCCATTCATATCCACCTCCCAATGTCCCCTTCATGTCCACTCCCCCCTTCCCAATGCATCCCTCCCCCATCCACCCCTTGTATGTACAAGGAGCAGAGCCTACTCGCGGAGCAGCATTTCCCATGGGCAGGGGCTGTGCAAGCCGTGATCCCAGCCCATAGAGGCAAATCACAATCTGCCTTGCACAGCCCCTGTCTGCGAGACATGCTGCTCCCGCAGGCAGGCTCTGCTTCTCTGGGCTGTGATCGCAGCCTCTCACAGCCTTCTGTCCATGGGACATGCTGCTTCCACAGGCAGGAGCTCTGCAAAGAGAGACTGCAGCCCAGAGAAACAGATCCTGCCCGTGGAAGCCAATGTCGGGAGGGCACCATCGCTAGCTACCCACCCCCACTCAGGATGACCTGCGGAGTGCCAGCAGCCTAGTGGACAGCCTGCCCGTGGGACATGCTGCTACGATCGCTACTCACAGCCTTCTGCCCGTGGGAGCATGTCCTACGGGCAGGCACTCCACTAGACTGCTAGGTTTCTGCAGGTCATACTGAGTGGGGGCGGATGGCTAGTGACGGCACCCTCCTGACATTGGCACCCCCCCCCCCCTTACTGTGCTTACCCAGCTTAGTGGGTAACGCTGGCCCTGGCTCTTTCCCCAACTGATCACCCAGCCGAGACTCATCAGAAAGGACAGCACTTGGGGAGCTACCTGAGACACCTCTGAAAGAATAGGCTCTGATGAGCTAGCAGTCCAGATATTGGTGCACACAAATCCCTCAGCGCCGTAGCCACCAACACCATGACCTTTGAGAATGTCCTTGGGGCAGTGGAGAGTGAATAGGAGGGCAGCAAACTGAAGGGAAGAGCCAAGCATGGCAAAACAGATACTTTGCTGATCCCTGAGAACACGATATGAAAATATGCCTCAGCCAATCCAGAGAAGTCAGGCATTCCCCTTGGTGCACCGCTTGAATCATGGATCACAAAGTTTCCATCCAGAAGCACATGATGCACAAGAGCTCACTGACAGACTTGAGGTCCAGAATGAGCTGAAATGTTCCTTCCATGTCGGCACCCACAAAACAGATGGAATTCCTGCCCTTGTCCTGATCATCTGGAGGAACGGGCACCACTGCCTTCAGGAGAGACAACTTGCCCAATGTGATCCACAAAGCTGCCCTGCTGTTCGCAGACCCACAAGGGGAGAAGACAAAAGCAGCCAGGATCGGCTCTTTGCATTCCAGGACATAGCCGTACTGAATGGGGACTAACATCCAATGATCCTTGGTGTACCGGGCCCCTTCCTGAAGGAAGAGATGAAGCCTGCTCCCACCCAGAGGAACCAGGGAATGGACCCCCAAAACTTCATTGCATAGCCCGAGGGGGTCTCCCCTCTGGATGGGACTGGGTCCCTGGACCCAAGCACTCCATGAAGGGACTGAGAACGAGCCTGAGGTCCATAAACAGAGAGGAAGAAAGACTTTCCAGTTCAGTAGCAACAGGCGTCCAAGACCCCGGGAGTTCGATCAGCATGCCCACAAGGAGCGGGCAGAGGCTGACAGAAAAGGGGCTCCCACCCACTTCACAAGGACCTTGGACCTGTCCTCCAGAAAACAAACATTTTGTCTTGCCCAGGTCCTTCACCGGTTACTCCAAATTGGACCAGATAGAAGCATCCCTTTAAGGTCTGAAGGGCAACTGGGCTTTGGAAGATGAGTCTGCTGCATGTCAGAGCCAAGCCAATACCATGTCACTGTTGGTAAGATACAATCCCTGGCATCTCAACATACCAGGCCGTACATGGCATCAGAAAGTAGGGCCATAGCCAGCTCCAAAAGAAGGGTAGAATCATCCAGCAAAAGAGACTGTATCCACTGGAGCAGGGCTCAAGACGTGAGGCCTGCACATAACGCCAACTGAAGAATAGCAGACGCCACATCGAACTAGTTCAATTCAAAAGCATCTTTTGATCCACAGGAGCCATTAAGGCCGACCCACCTTCCACAGGAATGGTAGCTCGTCTGGTAACTGCCGTAACCTGTGCATCCCCCTGGGAATATCATACACACAATTTCTCTGGGAAAGTGTGCTTCTTATATACCCTTAGCCCCTTAGATGGGGCATCAAGGGAGTTCTACTCCAACCAAAACAGTCCTTTGAGCACCTCCGGGAATGGGAAGGCAGTAGTGGATTTCCACACTCCTTGCACGAGTGGATGCACCTTCGGCCCCTGTTTTGTGCCTGGTGCATCAGCCAAGCTCAAGGTGGATGAGACCCTAGTAATCTATACAGCCAGCTCTTCCTTCCAGGATGGGCAGATCACATTGGCTTCTTCATAATCTTCTGAAGGTGAGTACCCTTTGTCCATATCAGTTCCAAATCTTGAACAGATTCCAACTGATCCACATCTCCAGGGACACTCAGCAAAAGAGTCGAGCAGGGCTTCCACTCTCAGCTTTCCCCTCATGAGACACTACCGGGGGCACCTAGAGGCCGCAGGGTCTGAATTTACATGCTACTAGGGGCAGACCTGCTGCAAAAAGAAAAGGCATTCCGGGAAGGACAATATGGAGCCCAGAAGCTCTCCTTTCAGAAATGACCCCTCCCCCAAACACCACAGAGCATGGCCACAGCAGACCCCCTAGAGGATGAGGAGTGGTGCACAGCATGGTCACCGGACCCTCCGGCCAGCTGGATATCCTTACTCACAGTGCCATTTGTCACCTCCTGCCCTGAGGCAGGCAAGGCCAGACCAACCACCCCCTAGCTGAGAGAGGAGCAGCAAGCCCTCCAGGGACAACTCAAAAGCTGCCATACAAGAAGTGCAGTCCCCAGAACACAGAGATGAGGCACCTCACTTGCCACAGGCCAAACAACTTTTCCTGGAAGAAGACAGTGAGTTAAGGCAAGTATCACAACAGTGCACACTAAGGCTGCAGTGGTCCGAAGGCACACATTAACTGCGTTTTTACTACAACATGCATTACAGGTGCTAGAGTAGGAATGCTTGGGCGGGACTTGTACTGGGATCACGTGACCGCCAGGCACACAATAGGTAAAAACGCATGCAGGAAATGGTGGAAAACCCCCACACCACGCCAACAGTCCACCCCAAATTGTATCCCAGGCAGACTGAATTGGGAGCGCCCAAGGAGAACAATGACTAGGTGAAGCCTTGGTAATCACCCCCTAGGAGACCCAGGCAGAGAATCTGTGCCGGGATCAGCTCTACTCCCCTAAAACTGTGTAACTGGCTTTGCAGCACTGCATTCAAGGCAACTTGCAGGTAGATCCCTCTGAGAGCCTTCTGCAATCTTCGGGAGAGAGGCGGGGCAGAGGAGGGAGGGAGCATTGAGGTGTACGAGGTGTACGAGGCTGCTGCACTTTTCTAGATCCTTCCAAATTTGTGTCTGCTCAACAGGCTCTTATGATAAGTGCATGGAGCTGAACCAATTTTCCCTTCTGCTATGGCTACTGCAAAGACTACAGTCTAATGGAGCCTCTCACATTGTGCTCAAGTGAGAGTCACCCCCTCAAGGTGGTCGTTCATGAGCATTTAATCAATCTTTTGCTCTTAAATCTTCCGATTTTCTTCAGAGAAGAAAAAAATCCACTCACCATTTGCTGGAGACAAAGAAATACTGAGGAGACTTTTGGTGACTGCGGCAAGGAAGTGTTGTCACTAAAACCTGGGCTTTTCATTGGTTCTTTGTCTCCACCAATCTGCTGGTAGTGGAACACAACCCACTTGTCTGGACTGGTCTAACAGAACGATATTTTCTGTCATCATGTTTCTATGTGGACTGTTGTAGTTGTTATGGAAGGACAGACTAGATAGGCCATGTGGTCTTTTTCTGTCATCATGTTTATATGTTTATATGGAAACAGGCCATATATGGTCTCTCTCTGCCATCACGCATTTCTGTTTCTACTTGCCTTATCTTAAAAGAGCAATAGTAGAAAAACAAGGTAAATAAGTTGGTTAGTAGTTAAAACAGAATCTATGCTAGATTTTTCTCAGTTGTGTTTGTATTTCATTGCTGAGGAGTCAGTTAGTATCCTTCCCACTCCCTCAATTATAAATCTCATTAAATCACGCAAAAGGGACGCAGAACCTCATCAGAACTCAAATTTAAGCTTGATGTCATGTTCCACCAATAAGCAAATGGGCAGCAGTAACTACAGATTTAATAAATGGTTCAAAGATAGCATAGTTACTCACCTGTAACAGGTGTTCTCCAGGGAAAGAAGGAATCAGTCCTCACATATGGGTGACATCGGCACCGACAGAAACCGCGCGGAGCATTTTCCCAGCTTTCAAAAAAGCCTTTGAGACTGCTACAACGCATGTGTGGTCCCCCTTCCCACCCAAGGGTGCCATCTTGCTCAGTCAGATGACATAGCTAGGACAGCAGTAAAAACTAAGACAAGGTAGGGGGAAAACTCCCGAGGGGGAGGGGGAGGAAGAGTTTTGAGGACTGATTCCTGCTGTCCCTGGAGAACACCTGCTACAGGTGAGTAACTACACTTTCTCCAGGAACGTGCAGGAAGTCAATCCTCACATATGGGACTCCTTAGCTCCAGGCTGCCAAGGACTAAACCAAGACAGCACCAAGAGTGACCAGTCGCATAGCTGTGAGTTGCAAGTGGCAAGTCCCCATTGAGAGACTGCAGACCCTAGCATCCAGCGACACTATCGCTCCAGTAGCCTGAACACAGAAGGGTCGAAGAGCAGGAAGCTGCCTACACCCTGAGAATACGGAGTACTGCCTAGCTGAAGGCACTGTCCCTGCAGGACTTGCTCTCCAAGCAGTAGTGAGCTGCAAATGTATCAACTGAAGACCATGTGGTAACCTTACATATCTCAGTCACCAACACTGAGCGGAGGTTGGCCACCGACGTGGCCATCGCCCTCAAGCGATGCGCTGTGATCCGGTGCTCAAGGGAGGGGACAGCTCGCTCATAGGCGAGGGCAATACAGTCTGCAAACCAAGTGGACAGAGTTCACAGTCACGCAGAACCCCAGTCTACTGGGGTCATACAATACCAAAAGCTGAGGAGCTTTGCGATGGGCCTGAGTCCGCTGTAAGTAAAAGGACAGGATCCATTTGCAATCCAGAGTATGAAGCACTAGTTCCTTCTTGCAGGTGTGAGGTTGCAGGAAAAAGGTGGGGAAGACCACCTCTTGGTTGAGGTGAAAAGGAGATAACACCTTCGGGAGAAATTTCGGGTGCGTGTGGAGCAGAACCCTGTTCTTATAGAATCGTGTGTATGGTGGATCTGCCAGCAGAGCCTAGAGCTCACTCCTCTACAGAGCAGACGTATGGGCCACCGGAAAAGCCACTTTCCAAGAAAGGCACCGAAGGTAACTGTCATTAATATCATCTGTAATACCTGAAGATTGGAGGATGGCGAAGGTAACACCAATTTTTAAAAAGGGTTCCAGGGCTCATCCGGGAAAATACAGACCGGTGAGCCTGATGTCAGTACCAGGAAAAATGGTAGAAACCATCATAAAGAACAAAATTGCTGAACATGTAGAAAGTCATGGCTTAATGGGAGACAGCCAACATGGCTTTAGACAAGGAAGATCTTGTCTTACTAATCTGTTATGTTTTTTTTTTATAGGTATGAACAAACAGGTGGACAAAGGTGAGTCGGTTGATATAGTGTATTTGGACTTTCAGCTAGCCTTTGACAAGGTCCTTCATCAGAGACTTTTGGCAAAACTAAAGTGTCATGGGATAGGAGGCAGTGTACTATTGTGGATCAGAAACTGGTTAAAAGACAGAAAGCAGAGGGTAGGGCTAAATGGCCAATATTCCCAATGGAGAAAGGTGAATAGTGGTGTAACCCAGGGATAGCATAGTTACTCACCTGTAACAGGTGAAATCCGGGAACAGCAGGAATTTAGTCCTCACATATGGGTATCATCGGTACCGACAGAGCCTGCACGGGAACGCTCCCCAGAGTCCAATTAGGAAGCTTTTGGGAGTATCCCACAGCGCCTGCGTGCTGCCTTCCAGCCTTTCCCAACTGCCTCTCTCCAGTTGAGTTTTAAAGCTGAGATAAAGAGAGAGAGAGTGAAAGGGAAAGAGATAGAGAGATACAAATCCTAGGGGAGGTGGGTGGGTTGTGAGGACTAAATTCCTGCTTTTCCCGGAGATCACCTGTTACAGGTAACTATGCTGTCTCCAGGAACAAGCAGGAATGTAGTCATCACATATGGGGACTCCCTAGCTTTAGATGCCAGGGAGAGACCCCAGAAGTTGAGTGCCCCTGCGAAGGGCTCCACTTCCCCCATGGATCTCTGGCATCCTACCAGGGATGGTGGGTAGGAGTTGATTAGGTATGGAACAGGTGTTGGAGAACAGCCTGACCAAACAAGGCATCCCGGTGGGAGTCCTTGTCCAAGCAGTAATGGGCTGTGAAGGTATGAACCGAGGCCCAGGTGGCTGCTCGACAGATGTCGTCGATAGACACAGAGTGCAGATGAGCCACTGAAGCTGCCATGGCTCTCATTGTGAGCCGTGACATGGCCCTCCAGAGGAAGATTCTTACTCTGATAAGCAAAGAATATACACTGAGCAATCCAGTTGGATAGTGTTCTCTTGGAGACTGGAAGTTCCAAATGAGAAGGATCAAAAGCAACAAAGAGTTGAGAGGACTTTCTATGTTGCTGTGTTCTTTGTAAGTAAAAGGCTAAAGCTCTTTTACAGTCCAAGGTATGAAGATTCCTCTCTGCATTTGATGCATGAGGCATTGGAAAAAAACACAGGTAGGTAGACCGCTTGGTTTAGATCAGGGGTCTCAAACTCAAATTGCTTTGAGGGCCAAATGAGGACTTGTAAAGTAACCCGGGGGCCGCATAAGACGCGGGGCCTCATTTGCATAAGGGGCCTCATTTGCATAAATATTTGCATAATGTTACCATACACTAACTTTTAGTAAACATGCCTCTTTAATGAGTATGGATAAAGAAAGACTAAAAGATTTAGAAACAAGACAATAATTAAACTGGGAACCCCAAAAGCCAAACTTGGAATGTACAACACCACTGTAGAAATAAAACTATAAATTAATTTCCTCTTGTACTCAACAAAGCGCAAACATTAATGATGCACATTTCCCAGAGCTGACATATTCCAGTTAATAAATTCAAAATAAAGAGAGATTTTTCTACCTTTTGTGCATTTTTTTCAGTTGCAATTGTTCCAGCCACTTTCTTCTGGTTTCTTCATGTCTTCTGCTAACTCTCCATCGTCTGCTGTCCATTTGCCCTTTCTTCTCTCCTAGTTTTTTTTCCATTCTCTCTCTACATCTGCTTTAACATACTAATCTTTCTCCTTTTTCTCTTTCCTCATTCCTATTTCATCCACTCAAATTTTACCCCTCCATCCTCAATCCCCACTTACTCTCCCAATACCTGGCCAATTGTAGATTTGTCTTCTCTCCCAGACAAAATATTTTTCCCCTCTCCATTTCACTTTCCCAGCTCCATCCCATTCTAATCCTCCCCCAACATCAGCTCCCTTCTAGTTCCAGCCCCACCCAGCATCCGCTCCCTTCTAGTCCCCCCATTAGTCCATTTCCAGTCCTATCCTAGCCTCACCATCAGCCCATTTCCAATCCTAGCCCCCCATCAGCCCATTTCCAATCCTAGCTCCCTCCCCTCACAGCCCATTTCCATTCCAAGCCCCCCTCCCCATCAGCCATTTGCAGTTCAAGCCCCCGTCCACTCAGCCCATTTCCAGTCCTAGCAACCCCCCCCAGCCCATTACCAGTCCTAGACCCCCCATAGCCCATTACCAGTCCTAACCTCCCCATAGCACACTTCCAGTTTTACCCCCAGCACCCCATTTAAAGTCTTACCCCCCCATAGCCCATTACCAGTCATAACCCCCCTGCCAATAGCCCACTTCCAGCCCTAACCCCCATTACCCCATTTCAGTCAGCCCTTCCATAGCTCATTACCAGTCCTAACTCCCCCCATCTGCCCTCCTCACGTCCTTCCTAACCCCCACCTTCCCCTTTCCTGTCCTAGCCCCCACCATAGCCCATTACCAGTCATAACCCCCCTGCCAATAGCCCATCTCCAGTCATAACCCCCCCCCTGCCAATAGCCCATCTCCAGTCATAACCCCCCCCCTGCCAATAGCCCATCTTGTCTTAAACCCCCCCCCTGCAAATTGCCCATCTCATGTCATAACCCCCCCTGCCAATAGCCCATTTCCAGTAATACCCCCCCCTGCCAATAGCCCATTTCCAGTCATACCCCCCCCCCCTGCCAATAGCCCATTACCAGTCATACCCCCCCCGCCAATAGCCCATTTCCAGTCATACCCCCCCCTCCCTGCCAATAGCCCATTTCCAGTCATACACCCCCCCCCCCAGGTAAATTAAAAAAAAAACCTGGCTTCTGCTGCTCAAGCAGCAAAATCAGCTGTCCTGCGGCCCCTTCCCCTGTGCCCGGAGATCCGAGTCTGCTCTATCAGCGGCGTGCTTTTCAAGCCGCGAGGAGAGTATTCCCCTCTCGCGCGGCTTGAAACCGCGCGAGAGGGGAATACTCTCTTCGCGGCTTGAAAAGCACGCCGCTGATAGAGCAGACTCGGATCTCCGGGCACAGGGGAAGGGGCCGCAGGACAGCTGATTTTGCTGCTTGAGCAGCAGAAGTCAGGTTTTTTTAAAAATTTGACAATTGATTCTGCCGCTGCCACGGCGGCAACGGCAGAAGCCAGGGTTTGGGGGTTTTTTTGTTTTCCTCCGTCGCGGGCCGCACAAAGTTGTCTTGCGGGCCGCATGCGGCCCGCGGGCCGCGTGTTTGAGACCCCTGGTTTAGATGAAAAGGTGAGACCACCTTTGGCATAAAGTGTGGATGAGTCCTAAGGACTACATTGTCATGATCGAACCTTATATAAGGTGGATCAGCTACTAGCGCTTGCAACTCACTAATGTGACGTGCTGATGTGATTGCAATGAGAAAGATAACCTTCCAAGAAAGGAATTTCAAGGAGGTAGTAGCTAAGGGTTCAAAAGGTGGCTTCATGAGCTGCCCAAGAACCAGGCTTAAGTCCCATGCCACCAGGGGTGGCCTAATGGGAGGCTTAGTTAGAAGAAGGCCTCTCATAAACCTTGCTATAAGAGGATGAGAGGAAATAGGCTGTCCATTTAGAGGCTTAAAGGAAGCTGCAATAGCACTCAAATGGACTCTTACTGAGTTAGTCTTAAGACCTGCATTGGACAAATGAAGGAGATACTCCAGCAATAATTCCAGAGGTATCGCAAGGGGGTTAAGACCCTTCTGCGAACACCATATGGTAAACCTTTTCCCCTTGAAAGCATAAGAACATCTCGTGGAAGGTTTCCTGGAAGCAAAAAGAATATTTTTTACTTGCTGAGGGAGATTAAGATCATGGAGATCTAGGCCTTCAGCTACCAAGCCCTGAAACGCAGAGACTGGGGATTGGGATGCCATAACATTCCGTCCTCCTGGGATAGGAGATCTGGAGCAGACCCTAACTCCAGGGAGGGAGCTTGAGAGAGATGTGGAAGCAGAGGGTACCACACTTCCCTTGGCCAACGTGGAGCTATGAGAATCACACGGCCTCTGTCTCTCTGAAGCTTGAACAGGGTTTTGGGAATTAGGGGAATGGGTGGAAAGGCAAACAGGAAGTCTTGACCCCAGTAAAGGAGGAAAGCATCCCTGGCCTGAGGCTTTTGAGCCAGAATTCTGGAACAGAACCGGGGAAGTTTGGTATTCCACGGACTTGCAAAGAGGTCTATGTCCAGGGTTCCCCAAATTTGAAAAATCTTGGTCACCTGGTCTGCATGCAGAGACCACTCGTGTGGAAGCAGAACTCGACTGAGTCTGTCTGCCCAAGAGTTTTGCATGCCTGGAAGATACACTGCCAGGAGATGAATCTGATGCTCTCTGGCGAGGGCCCATAGTCGCAAAACTTCGTTGCAAAGCGACAGAGAGCCTGTTCCCCCCTGCTTGTTCACGTCGAACATGGCTACTTGATTCTCCGTATGAATGAGGACTGTCTTGTAGATGAGCAGGGTGTGGAACACTCAAAGAGCAAGGAAGATTGCTCTGAGCTCCAAGAGATTGATATGTAGATGAGTCTCCTGTGGAGACCAGGTGCCTTGGGTGGAGAGGTCTTGCAGATGAGCTCCCCAACCCATCGGAGAAGCATCTGTTGTGAGAGTTGCTTGGGGTAAGGGTTGTTGAAAAGGGGACCCCAGCAACAGGTTTTGAGTGGACTTCCATCACTGGAGGAACAAAATAAGGCGACTTGTGTTTGCTGTTTTGTCTGACAGGCATCCTGATGCCTTGGTCCATTGAGTGGATAAAGTCCACTGGGCTGCCCTCATATGAAGGCAAGCATAGGAAACCACATGCACAGTAGATGCCATGTGGCCTAGTAGTTGTAGCATTTCTCGGGCAGTGAGATGAGGCTTTAGCACTGCTTGAGAAGCTAACTGCACAATGCGAAGGCAGCGGGCCTGAGGGAGATAGGCCCTTGCCTTTCTGCTATCCAGCAGAGCTCCTATGAACTCTAAAGACTGAGTGAGAGTTAAACATCCCAAAATCCAGTCTATTACCAGACCCAAATACTGAAGGATACGCATTGTGCAGCATAGAGAGGTCCTCGCCTCTGACTCTGTTGAGGTTTTAATGAGCCAGTCGTCTAAGTAGGGGAAGACTAATATCCCTAGAGTGTGTAGAAATGCTGCTACTACAGCCATGTATTTCGTGAACACCCTTGGAGCTGAGGCCAGGCCAAAAGGAAGCACCCTGTATTGGTAGTGCTTTCCTTGAAAAAGGAACCGAAAAAACCTTCTGTGAGTTGGATGGATGAGAACATCGGTGTACGCATTCTTGAGATCTAGAGAACAAAGCCAATCCTGACTCTGAAGGTATAGCAGCAGAGTTCCGAGAGAAATCATCTTGAATTTCTCTTTGACAAAGAATTTGTTCAATTCTCTGAGGTCCAACATAGGTCTGTATCCCCGTTTTCTTTGGGATAAGGAAACAGGGGGAGTAAAACCCTGTACTCTGCTGATGGATGGGTACTTCTTCTATTGCCCCTTGGGCAAGAAGCATAGTGACCTCCTGACCTAACAGGTTGATGAGAGAGGTCAGAGAATTGAATTGCCTTATTATTGTGGGAGGGGGCATGCTCGAAAAATGAAGCCTGTACCCCTCCTTTATGATGGAGAGCGTCCAATGCTCTGCTGTTATTTGCTCCCATCTGGGGGCAAAGTGACATAACCTTCCTGGAATGGTGAAAGGCTCTCGTCCCACGAGAGCCAGGAAGGCTAAGTTCTCTAGCTGAAAATCAAAGGCCTTGTGGAGGCCGAGACTGCTTGGATGGCTGAGGCTTAGCAGTCTTTGCTTTCTTCTGTTTGGGTGGTTGCTGACCTTTCCTGACAAGCTGACCTGCAGAACGTCCCTGCTGAGCATAAGCAGAATAATATATTTTCTTCTTAGAAAAGAATGGTTTCTTGAGATTTCTTTCTAGCAGGATCAGCTGTGGACTTGGATAATCTATCCAAGGTGGAGCTGTCAGCATCCAACTCATTGGCTTTTTCCTGCCAATCTCTACCAAACAGGTTCTCACCAGTACAAGGGATATTTCCCAATTTGTCTTGTACCCAGAACTCCAGATCAGATGCCTGGAGCCAAGCAATTCTACGTGCACCTATGTCAATGGCAGAGGTTCTGCTTATGCACTCAAAACAGTCAAAAGCTGCACGGTTGACAAATTTACAAACATCTTGGGCATGTTTGACCAATGTGAGAAAATCCTGCCTATCCTCAGGAAGAAGAGGACTCAAAGCCTCTAAATCACCTGTGACTTCCTTCAGGAACATTCCCATATATAGACTATAGGAACTGATCCTGGCAGAAAGCATGGAAGACACGATGTCCAAATGCATCCAAAGTTCTGCACTCACGTCCTGGAGGATTAGAGGCATGCCTCTTTGCACTTGATCCTTCTCATATCTGATTCCACTACAATAGAGTGGTGAGGAAGCTGAGTTTTTTGGAAACCAGGACAAGGAGGGACTCAATACAGAGTATCCAGTCTACGAGAATGAGGAGAGGTGGTAAGAGGTGTCTCCCACATTCTTAACATGAGATCATGCAGAATCTCATGAATGGGCAAGGTAGCTGCCTCCTTGGGAGTTTTGGGATATTGTAAAATTTCCAACTCCTTTGCTCTGGGCTCTGTTTCAGGGGCAACAGTAATGGACAGACCCCAAGCCACCTCCCTGATAAAATCCTGAAAGGAAATATCCTCTGGAAGAGACATCCTACGCTTAGGGGAGGAGGGCTCCTCTGGGAGAAGCATTCCTACATCGACAGAACTGTCAGAATCCTTAGATTCTTCTGAGGACTCGAAGTACCGGATGCTCTTGAAGAGCCCGATACCCATACCGACTAAAGTCGGTACCGGAAGGCATCGGATGACTGGGTACCGGCAATGCAGACACCGATACTGATGTCGATGCCATCGGTACCGGTACTAATACCGGCGTCAGTGCCGGTACCGGCCGGATTGTCTCTCGCAGTTCTGAGGGCATCAATGCCGCAAGGAGAGCCACCAGACTGTGCTCAATAGCCAGGACTCTCTGGTCTATCGACGCTGCCGATGCCTGGATGTCGGTACCGGAGAAGATCGCCGGTACCCCAGAGCATGGCACCAGTAGTTCTGCCGAGGTCGAGGCCTCGAGAACATCCTGGAGTCCCGATAATGCTTTGGAAGCCGAAGCCTCCCGCCGGGGCAATTTTGCCGGTGCAGAATCCTCAAGGGCAACGCCAGAGGCATCTCGATGCTTAGAAGGAGATCTACCATTTGAGGACCGGCTGGACTTATGTTTAGTTACCTGAGATCCATGGGAGGAAGACGAAGCCCTGGAAGACGTCGATGCCACCGAAGCTGCATCAGAGGGAAACAGGGTACTGAGCTTGGCAGCTCGGTTCTGTCGACCTCTCTTGGACATCATGGCACAGGCCATACATTCTGAGATGAAATGGTCAGGACCTAAACATTTCAGACACCACTTTTTAAAACCCGAGGAGGGTTTCTCCATTATGAAAAAAATCCTTGGGCCTAAGGCCCAAAATGGCGCGTGCACCTGAAAAGAAAAGGAAAAAGTACTAAGAAATTTTTTTTTTTTTTTTTTTTTTTTTTAAGAAAAGAATGAAGAAAGAAAAAAAACAGCAGTACCGGTAAAGCGTCGTGGAAGGCAGACGCGACCACAAAAAAGAAGAAAATTTTCTGCGGTGACAGGAACAGGACCTGCTGGCTCCGCAGAAAACGAAGAACTGGAGAGAGGCAGTTCGGAAAGGCAGCACGCAGGCACTGTGCGATGCTCCCAAAAGCTTCCTAATTGGACGCTGGGGAGCGTTCCCACGCAGGCTCCATCGGTACCGATGATACCCATATGTGATGACTACATTCCTGCTTGTTCCTGGAGATCTGTGCTGGGTCCGCTGCTTTTTGACTTATTCATAAATGACCTGGAAAAGGGAACAACGAGTGAGGTTATCAAATTTGCAGATGACAAAACTATTTAAAGTTGTTAAAACCCATGAGGATTGTGGAAAATTGCAAGAGGATGTTGATAAATTGGAAGACTGGGCATCAAAATGGCAGATGAAATTTAATGTGGACAAGTGCAAGCAAAGTTATGCACCTAGGGAAGAACAACCTAAACTATGGTTACACGATGCAAGGTTCCACATTAGGAACCACCACCCAGGAAAAAGGATTTAGGCGTCATTGTGGATAACATGTTAAAACCCTCGGCCCAGTGTGCAGCGGCAGCCAAGAGAGCAAATAGAATGCTAGGTATCATAAGGAAAGAAATGGAAAATAAAACAAAGGCTATTATAATGCCTCTATATCGTTCCATGGTGAGACCGTACCTTGAATATTGTGTGCAATTCTGGTCGCCATATCTTAAAAAGGATATAGCGTTGGATATAGCGTTATTACAAAAGGTTCAGAGAAGAGCCACCAAAATGGTAAAGGGGATGGAAGATACCCCTACAAAAAAGGCTAAAAAGGTTAGGGCTCTTTAACCTGGAAAAGAGACGGCTGAGGGGAGATATGATAGAAGTCTATAAATTAATGAACAGAGTGGAACGGGTAAACGTAGATAGATTGTTTATGTTATCAGAATATAGAAAGACTAGGGGACATGCAATGAAGCTACAGACTAATAAGAGAAAATATTTTTTCACTCAACGTGTAATCAAATTTTGGAATTTCTTACCAGAGGATGTAGTAAAGGCTGTTAGTGTAGCTGGGTTTAAAAAAAGCTTTGGACAAGTTCCTGAAGAAAAGGTCCATAAACCATTATTAAAAAGGGACCCAGGATATCAATGCTTGACCCACTACAAGCATTGTGGAACCTGTGTCTTTTGAGGAAACTGCTAGGTACGTATGACCTAGATTGGCCACTGCTGGAAACAGGATACTGGACTTGATGGACCTTGGTCTGAGCCAGTATGGCATATCTTATGTTCTTATGTAAGTGGCCAGGGGCTCGAATGGTGGTTTGGTGAGCTGAGAGAGCACCATGTTGAGGTCCCATTCCGCTGCTGGTGGGTGGAGAGGGGGATAACAGGAGGTCCCGGAGAAACCTGGGGACCAGGGGCTGGCTTGAGAGTAGTTTTCCTTCTACAGGGTGATGGTGCGCAGCTATAGAATTCAGGTGCACCCTCACAAAGTCTGATTTCAGCCTGGTGTGTGACAGGTACAAGAGATACTGAAGAACGAGTTGCACCTGGCAGGAGAAGGGATTCTCCCGCTTTTCCCTGCACCAGAGAACATCCTCCACTTAAAGGCATATGCCCTACTCGTTGAGGGTTTTCGGGAGGCCAGTAGGACCTCAACTGCCTCAGGAAAATTGAAAGGGGCCAACGCTACCCTTTCAGCAGCCCGGCCCAGTGGAACTGGGAGTGCCACCAACACGGAAAGCAGCAGAGGTAACCACGGTTGCCTGGGCCACCTGGGGGTGAAGGTACAACATATGCCCTCTCGCTCTGGACCTTGAAGAGGATCTTGGCAATCGGGAGGGGGGGGGAGGGCTGTCGGTGAAAAAACAGAGCAGGACTTCTGACCACGGGATCAGGAAGGTATATGTCATCACTCTCCCCGGGTGCAGTTGACACAAACAAAAGCATGGTAACTGCTAGTTGACTGGGGAGGCGAAGAGGTCTCTCACAGGCCTGCCCCAGCAAAGGAAGAGTTGCTTCACTACCCTGGGGTAAAAACACCACCACGTGTGGACAAAGGACTCTGCTCAGCCTGTCTGCTAAGCAGTTGTCCTGGCCTGGCAGGTACACTACTCATAGGAGCATGCCATTGCACACTGCAAAAGAGAGGAGGGCTACCGCCTCTTGGCAGAGGGAGTACGAGCCCATACCTCCCTACTTGCTGATGTAAAACATGGCAACTTGGTTGTCCATCTGGATCAGCACAGGTCAGTGCTGCAAGCAGTGGCAGAATGCTCACAGGGCCAGGAAGATTGCCCTGAGTTCCAGGAGGTTGATCTGCAAGAGTGACTCCTCTTGGGACCAGCTGCCTTACGGGCAGTGGTCCCCACAATGCACCCCCCCCACACCCCAGGAGGGAGGCATCAGTTGTCAGGGTCCTCTCTGGCAGGGGTGCCTGGAAAGGCATTCCCACCTATAGGTGGTGTAAATTTTGCCACCAGGTGAGGGACTCCGCTAAGTGGCAGAGGGCCATGACCATGTCCCATAGCCTGCCAGTGGCTTGAGTCCACTGTGAGAGGAGGCACCATTGGGCTGTCCGCATGTGCGAGTGGGCTAATGGGTGACATGGACCATGGAGGCCATGTGGCCCAAAAGGCAGAGGAGGTGGCGAGCCAGTACCAACCGGAGGTGTTGTACCTTCCCTGCCAGTTATATGAGGCAGTCTACCCTTTCCCTTGGGAGGGCAGCCTTTACCTGCAATGTGTCCAACTGAGCCCCTATGAACTCCAGATTTTGGACTGGAGAGAGATGGAATTTGGGGTAGATGATGAACCCCAGGTGCTGCAGCAGGAGGGTTGTTTGCTTTGCGGCCTGTCTGACCTTTGAGGCCGAACCCCCTCTGATTAGCCAGTCGTCCAGGTAAGGGAATAGAAAGGCCCCTTGTAGGCACAGATGGGCGGCTACCACTGCCAAGCATTTGGTAAAAACCCTCAGTGAGGAGGCCAGACCGAAGGGCAGCACTCTGTACTGGTAGTGCCCTCCTCCCACAACCAACAGTAGGTACTGCATGTGAGAGGGATGGATTAGGATGTGTGTGTATGCATCCTTTAGATCCAAGGAGCACAGACAATATCCCTGGTGGAGGTATGGCAGTAGTGTCCCAAGTGAGAGCATTTTGAATTCCCTCACCAGAAACTTATTCAAGTTTCTCAGGTCTAATATGGGCCTGAGGCCCCCAGTCCCTTTTGGAACAAAAGTAGAACCTTGAGTAGAAGCTTTTCCCCCCATAGTAGTTTGGATACAGGCTCCACTGCCTTGTCCCTGAGCAGACCTGTAAGCTCTGAGAACAGAAGAGTCTGGTGAAGGAGAGGTCGCACAGACTCTCCTGGGAAGAATCTGGGTGGTAACTGAAGTAAGGGGAGGAGGTATCCCTCCCTTACCACCTGCAGCACCCATTGGTTTGAAGTGACCTCGGCCTATCTGTGGGCAGAGAGTGCCAGGCGGCCCCTGTGGGCTGGTTAAGGTCTCCCAGGGGAGGGGGTCCCTGCCCTGAGAGTCAAAAGCTCCACCATGGCTGAGCTGGAGCTTCTGAGCTCCTTGCCCTTGTCTCTTGGGGTGAGAACCTTGTTCCTGGCCCTTAAAGGGCTGGTAGCGGTGACCTTGCTGGAAGTGCTCCTTTTTTCCTTGGAATAGTGGCCTTTCCCAGAGGGTTTCTTGCAGGGAAAAGAAGAGGTCTTCTTTGAAAGCCTCTGTCAGGTCACTACATCGGCCTCTACGCCACCTTGTTGGCCATGGTTTGCCAAACAGGTTCTCCCCGGTGCAGGAGATGTCGAACAACTTATCCTGGACCCACTGCTCGAGGTCTGACTGTAGCCAGGCTTAGCATCGAGCCCTGATGTCTGCTGCTGCTGCTGCTACTCAAGCTGACTCAAATTTATCATAGGCTGCTTGGGAGAGGAACTTTGAACAGTCCTTAATGCCAGAGGTCAGGGCTTGGAACTGTTGGAGAGGTTCCCCAACCAGGCAAGCTAAGAACCCGCACAACTCCTGGGTTAAGGCCTTCAAGTACATGCCTATGTACAACTCATAGGCCTGGATTAGACACCCCAGCATCAAGCCCTGGTAGAACTTACACTCAAAGGCGTTGAGGGCTCTAGCATCCCTCCCAGGGGGGATAAAGCACAGTTACTTACCTGTAGCAGGTGATCTATGGGAACAGCAGGAATAAGTCTTCACATATGGGTACGTCGGTACCGACGGAACCTGCGCGGGAATGCTCCCCAGCGTCCAAAAAGAAAGCTTTTGGGAGCATCCCACACGCATGCGCACTGCCTTCCCGCCCATTCACTTCCCTCTCATCAGTTGGGTTTGTAGCTGAGTCCGAAGGAGGGAAATAGACAAATTAGAGAGAGAGAGCACAACTCTTAGGGGAGGTGGGTGGGTTGTGAAGACTTATTCCTGCTGTTCCCAGAGATCACCTGTTACAGGTAAGTAACTGTGCTATCTCCAGGAACAAGCAGGAATGAGTCTTCACATATGGGGACTTCCAAGCTAAAGATGCCTGGAGGAGGTCCCAGCATGTTGCAAATCTAATGGATGGGCCATGCTAATTTCCAGAACCTCAGGCATCCAAGGGATGGAGGGTAGGAGTTGAATAAAAAAGGGTGTGCTGTGGAACCGCTTGAGTAAACAAGGCGTCTAGAGGGGAGTCCTTGTGTAGACCATAACTGTTAGCAAATATTGAATTCCAATTTTCTAATGTGGACCTTACTCAAAGTATTGCAAAAGTATTTGTTGAGGGTAATATGATCTGGTGCCCAGAGCCAGTACATTATCCTCAAAGAAATTACCTCACTGTAGAGGAAAATATTTTTTGCAATACAGGTAGAGGTCAGAAGCCTTAATGGCTAGAACTAATCACATAAGAAAAAACTGGGGGAGTTTAATGAGGTTGGACTTTGGAGGAGAAGCAAAAGCTTCTGTAGGCCAAAGTTGGGAGCTCTTTGTCCTTGGAGCAGAATAAGGCTCTAGGAAAGAGAGGAGATAATCTGACTAGTTTGCAGAAAAAGGATGGGTCTTTAAGACCCCTCTATCCAAATGAAAGCAAAACATTTGTGGTAGGCGGTGTAGCCTCCAACTCATTGAAAATCAGTAATGTCTTCCCTAAGTGATGTCACTTAGGATAATGACTTTACATGGAAAGCCTGAGATGCAACGTAACCGGAAAGGTTACGGTAAAAGAAGGTTGTTTGTAATTACCATAGAAATTGGCTGTCCATTTAAAAGGCTATGGTATGCTGGAACAGCATTAATATGGACAGTAACAAATCTTTCAAAGTCATATATATATATATATATATATATATATATATATATATATATATATATATATATATATATATATATATATATAGATAGATAGATAGATAGATAGATAGATAGATATAGAGAGAGAGATCCACTTAACAAGAAGGGGTAAGACCTGCTTGAGAATATAGATAGAGAATCTTTCTGGTTACACGTGGAAGAACCATGGAGGTGGTTACATGGAAACCAGTGGAATGTTCTTACTTAGAAGGAGGGGTCTAGATTTCTTTTAAAATTCTAGCCTTTGAATAACCAGAATGGAGACCTACGAGAAGGGGTGCAAGAGGAGATCCTTAGTCTTAAGACAACAAGTCTGGATCCTTCTATAACTTCAATGTGGAGAAGACGACGCAATATAAGGCGATACCATGTTTGCCCCTCTATGAGCGCAATATGAGTATCATGCGTTCTTTGTTCAGCATAAGCTTCAATGAAGTTTGGGGAATTAGAAGGAAAACAGTAGACAAGAACAGACTGCAGTGAAAAAGAATGCATCCCTGTTGAGAGTTCCACTGGAGATGTGGAACAACCCAGGGAATCGAGCAATTCTTTATGTTTTCACGTGGTTTAAGCCCTGGTTCCTTTTCCTTAAAAGGAAATTTTAAGGAAGATGGTAAGAGTAGGAAAAAAACAGCCATGTAGGAGCATGACTGGGCAAAGCCTTTTTAACCATCTAGAAGCTACCTACTAGGAATGGCTCTGACGCTCTCTAGCAAAGGCCCATAGTTGCAGAGCTTTTTTGTATAATTGCAGAGAGCATGTTGTAGGTTGCTTAGGTGAGATCTGGCTGTTTAACTGCCAGTGTGCAACCTAATCTATTCTGTTGGAGCCAAAAAGAATTAAAGATGGCTAAGAATAGTAGACAGGCCAGTTGCCTGCAATGATAAATTGTCCAAGTGGGTTGTGGAACCTCTATTGGAATTATTTGTTATTAAGGCAGCAGAAAAAGTTAGGTCCTATAGAATGGAAAAGGACCGACAGACATAATTAAGAGTGGTAAAACTCAAATAGTGTCTGATAAGCTGTCTTAAAAGAAATATCTGAGAAGATTGTAAAGGGAAAGAAAACTCTGTATGGAAATCAGTTACTGGAGTAGGTATTGAAGAAAACCTATGGGCTCAAAAGGTAAGCCCTCCAGTTGAATAGTATCACTCTTAGAGACTAGATGTCCCGAATAAGAGGGATAGAAGCAATACAGAGTTGAGAAGACTTACAATTTGGTAAGTCCCTTGCAGTCCAAACTAAGATATCCTCATACAGGAAAACCGTCAAGGTAAAGGACATAGCCTACTTTGTTGTTAGTAGTTACTCCTCTTTTTCCTTCAAAAAGGAGAGGAGAACCCTGTTACCTGTAAGGCATGATTGTCCTCAGTAGCTCTTGGAGCTAAAAGAATGGATTTCTCTTGTGGCAAGAGATCCATGCCTAGAGTCGAGTATTGAGTCAGTATCACTGATATCTCAGTAAGGATGAGATGAACTGTAAATGCTTCTTTTCATAAGTAGGTTACTGGTTCTAAACCAAAAACAGGAAAAAGATTCAATGAATAAAATATCAGAAACCCTGCAACCGCTGGGTTTGCTGAGCCTGTTGAGGTTTTTGCTTTTCTTCGCCTGGTTTGATGTTGCCCTTCTTTGGAAACATCTGCATGATGGGTAGAAGATGGATACAACTTTTTTCCCCCTAGGGGGATAAAGTTTGTTGAGATTTTTTAGTAGCTGGAATAGAAGAAAGTTTTGACAATCCTCTGAAGGCAAGAATATCGGTGTTTAACTGATTAGCTTGGAATAAAGCATCCTTGTTAAAGAGATTCTCACCAGTACAAGGAGTATTTGCCAGCCTTTCTTGTACCCATTTGTCCGAGTCTGAAGCTTGGAGTCAGGCCATGCGTCGTGCCCCTATGGCTATAGCAGAAGTTCTGCTAATAGACTCAAAACAATCCAGGGAAGCACGATTAAGGAACTTAGAGACATTTTGAGCATGACTGACTAATAAGCAATAGTCTGCTCTTATGTTCTTGAAGAAAAGGGTTCAAAAGCTTTAAGTTCTTTGTGACCTCTTCAAGAGATAATCCCATATAGAAAATATATGAGATAATTCTTGCTGAAAGCATGGATGCCTGGAAGCATCAACGTCCAAAGGCATCTAAAGTCCTAGACTCACGACCTGGCGGATAAGAGGAGTGCTTCTTTGCACTCTTAATACGCCTCATTGCTGATTCTACAACAATAGAATGATGAGGAAGTTGAGTCTTTTGAAAACCCGGAGAAGGTGGCACCTCGTACATAGTGTCAAGTGTCTTAGAATGTGGGGATACAGTTAAAGGAGTTTCCCACATTCTTAAAGTAGATCCTGTAAGATCTGATGCAAAGGAAACATGATTCCCTCCTTTGGAATCCAGGGGGATTGCAGTGTCTCTGAATCTCCTGGTATGGATTCTTCACCAGGTATAGAAATGGCAAGTAACTTTGCCATATCAAGCAGAAAAGCTTGAAAAGAAATCTCTCCTGAGGAGAACCCCCTAAAATGAGGGGTAAAGGCTAGAATTGTTGAAAATTCAGCCTTGGTACCGATGGATTCATCCCAGTCATCGGGATCGGAAGACTTGAAAGGATGAAGCATCGGATTTTCTTTAAAGAGATGTCTTCGGTACCCCGCCCGAGGTTGGTACCGAGACGAATCAGTACCGGAGTCCTCCATGCTAGAGAGCGATTCCAGGCTTGGCATCGAAGGAAGCGAGTCTGTCGAAGCAAGCATGGACGGTACCAACAGATACTGAAGCCGATACCGATACTCGAGGAACGGTCTGCAGCAACTCAAGAGATACCGAAGTAGCTGAGAGTGCTAGACTACGTTCATCGGTGAGGAGTTTTTCATCCATCACCATAGCTGATGCCAGGGTGTCGGTACTGCTCGAAGCGGCCACAACCACCGAGCATGGCCCAGGTATGTCCATGGAGGTAAGAACCCCAGGAACAACCTGAAGCCCCATTAATGCTTTGGAGCCTGAAGACTCCCACCGGGGCTTTATTGCCAAAATGTCCTCAAGGGCAAGGCCAGAGGCATCTCGATACTTAGGAGATCTACCACTCGAGGACTGGCTAGTCTTAACAGACTTTTGTTTGGTTACCTTATCCTGTGAAAAAGATATTCTGGCTGGTGACATCGAGTCCGATATGAACCGGGTATCGAGTTCTGCTCGATCCTGAAGACTTCTTCTGTTTGAGCTCCAGCAGGAAAAACACTCCAGTGGGCAATGGTCAAGAACTAAACATTTTAGACACCAAGAATGAGTGCCTAAAAATATATTTGTACCGCCACACTTAGGGCATTTCTTAAGGATAGTGGCTGGCTTTTCCATAATGGAAAGGGTAGAGGCCTAATGGCTTAGAAACCGTCAGACACACTAAACAGGAAAAATTTCTAGAGAAAAGAAGAAAATTTTTTTGGTAAAAGAAAGAAAAGCACTGGCGGTACCAGTAGCGTCGAGGGAAGGCAGACGCGACCACAAAAAACGTAAGAATAAAAAGAAGAATTTTCTGCAGAGACAGGAATATGTCTTGCCGGCTCCGTGGAAAACGGAAACCTGATGAGAGGGAAGTGAATGGGCGGGAAGGCAGCACGCATGCGTGTGGGATGCACCCAAAAGCTTTCTTTTTGGACGCTGGGGAGCGTTCCCGTGCAGGCTCCGTCGGTACCGACGTACCCATATGTGAAGACTCATTCCTGCTTGTTCCTGGAGATAAGAGTAATTCTTCTGGCTTTTGTGTTTCTGCATGGCTGATGCAACAACCATGGAGTTGTGCGGGAGTAAGGGCTTGTGGAACCCCAGCCCCTTTCTGACGTGGTATGAGGTGTTGGTTGACCAGCAGCACAGAAGCTGGCGTCTCCCACATTCTCAAAAGCAGCCACTCGAGGATAGACTGTACTTGCACCATGAGAGTTTCCTTGGGTGGAGACTCGAGCTGAAGAATCTCCAGTTCCTTGAAGCGGGGATCCTCCTCCGCTTCGGTTTGCACCGATAGGGCTCAGGCCATATCCCTGACAAAGTCATGGAAGGCCACATCCTCTGGAGGAGAATGGCACCAGGGGAAACGGGTCTGAGGGGATGTCTCAATGTCTGGGAGGCCTCCTCGTCTGTTTTCCACTAGGAGTCGAGGGGTGATGACAAATCTGGGTTCTGAGTTTCCTAAACTCGTCGGGGAGGAATGGTACCAGGAAAGCCCAAAGAATGGTACCAGGACCTCGACCGGAGCCAAGGACGTACCTAAGGTTTGTGGCGCTCGGAGTTTGGCTTGATGACTGTGGACTCCCCCGCAGTCAGGGGCCCAGTCGTCGGGGCAGATGTGGACAGACCCGACATCATTGCCTGCTGCATGGCTAGGATAGCAGTGATGTTCTGCTCCATAGCTGCCATTCTGGTCTCCAAGCCAGAAGGCTCTGCAGCTTTCGACCAGGCACCAAGGATTTCGGGCTCAGCACCAACACCGGCACTATCCCAAGTACGGCCTCGAGGATCCTCACATGGTCTCTGCCAGCCGAGGAATCCTTCTTGGGGACCTTGGTGGGATGTCTGCTCGGAATCACCCCAGTCCCTCCAGCTCGTCTCACAGGGTTTCCCCGGTGTAACCTCAATGGGCTTAGAGGACAATTTCTTTCACTCGGGGTCAGAGAGCCTTTCCGGAGAAGCCACTGCCACAAGACTCTAAGGACACTAGGGCCTAACGAAAAATGCTGGGCTTGGAACTCGGCCGCGGGGAAGCCGGTGAGAGTCGGACCTTGGGAATAGCTTCTCCTGCAATTCCAACCTCTTATTAGCTTTAGGCGTCATGGCATGGCATAGATTACAAGAGGTGCTATCACGGTTCGGTCCCAGGCAGCGCAAGCAGCAGTAATGGGTGTCGGTGACAGACACAGTTTGACTGCAGCAGTCACATTTTTTGAACCCACCAGGAGACATGAGGGACACCTGGCCGGGGTCAACGACCCCAGGCAAAAAATGGCGTGAACGCTGGTCAAGGCAAGCCTCAATAAAAAAAATGGGGAAGAGCCAAGAACAGCGCTGGGATCGGCACAGGCTTGAGGTAGGAAGAGGAACCGGTACACAAACTGGGAACAGCTAACTTTTTAAGGATTTTTTCTGGGAGAACTGGATGTGCGTCCATTGGGCTCCGTGGAAAAAAGGAGACTGAGCAAGATGGCACTTTTGGGCGGGAAGGGAACCAGGTATGTGTGGGTAGCATTCCCAAAGGCTTTCTTTGAAAGTTGTAGAAATGCTCTGCACGGGCTCAGTTGGCACCATTACCCATATGTGAGGACTGACTTCCTGCTTGTTCCTGGAGAAGTACTGTTACAATAAATGAAACATAAGGGCACAACTGAAAGGGAGTGGAGTAGCTGCCTAATGGTTAGAGCACTGGCTTGGGAACCAAGAGACCAGGGTTCGATTTCCACTAGCACTTCTTGTGGCCTTGGGCAAATCACTTAACCCTCCATTGCCTCAGAAAAATCCAAGTTATCAATGTCCCTGTTTAATGTACATTACCAAGTTTAAGTTACAATGCAAACCACTTCGACTGAACTAATAAAGCGTTATAAAAAAACCTGTTAAACAAAAATAAGAGCAAGAACAAGAGGAACAAAATTAGTTCAAGGAAAAACAAGATTAGAGATCATGTTTGTAAATGGCCAATGAAAGGTGAAGCTTTCAGAACTCACAAGGTTGTTCTGCAGAATGAGGAAGCAATATCGTTACATAGTCACATTCTATTATCTAGTATGGTTGACATGAGGATTTCATGTTCTGTTTGGACACAGCCAAAGCTCCTCTACTGCATCCCTAAGCTAGTGTATGGCAGGCTTCACATGAGCAATAAAAGATACCTTACAGATCTTCTGAGCATGAACGCCTGACAAACTTCCTCCAAACACAGTAAAATCCTAAAAAAAAAAACAATGGAATATTAACACATTTAGATCATATACAAAATTTAAAAATATAGAACACTCCAGATCAAATATAGGATACCTCTGTTCTATGCAGCTGAAACAGAAAAAATAAACACACCTGAACAAAAAAAACTTAAAGAAGTTGTTTGTCTCTAAGCTGTGCAAGGAAATCTCCAGGAACAAGCAGGAATGTAGTCTTCACATATGGGTATCGTCGTCGGTACCGACGGAGCCTGCGCGGGAACGCTCCCCAGCATCCAATTAGAAAGTTTTTAGAAGGATCCCACAGCGCTTGCGTGCTGGCTTCCCACCTTTCCCCAACTGCCTCTCTCTCCAGTTCTTTGTTTTCCGAGGAGCCAGCAGGATATCGTTCCTGTCATCACAGAAACTTTTCCTATTCTCCTTTTTGTGGTCATGTCTGCCTTCCTTCGACGCTATACCGGTACCGCCGGTTCTCTTTTAAAAAAAAAAAAAAAATTCCCAAACTTTTCTTCTTCAGGTGCACGCAACATTTTGGGCCTTAGGCCCAAAATTTCCTTTACTATGGAAAAACCCGCTTCGGGTTTCAAGAAGTGCACCAAGTGTGGCAGTACCATCTTCGTCACCGCACCCATGAGCGGTGCCTTAAAATGTTTAGGTCCTGACTACATTGCGGAGTGTATGGCCTGTGTCATGATGTCCAAGAGAGGTCGACAAAACCGAGCTGCTAAACTCAGCACCCCTTTTCCTCCGATGCAGCCTCTATGGCATCAAAGTCCTCCAGGGCTTCGTCTTCCTCCCATGGATCTCAGGTAACTAAACATAAGTCTGGCTGGTCCACAAAGGGTAGATCTCCTTCCAAGCATCGAGATGCCTCTGGCATTGCCCTTGAGGGCTCTGTACCGGCAAAAATTGCCCCGGCGGGAGACTTCGGCTTCCAAAGCATTATCGGGGCTCTAGGATGTTCGAGGCCTCAACCTCGGCAGAACTACTGGTGCCATGCCTCTGGGGTACCGATACCCAGGCATCTCCGTACCGATACCCAGGCAATCGGCAGCGTCGATAGACCAGAGGTTCCTGGCTATTGAACACAGTCTGGCAGCTCTCCTTGCAGCATCGACACCCTCTGAACCGCGTCAGACAGTTCAACCGGTACGAGCACCGATCTCCGGAACCGGTACCAACAGCATCGGCATCGACATCGGTGTCTGTATTGCCGTCAGCCAGTCATGCTATGCCTTCCTGTTCAGATACACAGGTAACGATTCCCCCGGCACGGACTTCGGGTCGGTACGGGTATCGTGCTCTACAAGAGCATCCGGACAGAAGGTACTTTGAATCCTCGGAGTCTGAGGATTCTGACAGCTCCGTCGGTACCGGAGTACTTCTCCCGGAGAAGCCTTCCTCTCCTAAACGTAGCATGTCTCCTCCAGAAGATATCTCCTTTCAGGATTTTATCAGGGAGCTGGCTCGAGGTCTTTCCATTACTGTGGCTCCTGAAACAGAGCCAGGGCAAAGGAGTTGGAGATTCTACAATATCCCAAAGCTTCCTAAGGAGGCAGCTACTTTGCCTATCCATGAGATCTTACATGATCTCATGTTAAGAATGTGGGAAACACCTCTTACCACCTCTCCTCACTCTCGTAGATTGGATACCATGTATCGAGTACCTCCGTGTTCTGGCTTCCAGAAGTCTCAGCTTCCTCACCACTCTATTGTAGTGGAATCAGCTATCAGAAGGATCAGAAGTGCAAAGAGGCATGCCTCTAATCCTCCAGGATGTGAGTGTAGAACTTTGGATGCCTTTGGACGTGGTACTTTCCAGGCTTCCATGCTTTCTGCCAGGATCAGTTCCTATACTTTATATATGGGAATGTTCCTTAAGGAAGTCACAGGAGATTTAGAGATTTTGAGCTCTCTTCTTCCTGATAAGAGACAGGATTTTCTCAACACTGGATAAACACGCCCAGGATGTTTCTAAGTTTGTCAATCGTGCAGCTTTTGACTGTTTTGAGTGTATAAGCAGTACCTCTGCCATTGCCATAGGTGCACGTAGAATTGCCTGGCTCCAGGCATCCGATTTGGAGCTCTGGGTGCAGGACAAACTGGGCAATAAACCTTCTACAGGTAAGAATCTATTCGGCAAAAATTGGCAAGAGAAAGCCAATGAGTTGGTTTATTTATTTTTATTTATTTTATTACAGTTGCTTATATACTGCATTATTCGGCATCAGCGCGGTTTACAGTATAACAAACTGACCAAAAACACACAGTATGTTTGGTTTTACATCGAACAGGGGTACAAACTTGGATAACAGGGTTGAACTATATACATGCACTATATACATGAGATAGGCTATATACATGAATTAAAATTCTTGTAATAGGGTTGAACTGTACAATAAATAATGAGTCCGTTGCGCTATATGTAGTACCATGAATATTTGAGACATTTTGAGTATGGACTGCGAAAAGGCGGTGTTTCTTAGGTGATGCTATCTAGATTCATCACTGGATGGGTAGTATTGGAGGAAGAGGTGAAATTTGATTGCCTTCCTGAATTGGGTCAGGTCTGCAATAGCTCGAATGTCTGGTGGGAGAGCATTCCAACATTTGGGGACGTAAAGACTGGTTGCTGACAACTCCACTTTGGATAGATTATCCAAAGCCACAGCTGATCCTGCAAGGAAGAAATCTTTCAAGAACCATTCTCCTCCAAAAAGAAGAGGTTTTATCCCTCTTAATCCCAGCAGGGACGTTCTGCAGGTCAACCTGCCCAAAAGAGTCAACCACCTAAACAGATGAAAGTAAAGACTGCTAAGCCTCAGCAGTCTCAGCCTCCACAAGGCCTTTGACTTCCATCTAGAGAACTTAGCCTTCCTGGCTCTCAACGGACCAGAGACTTCCACCATTTCAGAAAGGTTGTGTCACTTTGCTCCCAAATGGAGGCAGATAACAGCAGAACATTGGACACTTTCCATTATAAAAGAGGGGTACAAGCTTCACTTTCTCTGCATGCCCCCCCTCCCACAATGGTAAGACAGTTCAATCTCAGACCTCTCTCAGCAACCTGCTAGATCAAGAGGCTCACTATGCTCCTTGCCAAGGGGCAATAGAAGTAATACCCATTCCTCAATAGGGTACAGGGCTTTATTCCACCCTATTTCCTTACACCAAAGAAAACAGGGGGACACCAACCTATTTTAGACCTCAGAGAATTGAACAATTCCTGTTCAAGGAGAAATTCAAGATTGTTTCTCTGGTAACTCTGCTGCCATACCTTCATAGACAGGATTTTCTTTGTTCTCTAGATCTCAAGGATGCGAACACTCATGATCTCATCCATCAAACTCACAGAAATTTCCATCGTTCCTTTTTCAAGGAAAGCACTATCAATACAGGGTGCTTCCTTTTGGCCTGGACTCAGCATCAAGGATGTGTTACGAAATGCATGGCTGTGGTAGCCAGCAGCATTTTCTTCGCACTCTAGGAATATTTGTCCCTCCCCTACTTAGACGGACTGGCTCATTCAAGCCCCATCAGAGTCAGAGGCCAGGTTTTCTCAATCTTGTCACAGGCATGCGTATCCTTCAGTATTTGCTTTTGGGTCATAAACATCCAAATCCAGCCTAACCTCCCCACTCAGTCTATAAGCGTGCAATAGGAGCTTTTTGCTGGATACCAAGAAAAGCAAGGGCCTATCTCCCCAGACCCCGTTGCCGTTCGCATGGTGCAGTTTAGCTTCTCAACGCTGTGCTAAAGCCTCATCTCACTGCTCGAGAAATGTTTACAACTACTAGGCCACATGGCATCTACCTGCATGTGCGTTCCTTATGCTCGCCCTCCATATGAGAGCAGCCCAGTGGACTTTATCCACTCAAGGGACACCAGGCATCAGTGATTGCCTGTCAGACAAAAGGAGGGAGGCGTGGGACTCAGTGGTTGGGAACAGGTTACCTCAGAGGCACGGAGGGCCGGTGGGTTCCAATTCCCACATGGGGACAAGTAACCTCAGGCCGGAGGGACTGAAGGTCTCTGGTGCGCTCTTGGCTGCTCCTTGTGGGCCTTGGGCAAGCCACTTAACCCTCCATTGCCGTCAGGTAACACTTAGATTGTGAGCCCTTTGGGGACAAGGGAATAAAAAGTACCTGTTCAGTATATATTGTTTAAACCGCTCTTGATTACGTAAGTAAAAGGGCGGTATATCAAATGCCTAAATCAAAAAAAAAAAAAAAAAATAGGCAACAAACAAATCGCCTTTTGTCCCTCCAATGGTGGCAGTCCACTCAAAACTTGTTTGATGGGGTCCCCATTTCAACAACCTTTACCCCAAGCAACTCTCAACAGAATGCTTCAACCACATGGGTTGGGGAAGGCTCGATCTGACAAAGACCTCTCCACCCAAGGCAACTTGGACTCCACAGGAGACTCCATCTACACATCAATCTCTTAGAACTCAGAAGCAATCCTTTCCTTGCTCTTCGGGTGTTCTACACCCTGCTCAGCTACAAGGAAACGTCCTCATTCATACGGACAATCAAGTAGCCATGTTCTTCGTGAACAAGCAGGGAGAAACAGGCTCTTCCTGTTGCTTTGCATCGAAGGCTTTGCGAATTAGGGGCCTCACCAGAAAGCATCAGAGTCATCCTCCTGGCAGTTGATATCCTTCCCAGGCATTACAAACTCTTTGGGGCAGACCGACCTCATTTGAGTTTCTGCTTCCACACGAATGGTCTCTACATGCAGACCAGGTGGCCAAGAGTTTTCAAATTTGGGGAACCCCGGACAATAGACCTCTTTGCAAGTCCCGTTGAATGCCAAAACTTCCCGTTCCCCGGTTCTAGTTCCAGAATTCCGCTCGGGGCTCTCAGGCCAGGGATGCCTTTCCTCCTTCACTTGGTGTCAAGACTCCTTTCATGCCTTTCCACCCATTCCCCTAATTCGGCCAAAAACCCTGGTCACAAGCTTCAGAGAGACAGAGGCTGTATGAGTCTTCATAGCTCCACAATTGGCCACGGCAAGTGTTTTTTGGGTACCCTCTGCTTGGTCCATCTCCTCTCAAGCTCCCTCTCTGGAGTTAGGGTCATGCTCCAGATCTCCTGTCTCAGGAGAGAGCAGAATGTTATGGCATCCCAATCCCCAGTCTCTGCAATACTCAGGGCTTTGGTTGCTGACGGCCTAGATCTTCATGATTGCTGTTAACCTTCCCCAGAAAGTAAAGGAATATCCTTTTAATGCCTCCAGAAAACCTTCCACAAGACGCTCTTTATGCTTTCACAAAGTGGAAAAGGTTGTTACCATAATTGTGCGTCCGCAGAAGGGTCTTAGCCCCCTTGCGATATCTCTGGAATCGTTACTAGGAGTATCTCCATTTATCCAATACAGGACTTAAGACTAACTCAGTAAGAGTCCATTTGCAGTGCTATTTGCAGCTTCTCTTTTCAAAAGCCTTTAAATGGACCAACCTATTTCCTCCCATACCTCTTATAGCAAGATTTATGGGAGAAGCCTTCTTCTAACCGAAGCCCTCCACATTAGGCCCACCACCGGTGGACATGCGGACAAACCTGGTTTCTTGGCCAGCTCATGAAGCCACCTTTCGAACCCTTAACTACTACCCCCGGATCGTTGAAACTCCTTTCCTGGAAGGTTATCCTTTCTCATTGCCAATCACATCAGCAAGTCGCATCCAGTGAGTTGCAAGCACTAGGGGCTGATCCTCCTTATACAAGGTTCCCTCATGACAAGGTAGTCCTTAGAACTCATCCTAACACTTATACATGCCAAATGGTGGTCTCGCCTTTTAATCTGAAATCAAGTCGGGGTCTACCGCTGCCCTGTGTTTTTTCCAAGGAAGGGCCTCATGCAATCAAATGCAGAAAGGAATCTGCATACTTTGGATTGGAAAAGAGCTGTAGGCCTTTAACTTACAAAGAACAAAGCAACATAGAAATCCCTAAGTCCTCTCAACTTCTTTATTTGTTGTTGATTCCTTCCTCATTTGGAATTGTCCAGTCTCCAAGAGAACACTGTCCAACTGGATTGCACAGATATTTTCCCTTTGCCTATCAGAGTAAGAATCCTCCCTCTGGAGAGCCATGTCCAAAACAAGCTCACATTTCTAGAGCCATGGGCAGCTTCACTGGCTCAGCTTGACTCTGCGGTGTCTATGGTGTCTATCGCCGACGTCTTTCGAGCAGGCCACTTGGGCCTCAGTTCATACCTTCCCAGCCCATTACTTACTACGCTTGGACAAATGACTCCCGCCGCCGGATGCCTTGTTTGGTCAGGCTGGTCTCCAACACACCAACGGTCCATAACCTAATCAACTCCTACTAACCCAACCCTCCCTGGTAGGATGCCAGGGGAGATCCATTGGGGGAAGTGGAGCCCTTTTACCAGGGGACACACACCCTCTGGATTCTCGTCCCGAGGGAATCTAAAGCTAGAGGGATTCCCCCATTATTTGAAGTTACTACACTCCTGCTTGTTTCCTAAAGAATCCTTGGTTTTAACTCACCCTTGGGGGGGGGTTTTTTGAACAGGTGATCCCTCCGGTACAAGCTGAATTTAGGTCTTCACAAGCCCACCCACCTCCCCTAGCAGTTTTTAATCTCTATCTCTTTCTATTTCTCTCTCTCGCGTTTTGTCTCGCTTTTAAAAACTCCACTGGAGAG